>OU343218.1:65910327-66083915 GCA_910596185.1 Chrysanthemum makinoi
GTTAGTATCTCATATCTGTGACAAGAAGCACCCTATGCTATTCACTGACACAAAATGTCTTATTCTCTCCCTTGAGTTCAAGCTTGTTGATGATCACTTGGTAACACTAAGAGTACCAAGAACCAATGATGTGTACAGTCTAGATTTGAAGAATATTAACTCTACTGAAAGAGCAACATGTTTAGTAGCAAGGGCAACACTTGAAGAAGAACATCTATGGCATAGAAGATTAGGACATGTGAATTTCAAGAATATCAACAAGTTGGTTAAAGGCAATTTAGTTAGAGGTTTACCTTCTAAAACATACAAGAATGATCATTCATGTTTGGCGTGCAAGAAGGGTAAACAACACAAAGCCTCATGCAAGAAGATTGAGGAAAGAACTATTAGAGAACCTTTAGAGTTGTTGCACATGGATCTGTTTGTACCTGTTTCTGTTGCAAGCTTAAACAAGAAGAAATACTGCTTAGTTGTAATAGATGATTGTAGTAGATTTAGTTGGGTCTTTTTCTTGGGATTTAAAGATGAAACCTTTGATGTTATTCATGATCTTATAATAGCCCTTGAAAATCAATTGAGACTCAAAGTAAGATCTATTAGATGTGATAATGGGACTGAATTCAGAAACAAGTTTATGGATGAATTTTGTGCCAAGAAAGGGATTAAAAGGGAGTTTCGCATTGCTAGAACTCCACAAAGAAAATGATGTTGCGAAAGGAAGAATAGAACATTGATAGAAGCAGCAAGAACAATGCTTGCAGATTCTTTATTACCTATTCAATTTTGGGTGAAGCCGTAAGTACCGCTTGTTATGTGTTAAATAGAGTATCACCACTAAACCTCGGATGAAGACACCTTATGAGTTGCTTATGGGAAACAAACCTAACATTCGTTTTATGAAACCTGGCTGTCCTCCACTATTCTCAATACTATTGACTCCGGGAAAATTTGATGGCAAGTCAGATGAAGGATACTTATTGGGTTATTGTACCAATAGCAAAGGATTTATAGTGTACAACAAGGTTACCAAAAAGGTTCAAGATTATCTTCATGTTGATTTTCTGGAAGACCAAGAAAATCAAAAAGGTAAAGGTCCCTGATTGATGTTTGATCTTGATGTTTTGACTCCTTCTATGAACTATGTTCCTGTCAGAGAAGAAAATCAAGTTGTTCACAAAGAAGAAGATTTACAATACATTGTTCATGGAGTAAATATTAGACCTGGTGATGTTCTTGATGAAGAACCCATAACCATTGAAAAGGAGAAAAGTACTGTTGAACCAAAATCCATATTTTCTGATGAAGATCAAGCTCTCCAAGATGAACTTACTAGGATGGTTTTTCAAAAAGCAATAGCAAAATCTTATGAAGATGATCAAAGAAGAGCTTAAGAAGCAAAGAAAGAAAAGGGTAAGTCTACAGATTACTCTCACAAGACTTTTGATCAAAGTACTGCTGAACCAGCTTGATGCGACTTCCGATGTTTGAATTATCCAAACATGCCTGCGTTAGAAGACACTGATGATGAGTTTATAGATGAAGGTATTTTCTCAAATTCCAATGAAGAACCCGATTTCACAAATTTGGGTGATGATCTTGAAGTTCAACAAACTCCTACATTAAGAGTTCATAAAGATCTTCCTGCTGGTCAAATCATTAGACCTTCCACTTCAGGAGTGCTCATAAGAACAAAAGCTAAAGGTCTCTCTAAGCAACATAATGCTTTACTTAGCTTTGTTTATAAACAAAACAGGATGAATCATAAGGATCAACAAACATGCTTATTTACCTGCTTTATCTCTCAAGAAGAACCCAAGACTATATCTCAAGCATTAGCTAAAGAAAGTTGGGTTGAAGCCATGCAAGAAGAACTTCTTCAATTCAAACTTCAAGATGTTTGAGTACTATGTGATTTACCAGATGGAAAGAAAGTCATTGGTACAAGATGGGTTTTCAGAGTTAAGAGAGATGAAAGAGGTAATGTCATCAAGAACAAAGCACGATTGGTTGCACAAGGATATAGACAAGAAGAAGGAGTGGACTATGATGAAGTGATGAAGTGTTTGCTCTTGTAGCAAGGATTGAAGCCATAAGATTATTTCTTGCTTTTACATCTTATATGGGATTTCCTGTCTATCAAATGGATGTCAAAAGTGACTTTCTTTAATGGAAAATTACAGAGAAAGTCTATGTAAAACAACCTCCTGGTTTTGAGGATCCTGCACATCCAAACAAAGTCTACAAAGTTGTTAAGGCTCTGTATGGCCTTCATCAAGCTCCTAGAGCTTGGTATGAAAGACTCTCCACTTTTCTATTGCAACATGGTTACAGGAGAGGTGCAATTGATAAGATTTTGTTTATCAAGAGGGAAAAAGGATATAATGCTTGTTCAAGTATATGTAGATGATATTATCTTTGGAGCTACAAAAATCCAATGGTGAAAGAGTTTGAGCGTATCATGCAACAAGAGTTTCAAATGAGTTCCATGGGTGAATTAACTTTCTTCTTGGGGCTTCAAGTTAAACAATCAAAGGCTGGAATCTTCATTAGTCAAGATAAGTATGTCACTAACATTCTTAAAAAGTTTAACTTCAGTACTATCAAGCCGATCACCACACCCATTAAAGCTATAAACTCCTTAGGAAAGGATGAAGATGGACAAGCTGTGGATGTCAAACTTTACAGATCAATGATTGGTTATCTTATGTACTTAACTACATCTAGACCTGACATCATGTTTGTTGTCTGTTTATGTGCAAGATATCAAGTCTCACCTAAGGTTTCTCATATGAATGCAGTCAAGAGGATTTTTAGTTATCTCAAGCAACAACCTAAGTTAGGGTTATGGTATCCTAAGGATTCACCTTTTCATTTGGAAGCTTTTTCAGACAGTGATTATGCAGGAGATAATTATGATAGAAGATCAACCACTGGAGGATGCCAATATCTTGGAAGAAGATTAGTCTCATGGCAATGTAAGAAACAAACCATTGTAGCAACAACATCCACTGAAGCAGAATATGTTGCTGCAGCAAGTTGGTGTGGACAAGTACTGTGGATACAGAATCAACTCTTGGATTATGGATTCAATTTTAAGAATACTCCTATCTACATTGACAATGAGAGTACCATTTTCATTTTCAAGAATCCTGTTTATCATTCCAAGACCAAGCACATTCAGATTAGGCATCACTTTATTCATCATTGTTATGAGCATAGGATCATTAATGTTATCAAGGTCCACACAGATGACAATGTAGCTGATCTACTCACAAAGGGATTTGATGTTTCAAGATTCAACCATTTAGTGGTGAGTATTGGTATGATTAATTATTAAGCTACATTTACGGGGAGGACTTAATTTAGTTTAGTTTAGTCCTGTGCATTGTTTGAGGGGAGGTAACACAATACTCTTTGATGTTTTTGCTTTTAAAGAGGATGGAAAGTACTGCTTTGAAAGTACTGTCTACGTGGAAAGTATTGCTGTCTTGTCAAGTACTATTCCAACGGTCATAAATAAGGGGTAAAAGTCAACAATTTTGCTACGGCGGGGGTAAATTCTAATTCCAACGGTAACTTTATTAATTGGGCTTTGATTTTTTAAATCTTACCTATAAATAACTACCCTACCGATTTTTACTCTCATCTTTATACTTATCCATCCATTCATCACTTTTCTCATCAACATTCACCTTCGCCGATTCATTTATTCTTCTACCAACAACCAATGGCTATTTGTCACACTTGTAGTAAGCACAACATGGTCGCTAATTTGGATAAGACGCCTTTGAACATCACTTTTCATGATATTATTGATTTCCTAACTGGGTCTTCAATCAATTATGCTCTGCTGATCAATCCTGACATCATTGGACCATGGATTCAACAATTTTGGGCTACTGCTAGATCACATTTGCAAGATGATGAATCATTCATTCAAGCTAAGGTTGCTGGAAGGACAATTCGAATCACTGAGACTACAATAAGGGAGGATTTATTGTTTCAAGATGAAGAAGGTGTTGTTCGTTTTGACAAACAAGTACTTTGGGATACACTCAGAGATATAGGATATGAGGGTTCACTCACTGAAACTACTTTTAAGAAGCCTTATTTAGTCCTCATTGGAAATATCTCATTCATGTTTTACTTCACTGCTTTAGTCCCAAAAGTACTTCATGGGAACAATTTGGTTCAAACATAGCTTCTGCATTAGTAGGATTAGCTACCAATCAACCTTTTAATTTTTCACGAATGATTCCGGATGGTATGCTTTATCATATCACTAATGGTTCACCATTCTTGATGTACCCTAGATTTGTTCAATTATTCCTGAACAAACAGCTTGAGGATATTCCTAAACCTCCAAGCTTTTTACCTGCTGTAGTACTTCCTGCGAAGGTGTTTACATTTATGGCTAGAAAGAGTGATAAGTTTTCTGGGAGAAATACACCTTTAACTGCTCATATGTTGGAAGTAGCACAAGCTGTTAGAGATGAAGCTGCTTCAAGTACAGATACTGAGCCTTCAAGGGAAGGAACTGCTTCTCATACTGCACCTTCCCCAGATCATGAAGTTTCTCAACATACTGCTTCAAGGGACAGTACTGCTTCTTTGCAAGGTACTGCACATCCTGATTCAAACAAGATGTGAATCCACCATCATCTCCCAATGATTATACTTCAACAGATGGGTCTCAAACATCTGGAGGAGATGAGGGAGTCATGGCTACTGAGGGAGTAGTTCTGGATAATTATGCTTTAACCAGGGAATTAATGAGGTTGAAGAAGGATAATGAAGCTCAAGCTGCACAGCTCTTGAAGTTGAACAATAAGTTCAAAAGATTGAAAATATTCGTTTGGCCCCTAGTTCAACATCACAAGTTGTGGGTGAAATCACAGAAGAAGAGAGGTCAGAAATCTAGGAAGGTTTCTAAGGGAAAGAAACTTCACAAGCAGTCTTCATTCACATTGGGGAGGAATTTGGAAAATGAAAATTTGAATGAAGATGTTGAACCTCATGAGAATCTGAATGAAGAACCAGATGTTGAAACTTATGAAGATCCAAATAAAGAAGCTGAGCAAATTGAGCAAGCTGATGCTCAAGGTACTGATGTTCAAGCTGATGCTCAAGGTACTGGTGTTCAAAGTACTGGTGATCAAGGTACTGCTCCTCAAGGTACTTTTAGGCAAGAACTTATTACACCAAGAACCTTAAATTTTGATGAAGAAGCTGGTCCTTCAACAATTATACATGAAGAAGCTGGTACTTCTAATCCAATTCAGCAAAAGGAACATAGTGCTAGTGATGATGAGACCATTGCTCATATGTTGCTCAACATATCAAGACCAAGAGGTATTAGTACTCCTGGAGTTGAAAAACCTCAAGTCTTACAACCTTCTTCTCAACAGTTAGATCCAAAAGATAAAGGAAAAGGAATCTTGGTAGAATCTAAGAAAAAGAAGAAGAAGCTTACTTTAGCAGATTTAAAAGCTATTGAGGAAGCTAAAAATGAAGAAGCTGCTAGAAAGATACAGGCTGAACAGCTTACTTTAGCAGATTTAAAAGCTATTGAGGAAGCTAAAAATGAAGAAGCTGCTAGAAAGATACAGGCTGAATTAGATGCTGAAATTGAAATACCAAAGAAGCAAATTGTTCTACCAAGAAGACCACAAGGTATTGCTAAAGAAAGGAATGCCATGATGGCTTATCTGAAGGGTCAAGGATATAAAGGTTTACAGAAGTTAAAATATCTAGAGATGAAAGACTTATATGATGCTGTTAGAGAGTCTTATCAAAAGGAACTGGATGGTATTATTCCTTTTGATTCTGAAAAGCAAAATGTGGATGCAAGAAAAAGAAGTTCAAAGAGAAAGAGGACAACGGATAATGAACAGCTATCAAAGAAGTTTAAATTGAGAACAGATACAGTTGATGAGCTAAGGAATTATCTAAGGGTTGTTGATTTTGAGCATCCAAAGTCTAAAGAAGTTGCAGAGACGAAGTCTAAGATTTCTACATTTGAAGTTGTAGAATCAAAAGATGGAGATTATCTCATCTTTCATAGAGAAGATGAAAGTTTTAGAGCATTTAACTTGTTGTGGGACATACTGCATATGATAGATAGAGAAGATTTGTTTCATCTGTATCAACAAGTGCAAGATTATTTTGATTATATTCCACCAACAGGAGTGGGTTTAGTCTTGCTGGGTGATCTTACAACTATCTGGGAGACAGAAGAAACAAGCAATGATGCTCTCTGGAATAATCAAGAAGATTGGGAAATCACAAGCTGGATATTCTTTGAAGAATCAGGAGTGCATGTATTAGAGTTAGAAGATGGTACCATGATTCATATGCTAGCAGAAAGGAGATATCCTCTTACAAGAGATCTTATGATTAGGATGCTAGATCATGGTATAGAAGTTGAACAGGAGAATGAAACAGCTCTTATGGTAATTGAGTTGTTTATCAAATAGACAACTTTAGCAGATGATGATGCATAATTATTGGTATGGTCTTTATTATATACATCTTTTGAATAATCAGTACTTTATCCAAAGTACTGCTGAACAAACAGTACTTTATCAAAGTACTGCTTGTAGCACAAAACCAGTAAAGTCTTTTAATAAAAATAAGTAATTTTTGTAAAGTGCAAAATGCTTTTTGAAGCACAAGATAACAAAGAACAAATTGTTTTGAGAGTAACACTTGGTGTTAGTACTTGTACTACACAACAAATGGTAATCAACTCACCATGTTTAATAAACAAGAAAGAGTTTGACTCATCATAAGGGTACGGCTCTGATGTGATTATCAAATCCATTTTTAGTTGACAATTTACTAAAAATTGTGTGGTTTTCAACTCACCATATCTGTAATAGTGAAAAGTTGGCTAGCCCACAAGATAATTGGTTTGTGGTAAAGGCTGTGGAAAAACCATTTGTATGGTAATTAGTTCACCATGGTAGTAAGAACTAACTAGTCCAAAAGCAAACGGCTCTTGGTAAAGACTTAACAAATCCATTGATAGCTGATGGTTTGCTAAAAATCATATGGTTATCAATGTACCATGGTTTTTTACCTAAACATTGGCTACTCCAGAGTTAATGGCTTTGGTAAAGAGACATCAAAATCCATTATTTTTCAATGATTCATCTCTCACAGGAGTTTACACACATGGAAGTGATGAGAATAGTCTGAAACTTTATGACCTGATGTACATTTTGCCATATGTTGCTGAGTAGCTAAAAAGATCTATTGCTGATAAAGGTTGATGATTGAGATTGCTGATAAAAATTACTTTGATGATGACAATACAAACACAGTGAGTACAAGACGAATTTGAAGTTAAAGATACAGTCTTTCCTTGAAGACAAAGATGTTGAAGTTAAAGATTCAAAGGAACTTGAAATCAAGCAAGTTGAATTCAAGTTAGGGGAGGATTGTTGGGATATAAAGTCAAAGTGCTGCTGAAACTCAAAGTACTGCTTAATGAAGAAAGTTAAAGTACTGCTTAATGAAGAAAGTCAAAGTACTGCTCGTCAAAGTACTGATATGCTAAAGGACTGTTATGCAAATCTTTTAAGGATTATTATGTAATTCTAGAATATTCTTAGATTAGAATTAGTTTACTTGTCGTACAAGGATTGTAAATCGACTAGGGTTTTCCTTATGCCTATAAAAGGACCCCTAGATTGGCATTAGATATATGAATATTAGATACGAATGAACTTACATGCAAGTACGATATTAGAGTTATTTAGCGATTAGGTTTTTTAGTGAATCTGTATAATAAGCAGGTTCAAAATTTGGTTTTAATATAATCGTTGAAGTTTAAAGTTATTCTTCTTAGCTTTGTTAAAGTAGATTCCGCATACTTAATAGAGTTATATCAATGTTTCATTGTTAGTAGTTTTGGATTTATCCAAGGTTGCTAAACCCTTACAAGCTACATAGTTAGTTTGGTCAGAGTATATCGATCCAACATTTCACCTCCTCCCATAAGCAATATCATAAGGGTATGCTGAAGAAAGATATTGATGGTGATGTTTGCCAAGAAGATCCATTCTCAATTACAAAGTCAAGAAAGTTAAGTCAAAACTTGCTTCTATTCCTTCTTTAACAAGTTGCGAAATTCCCAGCGTCCCACACAAGTCCTTTATTCGAAAACCACTCACAAAGACCTCTTTAAGTCAAGGGATTGATAAAGGATTGGTTTGGCTGGGAATCGGACTTGGGTCGACCGCCTGGAGTGATTGTTGTTCAAGGTGTTGGTCACTCTCGTCTCACAAATCGTGCCCGATCTCTTGTAAGAAATCAAAAATTTCTATCCTTGATTTGCCATATTTATGTTGATGTAAAAGTAAAAATATTGAGTTTCGATAATCTTGAATCGATTCATTTTTTTTTCTCGCCGATCGTATATATAATATTTTGTGATGAAAAATGTTAAGTGTTGTTGATGAACTTGTGTGGCTACAAAGATTTTAAACATGTTAAAGAACACAAAAGAACAAATCTAAGTATTGGCTCGATTGGATTTCTTATCTGCGTACTTGAGATCGTTTATTTTGGTTAGCAATAAGCTCGGTTAGCTAAGTTTAGTTGTATTTGGTCTCGACAACAAATGGGGCAGCAAGGGTTCTTTGGGTCGAATTGTTTTTTCGGTTCAAGCAAAACATAACTTACAAGAGTGTGTTGTGTTATTGCCATCGAGTCAATGAGACACGCCTGACTAGGGTGTGTTTTGTTTGTGTTCCAGATGACACGACCCAAATAAGGGTGTGTCGGCTTCATTTCTGGTTCTACCACAACACCCACAAAGGGTGTGTCGTTGGTTGACAAACCACCTAGGTGCGTTAGTTTTGTTCATTTTACAGCAAAAGGGGTGTTTGTTTGACACTTGGCCACGACACCAACAGCCTAGGCTGTTGGTTGTTGACGTTGGGTATCTTGCCTAGTCCACACGACCCGCATAAGGGCATTTGTTACATCATTTAACACCAGGCCAGGGGATAGCCGTGAAAGACTCGTAAGAGCCTCATTACGTTAGGCAGTCGGTCTTGATTTCTACCCTACGTTTTGGTTATTTTCCTCGCGACAAAGGGTTTTCCAGAGAACAAATTTTCTAAAACTGTGGTATGTTAAATTTTGTTGGGCTTCAGGTTAAATTTCTCAAGAGTGGGTGTAGTAAGCAACATGGTCTGCGAAGACTATAGTTACAAAAGGTGTGTTCGGTTTGTTATAACAACAGGTCCAACCCAACAATTTGATGTGGGTGTTTGTTTTGTCTGGGCCGAAGCCCATGTGACAAAGGTTCCGTTTAATTTTAACAGTCCAGCAAGGGCGCGTTTAGTCGTGCGTAATCTCGAGTTCCCTAGAACAATCCCGTTTCCTTTGACTCGTATTCTACTCGTTCGACTTGTCACGCACAACGTCATTTTCGGTAAAGCAATGAATCCACGACATATCCATTTATTTACAACCGACTCGTCCAATCTATAATTATTTTCGTCACGAATTGCAATATATCGTTAGTAGTATTAAAAGCACAAGACAAAACAAATAGTTATCATGTAAACGATAAACAAAATATTGGAAAGGCATATTATTGAAATAAGATGAGGCTATTTTCGTGCAACTCGGATAGAAAGCTTTCCTACTCCAAATTACCAAAATATAAACTTGTAAACATTTATTTACAAATATTAATCCAGGTGTTAGACATGGTAAAATAAGACATATACTTGGGTCATGCCCTATTTTTTCCAAGATATATATATATATATATATATATATATATATATATATATATATATATATATATATATATATATATATATATATATATATATATATATATATATATATATATATATATATATATATATAAATTTATCAGTTTATTTGTATACATGGGTTATGCCCAACTTTCGGCAAAATATAATTAACTTGTGATATTTTATAGTAACCAATATAACTTATAATATTTTTTATATAATAACCATCAATGAGGAGATTTATTCATAACTTGCACCATCAAATTATTTAAATACAAAGATTTTAAGTAAGGCTATTACTTAATTATTCCTACGTTAACCAATGAATGTGATACATAGAAATATTTGTACATGTGTGTACACTTAGTAAAGTATATACCTTCGAAATAATGATTACATAATCCATTAACGTCAAAAATCACATGTAATTATTTCCGTTCATCTTCTTCCTGTTTCCATCCAACCAAAGACTCGTTCATCTTTGGCATCTTCCTATTCCTTACTTAAGCACTTCCAAGAGCCAATACTTAAAAACAATTGGAAAACTATTCCAAACTTAAATGCTGCCACACAAGCAACATAAACATTTAAAAATTTATAAAGTTAGTTAAACTTTATCGAGTCTTAAACATGAGTAAAGACTAAATTGTCGTACTAAATTAGGTGGCGTGTCGTAGCCGTGCACTATCAATAATTGATTTAATTCCCTTTGGACTTTTAATTGCCAAGGTGAGTTTCATAGCCCCTACTTTTAATCTGTTTTATACTTGTTTTGGGGGAAGGTACATGGTCATTTTACTTAAATGATTTTAATGGTGCATTTCCATGCGTACTATGCCTTTTGATTGATATGTTTTAAGATACATCATATATAGATGTTTTATGGACCATACCAAAATTTTTGACTTAGAATATTACGTAGCTTAGCCTAAGTCCTTAGATCCCAAATTTCCCTTTTTCATGAACCGTCAATTCCTGTTGGGAAGCGCGAATGTTATAAATAGATCTATTGGGGGTGACTCCCCTGTTCGGTTGGCCCCGCATGGGTCAAGGCGAAACATATAGCATGTCGGAACCGAGTGTATTGGGACAAACACCAGCCATGGGCTCCTTATTTGTATGACTTCTTTTTGCATACAGAAACTGTCATAGCTTCGGTTGTATGAACTTAGTGTTGGCGTAATAGATTTATAATATATGGCATTATATTCGTTGTAATGTGCATATACCCTACTTATGGTCCACTAATGAAATTCTTTTATGAAATATAATCATAAATTTTATGACATTATGCAAGACGTAATGATCATCAAAAACCAAGTGATAAATGGTATGCTGAAGTGCCTTTTAAATAAACCTATGAACTCACCAACCTTGTGTTGACACTTTTTAGCATGTATCTTCAAGTTTTGAGGTGATAGCTTATCTTTGGAGGCGCAAGGCAAAGGCATGGCATGGTCATAAATGACTCTGATTTATGTATTGGGACCACATTTTGATAATGGGCCAAATTTCTGCACTGAATCAATAATGTAAACATTGTTTCCAAGAATGAATAAAAGTTTCTTTATGAAAATCAGTTGTTTTATGCTTATGTTGTGATATCAATTTAGTAGCACCCCAATACTTGTATGCATCCGCTGAGCCATTTTGGGGGTGTTACAGATTGGTATCAGAGCCTAAGTTATAGAGAACTGGGAATTTTTAAAACCTAGACTATAACCACTTTTACAAAAACTAAACCCTATGACCGACACGTGCCTTCCTGCCAAGCTGATGCCTCACTTATGATCCTGTTGAGATCATACTTGATAAGATACATGTTTTATCATTGCTCACCTAATTTCATTATAGGTTATAATTATTCTCCCTATAGGTATATTTACGTATCACAACACTGCACCTTTTCCCTCACATAAATGGAATAATTGTTCTAGTCTTTAAGACAACCTTTAAAAGTATTGGGACATATTACTAGCGTAACTAAGCTAAGTATTTCAAAATTCATTGAACCACGGGTGAATATAGATTGATCACCTATATTCAACCAGGGACAGTGAGACATAGCCTGATCACCTATGTCCGACTCAGAGGTGAATTTTGCAATACTTAGGATAGTTATAATAGTGTTATGTCCAGTGAAAATTGATTGATAAACATGTAACAAGCCACTCACTTGCATTCCTTAATCATAAGCCACTCATTGGCATTCCTTAATCACAAGCCACGCATTGGCATTCCTTAATCATAAGCCACTCATTGGCATTCCTTAATTACAAGCCACTCACTGGCATTCCTTAATCATAAGCCACTCACTGGCATTACACTACTTCTTAATCATAAACTTTATATTTCCATATCACAATCGGGTTATGTTATAGTCACCCCTACCCCAAACCTTACATTCCGTATACAAACCAAGCCACTCTAGGAGCATCCTTCCAATAGCACCTATGAGAAAGATCCCCTAGCGAGAATAGGCAACAAAAAGAACAACAAACCTTTGGCAAAATTTAGAAAGGCAAGATAAAGGACAGAAAATTGAAAATTTTACGCCCTACCTTAAAATTTTGATACCTAGAATCTCCACCCACCTCTTAAGAATAACAGTGCCTTCCTTGTTACCCTCCTATAAACTAAATAAATGAGTTGCCACACAAACTGTTTCCGATCACCCCACAGACCATTATAATCAAAATACCTTAAGAACCACTTCATGAATTATTCTACAAACCAAGTTGCCACCTTACCATTACACCGTAAAGTAAACTACAATTCTACCCATACCTTACCAAAATAAAGTGTTTTAAGTTTATACCTCATAAACAAAAATGACCAATGTTCTCTTTGGTAGCTAAGCCTAACCTTAGGGTGTATCCCACCCCTCTTCCTAAAACCATAGATAACCATGAGGTTCATCAACTATTAAATTCCTAACCCTACCCAACTTAGACAGCTAAACTCTACTCGTAGCTATGGGTAAACGTTATATCCTGCTACACATCCTTGCTACAATATAGTTTCTAAATTGGAGGATTCCCCTTTAAAAATCCTATAATAATACTTCCCAAATCCCTCATTTAAAATGAGACAAAATGCCAAAACACTAAAAGTTGCGCAAAATTTCCCTTATACACACCATAATTAAGAACCAGTTTTACAATCTTGTGAAAATGTGTCATTTTTACACAACTATCGATTTTGAAATCTGGTCTTAGTCAAACTTGTGCAAACATTTATTCGAAAGAAAAATTCGAAAACAAATGTTTCTTCATCCTTTAAAGAAGAAAACACACAAACCTTAAGAATCGACCCATATACTTTAGAATCATTAAACACCAGAAATGGGTACATGGGAAGTTAGAGGTGCTGATAACATCAAATAGTCCTGATTATTAAGTGTCAATTTCCCCCGATAATGCTTGTAATTTATATCATTTATATGAATTTACGCTTGTTTTCCATTGTTTTCCACTTTCAGGTAAATTACGAGCATTGGAGCTAAAGAGACGCGGAACTGGAGAAATATCAAAAGATTTATCACAGTATGCTACTTTGAAGAAGTTACGGCGTAACTCATCTCTCACATTACGCCATAACTATTGCGTGACTCGAAAACCAACTTACGAAGGTTACGGCGTAACTCTTCCCAAAGGCTACGACGTAACTATATTAGGTCAAATGAGGTTCCACGCCGCTGATATTTACGCCGTAACTATCTTATCAACTACGGCGTAACCAAGTTTATTGAAGACTATGGCGTAACCACTTATAAGGTTACTCCGTAACCAGCAGATCTAGTGCAAAATACGAAGAAATTGAAGGTTACGAGGTAACTCTTGTTATAGTTACGCCGTAACCCAGATCTGGCCTATAAATACCCCACGAATTCCAGCATTTCTAATCATCCCATTCCACACACAACACTCAGAGAACGTGGGAAAAAGCTCAAGGCAGGTCTAGAGGAGCATACGGAGCTGTCTCCAAGGGAGAAATCACTCCCCTATGATAAGCATTAGCATTTTATATTTTCTTTACTTTCAATTCATGTATTTCGTACCTTTGAATATTGAATTGGTTTGTATGATTAATATGAGCGGCTAAGCACCTCTTGGTGCTGGCCTAGTTATGATTCCTTAATTGTTTTGTTTGCGTTTACTTTACTTCCGTACAATTATTTCTAAGTGTATGCATGCATAGTTTATTGGTAGCCACCCTTGGTTCGGTAGTTTTGAATGGCGGTAGAGGCCAATTGCCTAGGAGATATGACCAACTGACCCTAGGTGAGCGGACTGAGACGGGAAGGGTAAGATATGACCAACTGACGACCCTTTCTACTTGTGCGATTTGACCAACTGATCACCTATCGTTTGGATGAACTTAAGAATTAGGGGTTGAGTGTCTAAGTTCCTAACGGCCGGGCACTCACTATTATAAATCTAGCATGTAGCGGTACTTAATGACTTGCCTTAGGGGACCAGGAACAACAGGACTTATGAGAGGACACCTGACTTCTCCTGTGGTGGCATCTTTGCTGATAGGTTAGGGCGAATTGACCAAATGATGTCCTCTCGACTTTGACCCCACCTGAAGTAATTAGAAGTAAGTAGACGTAGACATAACTAGCTAGGAGGATTAACTAGGTTAGCACCACTCTCCTCTATTGATTTCCCCTTTACCATTTATTTGCTTTATTCTATTTTAGTAGTTTAATTAATTAAATCCCTATCGAAACTATTATTAATATGTGACACCTAGACTTAGTAATAATCCAACACACATAACTCTTGGGACGACCTCGGTTTTACCGAATACTACACTACACGCGACCGGATACACTGCCCGTTAGTGCATTAGGGTAGACCATAGGTATTACGAGAATTTATAAATATTAAAACCTGATCAGTAAAACCTGCATCAAGTTTTTGGCGCCGCTGCCGGGGAGCTATTTTAGGATTTTAATTTAAGTTTTTCTTTTCTTTCTCCTATTCTGCTGTTTTCTTGGTTTCTTGTGTGCATTTCAGGTAATCATGGAAATAGAGCCAGACTTTGATAATATAACATTGGAAGAATACTGGGAGTACGAGCGCGAAAAGGATAGAAAAGCTTTAAGGGATCGTCAATCATGGAGAACTTCTGCGAGATCGCCTTCCCTAGAGCATTTCTTTCAACCTTCTCAACCAGATACCTATGGTGATTATGTATCTCCTCAAGAGTATGATGAAATGGACATGGATAACATGACCATTTATGAATATGAATTGTACACAGCCAACCGATGTCGGAAGATGAACAACTGGAATAATCACCCTCGCAGTTTCACATCCAATTTTGGTGATTATTCATATAACAATCCTAATCCTGAACCTGAAGATAGAGAGTTAATGATTGCAAGAGCGTTGGATGATTTGTTCAGAATTGGAGCTGAAACCCTTCAACGCATGGAACAAGAAGAGACTCATGATGAGTCTGAACAATTCGGAGATGTGAACCTTGAAAGTAAGGACCTTCTTAACTCTCCTACTTCCCTTATTTCTAATATTTTTGCTAGTTGTTGGATCGATATACTTTAATCAAACTCACTTAACTAGCTTGTTAAGGTTTAACAACCTCGGATAAATCCTAAGTTATTAACAAAGAAACACTGAGCAATCTTTATCAAGTACGCGGAATTTACTTAATAAAGCTAAGAAGAATAACTTTTTATTATAAACTCTAAATCTGCTTATTATGCAGATACTCTAATACAACTCTAAGATAATCGAACTTCTCTCTAAAACACTAATTAACTTGTGAATTCGTAAACTCTAAAACTCATAGACTCGTACCTCTAATGCCAATCTAGGAGTCCTTTTATAGACTCAAGAATATCCTAGTCGGTTTACAATTTGTAACCTTGTACGACAAGTAATCTAAACATAGAATACAATAATTTCCATAAACGAATATAACAGTTCTTTTGTTCTTGCAGTACTTTGACTTCGTTGTGCAGTACTTTGACTTTGTCTTTAGCAGTACTTTGACACTTTGACTTTTTCCAGTACTTTGCAACTTACAGTACTTTCATATCTTCAGTACTTTCATGTCTTCAGCACTTTCATATCCCAACAATCCTCCCCTAACTTGAATTCTACTTGCTTGACTTCAAGTTCCTTTGTGAATGTATCTTTAACAGCTTCATCTTTAAGAACATATTGTTTCTTAGGCTTTTCATTATATCTATGCAGTGTCTGTGCTTGTCAAAGTATCTCTTAGAATTTTTCTTTCTCAAAGAACATCCAGTAAGCTCCATCTTTTCAAAGAACATATGACAATTTGTACATTAATTCAGTTTAAATTGCATACTATTCTCATCACTTCCAGGTGTGTTAACTCCTGTGAGAGGTGAATCATTGAAAATTTAATGGATTTAGATCTCTTTACCAAAGCCATTATCTTTGGAGTAGCCAAATGTTTTGGTGTTTAAGACCATGGTACATTGATAACCATATGATTTTTAGCAAATCATCAACTATCAACAGATTTGATTTGTCTTTACCAAAAGTTGTACCCTTCTGGACTAGTTAGTTCTTATATCTAATGGTGAACTAATTACCAATGATGGATTTTCCACTGCCTTTACCACAAGCCATTTTCTTGTGGGCTAGCCAACTCTTCACATTAACTGATATGGTGAGTTGATTACCATACAACTTATTAGCAAGTTGTCAACTAAAACGGATTTGATATATCTTTACCCGAGCCGTTTGCTCATGGATTAGCCAATCCTTTTGTAACCATGGTGGATTGATGACCTATTGATATTTCCATCTCAAAAACCATTTATTTCACTTAACCTTTGTTTTCAAAATATTTGATATTTTAACAAAAGATATCTTTCAAAAATCACTTAACTGCTTTAAAGCCGCAAGCGTACTTTGATGAAAGTATTGTTTGATCAGCAGTACTTTGAATAAAGTACTGATTTATCAAAAATAAGTTATTCTATAAAACTCATACCAGTTTACTCATCTTCTTCAGCAATAGTAGTCCAGTTGATAAATAGATTGATAACCATGCAAGCAGTTTCATTATCCTCTTCTACTTCCAATCCATGCTCTAGCATTCTCCTCATGAGCTCAACTGTGAGAGGATATTTTCTATTTACAAACACGTGTATCATTTTACCATTCTCCAGCTCTAAAACATGAACTCCAGACTCTTCAAAGAATCTCCAGCAAACAATTTCCCAATTTTCTTGATTCTTCCAAATATCATCAGTGCTTTCCTCTTCTGTTTCCCACATGGTTATGAGATCTCCAAGCAAAACTAGACCAATTCCTTCCGATGGAATATCTCCAAAATAAGCTTTTACCACATTATATAGATAGAATAGATCCACTCTATCTATAATATGTAACAAATCCCATAGGCTATTGAAAACTTTGAAGCTTTCATCTTCTTTATGAAAAATCATATAATCTCCTTCTTTGGATTTCACAACTTCAAAAGCACTAATCTGAGATCTGTTCATCTTCATGTCAGTATCTTCTTTTGAATAATCAAAATCTACCACTCTGAGATAATTTCTTAATGCATCTCTAGTCTCAGATCTTAATTCAACTCTTTCTTTCTTTGAGAACTGTCTATCTGTAACTCCAGTTTTCCTTTTTCTTTTTAAACTCTTCTTCCTTTCAGCTTCAGTCCAATTAGCTTCTTCTCTAAAATCTTTGATACCTGCAACACTCTTCTTATAAGCTTCTGTCTCAGCATCATAGAGTCTTTTCATATCAACATAATTCAGCTTCTTCAATCCTTTATACCCTCGACCTTTCAAATAAGCCATCATAGCATTCCTGTCTTTAGCTAAATTAGGTCTTCTAGGCATATATCTAACAGGAGTAGGTGATTGTAATGGTTCATCAGCTTCAGCATTTAATTGCTCTTGCAACCTTTTAGCCGCTTCTCTACTTTGAGCTTCTTCACTTCCGAGCTTCTCTATCTTTAGCATTTAAATCTTCTTGAAACTTTCTAGCAGCAGCTTCATTCCTAGCAACTTCAATTTCTCTAAGTTCTGCCAAAGTTAATTTCTTCTTCTTAGTTTCTACCAGAACACCTTTCCCTTTATCCTTAGGATCAATTTCAGGTTGAGAAGTTCTTTGTTGTTCTTCTTCTTGTACTTCTCAAATAGTAACACCACCTCTAGGTTGTGATAAATCTTCTAAAATTGTAGCAATAAACTCATCATCACTTGCAGAATGAATAGGTTTGAGTGTAGCTTCCTCCTCTTCTTGTATAACAGTTGTAGAAGGACCAGCTTCTTCTTCAAAATTCAATACTCTTGGAGTTATTACCTCTTGTCTAAAAGTACCTTGCAAAGCAGTACTTTGTTGTTCAGTACCTTGATCATCAGTACCTTGAACTTGAACTTGTTCCTCTTGTTCCTCAGTATCTTGAATGATCTTTTCTTGTTCATCAGTACCTTCAGGTTCTTTCTCCTTCTCAACATCTTCTTTCAAATTTTCCTCTTCTAAATTCCTCCCCAATTGGACAGAAGATTGTTGGTGAACCTTTTGGCGTTTGCTTTTCCTAGACTGCCTTTGCGCCTTTTTCTTTGATTTAACCCAGATACGAAATTCTTGAACTAATGGCCACACAAAAGTCTTTAGCCTTCTAAACTTTAGTTTTAATTTCTTTATATGTTTGGCTTGAACCTCAGTAGTCTTTTTCAACTTAACCAACTCTCTTGTCAAAACATAATTATCCAATGTGATTTCGTCAGGAGGTATGGTATGTGAATCCTCTCCTTTAATAGGTGAATGTTCCTCTGATTTAGAAGCAGGAACAGACCCTTGTGGAGATGGAGAAGGTGAAACTGCAACATCTTCTTGAAGTTCAGTACTTGGGGAAGCAGTACCTTGTGGAGATGCAGTACCTTCTTTTGATGCAGCTTGTGGAGAAGTAGTACTTGCAGATGCACGGTACCTTAGCTTCATCACTTCTCGCTCTAACAGCCTGAACAACTTCCATCATATTGGTAGTTAAAGGAGTATCTGGACCCCTGAACAAAGCACTCCTTTTTGCCATAAAAGTAAAAATCTTCGATTGTTGAACAATAACAGGCAATAAATCTGTAGGTTTAGGCACATCAGCAAGTTGCTTGTTTAAGAAAACCTGTATAAACCTTGGATACATTAGCCAAGTAGATCCATGGGAGATATGTGAGAGCATTCCATCCAGTATTAGCCTTGAGAAGTTGAAAACTCGATCGGTAGCTAACCCAACCATAGCAGATGCTATATTTGACCCAAACTGCTCCCAAGAGGTACTCTTAGCACTTATGCAATGGAGCAACACATGAACCAAAAATTTTAATGAGGACAAAATAGTTGTTTTCTAAACGTTTGTTCATTCAAAGATCCTTCATAACCAATATGGCGAAAAGTATCCCATATCAACTGCTTATCAAACCTTACAGCCCCATCTGCATCATTGAACAATAAATCTTCTCCGGATGGAGGCTTGGTAATCTTAACAGTTCTTCCAGAATGTTGATCGAATATAATATTCATCATTCTCCATGTTATCCCTAGCATTAGCCCAAAATTCTTGAATCCAGGGCTCAATTATATCCGGCTCCACTAAAAGAGCATAACTGATGGGCGATCCAGTAAGATAATCAATGATATCATGAAAGAGTATATTCGATTCAGTCTTATCCAAATTAGCCACCATATTGTGCTTTGAAACGGTTGGACGATTAGCCATTGGTGATTATGTAAGCACAAAAGAGTTGTAATCGAATAATATGGATATGATAAGAGAAAGATGGAAAAGATTCTAATATATCAATATGAGAGGGAAAATCGGAAAGTAGGTATTTATAGGTGAGATTTAAAAAATCACAGCCTAAAATAACAAAGTTACCGTTTTAGCATTAATTACCCCTCAATATAACCGTTGGAACAGTACTTTAATAAGACAAACAGTACTTCCACGTAAGCAGTACTTTCCCAAGCAGTACTTTCCAAGCAGTACTTTTACGAAAAATAGTACTTTTCCAATTTTTTTAGTATCAACTAAGTATACATAACTATCCTTCCCTTAAGCAATACACAGGACTATACTAATACTAAATAGTCCTCCCCTTAAATGTAGCTCAGTAGTTAATCATGCCAATGCTCACCACCAAGTGAGTGAATCTTGAAACATCAAAGCCTTTGGTGAGTAAGTCAGCTACATTATCATCTGTGTGAACCTTAACCACATTAATGAGCCTGTGCTCATAGCAATCTCTGATAAAGTGATGCCTAATATGTATGTGTTTGGTCTTGGAATGATAAACTGGATTCTTTACAATACAAATGGTACTCTCATTATCAATGTTGATAGGAGTATTCTTGAAATTGAATCCATAGTCTAAGAGCTGATTTTGCATCCACAAAACTTGTCCACAACAGCTTGCAGCAGCTACATATTCAGCTTCAGTAGAGGATGTTGCTACAATTGTTTGTTTCTTGCATTGCCAGGAGACTAATCTTCTTCCAAGATATTGGCATCCTCCAGTTGTTGATCTTCTATCATAGTTATCACCTGCATAATCACTATCTGAAAAAGCTTCCAAGTGAAAAGGTGACTCCTTTGGATACCACAACCCCAACTTTGGTTGTTGCTTCAAATAACAGAAGATTCTCTTCACTGCATTCATGTGAGAGATCTTTGGTGAGACTTGATATCTAGCACATAAACAAACTGCAAACATGATATCAGGCCTTAATGCAGTAAGATACATAAGAGAGCCAATCATTGATCTATAAAGCTTGACTTCAACAGGTTGTCCATCTTCATCTTTGCCCAATGAATTGATAGATTTAATAGGTGTAGTAATAGCCTTCATATCATCAAAATTGAATTTCTTAAGTATGTCTGTAACATACTTGTCTTGACTTATAAAAATACCTTTTGTTTACTGCTTAACCTGAAGTCCTAAAAAGAAATTCAACTCTCCCATTGAACTCATTTGAAATTCCTTTTGCATCAACTGCTCAAACTCTTTAACCATGGACTGTTTGGTAGCCCCAAAGATGATATCATCAACATAAACTTGAACTAACATGATATCTTTCTTGTCTCTCTTGATAAACAAAGTCTTGTCAATAGCTCCCCTTATGTATCCATGTTGCAATAAGAATGTGGAGAGTCTCTCATACCAAGCTCTAGGTGCCTGATGAAGGCCATAAAGAGCTCTAGGTGCCTTATGTAACCATCTTCAAAACCAGGAGGTTGTTTGACATAAACTTCCTCTGTAATCTTGCCATATAAAAAGGTACTCTTGACATCCATCTGGTAAACTTGAAATCCCATATAAGAAGCAAAAGCAAGAAATATTCTAATAGCTTCAATCCTTGCTACAGGAGCAAACACTTCATCATAATCTACTCCCTCTTCACTGCAGTAGCCTTGTGCTACTAACCTTGCCTTATTCTTGATAACATTACCTCTTTCATCTCTTTTGACTCTAAAAACCCATATGGTTCCAATAACTCTCTTCCCATCCGGAAGATCACATAAAACCCAAACTTCTTGAAGTTTAAATTGAAGAAGTTCTTTCTGCATAGCTTCAACCCAGCTTTCTTTAGTCAAAGCTTGAGCAATATTCTTGGGTTCTTCTTGAGAGATAAAACAAGTAAATAGACAGGTTTGATGGTCCTTATGATTTAGCCTGTTTTGTTTATACACAAAGCTAAGTAAAGCATTGTGAGGTGTAGAAAAAGTCTTAGCTCTATGTCTAGTCATTACTCCAGAAGTAGAAGGACCAATGATTTGATCAGAAGGATGATCCTTATGAGTTCTTAAGTTTGGAGACTGTGGAACTCCATAAGTATCCTCCAAATTAGTAATATCAGCACCTTCTGTGAAAATACCTTCATCTTCAAATTCATCATCAGTATCTTCTAATCCAGGCATGGTAGGATCATCCAGATCATTTAAAGTAATCTGTCAACAGTGCTGCAGATACTTTGGTCGAAAGTACTGTCCAAAGTCTTGTGAGAGTACTCTGCGTCTTGTTCTTCTTCTTTGCCTCTTCATAAGCTCTCCTTTGTTCATCAGTGTAAGAATGTGCTAAAACATTTTGAAGAAGCATCTGATGAAGTTCCTCTTGAATAGATTGATCCTCAGCAGATAATGAGGATTGTGATGCAACAGTACTTTGCTGAGGAGAAACAGTACTTTGCTTTGAAACATCAGTACTTTGTTTTGGACTAACATGATCTTCATCATGAACAACATCAGTTCTAATATGAACTCCATGAACAACATATTGCAAATCTTCTCCTTTATGCATATGAACAACATAGTTCATGGATGGAGTTAAAACCTCAAGATCAAACATCCAATCTTTACCTTTCTATTGTCTTGCATGAAGACAATCTTGAACCTTCTTAGATATACACTCTAAAGCCTTCTGCAATATCCCAATAAGTAGCCTTCTTGACTTGTACATAGTTCATGGATGCGAGTTAAAACTTCTCGTGGTTTAGTACTGAGATCAAGTACATAGCAAGCGTACTACATCTGAATAGGTAGATGAGAATCTGACCTTTACCTTTCTCATTGTCTTGATCTTTGTTTGCACAAAATTCATCCATAAGCTTGTTCTTGAATTCAGTCCCATTGTCACATCTAATACCTCGAACCTTGAGTCTCAATTAGTTTTCAAGGGCTATAATCGGTTCAATAGCATCAAAAGTATCATCTTTAAAACCCAAGAAAAATACCCAACTGAGTCAACTGCAATCATCTGTTACAACTAAGCAGTACTTTTTCTTGTTTAAACTTGCCACAGAAACATGTCCAAACAAATCCATATGTAGCAGCTCCAAAGGTTCTCTAATAGTTCTCTCCTCAAGCTTCTTGCAGGAAGCTTTATGTTGTTTACCCTTCTTGCATGCCAAGCATGATTGATCATTCCTGTAAGTCTTTGAAGGTAAAAATCTAACTAAATTCCCTTTGACCAGTTTGTTGATATTCTTGAAATTAACATGGCCCAATCTTCTATGCCATTGATGTGCCTCTTCAGATGTTGCTTTAGCCACCAAACATGTAGCTCTTCCATAGGAATGTAGACGCTTCATGTCTAAACTATACACATCATTTGTCCTTGGTACTCTAAGAACTACTAATTCATCATCAACAGGCTTAAAGTCAGAGGAAAGGATAAGACATTCTGTGTCAGTGAATAACACAGGATGCTTTTTATCACAGATTTGTGATATTGACAATAGATTGAACTTTAACTCCTTCACATATCTAACATTCTCAAAATCTATAAGCCCTGCTTTGATAGTTCCTTTTCCAGTAATCTTTCCTCCATTGGGATCATTCCCAAATGCAACTCTTCCTCCACTAATCTTCCTAAAATCAGAAAGGATCTCTTTGTCTCATGTCATACTTCCAGAGCAACCACTATCCACAATAAGATGATCTTTAAGCTCCTCTTCTGGGTTGCCCTGCACACAAAGAAAAGAGTTAGAAACTTTTAGGAACCCAAGCCATTACTGACTTGTGTTCCCCTTGTGGAGTTACAAACTCAAATTCTTTGAGTATGTAATTTCCACTATCTTTCAAATGATGATCCAGAATTATCTTTTGATCTTTAGCATGTGGTTTTTCAAAACTTTCTGGTTTTTCAACACAAATCTCTTTTTCTTGTATGACAAAAACATCTGATTCACTTTTTGTTGAAAGTACTGTTTGTCCCTCTGCAGTACTTTCCTTCTTAACCCATTCTGGTTTAACACGTGGTTCCTGTGATCTAGATCCCCTATGTGAATGATAATACCTTCTAGGTTGATAGTGAGATCTCCTAGGACTCCTATTCCAAATAGTGTGATTAGTACCTTGTTTTGGGTGAGCATACTTTGAGAAAATCTTGGTTCGAGTGCTGATTACTTTGGAAAGTACTGTGAGATACTGAAGGTTTTGAAAAAGGTTTTCTCTGATGTGGGTATCTATGATCTGGTGAGAAATTTCTGTGATTGACCCTATTTGAATTATTCCAGACTGGTTTGTGCTCTCTAGGTTTCTGGTTGGCAGATTTGTGCTTTGAAAATTTTCTAAGGTATTCTGAGTGTTGTTCACAATCCTTAATTAGATGAGTAGGACTAAAACACACAAAACACAGTTTTTGACCCATACTTCCAAAGTGACATCTTTTATGTCTATGCCCAAAATTATTTTGCCTTCTTGGTGAATGATTAAACCTGTTTTGACCAAAGTTATCCCAAAAAAGTTTAGCAGTACTGTTTTGAAAAGGTTTTGAAGAAGGTACTGCTTGTGGAGCAGTACTTTGATTCGAAGGTACTGCTTGATTTTGAACATCGTTTTCAACAGGTTATTTGGGTTTTTCAGACCTAGATTGAGAAACTAGCTTTTTCCTAAACTCTAGACTGTCTACTCCAAAACGAGAAACATCAGGCCTAGGGGGTTGATGAATGCCAGTGGGATGGGGAACAGCATGATAATCATTAGCTTTCTTATATTCAGGAGGTGAGTCACTTATTGAACCCTCATTACTAGATGTATCTACATAATTAATGAGTTCTTCATCACTAGTGAGTATATCCTCAAAATCACCTTCATCCTGATCGCTAGATTGGTTTTCTTCTAGTTTACTAAAATCCATTCCAAAACCTAATCCAGTTTTAAGGTAGGCTCTTTGCTGTTTTTGAACATAAGTAACATGTGACAAACCGGACTCTCCCCATGCAGCAAACTTGGCTAATAAATCATCTCTTTCCTTAGTTAATTTCTCAATTTCAGCAATTTTACAGTTTAATTTCCATTCACTAAGTTTTAACTGGTAATCCTGTTGTTCATATTTTTCAACCCAAGCTACTTCATTAGTTTCATGTGCTAAGATTTTGGCTTCCATAGATTCTAAGGTTATTTGATAACCTGCTACCTCAAACCTAGCCCTAACACAATTATCTCTCTCAATCACATAACTGCTAAGTAATTTATGATAAAAATCATGGCAGTTTGAGCATACCTCGAGATAGGAGATTGATTTGGTGAAGTAGCCACCAATGCTAGTTGAACAGGATCATCTTCACTTTCCTTGCTCCAATCAAATCCTCCAAAGCCATCATCAGATTCCAAAACAGCATGTTCAGGTTCGTCATCAAAAGCAGTGCTCCAGGTCAATGCTTCCACTGATTCTTCAACAACTTCTTCCAATGCTACCATACAGTAAGTTACTGGTTCATCATCAAATTCTTCACTCCAGTCAACTTCTGATAACTTCTCTTAAGCAACCAAAGCCTTTGTTTCATTAATTGGAATTTCTTTGAGCTCAAGTTTTGGCTTCTCAGATGTTCTGTTTGCTTGATACTTAGCAAATCTGCACTCCCTTGCAAAGTGACCAGTCTTTTGACAATTGAAGCACTCAATTTTAGATTTGTCAAAAGTTATGCCCTGTTTTGGTTTGAAATCAATGCTTTTGCCTGTCTTCTTCATGTACTTTTTGATCCTTGCAGTGATCATAGCAACTTGCCACCTGATATCAATTTCTTCAAGTGCATCTTCTTCAATCTGTGCTAGATCTTCTTCATAAGTGACAAGTAAACTAGCTTGTTGGGCAAAGAAGGAGCACATAACTTCATCTGAGTGCATAGTGGTAGTTGGTGGGGCCTGCTGAGCATATGAGGGGGGTGTGTAGACAGCAGTACTTTGAGGAGAAGCAGTACTTTTGATGGAAGTACTGGCCTTCTTTTCAGATGATAGAAAAGCAATACTGTGAGACTTAGAATTTGTTTGACCACTCATATCATGCTCATACACCTTTAGTTGATGATAGAGATCATCAAAGTCCATGACATCCAAACCTTGTTGTCCTCTGATCATTGTAGCAATCACATGCCATGAAGATGGCAAACTCCTTAGAAACTTCAAATTAGCATCCTCAACTGATACTTCTGCCTTGTATAGCTCCAACATGTTGAGAAGATTCTAAAACCTATCATATGCAGCATCAAGACTCTCTCTTTCACCAACTGTGAAAGTTTCAAACTGTTGCTTCAGCAAATTTCGTGCATCTTTTAGAGGCTTCATTCCCTCCAAATATGGTCTTGAGAGCAGCCCAGAGCTGCTTAGCATCTTTAGCATCATGAAATTTGAGAAGATGACCATCTGGAATGGCAGATAAGAGAATATTGAGTGCCTTCTCTTGATTCCTTAGGGTTCTTTGTTGGTAAAAGCGCCTTAGGTGCTTTGGGTTGTCCAGGAATATCAATGGGTTCGGAACAACTTCATTCCCATTCACAATTACATTCCATAGAGCATGGTCTGTAATGGCAATGTACCGCCTCATCTTCATGCACCGAGAGATCATATTATCCCTTCTTGATTATTGGAATTCCGAGTGAGGTGATTGAGGGTGGTGGAACGACTTCATCGACATCTTGAATATTGTTGAAGTAGGGTTTCTTCCTAGTCAGAGTTTCCACACAAGCTCTGATACCACTTGTGAAGATCGTTGTAAGCTCTTAGACGAGGTCTAATATTATATCTAGGAACACATAATAATGAAAGCGGAATATTCAAACAGAGAATCAACATCATTATGAACAAGGTTTTTTTATTATCATAAACTAACTAACTAACTATAATAAAGATCAAAGACTTGATCTAACACTAACTAACTAAACCCTAGGCGTTTACAAGACTATACGCCTAGGACACACACACACCTTTTAGTCGACTACATTATGGAAGACTTGTGTAAAACCTACACCTATGTCCTCTTTATATACTAGAGAATAAGGACTAATAAATAAAACTTCTTTTGCAAGCAAGTCCTTCCATCTTTTTGTAGGTTTCCTTCTTGTCATATTAAGTCCCTCTTATTTCATTCTTTTTGTCTTATCAACTCAAACGTATAATTCCTAACAATCTTCCCCTAGTTGATAATGACAAAACCATTCTTGAACGAACTTCCCTAGACGAAGTAGAGAAATTGGGATCAGGGATCTCACCATGAATGAAACAACTATGTCTTCCTTTGTCTTCCCCTTAATCCATGCCATGCCACTCAAACATCTCTTCCCCTTTTTGTTATTATCCAAATAGGGAATGTATGCAAATAATGATCTTGACCACCACGAACCAATATCACACTTCCAATCTAAGACTTCCAATGTTTAAAATCGCCCACCATTACGCACCATAGGAAAAATGGATCCAAAATAGTAGAAAACTCCAACTAGCAGTAGTAATAATGATCAACAATAGTAAAAATCAAACACTTCCCCTTGAGTGATGCATGTAGATAGTTAAACATTTAACAATAAGCTTCCCCTAAAAACCCATATGTTAACCATCTTCTTGATTCTTCAAATCGGTAAGCTCCTTGTAATGATCACTTGTGAACAAAACCGAGTATAACGAATTTGATGAAGAAGTAGAATTTCCCAAACTTGTGTCTTAAATCTTGTACTATCCACGGAAGTCCATACTTATACGAAACCAAATATAAGTAGACCGCAATCCCTTGATAAGAATTCTCAACTAGTATGAGACACTGAGCACTACAATGTAACTCCTTCAAGTGATAGCCAATGTGTGCATAGAGCATCATAAGAAAAATCACACATTGCTAGATTCATCAAGCTATATGATAAGAACACAAACTAAGTAATTCCACTTCACCTTCAAATAAGTGATAAATAATCCTCTTTGTAATCAATTCTTCAATAAATCTCCAAAACGAGCTTTTAAATCCTTTTAAGAACAAATCACCAAACTCCTTGTGTGTGTGAACAATAACTTGTGTGTGTCGCTAAAAATCCATAACAATTATTATGCTCGACTTCCCCTTAAATCAAAAACCATATGAGAACCAAAAAAAATCCTTCGTCGTCCGATATCGAATGATATAAGTAGTACAAATAATCCTTTAGCTCTTACATCACCATTAACCACGTGATCTCCACATCTAATCAATCACAAGACTCATAGGTCCCATGCCCATGTATGCAAAAAGCGGCGTCCAATAAATATTACGAGGTACTATATTGCTTCAAAAAATAATTGTAGGAGTAACACCAATAAATACGAAACCTGTATTAACCAAAATAGTCACCAATACAAACTATTACTTTTGTACTCCATATGGTACCACGTGACCTTTTATGAAACAAATATTACCACACGTAATAGATGAAGCACACAACAAAAGCTCCACCGTTCGATCACTAATCAATTCATGACATGTACTCCCACGTGAAGTCAGATGTAACATCAATATGTGAAACCAATTAATAAAAGTCTCCACCGACCCATGTGATGAGATACATATACTAATTAATATACGATCGTCCCATTATAGCCAATGACAGTACGAGGTAATCAATTTTGTGCAATAAAGTAACTATCCAAATTGACATTGAAATTAATTGTACGAGGTTACCTCTCTTTAAATTGGCGACTTCTTGATCAGGCACAAAAAAAACGTCGACCCATCATTCCTTCATTAAAACCGACATCAAAAACCTTGAAGATCCCTATATCAAGAGCTGAAGATCCCTATACAGATAGACAGTTCTCAAAGAAAGAAAGAGTTGAATTAAGATCTGAGACTAAAGATGCATTAAGAAATTATCTCAGAGTGGTAGATTTTGATTATTCAAAAGAAGATGCTGACATGAAGATGAACAGATCTCAGATTAGTGCTTTTGAAGTTATGAAATCCAAAGAAGGAGATTATATGATTTTTCATAAAGAAGATGAAAGCTTCAAAGTTTTCAATAGGCTATGGGATTTGTTACATATTATAGATAGAGTGGATCTATTCTATCTATATAATGTGGTAAAAGCTTATTTTGGAGATATTCCATCAGAAGGAATTGGTCTAGTTTTGCTTGGAGATCTCATAACCATGTGGGAAACAGAAGAGGAAAGCACTGATGATATTTGGAAGAATCAAGAAAATTGGGAAATTGTTTGCTGAAGATTCTTTGAAGAGTCTGGAGTTCATGTTTAAGAGCTGGAGAATGGTAAAATGATACACATGTTTGCAAATAGAAGATATCCTCTCACAGTTGAGCTCATGAGGAGAATGCTAGAGCATGGATTGGAAGTAGAAGAGGATAATGAAACTGCTTGCATGGTTATCAATCTATTTATCAACTGGACTACTATTGCTGAAGAAGATGAGTAAACTGGTATGAGTTTTATTGAATAACTTATTTTTGATAAATCAGTACTTTATCCAAAGTACTACTGATCAAACAGTACTTTCATCAAAGTACTGCTTGCAGCTTTTAAAACCAGTTAAGTAATTTTTGAAAGATATCTTTTGTTAAAATATAAAATATTTTGAAAACAAAGGTTAAGTGAAATAAATGGTTTTTGATATGGAAATATCAATAGGTCATCAATCCACCATGGTTACAAAAGGATTGGCTAATCCATGAGCAAACGGCTCTGGTAAAGATATATCAAATCCGTTTTTAGTTGACAACTTGCTAATAAGTTGTATGGTAATCAACTCACCATATCAGTTAATGTGAAGAGTTGGCTAGCCCACAAGCAAAATGGCGTGTGGTAAAGGCAGTGGAAAATCCATTATTGGTAATTAGTTCACCATTAGATATAAGAACTAACTAGTCCAGAAGGGCGACTTTTGGTAAAAACAAATCAAATATGTTGATAGCCGATGATTTGCTAAAAATCATATGGTTATCAATGTACCATGGTCTTAAACACCAAAACATTTGGCTACTCCAAAGATAATGGCTTTGGTAAAGAGATATAAATCCATTAAATTTTCAATGATTCACCTCTCACAGGAGTTAACACACCTGGAAGTGATGAGAATAGTATGCAATTTAAACTGAATTAATGTACAAATTGTCATATGTTGCTGTGTTGCTGAAAAGATGGAGCTTACTGGATGTTGCTGAGAAAGAAACATTCTAAGAGATACTTTGACAAGCACAGACACTATAGAGATATAATGAAAAGCCTAAGAAACAATCTGTTCTTAAAGATGAAGCTATTAAAGATACATTCACAAAGGAACTTGAAGTCAAGCAAGTAGAATTCAAGTTAGGGGAGGATTATTGGGATATGAAAGTCTTTGAAGACATGAAAGTCTTGAAGATATAAAAGTACTTGTAAGTTGCAAGTATCTGGTAAAGTCAAAGAGTCAAAGTCTTTGCTAAAGACAAAGTCAAAGTCTGCACGAAGTCAAAGTACTGCAAGAACAAAAGAACTGTTATATTCGTTTATGGAAAGTATTGTATTCTATGTTTAGATTACTTGTCGTACAAGGTTACAAATTGTAAACCGACTAGGATATTCTTGAGTCTATAAAAGGACTCCTAGATTGGCATTAGAGGTACGAGTCTATGAGTTTTAGAGTTTAAGAATTCACAAGTTAATTAGTGTTTTAGAGAGAAGTTCGATTATCTTAGAGTTGTATTAGAGTATCTGCATAATAAGCAGATTTAGAGTTTATAATAAAAAGTTATTCTTCTTAGCTTTATTAAGTAAATTTCGCGTACTTGATAAAGATTGCTCAGTGTTTCTTTGTTAATAACTTAAGATTTATCCGAGGTTGTTAAACCTTAACAAGCTAGTTAAGTTAGTTTGATTAAAGTATATCGATCCAACAGAAAGGTTTATGCTTATTATGAAAGAACCAACACCTTTCAAATGAGAGGTTACATTGTATTTATAGGCAAGGGAGCTAGGGCATCCCTTCCCTTGGCCTTATGGGCCTTTGCATAGGCTCATGGGCTTTCTACATAAGCCTAGCACTAGTTACATACATAAAAGACATAATTAGGGATGAGCACTTCGAACCGAATCCCCGAACCAAACCGGAACCGTACCGATACCGAAACGGCACCAATTCTTGAAATACGGTACGGTACCGGGACTACGAAATAAGGTGAAAAAAAATCGGGACCGCTAATTCGGATCGGGGACTGGTACCAAATCGGGAAATTCTTGAAAAAAGCATGGAAAACCCAATTTCCCGGTACCGGTATCCGAATCCCGTTCGGTACGGTACCGGTACCACTAATTTATGCTCGGGAAAAAATCGGTACCACTAATTCGGTACGGGATCGGTACGGGACCAGTACCGTGCTCATCCCTAGACATAATTAAGCAACCTATTACAAGTAAATGACTAACACTTAATAATACTAGTTACAAGTGATTCCAACAGGTACCCATATTAGGTATGCCCTCACTAATAATCTAACTATCTATGTATCCTTAGTCAAACAGTTCTGGCAGACTGCTACTGCTAGAACTCTTGATGATGGGACATTAGAGTTAAGTGCAACAATAAATACTTTAGAGTATTCAATCATTGAGGAATCAGTCAGGAGCAAGCTCCAATTGGCTGATGCCTTAGGGAATACTATGTTGCCAAATGATGAGTTGTTCCAGGGTCTTACACATATTGGATATCCTACTGATGGATCATTCACTTTTTAAAAAAGTACTTTTACACCACAATGGAGGTTTCTGTTGCATCATCTCCTTCATTGTATGAGCTCTAAAAGTAAAGGATGGGATCAATTTGGTAGCAATCTTGCTAATGTATTGGTCTGTCTCTCCACTGGCATACTCTTCAATTTTTTCAAAATGATTTATGATGCTATGGTTGCAAATGCCAAAAATACCAAAAAGTTTTTGATGTACCCAAGGTTATTGCAAATGATTTTAAATGTAAAAACTGCAAGCAAGCAACAATATATTGTTATCCCTTTCACTAAAAAGAGTTTTGGTAATATGAAAAGGGGATTTGAAGGGGTTCACAGGCCACTTTTGCCTGCTATGTTTCCTGCTGGTTCTACTAACATTGCAGGTACATCAGATCAAGTTCCATCAACTTCTGCCACTTCTACTTAGGATCAACCTACTCATGCACCAGAAGAACCTGAGTCAGCACAAAGGTCACCAACTCCACCACCACCTTCACCTCCAGTGCATGAGGAAGACCCACCAGAGATTCCTCAAACACAACCTCCAACACCCACTCCTATAGCAGACCGAGCTTCATTATCTGTGGAGGAACTTCAAACTTTAGTTCCATAATTGCTACACAGAATAGACAAGTTTGAAAAGGATCTACAAAAGTCAAAGAAGACTCAAGCAAATGCTGTCATCAAATTGGTCAAGAGGGTTAAAAGACTGGAGGGAAAATTCAAACAAAATGGGATAGATATCACTGATTCAGAAGGTGAAGAAATTCTCCCAAACATGGGAGGAATATGCAGGAGGGTAGATCAGACTACAGAACACCAACAAAGAAATCCTCTGAGGAAACAATTAGTCCTCAAAGATTGGAAGCAGTTGAGATCTTGGCTAAGAACCTAAGCCAGAAGAAGAAGAAATATGAAAAAGAAGCTGAAAGTTCTGCTAGGGTTAAGTCTGGTGGTGATGAAGAAGTTAAGTCTGGTTTTAAAGCAAAGATTAAGTCTGGTGGCGATGAGGAAGTTAAGTCTGTTAGTATCCCAGTTAAGTCTGCTGATGAATCTGTCACTCACAGAGAAGGAAAAGGAATAATGGAAGGCGATGAGGAAGTTAAGTCTGTTAGTATCCCAGTTAAGTCTGCTGATGAATTTGTCGCTCAGAGAGAAGGAAAAGGAATAATGGAAGAAACTTCTTGAGCCTAAAAAGACTAAAAGACAGACTATGGAAGATGAAGCTAGCATGCCAGAGATTTCCAGAATACAAGCAGAGGATGCTACTGCATCAGCCAAGCTAGCAAGACAAAAGACTGATGATGAGCTGCTTGCTAGAAACTTGCAGAGCCCACCAGAACTAACTGAGGAGCAAAAGAAAAGACAAGCAGAAGTTCTGGAATCTGCAAAGTTTTACTCTGATGAAGATTGGGACACCATCAGAGCGATACTTGAAGTCAATAGGGACATCCTACCAGATATTGGAGCAGAAGACTTTGCTAGAAAGATGGTAGAGATGGTCAATGAGAAGAAGAGGCTTCTCAGGGAACAGAGGCAAAAAGAAAGGATGAACATACCTCTGACAAAAAGAGAGCAAAGGGAATATATGATCAACTATATCAAAAGTCAAGGTCATCCCAGCTAGAAAATAACTCAATTAAGGAAGCTAAAAGCTGAAGATCTCAAAGAAGAATTTAAAAATGTGGTCAAGCATGTTCAAAGTTTTGCTCCAATGTATTCTGAACTAGAAGCATCTAAGCTCAAAAGGAAAGACATACATCTTCAACCTAACGAAGCTAAAAAAACAAAAGACTGGAGATGTTGAAGAAGTTGCCACTACTCCAGATGTTGAGAAGGATGCTGACACTAAAGTGGTTAAGAAGGAGGAAGAGTCTGTGAAACCAGTTCTAAAATGGACTAGAAGGAAATCCAAAGCCCGAAGGATAAGACTGAGGTCATGGAGGAAGTGGATGAATACATGAAAGATAAGGTTGATGAACCTTCCTTAGAAGAATTCACAATGGGGTCTATTCCAGAAGGTCCAGCACTTCCTACAAAGATTGCCACGATTCAGATCATTAAAACTCGAAAGAAAGGAGCTTATCAAGTAGTCAGGGAACATTACACTGAAACAAAATATGTAAATTTTCCTGCCTTGTTGAGTGATTTGTCCAGGGATGATCTGAAGACAATGTATCAGTTGATGGTGGAAAACCATGGTGATCAAATACCTGAGGAGGAGTATGAAAGAGTCCTCTGGAGAGATTTGAAGACAATGTGTGAGCCACCAGATGCTGATAATGAGATGTGGAAGCGGGCAAGTCAAGAGCAAGTGATCAGATGGAGATACTTCCATACTTGTCAGGTTCACTGTTTGGAGTTGGAAAATTTAATTGTTTATATGCTAACAGAAGTGGATTATCCACTTCCAAACAGGATCTGCAGGGCAATGCTTGACAAAAAGTTGCTAGGAGAAAGAAAAGATGATGCTTGTTATAATCTTTTGAAATTAATTCAACCAAAAGCTCAACAACAATAATTTTAATATGTTTGAAAGAATTTTCTTAGCTGCTAAGTTTATTTTAAAAGGTTGATAAGTATAAATGGATTTTGAGGGAGTTTCACTTGGTGAAGGTGCATAGCACCAACACAACAAATGGTTATCAGTCCACCATGTCTAATCCACATAAGGACTGACTAATCCATGAGCAAACGGCTCTGGTAAAGATATCTCAAATCCGTTTATGGCTGAAAATTTTCCAAAAATTGTATGGTGCTCAACTCACCATATTTGTGTTGATAAAGAGTTGGCTAACCCACAAGTTCATGGCTTGTGGTAAAGGCAATGGAAGACCATGACTAGTCCAAAAGCAAACGGCTTTTGGTAAAGACTAATCAAATCCGTTGATAGCTAATGGTTTGCTAAAAATCAGATGGTTATCAATGTACCATGGTCTTACACAACTGAACATTGGCTACTCCAATAGTAATGGCTAATTGGTAAAGAGACATCAAATCCATTAAGTTTTTTATGATTCACCTCTCACAGGAGTTTACACACCTGGATGTGATGATAATAGCATGAAACTTTTATGAATTGATGTACATACAGTCATAGTTGCAGAAAAGATTATGGAGTGCTGATAGTTTAAAGATCAGTTGCTGCATAGATCACACAATGAAGAATATTCTATGATGCAGCTCAAAGATAATTCCAAGATCCTCAAAGAGTTCAAAGAACTTGAAGTTCACAAGTGAAGATCAAGTTAGGGGAGGATTGTAGGGAATTATATTTTGTAAAAAAGATTTAAGATTGTTTAAGTCTGTTTAGTATTAATTCTGTTAGTATGATAGTTAAGTCTGGTAAGACAAAATTAAGTCTGTTAGTTAAGTCTGCCAGTAATAATATGGTTAAGTCTGACAGAACAAAGTGTTGATATTTAAGTCTGTTTATGATAAAAACAGAATAATTTGTCAGAGTAATATTAGGAATAGATATGTACGCGTAGAGATATCTTAGGAAGAGATATATTTACCCTTCAACGAGTCTTGTAGTTAATTAGGGTTTCCTTGGTGTATAAAAGGAACCCTAAGGTATTAGGTTAAGGTACGAGTTGTAAACGTTAACCATTAATCAATAGAAAATGCAAAGTTATTTTATTATGTTCTTCATACTTATTGTGTTGAGTTTCCGCATTAGCACATTAAGGAGTTGTTAAGAGTTCTTCACATAGAGAATTTGGATTTATTCAAGTTTACTATAAGTCATAAAAAGGCTGCTTAGATCCATAACTTTTGGACTTACAGTTATGATCTGATGCATATTAATTTCTTCTTTAAAATGACTTCATTATTTTCATATTAACCGAGTGCGATTGAGTATGTAGGTTCATGATAATATCTTTAGTTATATTTTGATGTAATCTTAAATCTAGACAAATAATGACTCCGATTTCATGTCCATACTCGAAAACTTGTCAATTAGATTCGATAATGATAGCAATCATAATTTAAACAATGAATCGATATATACTCAAAATCTTTCTTGACCCTCACGACCACTCTTTTTAAAAGAAAATAAATAAAGATTTATGGAATATGTTCCAATTAACCTAATACTAGTTGTATGTGTGAGGTAAATAATAATGAATGTTAAATTACTACTTCAATATTGTCATTTTATTTTGAATGTGCGAAAAGCTATTTATTATTACGTATATTCTGCATAGTTTTTGACATTTCATGAGTATTGACATAAATATCCTAACTATTTTTATACGACACACACCTCTTCTAAAACATTAAATGTTTAAAACATTTTATGTGTGTGTGTGTGTGTGTGTGTGATTTAATGCAAGCACAAGCAAGGTTCAAAAATATATTTTCTTTACTTAAATACTAATGTAGTAATATGATCATTTCTCTTGTTTGAACAACTCATGGTCAAGCAAGATAAGAGGATGTAGTGATTTAGAGATCATGTTAAAAGTTTGATAAAATGTAAGTGTTGAATATTTTGAGGTGACTTATTTTAACACTTAAACCTTCGAAAAGATAGTTGTGTAAGACAATATTTTTTTATATACATGATCAACCAACTTAGTTTCCATTCCTAAGTAGGTTACTAAAGCATTATAAAACTTGCAAGACGTCGAAAACACATATCCAAAGAAAGTGATCTATACCTATATGCAATGCAAAAATAATGTCACAACTTAGTACAAGAAATCTAGTATAAGTCTTATTAATGTATAATCCAGAAAACTAATAACAAACAAATAATGTACATGGCATGAAAACACTTATGCTTATAGATATAAGTAGCTCAACTACAAATAACAATAGGTACTCAAAAATAGTCATTAACAATATTAAGACACAAAGGAAAAACAAATAATCATATAGCATAACACACAAAATACTTGTCGTCATTTTGTGTATTAAATATAACAATGTATACTTAGCTTGATTTATTTGTAAATAAATTAGTTTTTTCCCTATTTCAAAATTTGACCAAGTTCAATAATACATCAACGTTCAAAAGTTGAAACGCTCTCCTTCCAATTTCATCAAAAAATTATGCAAATGGCATGATTGGAAAAGACCTTTTGTTACAAATCAAGGACTCTGATGTATTTTTATCTAAAACAGTTCCTAGAAGTATTTTTAAATGAAAGTAGACACAATTCCCTTTAAAATGGTAGGTTCTACGATTCTTATAGACTTACGGTTGATTTTATATGAATTTTTTAAGATGATCAAAATCTAAGAAATAGACAGAGGGATCCACGGTTCCCTTAAATATAAAGGAGCCATCTGTGACAAATTAGGTAGCCTTATGCTATTCCTGATTCATTTTTTTATGTATAGTGTGGCGACTCAATAAAAGATATAAAACTTAATAAACTTGATGTCAAACATATAACACATATACTAAACATCATTTCTACTTTTAGAACTTAGAAAAACATTTGCGGATATACCTTTTCAAAAAAACTAAGAGTTGTTCTAAACACTCCTTTCAAAACCGTATCTCTTCCTAATTTGTTCTAAAGACATAAATCAACACTTGCAAACTCTTTTAAGAAAAATTTCTTTTATTTTTCAACAAAACTTTCAAGCTAGTATAACAAAGTATATTTAGCAACAAAATTTGTAAGTATTAGGCAAAAAAATATTTTTCATTTTATCCCCCTTCATGGGTAATAGATACATGGATCGTACTCAATTTTAAAAATCATTTATTTTAAAAACTTGAGCGATGTAGCTCTGATACCAATTGTGAAAAATGTAGAGGGGGGATTAATACGTTCCCATTAGAAACTCAAATCTTTTGTATTAAATAACCGATCAAGCGTGACGCAATATGAAAAATGTCAATAATATATCTACAAAAACTAGAGATAGTAGAGAGCATTATATAAGACATGTCATCATACTCAAACACAAACATAATATAGCCATGGCACAAATATAATTAACACAATATAAGCAACAAGCCACGCAATGCAAATATAAATGTAAAGCAATAAATGTAAACATAAACGTAAAATGATAAGTAAAAGAAAGCGCAAACCGAACACGATGATTTATAGTGGTTCGGTCATGAAGCTCCTCTTCACCTTACTCCACTCCCCGAGTATCCAACTCCAGAGTTACTTCACTAGTCAACAAGCTCCCTTCTCGGCGAAGAAAACCTTATAACGTCACTTACAATATTTTTCGATACTAAGCTATATATCGAGTTCTTCTTCGGGTACAACCAAACCTGTTATGTTTTATAGCCAAACATAAAAAAACCTTATGTTTTAAGGCCTAAACACATAAACCGCGTCGTTTACATTATTTTCCGATACTAAGCTAAATATCGAATCATTTTTTGGGTACAACCAAACCCGTTATGTTTTATGGCCCAACATAATAAATCTTGTGTTTTAAGGCCTAAACACATAAACCATCTAACCTCTTAACTAAGTGATATATGGTGATGATACAATGTGAGATCCAATACATGGTTGTCAAATGGATATAAGTGCCTAATCTAAATATCAAGAACTCTAATCTTGATGAGGTTGAGCTTCCACTGATAAGAAGCCTTCAAGAGATGAAGATAACCAGTGCACTAATCTTGTTGTGGTGGATCTTCATATGTGTGTGCTTATGATAGATGAGGATGGCAAGCTCTTTAAGCTTGCGTGGATAGATCATCAAGTAAAAGTATGGTTGCAACAAATAAGAGTTAAAAGCATTATGGTCAAGGTTTTATGGTGATTTTAAGAGTACGAAAAGTGTGCTAAACATAGGAGAAAATATGGTTTAAATGTATGTAAAAAATTTATTTTTAGAGTGTGCAAATAAGCCAATATTTATAGGTAAAAATCTTATAGACGTGCACCGACGGTTCCAAGATACATTAGGGAATCGTCTGAAAAATAAATGAATCGTTCCTGAGAATTAAGGGAACCGTGTAGTGTTATACGCTCCATTTTTGTCTTTTTGTGGTGAAATGATTTTTACGGTGAAGGTTTATCTAATTTATTTTTTTATTCAAATTCAAAATTTTAATTTTTATTCTTATTAAAAAAAATTATATAATGAAAAATAACTTGTTTAATTATTCTTGTACAAACATTTTATCACATTAAAAATGTCAAAAATTTGACAAAAAAATATTTCTTTGATCATAAATCAAGTTTTATGGTACCAGTATATTTATCATAAATGATTTACGTTTGAAACTTGTTTCTAAATAATAAATTTTACGTCAACTTTTACGTAGTGATACCAAAATATTATTTAGACTTTTCTATGTTTTGTTAAACGGTTTGATCATAACGCATTGTAATAAACACATTTCAACCTATGTGAAAGTATACCTGAGACGTCGAGAGATGTTGATGTAAGTATGCTTTGATGATTGTGGTTACGAATAACTTGTGCATTTTACATTATGTATTACAAGTTACATGTCTGTCATTATTAAAACCAAAGAGACCGTTTAGTTTAAATATTGTAATATTTGCACTAACAGAAAGAGTGTTATTAAATAAAAGAAAAAGGTAAAATATATCATTAATAAATATCTAATTACATGGTTAAAGATGTTATATATTGGATTTACTAGATCCATTTCAACCCAAACAATTAGCCTATTTAGGTGTTTTCACAAAAACAATTAGATAAAAAAATGTAAAACCTTCCTGTGGAAATCCAAATTTTTACCAAAATATTCACTTTTTTCAAAAAAAAATTAATTTTTTAAAATAATGTTTCAAATTTTTCCTTATTTGTATTTCTGAAATCTTTTGTGTTAGCCTAAGAAGTGGCGATCATTTCTAGTAGTAATGATTATATTAATGTTCTGAATCTTTTATTGAATGTAATAGATAAGTCACATTATATTGGGCTTGGACTATTTAATAATGTAACAAAAAGTGTAAATGACCTTAGTCCATCTCTAGTCCAACATTTGGCCCATTATTCCCAAAGGCCTTTAGGCGTGTTATATACCTCACAACATGCTAGTTGTGAGGGTGTGGTCATTTCTCTCCTATGTAACTCACCAATTTCTCTCTAATATAGCTAATTCACTTTATCTCTCTAAAACCCTCTTTCTCTCAATAAGTTTTAGTGGAAATCGACTAAGGGTATATACCCTTGGTCAACTGATCGTGGAGAGGAGAAAATAGGGGAGAGATTTAAGGTTTAGTTGTGTGTTATGAGGATTCCTAGCATTTCCTTTGTACTTATAGGGTACAAGGTAGTATTCTAGAATCATAATACTTATCCAACAAGTATTCTAGTTTGACAAGAAGTCAAATTAGCCCCTCCCCCTTGGCAAGGGTCGATTTTTGAGCACAAAACCCTATGGGTTTATGTTTTTGTCGATTATCACCCCTTAATATGTATCCCGGATAAATATTATTATTCAGGTAATTACCGTTTAATCTCTAAATGAAAATACTATCAAATTTTCATTTCCTCACTACTCTCATTTCATTTCATAAACTTGTTTATTATTTCCACTTGCATGTTTTGTTTAGTGTGCACCGATGTGACTCTTTGGCATTCGGGTGAAGGCAAGTGTGAAATCCGTTGTGTTATTTGCACATATTCCTTTCATAGATACTCTAAGATGCTATTACGGATAATACTAACAGCAAATCAGCAATAGCTGAAGTCAAGAAGAAAATGAAACGATTTTGTGTGACTTTATATGTATCTTACCTACAAAAATTTAAATAAAGAAGAAATGAAAATGATTTTGTGTAACGTTATATGTATTTTACCTACAAAAACAAGTGATTAAGTAATCAAGTAACAACTGTTTTATTTTCTACTTTTTCATCGACTACATGTTTCATTCATGTTTAGATCTTTTATTAGAATTCAATTTATGTTTTGTTTACTCCCAATGGACAAAAAAGGCCGCTACTTTGTTTACATTTGGTGAACTTTCTAGAAACAATTTACAATTAGTTGGTGCTAAAAAGTTATAGACATCGTTCTATCAAACCATGTAAAACTGTATAATTGTTAGATAGAGATTATTAGCATTACTGCCACTCTTCATTAGCCAAGCAGAACAATTTTTATTAGGTGAAAAGTCGGGAAAGCTTCTAAAAAATAAAATCCATATGGGAGAAAAAAAAGGGGGTGTTATTATTTTCTCTCTCTCCAAAAATCAAAAGTGGGTTCCATTTTTAATGGCGGCTTCGCAATAATACCTACCCATTTAGACAGAGCTATTTAGCATTTTTAGAAGAAAAAAATAGTAAAAAAAGGTGGATTCGGTACTTTTTCAAAGCCGCCAATTCATAAGCTAGGCCAAATTTATCCAACTAAGCTATTTTATATCGGTCAAAAATTTGGTCTTCCAACACATACAATACTATCATATACAAGTGCTCTGTCGCAACGCGCGAGTTGAAATTCTTGTAATAATTAAGAGCGGAAGTAATGGTGACTACATCATCCACTACTGCCACCTCAACATTCACTCTCTTCACCAACGCTTGACCTTCTCGAGTGAAAAAATGAGGAGGTAATGGTGATCACGGGTGGTTGAGGGGTGTTGACGCGTGAACTAAGCTACCATGACAGGTAGTCTACGTGTGAACACTTTTTGAAGACAATTATAAGTCTTTAAAACCTTTTGGTTTTTAAATTTTTTCATGTTTATAAATCTAATCACTTTTTTACAGATTTATATGTGTCAATAATATCAAAACCTTATCTTATAAGTTTTCTAAAATTGTGTAAAAATGACACTTGTGTTGTAGTGAAAAAAGAAATGTTGATATATGTTGAAAAATATTTGTGCTTGTTCTTATACGTTTGTTTATGTTTGTTTAACACTTTATTGAATAAACATAAACGAAAATGAATAACGTCAATTCCTTAACAAACAAGAGATTAAGAATTTAAGCCTTTTTTTTATTTTTGTTAACAAACTTACACGGGCGCACATAAACTGTTGGGGGTGTAGCTCCCAGAACAGGGTAAGATAATCAAATTCAGCAGAAATGTGCAACTGTTCAGCAGAAACAAACAAACGTTAAATGATGATACCACTTGGTGGTTAGCGGATATCACTTGGAATCGTGTGATCACTTTCCAAAGTAAACTATTCGACCCTAATGCCTAGGTATCACGAATATCTACTTGGGATAAGACCAAATGTAGTTATAGAATTAGGCACAATTCAATAACCCTTGCGCTTATAAGTGTTTAGTGTTTTATGTATATCTTTTTTCATGCATAATCCGATATCCAATTTATAGGATAATACTCTTGGCTAATTCAATGGAATTATGAGTATTAATCGGCCCATTAATAGCCTCATAATTATCCCCATTATAGCCGTTAGTGGTTACATGACCAATTAAACGTGGTCATTAAGCGGTTGAAACTGCCACTTGAATAGGTCAAAACGTTACAGGCATACTTTCATCGGTACTTTCATAGTGCTATCGGTGGTTACCAGCGCCGATTGGAAACACCACTTTGCCGTGTAAACACTACTTCGGTAAACACCATTCGTGGAAACACGATCGATGGAATCGCTTGTGGAAACACGATGTCGATGGTAACCAACAGCGGTACTTTCACCAAGCACTACCAATACAAACCACTACAAGAGTCAAGGTGTTCATGGACCTTATGGGTGTACACTCCGTACCTCCTAACCCATTACAAGGTGTGAACTATTCCAACAAGTGCACTAAATTTTCCAACAATCCTCCCCAAATTTAGTTCACTTTCTTTGCATGAAAATTAAACATCAAGCAAAACATGTGCATAAATGAAAATGTCACGAGGATTGAATTTCCATCTTAGTAAATTACACGTTTCAAATATTCGAGAATCAAGGTGTTCTAAGAATTGAACCCTTCAACCCATTTGAATACCCGAAGATAAAATACACACAAGTTTTCAAACACTTAAAAGCTCCTGACACTATACAAGCCATGTGTCCATATCCAAATTAATAAATGTTGTAGAAGCTAAAGTCCAAAGCTTCTGACGGCGGCAAAACTTCAACATTTACATAGGTGGTTCCTCTTTATTCATGCTCACCTAAGCACTTTTTCAAAGAAAAAATAACCATTGAGAAGTAAAGACTTCATCCTCCTTTCAGAGGTTAAAGCACAACCTTGGGATGTAAATAAAACATGTGCTCCAGTCCACTGAATGTTCAACTTTCCACATTGAACTCAGCTCCTAAGTTTCCTCAGGAGGGAGTTGGGTGTCCTAGCATTCAGTGACTAAGTTGGACTTAAACCCATCCCTTTAGCAGACTTAAACCAAGTCTCTAGCGGACCTTCGTCAAGTGATCGCTAAGTTACTGTTGAGATCTCACAAACTCTATAGATACCACCCCATTCATGATAAGCTCACGAATCATGCTATGTCCGACACCTAAGTGTCTAGACTTACCATTGTACATCTGGCTATAAGCCTTAGCCAATGTAGTTGCACTATCACACCGGATAGAAATAGGTGCTATAGGTTTAGGCCATAATGGAATCTCAAGAAACAAGTTTTTCAACCATTGACTTCTTTACCGGCCGTAATTTGCTAAAGCCACAAATTCAGATTCCATTGTTGAACTGGTGATGCAAGTTTGTTTCTTGGATGCCCAAGAAATTGCACCTCCACCAAGTAGGAATACCCAGCCACTGGTAGACGAATTGTCTTGATTATTCTTGATCAACTTGCATCGGTGTAACCTTCCAACACTGATGGGTAACCAGTATATGAGAGACTATGATCCATAGTTCTCTTCAAATACTTCATACCCTTTGAACGCTTGCATTGATGAGCACTAGGATTACTAGTATACACCGCTCAATTTTCCCCTTTGCAAAACCAATATCGGGTCTTGTACAAGTCATGGCATACATCAGGCAGCCAATTACCCTAGAATACTCAAGTTGAGATACAGCTTTGCCATGATTAGGCATCAACTTCTCACAAGTATCCATAGGTGTACTCACTTGAGTACAATCAAAGTAATTGAATTTCCTCAGCACCTTCTCAATATAATGAGACAGAGAGATAGAAATTCTATTACTTTCATGTTTAATCCTTATACCAAGGATAACATTAGCCTCCCCATGTCCTTTATGGACAACCTTGATGACAAAATTCCTTTGTCGAGGTCAACTGATTTTGGTCAGTGCCAAAGATCAACATGTCATCAACATATAGACAAATGATGACTCCTTTACCAGATTCATCAAATTTGCTATACACACATTTGTCTGCTTGGTTAAGAACATAACCACTAGACAAAACCACTTCATCAAATTTTGATGCCATTGCTTAGGTGCCTGCTTAAGTCCATAAAGAGACTTAATCGGTTTACACACCTTGTTTTCATTGCCGGCATGATGAAGCCACGAGGTTGGTTCATATAAACCTCCTCATCTAATTCACCATTCAAGAAAGCTATTTTCACATCCATCGATGAATAAAATTGTGAATAGATGCCATAGCAATCAGCGGTCTTATGGTACTGATACGAGCCACAGGGGCATAAGTATCAAAATAGTCTATCCCCGACTTTTGTTTAAAGCCCTGAATAACTAATCTAGCCTTGAACTTTTCAATAGTTTCATATACCTTCATTTTCTTTTTGAAAATCCATTTGCAACCTAGAGGTTTGCAACGGGAGTAGATCAACCAACACCCCAGTGTTGTTGCCCATGATGGAATCCATCTCATCATTGATTGCTTCTTTCGAAAGCAATATCACGGGACTTCATTGCTTCTTCAAATGTCTTGGGATCATCCTCAACAATGAAGCAATAGGAGTATTGGTCCGAGACCTCATCCCTTGTTCCTTCAACTAAGTATAGTTGAAACTCAGGTCCAAATGACTTTGGAGTTTTGACCCTTTTGCTCTTCTAAGCACGAGGTTAGGGTTGTTGAACCACAACCTCATCGAGGGACCTCGATACACCGGTGTCATGAGTTCCATTAGGAATCCTCGACTTGGTCTAGGGACGATGAGAATCTATTCTCATCAAAGTTTGCATCCCTTGATTCAATTATGGAGTTAAGCGAAACATATTCATTAGGTTCAATAACATAGAACCTATAAGCCTTGGAATGCTCGGCATATCCAACAAAGATGCAATCAATGCCTCTTTCACCCAAAGTTTTCAACTTTGGATCAAGGAGTCTTACAACAGCCCTACAACCCCAAACCTTGAGATAGTTCAGGTTGGGTTTCCTTTTAGTCCAGAGTTCATAAGGGGTAACCTTGTTCCTTTGTTGGGAACCCTATTTAATAAATAGCAAGCTGTTAACATAGCTTCACCTTAGAACCCTTGACTCGTCACGAAAAGGACAACATGGAATTAACCATCTCCTTCATACCACCTTTTTTCCTTTCGAAATACCATTTCTTTGAGGAGTATAAGGGCGTCGTTTCATGGATTATACCAACAGGTGAAAATCAGAGTATCCATGTACTCACCTCCCTATCAGTCCTTAATCTTTTGATCAAAGACCCAAGTTGTAATTCAACTTGAGTTTTAAACACTTTGAATTTATCTAATGCTTCATCCTTTGTATGTAACAAATAAACATAACAAAACCTAGAAGCATCATCAATAAACGTCACAAAGTACTTCTTATTTCCCAAAGAAGGAGTAGCATGCAAATCACACAGTCACTTTGTGAATAAGCTCAAGACCTTAGTCTCACGACTAACACTCTGAAAGGGTTTCTTGGTTATCTTGGTCAACATGCAAGTTTTACACTTTTCGGTGTCCATGTCAAAAGCTGGGATCAACCCATCCTTAGACATATCTTGCATTCTTTTATAGTGTACATGGCCATGTCTTGCATGCCATAGTGATAGAGTCCGGTCACGGTTATATATGGTCAAAATTTCTCGAAATAACACATTGGTAATTCATGTAAGCTGAACATTTGATTACATAAATAACTAAAACCAATAAAACACCATTCTATAGAAAGCACAAATTGGTATTAGACTCAATAACTAGTTTATATCCATGATTATTCAATACACTACTTGAAACCAAGTTCTTCCTTATATCGGGAATTCATGATCATAACATTAAACAAAGTTACAATCTTTCATATGGAACTAAAATTAAGATCTACATTTCATTGACATCGTTTGCATCACGATAATTCATTCATGACATTTCATTTCACATTCAACGCGTAATTTTTATATTTAATAATCGTTATCGCGTGAGTTATTATTTTAAATATTTAATCCGTTACTTTCAAAAATGATCCCGATGTATTTTTAAACTTACATTTAGTTATAAAAACTATATTTTGAGTTTTCCTAGTGTTTTAAATTTATTTGGTATATTAATCGTTAAAGTTAAATTATTACAAGGTTTTTCTTAAAACTATAATTTTTATATCACTTAATTTTCACAGGAATGTATTTTCATTTTTATGATCTCATTATACTACTTTGATCTATTAAAATTACTTTTAGCTAAAATTTCCTTAAATACATTAATGTGTATACAATTTTTCAAGTTACCTATACTTAGTTTCTTTTACTTACACCTTTATATACTTACATTATAAATAAAAAAAAAAATGAATTTGAGGAAATGCATTCCCCCTTGGCCGACCAAGGGGGATGTAGCATTATGAGTTGAGGTAAGTTTCTTACTTATTGAAATCTCACGGTTACTTAAACTTATTCACTTATTTCACATAATTCATAGTTCAAACCAAGATATTTTTCTCTTGTTGTCTCTCTCAAGAACCGGCCATCTAAGGGTTAACAAAGGGATCATCAAGTTTTTTTTCTCAAGTTCAAGCATAAAACAATCTAGTTTATACTCTTTTTATGGTTTTGAAATAAAAACCAAGAGTATTTAGGCTAATCCTTGTTACTTTCACCTCATCATAATCACTTGTAAGCATGATTTTATCATTTTTATGTTTCCTTTTCATTTTCATATGTACCTTTTCATTTTTGGAGCAAGTATGCATGATATGTGATTTATACCATTTTTTTTTTCATGATTTTAAGAAGTTATATATACATATTGGTCATCCTATAAATATTCCCATGGTATTCTTTGGTCTTGATGGTGATTAGGAACCCATGACACCCTAAGAAGGTGTATGGTAGGATTAGATTAGTTTTGGAGTTGATTTGAAGGGATTAGAATAGGTTTTGTCCGAGAAAAACTATTTTCGATAAGTATATTTTGTGTTCTGTCCTTGTTTTGCTTTTCTGGAAAATCCGACAGTAGGCACGACTCTTTGGCCTTGATATTTAGAAAATATACTTTAAAAAGCGAATCCGTGGCGGCTTGAACGGAATAAAACGGAGTTATAACGAAGAGAGTGGATTTTACAAGTTTGGTGACGAAAATTATATTTTAGAAATTTCAGCAACATGTTTTTTATCTTGTACGGGTCAAAAGCGAGCCTTAAGCTTCACAAATTATTTCGACTTGTCAAAAATATATTAGTATACTTAGATACGAAGCTAAGGCATATAAAGCGGAAAACGGATTTGAAACGACAAAGATATGCACTTTTTCATAAACTTGCCGTAACTAATTTTCTGCACACAATTAGCCAAAACCACCATCTTTAACCCTTATTATCTTTATGTTCGAGACCTTTTGGACGAAAACTCCTGAACTGAAACTTCTAGATATCGATACAAACTTTCCAAAACCGTCGAGTTCGTTCTCTAACGATCGACGAACACTGTTTTACCTCAGTTTCCAAAGCCATTTTGTTAATTTCATGATTTTTCCGACGACATTGTTTTGCGACGAAAAGTGGTAATTTCACTATAAATCATTATAAAACCATTGTAGGATGACATTTTGACGTAAAACATGTAAAGTCATTTTTGAAGGGTCAAGACGTCAAAGAGTATTTTTCGACGTCGAGTAATATTTTCAAAACTCGTAAATGGTATAAATAACATACGGAATGCATGCATAACATTACATTGCAACTCATGACATATCATATCATTGATAATAGGTCTCGGTTAACGCATCACATTAAACCTCGGTGTACTCACTTTTGCCATTATTCCAGTTTATCCAAGTGAGTTTTCATAGCCCGTTTTACATGCTTTCGATTATTTTCAAACCCACGGGGGAGAATACATTGCACTACATTTTTCTTTATACGATACCAAGTATGTTAAATTCATTACATTGCTTAAGTTACCGCCTTTGCCAATTTGAAAGTCCCCATTACTTGAACATGAACCGTTAATCTTTGGAGCGAGGATGAATGGATAGATCTATCGGGTGGCATCTCATCGGGTTGGTGAATCCCAACCAGGAAAACGGATGCATTTCATTTGATCACATTACGGAGTTGTCTGGCAAACACTCTGCAAGGGCATACATGATTGAACAGTCTAGTTTCGGGGTCATGGGCTTAGAGCAATTGTAACATTATTTTTTCGTGACTGGATGGTCATGCATGATAGATACTTGTGTAGTCGTATAAAACATTTACATAAACCTATGATTTCTCACCAACATTATTGTTGACCGTTTATAGCAATGTATTTTCAATTGCGAGGCATTATCATCATGACATGGTTTAGGGACCTACATTTTGAGTCGCGGCGTCGACTTACATTATGTACATTATGGCACTTCATTTCAAAACATCGTTTGGATTTGTAACATATTTGTATTTCCGCAAACTTTGTAAACCTTTTGGGACCGATGTTGTACTCTGATGTTTTTATTATTATATCCAACGATGTGTTTTAAAACGACACTTTAGGTCGTTCAATATAACTGTGATGTGGTGCTATGACAGTCAATCCACCAGGAATTCCATTCATTTGCAAAACAGTTAAATTGGGGTGTGACAGATTGGTACCAGAGCTACAATTATAGAGAACTAGGTTGCATCATTGACCCTAGACTATAGCTACATTATCATAGCATCTCATCATTTCATCATAGTACATATTCATGTTTATCATGCGGATTCACTTACACTTTATTCGAGATTATTTACTTTTATTTCACATCGGTTGTCACAGACATGTCTTTAGATTCACATCCCATCACCATATCATCGGACTCTAGCTCGGATGATGTCAGCTAACCCTCATGGATGATGTTGCATCACATTCCACGAGATCGTATCTTCCATTGGATCTACTCCATCTTTCCACCTATCATGACCGACAGGGGACCGAACCCCGAGGAGGCGAAGTACCCACTCTCCTCGTTAGCCCACTCACGATCCACCAGCACCACTACTAGCACCATCACCACCATCATCACCATCTTCATCATATTTTCTTAAGAGATCCTTTGCCTCGACAGACTTGCGCCCAGCGTGCTCGTTTTGATATCCCTACACCACCATCTTCTGAGCCCGAGCCACCCGCTAGATTTGAGTTAGGTTAGAGTTCTAGGGCAGCTGCTCGACGAGCTTCTACCGAGGAGTTAGGAGCCCGTATTGATAGTCGCAATCCGATTGATAGGTTGTCACGACAGTTGGAGGAACTGTCGGTAGATAGGATTGAGCCCATTGCGGAGGAGGTCGGGGCCTAGTGTTAGGCAGGGTTTCTATTGATTTGTCACATCAGAGTATTCAGAATAGGCGGTTAGAGGACGGGAGAGTATTGCTTTCTTTGCGGTCGGTTGGAGTTGAGGAGTTTGGTGGATAGTTTGACTACTCAGTTCGTGATCTTCAGGATCGAGCGTGAGCACCATGAGGTGCCTTATGTAGACTTTTGTCATTGTATAGTTTTGACCATTATTATCCTAGTCACAAGGTGTGTGACGTAGTTTAAAGAACTTGTTGTATTTTGGTTGTTGTACAAACAAATGTATCAAGTATTGACTCTACTATGTAGGAATGGTTATTATTATCTATGATATCGGTCCATGTAGGCGAAATTTTCATGTATATTATCCACGTGTGTTGTGATTATATTTGTGATATTTCGCTATTGTTCCGTTGTGATTTCATTTACTTTATGCATGATGTGGTTGTGGATATATTTGTATGATGGTTGTTTCTACTACGAGAGTTCTCATGATTGTTTCATCTTGTGATTTTGAAGAGTTATGGCCTAAGAAAGCTACACGGAAATGACCCAAGCAGAAATTCAAAAGTTGGTGAATGATAGCATTGCTAATACACTAAGAGTCGAAAGGAAACAGTGGCTCTGCTGAAGCCGCTAGGCTAGCTAGCTCTTGGTAATGCCGGAGGATCTGGGGTTAAGAAATGTTCGTACAAAGATTTCAAGAGTGGTGAACCCACTAAGTTTCGAGGTACCGAGGGAGCTACTGCAATGGTACGATGGTTTGAGGAGTTGGAATCGGTGTTTTGCTTTGCTGTCCGGATGACAGTAAGGTCAAATTTGCTACGAGCACTTTACTCGATGGAGCATTGTCTTGGTGGAATTCATATGCTCAACCGATTGGAATGGAGAATGCTTTTAAGCTTACGTGGGAGGAATTTAAGGGCTTGGTGACTAAGAAGTTTTGTCCTCGAACGGAAATCAAAAAGTTGGAGACAGAGTTCTATGAATTGGTAACCATTGGGTATGATATCGACACTTACATTCGGAGATTCCAGGAATTAGCCGCGTTATGCCCGTCGATGGTACCGGATAATGAAAAGTTGCTAGAGGCTTTCATCGGGGACTTCGAAGTTGTTCAAGGAGATGTGACTTCGTTTGATCCACAAACAATTGAGGAAGCTATTCGAGTGACTCAGAAGTTGATGGCACAAGTGATGAAGCGAGGTAAGTGCCACCACCAACGAAACAACAACAACCCCAACAACCGTTTCAACAATAACCGAGGCAACTACAACAACAACAATAGCAACAATAACAAGCGCAAGTGGGACAACACTAGGGGTAGGAATGCTACTCAACCACCACCCAAAAGGCAAGAGGTTGCTAAGGCTTATGTTGCGGGTTCGAAGGAAGGAAAAGGATATACGGGGGTTTTGCCGAAGTGTAATAAGTGTTTGAGTCATCACAATCCTGGTCGATGTCCTGATCCGTGTGAAAATTGCAAGAAAGTTGGTCACCGTACTAGGGATTGCAAGTGGCCACAAGTTACATGTTTTGGTTGCGGGGAAACCGGACACTACAAGAGGATTGTAGAAAGGAAAGAATCAAGCAAATCCGAATCAAGAAGGTTTGGCACGAGGAAGGGTTTACGTCATTGGAAGCGGAGAAGATAGGGAGGACCCGAATGTCATAACGGTGCGTTTCTTCTCAATAATCGTTACGCCAGTTTTATTTGATTCGGTCCGATAAAAGTTTTGTGTCCAATGCATTTGCACCTTTGCTCAACATTAAGCCAACCACCTTAGATACATCATACAACGTCGAATTAGCTAATGGTAGCGTAGTTAACACAAACACCATTGTTCGCGGTTGCACATTCAATTTTCTTAATCATCCCTTCAACATAGACCTCATGCCCGTAGAGCTTGGTAGTTTCGACGTCGTCATCGGCATGGATTGGTTATCTAAGCATCGTGCGAAGATCATTTGTGATGAGAAAGTTGTTCATCTTCCCACAACGCGAAACTTTGATTATTCGTGGGGAACGAAGTGGAACTAGAATTAGTATCATATCGTGCATCAAAACGGAGAAGTACATTAAGAAAGGTTGTCTTGCTTTCTTAGCTCATGTAACCGCGAAAAAGTCGGAGGAGAAGCGACTTGAAGATGTTCCTATTGTTCGTGAATTTTCGAAGTATTTCAGGATTTACGGGACTTCCACCGGCGCGTCAAGTAGATTTCATATTGACTTAGTGCCCGGTGCACTGCATTCTTGCGAGCACCGTATCGTCTAGCACCATCCGAAATGCAAGAATTGTCTAGTCAATTGCAAGAGCTTCTAGACAAAGGATTCATTAGGCCGAGTTCCTCTCCTTGGGGAGCACCCGTCTTGTTTGTGAAGAAGAAGGATGGATCCTTCCGAATGTGCATAGATTATAGAGAATTGAACAAGTTAACGGTGAAGAATCGTTACCCACTCCCCAGAATTGATGACTTGTTCGATCAGTTGCAAGGTTCCAGTATTTATTCCAAGATTGATCTTCGTTCGGGTTATCATCACTTCGAGTTCGGAAGAGGATATTCCGAAAAAAGCGTTTAGAACACGTTACGGTCATTACGAGTTTCAAGTGATGCCGTTTGGATTGACTAATACCGGGGTATTCATGGATCTCATGAATAGAGTTTGTAAGCCGTATTTGGACAAGTTTGTTATAGTGTTCATTGACGACATCTTGATCTACTCCAAGAGCAAAGAAGAGCACGAAGAGCATTTAAGGACGATTTTAAGGCTACTCAAGAATGAGAAGTTGTATGCCAAGTTTTTGAAGTGTGATTTTTGGAACCACAAAGTGCAATTTCTTGGTCATGTCATTGATAGTCAAGGACTACAAGTTGATCCCTCAAAGATTGAAGCCGTGAAAGATTGGGCTACTCCAACGAATCCTACAGAAATTCGACAATTTCTAGGACTAGCCGGATATTACCGAAGGTTCATCGAAGGTTTTTCGAAGATAGCGAGACCTTTGACCAAGTTGAAACAGAAAAACAAGAATACAGGTGGGGAAAGAAACAAGAAGTTGCTTTTAGTTGTTGAAGCAAAAGCTTTGTAGTCGCCAATTTTGGCACTACCGAAGGCATTGAGAACTTTGTTGTATATTGTGACTTCGCATAAAAGGACTTGGGGCTGTTTTAATGCAAAACGAGAAGGTGATAGCGTATGCTTCTCGACAACTTAAGGTTCATGAGAAGAACTACACAACTCATGATCTCGAGTTAGGAGCCGTAGTTTTTACGCTCAAGATTTGGAGACACTACCTCTATACAAAAGTGCACAGTGTTTACCGACCACAAGAGTTTGCAATATATTCTTGATCAAGAAGCTTAATATGAGAACGCGTCGTTGGTTGGAGTTACTCAGCGACTATGATTGTGAAATCAAGTATCACCCTGGAAAAGCCAATGTTGTGGCTGATGCTCTTAGTCGGAAAGAGAGGCCTAAACCTTTAAGAGTTCGATCATTGGGAATGACGATTATTTCTCCTTTACCATCAAAAATCCATGAAGCACAAGTCGAGGCACTTAAAGAGGAGAACCGACCAAGTGAAAAGCTTTATGGTATGCCCGAAAGCGTAAATGGTTTTGTAAAGGCGAGATGGAGTCTTATGTTTCAAGGATAGAATGTGGGTTCCATTGTATGGCGGAATACGAGAATTGATTATGCATGAGTCGCATAAGTCAAAGTATTCTATTCATCCAGGATCGGATAAGATGTATCAAGATCTTAAGTAGCTTTATTGGTGGCCGAACATGAAAGCGGAGATTGCCACGTACGTTAGCAAATGCCTTACACGCTCTAAGGTAAAAGTTGAATATCGAAGCCTTCAGGTTTACTCAACAACCGGAAATTCCTCAATGGAAATGGGAACGCATTACAATGGACTTTGTTACGAAACTTCCTAAGACATCGGGAGGTTACGACGCTATTTGGGTAATCGTTGATCGTCTTACCAAGTCGCCCATTTCATACCTATTAGAGACTTATTCCATGGAGCAACTCACTAGACTTTATGTCAAGGAAATAGTCTCGAGGCCGCGGGCACCAATTTCTATCATTTCCGACAGAGATAGTCGATTCACTTCAAACTTTTGGAATTCATTGCAAGATTCATTCGGATCCAGATTAGAGATGAGCCAGACATATCACCCACAAACCGACGGTCAAAGTGAAAGGACCATTCTAACGTTAGAAGACATGCTAAGGGCATGTGTGATTGATTTTGGAAATGGTTGGGCTAACCATTTGCCATTGATTGAATTCTCGTACAACAATAGTTATCACACCAGTATCAAGATGGCACCATTTGAGACACTCTATGGTCGTAAGTGCCGATCACTGTTTGTTGGGCGAGGTAGGAGACGCACAACTTCTGGTCAATGCGGGAAACCACGGAAAAGATTGTTCAAATTCGTGATAGACTCAGAACGCAAGGAGTCGACGAAAAGTTATCTGGATGTTAGACGCAAGGATTTGGAATTTCAAGTGGGAGACAAAGTTATGTTGAAAGTATCGCCTTGGAAGGGCGTGGTACGATTTGGAAAGCGTGGGAAGTTAAACCCGAGATACATTGGACCATTCAAGATTTTGAGCAGAGTTGGTCCTGTAGCTTATCGTCTTGATCTTCCGTCAGAACTCAGTCATGTGCACAACACGTTTCACGTTTCAAACTTGAAGAAGTGTCTTTCGGACGAATCGCTTGTTATTCCATTGGACGAAGTTCAGCTTGACGACAAACTCAATTTTGTGGAGGAACCTGTAGAAATCATGGACCGCGAGGTCAAGCAGTTGAAAGCAGTCATTCCTATTGTGAAAGTTCGTTGGAATTCTCGACGAGGTCCTGAGTTTACTTGGGAACGGGAAGACCAGATGCGACGCAAGTATCATCATCTTTTCACCGACCCGTTAGATCTAACAACGATTGAATTCAGGGACTGAATTCCTTTTTGGATGGGCGAATGTGACAATCCGTACTTCAGTCATCTCGACACAATTCATGTCTCATTATTTCAACATTTATAGTAAACTTGGTTTACTTGTTTCAAATTCGCGTAACCTTGAAGGTTTAGAGGCGAATTCATGATCATAACATCACGTACATTTCATATGGACTAAGATTAGTCTACATTTCATTGACATCGTTTGCATCACGATAATTCATTCATGACATTTCATTTCACATTCAACGCGTAATTTTTATATTTAATAATCGTTATCGCGTGAGTTATTATTTTAAATATTTAATCCGTTACTTTCAAAAATGATCCCGATGTATTTTTAAACTTACATTTAGTTATAAAAACTATATTTTGAGTTTTCCTAGTGTTTTAAATTTATTTGGTATATTAATCGTTAAAGTTAAATTATTACGAGGTTTTTCTTAAAAACTACTCGAAAATTTTTATATCACTTAATTTTCACAAGGAATGTATTTTTACAATTTTTATGATCTCATTATACTCTACTTTGATCTATTAAAAATTACTTTTAGCTAAAATTTCCTTAAATACATTAATGTGTATACAATTTTTCAAGTTACCTATACTTAGTTTCTTTTACTTACACCTTTATATACTTACATTATAAATAAATAAAAAAAAAAAATGAATTTGAGGAAATGCTTCCCTGGCCGTAGGGATGGTTGTATATTATGAGTTGGTAAGTTTTTTTCTTACTTATTGAAATCTCTACACAAGGTTACTTACACTTCATTCACACTCAATAATTCATAGTTCAAACCAAGATATTTTTTCTCTTGTTGTCTCTCTCAAGAACCGGCCATCTAAGGGTTAACAAAGGGATCATCAAGTTTTTTTTCTCAAGTTCAAGCATAAAACAATCTAGTTTATACTCTTTTTATGGTTTTGAAATAAAAACCAAGAGTATTTAGGCTAATCCTTGTTACTTTCACCTCATCATAATCACTTGTAAGCATGATTTTATCATTTTTATGTTTCCTTTTCATTTTTGGAGCAAGTATGCATGATATGTGATTTATACCATTTTTTTTCATGATTTTAAGAAGTTATATATACATATTGGTCATCCTATAAATATTCCCATGGTATTCTTTGGTCTTGATGGTGATTAGGAACCCATGACACCCTAAGAAGGTGTATGGTAGGATTAGATTAGTTTTGGAGTTGATTTGAAGGGATTAGAATAGGTTTTGTCCGAGAAAAACTATTTTCGATAAGTATAATTTGTGTTCTGTCCTTGTTTTGCTTTTCTGGAAAATCCGACAGTAGGCATGACTCTTTGGCCTTGATTTTTAGAAAATATACTTTAAAAAAAATCTCGTGGCAGCGAACGGAATAAAACGGGTTATAACGAGAAGTTATGGATTTTACAAGTTTGACGACGAAAATTATATTTTTCAGAAATTTAAGCAACATGTTTTTATCTTTATCGGTCAAAACGAGCCTTAAGCTTCACAAATTATTTCGACTTGTCAAAAATATATTAGTATACTTTGATAAGAAGCTAAGGACGTATAAAACGTAGAAAACGGATTTGAAACGACAAAGATATGCACTTTTCATAAACTTGCCGTAACTAATTTTCTGCACACAATTAGCCAAAACCACCATCTTTAACCCTTATTATCTTTATGTTCGAGACCTTTTGGACGAAAACTCCTGAACTGAAACTTCTAGATATCGATACAAACTTTCCAAAACCGTCGAGTTCGTTCTCTAACGATCGACGAACACTGTTTTCCGACTAGTTTTCCAAAGCCATTTTTGTTAATTTCATGATTTTTCCGACGACATTGTTTTGCGTCGAAAAGTGGTAATTTCTCTAAAATCATTATAAAACCATTGTAGGATGACATTTTGACGTAAAAACATGTAAAGTCATTTTTGAAGGGTCAAGACGTCAAAAGAGTATTTTTCGACGTCGAGTAATATTTTCAAAACTCGTAAATGGTATAAATAACATACGGAATGCATGCATAACATTACATTGCAACTCATGACATATCATGTCATTGATAATAGGTCGGTTAGCATCACATTAAACCTCGGTGTACTCACTTTTGCCATTATTCCAGTTTATCCAAGTGAGTTTTCATAGCCCGTTTTACATGCTTTCGATTATTTTCAAACCCCCGGGGGAGAATACATTGCACTACATTTTTCTTTGTACGATACCAAGTATGTTAAATTCATTACATTGCTTAAGTTACCGCATTTGCCAATTTGAAAGTTCCCATTACTTGAACATGAACCGTTAATCTTTGGAGCGAGGATGAGTGGATAGATCTATCGAGGGTGACGCCTCCATCCGGGTTGGTGAATCCCAACCAGGAAACGGATGCATTTCATTTGATCACATTACGGAGTTGTCTGGCAAACACTCTGCAGGGGCATACATGATTGAACAGTCTAGTTTTGGGGTCATGGGCTTAGAGCAATTGTAACATTATTTTTACGTGACTTGATGGTCATGCATGATAGATACTTGTGTAGTCGTATAAAACATTTACATAAACCTATGATTTCTCACCAACATTATTGTTGACCGTTTTTAGCAATGTATTTTCAGGTAACTGAGGCATTATCATCATGACATGGTTTAGGGACCTACATTTTGAGTCGCGGCGTCGACTTACATTATGTACATTATGGCACTTCATTTCAAAACATCGTTTGGATTTGTAACATATTTGTATTTCCGCAAACTTTGTAAACCTTTTGGGACCGATGTTGTACTCTGAATGTTTTTATTAAAATATCCAACGATGTGTTTTTAAAACGACACTTTAGGTCGTTCAATATAACTGTGATGTGGTGCTATGACAGTCAATCCCCCAGGAATTCCATTCCGCTGCAAAACAGGTAAATTGGGGGTGTGACAATGCCATAGGATAGAGTCAGTCTGGTTATATGTGGTCACAAAAGCTGAAATAACACTGTCAGTGGTAATATTAAGCCTGAACATTTGATTACATAAATAACCAAAACCAATAAAAACACCATTCTTAGAAAGCACAAATTTATTAGACTCAATAACTAGTTTATATCCATGATTATTCAATACACTACTTGAAACCAAGTTCTTCCTTATATCAGGAACATGAATAACATTAAACAAAGTTACAATCTTTCCAGAACTAAAATTAAGATCTACACAACCACGACCATGCACCAAGGTTGTTGACTCATTTCCCATGTGAAGAATAGAACCATCATTCAGTGACTCATAAGTCTTGAACCAGCTTCTATCTTTGCACACATGAACTGTTGCACCAGAGTCAACCCACCACGCAACATCATCATCCTGCACATAATGAGATTCAGATACATATGTAACATAATAAATCTGAAAAAACTTATTAACCATATTTCGACCTTCAGTGAGTTGGAAGAACCACCACTCCCTGAACCATTAGTGCCTGATCCATTGGCTTTACCACCAACCTTAACACCCTTGCAGTCCCTTTTGATGTGACCAGTTTTGCCACATTTCCAACAAGTAGGTGTTGCCTTCTTGTTAGGATCTGCCCTTGTGTTGTCATGATATTTGCGTTTGCCTTTGTTGTCATTGTACCTGGTGGAGTTATTATGCTCCACCATATTGACAACAGATGCACTAGTAGCATTGCTACTCTTTGGCTTGTCATTATCCTGCATCTTGAGAGATTCCTCAATGCGCAGATGACTGCCCAACTCAACCAGAGTTAACTCCTCTTTCTTATGTTTCAAGGTATGCTTGAAATCTTTCCAAGAAGGAGGGAGTTTGTCAATGACACATGAGACTTTAATGGCCTCATCCATGTTCATATTGTGTTGTGTAAACCTTCCAAGTATTCCAAGAAGTTCATTGTATTGTTCCATAACTGATCTTGAATCAGTCATTTTGTAATTTGTGAAATTACTAACAAGAAACTTCTTACTTGATGCATCCTCAGCCATATATTTGGCATCCAAGGAATCCCACAGTTCTTTGGAAGATTCAAAGTTCTGATAAATATCAAACAGAGAATCAGACATACCATTGAGAATAAGACCTCTGCATATGTAGTCATCATTCTCCCATTTGCTCCTCCTCCTAATCTGCTCAACCGTAGCATCATCCCCATCATCGAGAATTGGAGTAGTCGGCACATAAACCACACTCACGCTTGACACAGAAGTGCATCTTCTTCGCCACCTCCTAAAGTCCACCCCTTCAAACTTATCAAGCTTGGCAAAGTTTGAAGCCATGTGTTTCATTGCAGCAGCCATTGATTATCACAAATAGTTTACTTTGATTGTTGGGGGTGTAGCTCCCAGAACAGGGTAAGATAATCAAATTCAGCATAAATGTGCAACTGTTCAGCAGAAACAAACAAACGGTCAGCAGTAACTGATACCACTTGGTGGTTGCCGGATATCACTTGGAATCGTGTGATCACTTTCCAAAGTAAACTATTCGACCCTAATGCCTGGGTATCACGAATATCTACTTGGGATAAGACCAAATGTAGTTATAGAATTAGGCACAATTCAATAACCCTTGCGCTTATAAGTGTTTAGTGTTTTCTGTATATCCTTCATGCATAATCAGATATCCTATTTATAGGATAATACTCTTGGCTAATTCAATGGAATTATGAGTATTAATCGGCCCATTAATAGCCTCATAATTATCCCCATTATAGCCGTTAGTGGTTACATGACCAATTAAACGTGGTCATTAAGCAGTTGAAACTGCCACTTGAATAGGTCAAAACCGTTACAAGCAGTACTTTCATCAGTACTTTCATAGTGCTATCAGTGGTTACACTGCTTCAGTGGAAACACCACTGCTTAAGTGCAAACACTACTTCAGAAACACACCATTGGAAACACGATCCAATGGAAGTACTGCTTCAGTGGAAACACTGATAATCAGTGGTAACCACAACAGTACTTTCACCAAGCACTACCAATACAAACCACTACAAGAGTCAGGGTGTTCATGGACCTTATGGGTTGTACACTCCGTACCTCCTAACCCATTACAAAGTGTGAATTATTCCCACAAGTGCACTAAATTTTCCAATATAAACAAACTTTCGTTTGGTTCGTTTACAACCCTTAAGTCGGAAAATTGAAAAGCTTTAAACATAAGACAAATGTTGTGCCATGGAATATATGAAAAGCCTAAAAAAACCACAAACTCGGGTTTTGTAACCATTATGTGAGTAGCAAAAAGTAAGAGGGTTAAATATGCGTAAGTTGTGTTGTAAAGTTAACAAGTTAGTAAGAGGGTTAAATATGCGTAAGTTGTGTTGTAAAGTTAACAAGTTTATAAAGGAAAAATATCAATTCATAAAAACACATACATCTGGTACAACACAGACCGGTGACCATTCCGATTAAGTATCCTCAGGCATAAGGTATCACAAGATTAAACCCTAATTTTCAGATTTTTGTATTATGTTAATCAAACCCTAAGATTTGAAACCCTAATTAGTAATTGTGCATCTATCCTGGTTAGGGTTTGGAATTTGTGTTGTGATAATGTATATATATATATATATATATATATATATATATATATATATATATATATATATATATATATATATATATATATATATATATATATATATATATTTGATTCTTACTTTTATAGTGTGCAGTTATGTGATTATTTTTTTATTTGTTTTTTACTTTTTCCCCATTAATTAATTTTTCTATATAATCAATCATGGGTTTAGTTTATATAATCGTTCATGAACTAAAATATTTACAAACTTTCAATTTTGTTCCAATTAAGTCTCCAAATAAGCTAGAAATTTGAGGCTTATGATAAGCTCGTAAGCCTCTCATAAGCTTAAACAAACACCCCTAAAACTTTTCTTACCCGTAAACAATGTGTGGTTTTGGCAATATGCAGGTTATTGCAAGATTGGAATTTGATTGATAATCATGGATGACTTGGATGACATGCTTCTTGAAGCTGCGGGAAGAACCGCAAGAGATGATGACTCGCCACCACCATCTAGGCGACGACGTAGGGGTTCATATTCCGATGACGGAAGTGATTCAAGAGATGATGATTCGGATGATGACCGTGCGTATGCTAGCAGGAAGCCTTCTGCTTCTCAAGTTCCTTTGAAGAAAAGATTGGATCCGGTAGAACGAGATGATGATGATGATGAGGATGAACATAGCAGCAGCCGTGAAGATGACGAGGACGATGATGATGATGATGGTAGGTATGATCGTGAAGGTGACAGTGATGATGATTCTGTTGGAAGTGATCTTTACAAAGGCGAAGAAGATAGAAGAAGGCTTGCAAAAATGTCGGAGCTTGATAGAGAGATGATACTGGCTGACCGTTCAAACAAGAGAAATGATAAGGATTTGAAAAACAGTATAAAGAAGCAGAAAGACAAGTCGAATCAGTCGAGAAAAGACACCTCACCACCTCACACGGCAAACCGGACAATGCGTTCTTCTGCTCGGTCGGCTGACAGGGCAAAACTGGCAAAAGATGAAAAACTGAATGAATTACGTCTCAGGAAAAGGTTAAGGCAGCAAGATCCCGAGTCTAATTGGAAACGTAGAGATCAAGACTCTGCAGCCAAACGAAGGGGGGGGTTCACTATAGACACCTCAAGCCGTAGTGATGAAGAGTCCCAAGGTGAAGAGGAAGAAGGTGATAACGTAAAAATATCAGAGGAATCCACAAATTTAACGTACGAGGATGTTAAAGGAATCACTATTCGAAGGTCAAAACTGGCAAAATGGTTTATGGAGCCTTTCTTTGAGGATCTGATTGTAGGTTGTTTTGTGAGGGTCGGTATTGGAAAGTCAAAAACCGGGCCAATTTATAGGCTTTGCATAGTCAGAAATGTGGATGCAGCTGACCCTGACAGACAATACAAGCTAGAGAACAGGATGACACATAAGTATCTGAATGTTGTTTGGGGAAATGAAAGTTCCGCTGCCAGGTGGCAGATGGCTATGATTTCTGACTCACCACCCATCAAAGAAGAGTTTGACCAATTAATCCGAGAGGTAGAACGTCATGGTGGAAGGATGCCTAGTAAACAGGAGGTGTTGGAAAAACGTGAGGCCATAGAAAAAACCAACTCATTTGTATACTCTGCAGAGACCGTGAAGCAAATGTTACAAGAGAAAAAGTCGACAATCAGGAGACCTATGAATGTTGCAGCTGAGAAAGATCGGCTTAGAAGAGACTTGGAAGTGGCTCAAATGAAGCATAATGACGCAGAAGTTGAGAAGATCAAAGCAAAGCTTGAAGAACTAGAAGCGTCTCGCCAGCCTCAACAGAAAGATGCCAAGGCAATAAAACTTGCAGAAATGAATAGAAAGAATAGGGTTGAAAATTTTAAGAATGCGTCCGAAGTGAAGCCTTTGGCTGCAGGTCTGAAGGCTGGTGAAGCGGGTTATGATCCATTTTCAAGGAGATGGACTCGATCCAGGAATTACTATGTTTCAAAGCCTGGTGAAGCTGCAGCCGAAGCAAATGGAGGAGACACCCAAGCTGCTGCAGTGGTGGGTCCTGATGGTGTAGGCATCGTGGCTACTGCAGCCGCACTGGAAGCTGCTGCTGATGCAGGGAAGTTGGTGGATACTAGTGCTCCGGTGGATCAAGGAACAGAGTCAAACGTGTTGCATGATTTCGAAATTCCTATTTCATTGACGGCGCTTCAGAAGTTTGGTGGGCCCCATGGTGTCCAGGCCGGGTTCATGGCTCGTAAACAGAGGATCGAAGCAACAGTTGGGTGCCAGGTCCCGGAGAATGATGGGAGGAGGCATGCATTGACTCTGTCAGTAAGTGACTACAAGAGACGTAGAGGTCTTCTTTGAATTGTTATAATTTGGTATGCAAGTAGCCAACGTTTGTGCTTTTATGTATTGGTAGCCTAAGGGTGGATTTGAACTTAAGTTATGTCATTATTCTTTTTGTAGCATTTTGTTTCTGACTGCAATCATTTACCATTATGTTACTGCTTTACCCTTTTTGAGCACTACGTGTTCTGTTACTTTAAATGATTCTTAGATATAAACAAGTGATTGTTATTCACTTTATGCAACTAAAACCACAAAAAGCTGTTCAGATGTAAGATTTTACCTATCATGAATTAACCTGGATGTTCATTGCTTTTTTATGTTTTGATAGCCCATTCTGCTCCTTTTTAAATTGCTTTTGAGCTAGCATTCCCAGTTAGTTATCAAGTAGAGCCGGCAACTAAAATCGTTTCTTTTTTTTTTTTCTTTTTTTTTTTTTTAAATCTAGATTGGGTTGATTTGGATTTCTCTGTCTTTGTAATTGGGATGAATGAGGGAATTAAATAGCTCAGACTCGATGCCCAAATACAAATTTACCTGAAGAAAAATATAGAATCCAAAATTTCTAGAACTAGCATATAAGCCGTTCCACATAAAAATCGAATTTAAATGGAATTCACAGCCTTCAATTGGACTGTGCTGAAGAATGGCAATGAAAAACTCGGACCGAAAACAACTTTGAAGAATGCAAAGATGTAAAAAATCATGCGCAGGAGGCGTTGATTTATGTTAAGGTGATGGTGACGGCCGGAGTTGGAATAATGGTGCGTATTAGCTTTCATATATCACCTTTCTTTGCAACATACAGAACGTGACTGACAACGTATGTAACCCGATCTTGATTTTTAAAAATGTGCACATGGAAGTGATGTAACTGCATCGGCAACAATAACTTTTAACGATTCTAAAATGCGAGCCAAAGTGTGCGCATTAACTTGCGTCCCAATGATGCATGCACTTGGCATTTTGAGTAAATCATATCTTGGCGCATTTTCTTATTTGAATCTAAATATTCCACCAAGTCTACAACACAGGGTCATCTAAAATCCTAGATCTCGGAGTGTCTGGTGATGATGGAGACGAACCCGTGCACAGGTTTAATGATGATCACCGGGGGCTATTAGTTAAAGAGTACTTAAATAGTTATGAGAAAAATAACTACTTCTGAAGCTTTTTTCGTCATCTTACTTTCATAATTGGTTAATTTTGCTTAATGACGACTACTTTTGGTATTCAAGTGGCTTCTTTTGATGTATATGCATTCGGTTGGTAGAATATATTATGCAGATATATTTTACATCATTTCCTGAATACCGAGTTTCTTGTGTTCAATGCACACACATCATTGGCTTCCGTGACCTTTATGCATCAGCTCACCTCCTGCTTTTTTAAACCATAAGAACCCTACATGTCTGCTACTTCGGCCTTAACCATTTGTTCCAACATTTAGTGTATATGCATTTCACATCTCGAAACAATAACACATCCTTGCTAACCATAATGAAGAACATCAAATAAAGCGGAAAAAATATTATTACAAAACCCATATAGAAATATCAATAATAACTTCATTGAATAAAACCTAAAATGTTCAAAGAACAAAATTTTGTGGATATAGTGTCTAACACCTACCTAACCAAGTAAGCCGAGATACATTTGAACTGAGATGCATACTCGACGCATATACTATCAAAATTAAGGCATACAGAAACAAATTTGCTTTGGGGTTCAAAAATACAGACGCATAAACTGAAAAGCTACTCTCAGTGGGGGTCATCTCTTTGATACCTTCTTCCTTGTGGTAAATCCATTAGACATTAAGGAACCCTGCCCCTGCAGATGCATATGTCCTAAGCTTCTCCAAAATTTTCCTCTCACTGATGCGAAGCACCAAAGAATGGTACAACTTTTTATCTGTGGCTGGACATGTCTTCAATGCTTCAGCATCATATTCCATGGACCTCGAGCCGTAACATCTTTCCCTAATTTCTGCAATGGACAACAAGGCGCTTCGCACAATTTCAGTGAGCAAACGTTTCTTGTTTACTTCAGTAATCTCACGTAATATGATTGTGTTTTTCTTAGATAATGTGACCACTTTTGATATATCAAACTCATTGTAAGCTTTTTCGGGTAGCGAGATTATAAATAACAATTTAAGCAGCTCAAGTTCTGGTTCACCATCAAATGATATTTCAAAGTAGTCGATTTGCTGGCTTGGAAATTCAGATTGATATAGTCTTCTCCATAATGAAAGACGACTTCTACTGTGCCGAGATGAAAATATAGATGAACTCCATTCAAGTACCAACTCCAGGTCTATATTCACAATATCATATGGGTTATCTGGCTCTGTGAATCCATATCTGTGAAGCAATGCAGCATTACCCATTGATCCATATGTGTTGAAGACCTGAAAATGATCGAACAGTCATCAGGTTGTGACAGCTATAAAACACTCAACATATGCATTAGTAGAACATAGAGGTGGTAAAATAAGCGAGCTGGATTTAGAACATATTTTTAGATACCAATTTAAAATAATGATAAATATGCTAACCTCGGCTCCAGCTTTAACATCCCTCACCATAATCATTTCTAAAATTTCAGTGGTTGACGAAGATTCATCATCAACAAGAAAATCACTTCTGGGTGAGGCAACATTTGATTCATCTTGAGACAAGTGATCTCCCTCCGAATCATTGTCAATCTGACTTTCCAGGCTTTCATCATTATCATCGTCAGAATCAGAATGAGATGACACAGAGGTGAAGTGCACATCCTCGGCATCTGTCTTGTGATTGAATCTGGGCACATTGTAAATGACGAAGAGCATGAATCAGGAAGTTGCATAGACTAAATAGGATTACTAAGAGAAATCTATTCAGATTAAGGGGGTGTTTGGGATTGCTTATTTAAAATAGATTATTCGTTTAAATCAGATAATCAGCTGTTACAAAACGAGTCTGAAATATAGTGTTTTGATTTGATTATGTTGTATGATAACGCAATAATCAGATAATCAGTTTTCGTAGTGTTTGGCAAATCAGATTATCTTATAACTTAAGATGTTAAACGACGAAAATGGACACTCTTCTATGCTATCAAATTATATGGAATTCACATATAATGGTTTAACTAGCAGGGTACCCGCGCAATGCGGCGGCGGGTACCCTGTGATTATATTTGCGGCGAGCAAATGTTATCCCGGCTCAAATAAGCTCTATCCAAACCTAGGAGCTGAATCTATTGCGTGTGAAGTATGATTTGTTTGTGATGTAGTTTTTGATTCTTTCATAAACCATAAGCTCTTTTTATATTAAGATTTCATCATAACTAACATACTAATGTATATCAATAACTTTTTTTCAGTTTTATATAAAGTATTGATATGGTGGTTACACATTTTTTCCCCATTAAAATCACTTGTTTGATCATTAAAATCACTTGTTTGAATTTTGAGGTTACAAATATTGATAAAGTTTTGAAATCCTTCCATAACAAACAAGTATAAAAGTCTGAATTTTAAGCCTTACTAATTATGAAATAGTCCCAAATGCTTTATATATTAGTAGAGATAGAGATAGAGATAAATTATGATTATATAACAATTTACACATGTTTTATATAACTTAAAAAGACAACAAAAATATAAAAAATTACGAGTAAAAAATTGGTAGAGTTGATATTGTTTGGTGGGGGCAATTCGGATAGTTATCCACAACTTGCAACAGTTAAATAACATAGAAATATCTTTTGCCAAAAGCAAAAAGAACACAGTGGATGAAAAACAAATGACCAAGTCACCGTCTTCATCACCAACACAACCCGTGTCAATATTTGATTCCTTCTTGTGTCACTCAAATTTATTTATAGAACAAACAGATTTCTTGTAAATTTCAAGCCATTTAATTTTAAGTAATTTTGGACGGTTGGCATTTGGCAACAATCAATTGCGCCGGCAATAAGGGACGACTAGGAAAAGAATCAGCCCTTCAGTATTGAAGAAAGGTTGCAACTGAGATTTTTTGAGGAAGAATGTGATGTATATTTTGAGGCTAATATCGTAATTTGTTTTTGAAGAACTGCGTTTTGTGGCAGTAGGGGTGAAGATGCTTTTTCAAAACCACGTTTTGAGGCTAGCAAACGCAGAAAATCCAAACACTACAAAACAGATTATTGCGTTTTGGAAACGCAATAATCTGTTTTCAACCGCACTCCCAAACACCCCCTAAAAGTCTAGCACAAACAATTATTTACGATTTTCCCAACCACATGGAATATCATAGTAAAATGGATAAGGTTACGTTACATTTTCCCATTCCACCAGGCTAGAATAGGGAAGTTGCATACATAGTATAAATGGATAAGGTAGCGATAGAATCCATACTGCTAACATTGTAATCATCTAAAACGTAATCATTACATGGATAGTTACCACTATGTTTTGATTTGACATTTTCATCTATTCCATCCTAAAATTTAGGGGCAAATGGATCTGAAAACCAAGTCCTACATTTTAAACTTTTGGGTTTTTAGCTAAATGGTAATAGCGCAGTTGCATACTTGCATACCCTGTGAATCCTCCTTGTAATGTAAAAAATATTGATTTTGTGGCTTTTATACATGAATTTATGAAGAGTGCATACCCACTGAAAATGAGGTGCATAGCATGAGCCAACCGAATTCTCTATATGATGGAAAACGTAAATCCGAAGATGAAGGAAAAAGATAAAAGGAACCATCACCTGCAATTTAGGGTTTTGTTGTTGTTGTTGTTGTTGTTTTTTCCTCTCTAAATGATGGAAAAGGAAGAAGAAGGCGTCTATATGTTGGAAGGGTTTTTACCTCTTTTTTTTAACTTGTTCTATTAGGAATAGGCCCATAAAAGCCCGGTCACACTTGCAATCTGAATCTACACAATTACCAAGGCCATTTACATTTACACTACATATATTACACGTTAGAATTTTGTTTATGATATAAAAAAGTTTCAAGTGGCATTCGTAATTGAGGATTGTAGTAGGTTATCAAATAGTGAGGAATTTCAAATATTTATAACATGATGAGTCACAATTTTTCTTAAAATTATGAAAACGCCATACTTAAACAAAATCTGGGAAGCCGATGGGAAAACCCGACTCGAATATCCGCAAATTTTTTTTACTAGAGAGTGCACACCCTACCGTGAATTCCTAGATCCGCCACTGATTCCATCACACTTTTTAACTGATAAACTAGAAGAGGGTCACCCCCAGTCTAGTTTGTTGGGTGTTCAACCATTCACAAATTGGATGTCACAAATTTGCAAGTTGATTGCAATATACTTCCAAATAGCTACAGATAAAGTGGCCTACTGTCACAACAACACAACAACAACAAACCCAATCCCGCCGAGGCGGGGTACGGGGGAGGTAAAATGTAGACAGATCCTACCCCTACCCGAGGATAGAGAGACTGCTTCCAACGAGACCTCCGGCAAGTGCAGGTGTGCGGGTGAGATAGAAAAGAAAAGAAAGCAGAAGACAGTAAACAACAAGCACAAGTAGAAAAGAAAGCAGGCAAAATAAGGCAAGGGAGCAAGGGTGAGAGCACAGGCAAGAGAGCACAAAAGTGAACACAATCAAAAAACAAAGAACCCAAGCCCTAAGAAAAGCGGGCAGACCTACGGGAGTAACATATAGCAAGGCAAAAACACGCATGGGCCTAAAGCTAAGGCAGAGCAAAAACAAGGCACCAAAAACAAAAAGCAGGGCAAGAAAAGTAGGCAAACCTAAGCAAACACAGAGCAAAGCAAAGCAACGCACGGGGCCTAAAGCTACGGCAAAGCAAAAAAGGGAGGCACACAAAGAGACGCCTAAAAGCCTAACCCACCAAAACCATCTAACCCCACTAAGCCCCTAGCCAAATCTAACCGCAGATCCTAATCCTATCTCTCCACCCCTTCCTATCTAGGTCATGTCCTCCGACAAGAGAAGCCCCTAGCCTAAGCAAAAAGGGAGGCCCTCAAACTACTGTAATAGTCGAAATTCTTTTGAATGCATTGTCCATATAAAGCAATTTCTTAGAACACCATGTTAGCAATGTTGTCAAAATAGAATAAATAGTATATATATAAAAATAATAATTAAAGGTCCTACTGATTTTTTTTTTTTTTTTTTCTTTTTCTTCTTAAAGTCTTTAAACATGACTTGAAAAGTGCACCAAGTAACCTAGGTTTGCCTATAAGCATCAGATACGTAGTAATATTTATCTTTTGTCTTATTTTATCACTATAACTATGCTCTGGTATTTAGATATTTTACCACCTTACTACCTGCCTTGGGATAGAAGTAAAGAATTTGGCAACAAATTAGGTATTAAGCAAGTAGGCATTATAGAAGATAGGTAATAATTTATACTTTATGTAAGAGGATGAGGTTTTCCTTATTCATGTTACTTGGAGAGGGCGAGTCTTTGACTCATGGACCATCCTTGTGACCGTTTCCCAGCCCTTTTCCTAGCCACTCCAAGATGTTATCTAGTGATGTTCAAACCTGAGACCTCTTGTGAGGACATCAAGACATATGACCACTAGGCCACCTTGGTGGTGGTTTAATATATTATCCTTTTATGCTGATACGATAAAAATGTTAGCACACACTACATTTTTTCTTAAAGATACAACAGAATATTGTAAATGTAATAGGTAAGTTAGCATACATATTATTGCACCCAGTTAATATATGGACTCCACTAAAGGTAAAACATAAGGGGGATAAAATCCTGTATTAGAATCCTTTAGTATTTATGAAGGTGCATGAAGTGAAAATAAACATATAATGACAAAGGAGATAATTTTTTTGTTGTGGGCATGTAAATATTGTGTTAACCTTTGCAAGAAGAAATATATATAGATGTTTATTGAATCAAAAAAAGAAACTTCGCACACAGATTGTATTTATTTACAACAAGGAGAGGATATAGCTTACAAGTCTGCTAAAGGAACCATCCCAAATCCATAATAATCATCTATCTGAAAAGAACGTGAAGAGATCAAGCTTTTTGCAGCAAAGTACTGTTCAATGCTGAAATCATCAGGATTAAGTGGTATAGGAGCTGACTCCACAAAAGGCACAATGCATGTTTTCCAGTCCTCGTATACAAGAGCTTTGTCTTCTTTAATTGTCTGTCTACACATATACCAAATTGATCAAAGCAAATTAGCAATCGTCCCACACAAACTTAACAGCATTTAGTCACGCAAACTGATGAAAAAGAATAACGCAAAACCTGCTTCTAACCATATATTCTCATAGTTTTCTGTTACAATATATTTTCATTGATATTGTGAATATGCAGTATCAATGTGCTACTTTCCTAAGCGGCATCGTTACATGAGGACAAAACAAAGATGTTCCAAAAGTTTGTTGTAGTTGAAGGAGCGACTAACATTCAATAACAAAGATTTAAACAATTACAGGTTGGTGAGAAAAGCTTGTCTGCAGTGGATCCAAATTGTATCAGAGATTGCACCATTACGGATATGCATATGCATTTTTTAAGAACGCACTATGCTAACACCCTATTAATTTATTCTCTTTTAAACTATAAAAAAAATTACAAGGTATGCACGTGCATACCCAACATGCAACATAAATCTGTCCTGCTTGTCATGATAGACAAGATTTATCTTTGATGCAACTTTCTATCTCTATACACGAAAGCCTTTTGCTATGCTTGAATCCATTACGTATAACCTCACTACTGATAGACTGATTTACTATTTCTGCTATTTCAGGAAGAGGTAAGATAAGAGGAATATACTAATATAAACTGGATAAAAACAGATGCTTAAGGCAAAAAAAGGCTGTTCAATAATGTTTGATGACAAGACAGGATCCGGGCAGCTTTAATTTGTAATAAAAAATATGTGTTTAACAATAACCAACGTATTATAAAAGATCACGCTTTGCAATGTATGAGAACGAATGTACAAAATGCTTCAAGTACTTAACTTGTTACCAGATCAATGGACACATTAAATATAAGCCCCTGCTAAATAATCACTTCTAAATTTATAAGCAAATGTGCAACTATGATATTCGAAAAAAAATTGGTTTGAATAATGCGTATTTTCACAAGCAAGTGACTACTACATAATTTATTAGTCATTACCAAACTCTTGTAAGGCAAAATTACTGCTGCTAATGAATCAACACCAAAATGTGCATCAGGTATGTTCGACACATAGGTTTAGCTTTTGCTTTTGAAAAAAAATCCAGTTTGATTGGGGAAAAAAGAACCTTGTTTGTATCGCAACTTTATCCTTGATCTTTCAAGACAAATAAGTTACTCCTGAGTAGCTCTCAAAACGAGCTCGACCTTTTAATAAGTGATTACATATTTACATTTACACCATCTGGGAATTTTAGCTCCTAACAGTAACTACTTTTGTCAAACATATGAACAGACCAAAAAATATATATTAATTTCATGTCAAATAAACACATTGAAATAACCTCCCAGTCCAAAACTACTTATTTTACCCACAGAATAGCAGATATGCAGCCAAAAACAAAAACATAAAAAAAAAAAAAAAAAAAAAAAAAAAAAAAAAAAAAAAAAGAAAAAGATAACCCATCCTAAACACCCCTGACCTACATTTTACTTTTTACCTTTTGAGTTATAGTTAGATAACTGCTTATGTCAAACACAAACCAAAACAACCTACGACACAGCTAATTTTGTCATCCACACGCATAAACTAATACCCAAATTCGCAATCAGTGGCACCACCTAACAGCTCAAGTATCAATTATTTTAATATTCCAAGTTTCTTTTCAAAAACCTATATTAATTCTTACATTATGTATATGGCTTTAGTTGATTTAATAGCAACATACTTGTTTTGTAAACGAACCATTATGATACTTGAACCCAAAAGAACACCAATACACCCTACGCACCTTGAGATTTTTTGTCTCGACATCATATTGACTATTTTTGTTTTTAGGTAATGTCACATATACGAAAACAAGAGGTATATTGGTCCAACTATCATAATGCTACACATGGAAATATATATTTATAGCACTAAAGCAGCACCTAACCTTATGAAGCTCAGTACCAAGCAAAAGGTGATCAAGTTCCTCAAGAGACCAAAGCAACGGAAGATCGAAATTGGCATCGGGCATGATTTTCAAATAAGCAAACCATTTAGAAAACTCTCCAAGACTTTTCTGATACATAAGAGCAACTGAAAGAGCCAAATAACCCTCCATTCCACAGTACTCAATAAACCCACAAATATCCAATGATGATTTCACTGTCAGACAGCTTTCTTTTGGGATGCTGGCTATTATGTCACCTGTTTTTAACTCTGTTAAGGTTGTTACTGAGAGTTGGTTGTCAGTTGGGTTTGTTATGAATTGGAGGCTGTTTGTGTGGTAGTCTATTGAGTTTTGTGTCATCCATCTTTTGAATGCTCGAATTTCACGGCTGCCTGTCGTCATTCCCACTACCTTTGTTATTTAGTCTAGGTTTTATGGGACTAATAATGGACTTTCAAACTTGTCATATTCACCCTTCTTAACTAGTGTAATACCCGTGCTTTGCACGGGTCACACGTAAAAAATAAACTAAGTGTTTTCTTTACGACAACCTAAGAATGAATATGTAAGCAACATATATTATCTATCAACACAAATATAAAAAGGAACATAAATTAACAAAGTAAACATATGAGTTGATATCATAGAAAGATAATATATAATCATAGAACATGATTGAAGTTCAAAGTAGCCAACGTACATTGATAAAAGTAAACATGCAAACAAATAATGAAAACAAAATATAAAAGACTAAAAGTGATTAACTCAAGCATCATCAACATCAGCCTCATCAGCTTGAGGGTCACTAACCACAACCTTATTAACCTCACCCTCATCAACTTGATTGGCCTCAACCGTAGCATCCTCAACTTGAGTCTCAGAAATGTCAATCTTTATGTCATCTGATGCATGTAAGGATTTTTTCTGTTCACATTGAAAAACATCAACATGGACGACGGGTTTATGCTCGTTGGTGTCATTCATAATTACATCCATTAAGCTTGTATTAGCTGCTAGATGACCCTCATCATCCTTTATATTAGTGGTAGGATGTTCGAATTCACAAGCTTGACCCTACATAAGATCATCCATCATATTTTCTTCATCCTGGTTTATAGCTGAACCCATGTTCTCATCACCAATAATAACATAGTCAGCCATCTTAAAATCGTTTTTCGTTAAACGGGGGCGACCTCTTCGTCTTATTGGTTGCGTTGTTTGAGATGACCCACTTACGTTAATTAGTGATATCGGCTAAAGGTCCTACATTTGTTGTAGATAAATTTTGGTTGGATTGAGTTACTTCATTATTATTAGAACGTATAGCCCGTTCACTTAAACAGTGTTTGGGACATTAGCAGGTTCAACTTAATCAGTGTTTGGGACATTAGCAGGTTCAATTTCATCTAGAAGATCATCAACGACAATGACTTCACTCCATTTCCAGTTTCTGAGGTTGTCTTCTGGTTTTCTTTTTTTTGTTGTTGCCTCATTGTTGATCACGATATCCTGGTTGTTGTGGTTGTCCTGATATAAAAACAAACACAAATTATTTCAGCGTGGATTTATATAAAAAAAAATCAACTACGACATTAAAAGTATAAAATGCATGAGTTATACAACGTATCACCTGGTTGTTGTGGTTGTTTTCCATTATAGCATGGATAATTTGATCAAGATCCTGATTAAAAGTAGAAGATTAAAATGCATGATCATTTAAAAAAGTGATACTTAAACATGTTTCTATATGTAAAGATAATAACTTGAGAAAAATGGAAACAACCTGATTGTTTGTCATGTTCTTCAAAGTATATAAACTATGTTTGCTTCAATTTTTTGTAGGTTAAAGTGAAAGTGACTACTCATGTATATATAGTACATTAAAGATAAAAATGGCGCCATATTTGGGAGTTCAAAAAGTAGCAGAGATTCTTGAAAGTTTGTTGTAAAGATAGATGTTGGTTTTAGTTGGTACTATGTTTCATTAAAAAGGTACAACATGTAATGCATGGAGTGGATATGTGTTTATACTTATCCTTACTTAGTTAATTGAAACATGTGCTAAATTGACCAAGTAAAAACCCTAGCAGCTGCACATGAAAGTGACATTGATTTAATGTGGTTGAGATTGACTCATACTAAGATCCAACGGATGATAGACGGTGACAAGTTATATTTTTTTATCTCTGTACCGTCGGCAATAGAAAGGGAAATATGATTCTCTTTTTATAATCACATAAAATACACTGCTGGTCCATAAATGGGACAAAACATGGTCTTTTCGTCGTCTGAGGTCCCTTTTTCAAGTTTTTAGTATCAATGAGGTCCCTTGACCCGTGATGCTCTGGTCAAACCCGTTTCTTTCCGTTTTATTTTGTTTTTAGTTAAGGGCATTATCGTCATTTCATAATTTCGCTATACCGAGTAAAGAAGTACACATGGCTTTTGATAGTGCTACATCAATTTTTTTTTATATAAAAAAGGTCAAATTTTTATCACCACTCATCCATAAACTTTCCTCACTCCTAAAATCTTATCTTCTAATCTAATCAAAAAAATGGTGTGTTGTTCTTGCAATTGAAGGGTTGTGATCCAGTCACTCCATATGCTTCTCAGCAAACTCTTCAATTTTATCCTCATCAATTATGTATATTTTGTTGACAGTAATAGTGAATGTGAGTTTAAAATAGGCTATAAGTTTGAGCGTAACTTTCTAGTAACAAAAGCAATAGACGGGGAAAGGTAGGCTAACATTGTAGCCATGAAAGGATGCCAATGGACTTGGTAATAAGAACACCATCAGTCTATCCTTAATGGAATAAGAAGATATATCTGATGAAATCGACACAGATGTTGATGATACGGTCTGTCGTTCAAAAAGATGAAAAAGAAATTAGGTGGATTTAAGCCTTATTACCTGTTTATCATTTAACAAAATCAAATGATCATCCATAGACCTGTCTAAAGGCTAATTGGATCTCTATACTTGTTTAAACAAGTCCCTAGTCAACAAATTTAACCAACATTCCATTCAGGTCAAGTGTATGCTAGTTAACAAGTCATGAATACATCTTTAAACGCAAAGTTATAACCGGCCTGCCATTGCCGCGCATATCTGCCGCTCTTTTTGTCCTGCACACTACAAGATTTATGTTGTATGTGTTGGGCTTACATTATCTTATACCAAAGGACGAGTCACTCTATACCAGATCAGCTTCATGACAGAAACTCATTTGACTTTTAAAAGTCAAACCTACTACTTTCCAAAATAAATAAAATGAAATATGAATTATGTTACAGTTTTAGGACCAAGTGTTTTCTGTTTCTAGTGCTTAGTATACAATTTGATACATTATACAAATTAGTCCATTGGACTCTCAAGAGTCGATGATTGACACAATTAATACAGTCTAAGGCTATAATGTATTCGATAGAGCAGCTGACATTCGACGGAATTTAGGTTGCACTGTTATAACCCCAGTCCTTGCCTCATAGTAATAATACCTGTTATTTATATAACCAATAATTAATAAGCTTGAGAAAATGACAACACAAGAAATTTAACCAACTAAAGTACCCGTGTATAAAAAGATGAAGAAACGCACCCGTTTTCACTGAGAAAGCTTTTTACTGCTACTGGAAGCGCAGCTTCTCCTCGGCTGTGATTACCTTTCCCTGCATATGAACAGTAAACAATAAAACCCAACTTAGAATATTAATTTATTTGGTGGTATACCACAGTTAATAATGTCCTAAAAAGAGGATAATGGAAATTAGGCAACCATATAACCTGAGGAAACACTCTAATAAGATACGGAGTACATAACAACTTAACAAGTAATCAGTTATCGGCCTTATGCAGCCATAAATTTCAATATGGTTGGTACATGACAAAGACCAACCTATAATTTTAGAAATTACAATTATCACTTAATCAAAATTTACAATTATCACTTATCACAATAAATTTTAGTTTCTACATTACAATCATCAGTTAACTTTTATGTTATCAGCCACAAGACTTGTTATTTAAAGTGGTCCACTAATTACAAATAATGACAAAAACTCCAATTTTCAACCTACATTAGCTATACCAAGATCGCCCCACAATTTCGAATCAATGCTGTAATTTAGAACTCAAAAGAAAGAGATAGCCCACTTCTTTAAGCACGAACTCCTGAAAATCACATATTTTAGGACCAATAATCTCGCACACACATGATTCAATTGCAGGATACAGAAAAGAGTTTGTGACACAAACATTGCCCAACTAAATGCTTACATCCAAAGGATTTCAAGGTTTTTATTATATGTGATTCTTAAACTCTGGTGCAACTAACTGTAAGAAATCGCATTATTTAAGAATATCACTCAGAACCTTCTTTTGTCTTGAGACACTACTTACACTGCAGCATATTATTCTTAGTAATAACTAATAACATATTACGACTTCAGAAAATCCTAACTTGCTTCAGTTACCAAACGACAGCATAGTAAATTAGTACTCCAAATAGCATACATGTAAACGGTGTACATAAACTTCTGTCTTTGTTACCTGTAATGACTTCTAACAACCTCGACCTCGATAATTGTCGTTGTCTGTCTGACTTGCCTGTACCTTGACTCACAGACTCTTTGGTTTTATCAGGCTTTAAAAGATAAGATTCTAGCTTCAGTAAGTGCTCTAGTAAAACTTGCACCGCTTCTGTGGCATGAAGACCATGCAGGTCCAACGTCCAATCATCATTTTCACAGTTTCTGATGGCTAGAATTTCCTTTGCTGCATTAGCGTGAAGCTTTTCAGCATTACTCCATTCTTGTTGAGCCTTTCGGGAAAATTCCTGTGCAGCTACATGATCTCCTTTTCGGTAGGCCTCTTTAGCTGCTTCTGAGTGGTGAGAGGCTGATCTGTTCACCAAAACATGATTTAAGTCAAGATACACATAAACACCAAAAAGGAAAACACGCAGCTGCAACTGCAAACTCAGAACAAAGGTAAGAAATTCATAGCAATCCACTCTTACATGTTCATAAGCTAAAAGACTAAAATAAAAATGACGAAATTATAGGATAGGAACTATAGCTGGTATTATATTGAGGATTTATGTTTGAATGCTCTTATCATTTTATGTCGTTACGCGTTTATATCTATGCTACGCTTTTATGTTGTTAGTCTTATGTGGCCCTACCATTTACACATATACGGCTAGGGGTGTTATCGGGTCGGGTTATCTGGTTTATCGGGTCGGGATGAGTTGGGTTTTGAGTTTTTAAAAAGTAACCCGCAACCCGACCCGATAAGGAATCGGTTTATCGGGTTCGGGTGGTATTCGGGTCGGGTGATTCAGGTTATCAGGTGATACTACATACATGTTGCTTAGACTATAGCCGTGAGTCGAGCTCAAGTTAGTATGACTCTCTTGCAGTTGCAGCCCTATTGTTTGTAGACATACAAATTTGTTTTATTTACATATCAAAAACATTACTGTTTGCAAATGGCTAATGGCTAATGGCTACTAAGTTAACCAGATTCATCAACATAAGTAGATAGCAAGCCCAAACATTGTTAGACTCTTCTATATAGATTGACTTAGGACCGTGTTTTGCTCAAAATTTTATGTATGTTTCAATATCAAATATTACATCTGAATGCAGAAGGTTTGTCACATAGAATATCGGCACAATTAGTGTTTGAGCTTGTTTATCAAACTATTAGACAATGAAATTAGCAGTTTTATCTGTTCACTAATTACCAGCTTATTACTGAAACAATATTATTGAGGCACTAAAATTTCTCCATTACCGGCATTAACAATCTGTTTAAACATAAACATATTGCATATAAAATAAAAAACCTATTTTCCTTATTTTTCTTGTGAGCACCAACAAATAATAGTAAGCAAATAATGTTATATGTATTAGTCCTAGCTAATTGTCATCATATGGGACTGATGCAGCGACTAGCAAGTGTTGGCCCTTAATGAAATTTGATACTTTTAAAGTCGAGGCTTCGTTAGAATCCATAACGTGATGACCGGGCCAATTAACTCGACCATTCAGACCTGATCCCGGACCAGCATTACAATACTCACCAATTGTAACCCATATTCTTTGCAAATATGCAATTGTGACTAAAGTAGGTGAAGAATGCGACCCTAGGGCTGTTCATAATGTTCCAAATTCAATGCTAAATGATGGTCCAGCTGCTAGTGTCCCAATTTGTAATGTTTTTAACAATGATAATGGTAAAGCACAAGTCGCGGGTTTAAAAGATGGGGTTGCTAACGTGTCAAACGCTGCAAATGGAACAACTAATTCGTATGCTTCAATTGTTAATGATGCTCCATTAAAGAAAAAGGTAAAATTTTGTTCGTTAACTACTAATGAATCAGTTGAACATGCGGATTTGGCTATACCTCTAGCATCGGTTGAGGAGGTTAATAAGCGGTTTGCTAATACGTTATATGGATATTTTATTGGGAAAAGGCTTGCATTTCCTCTAGTTGAGAATTACGTTAAGAATACTTGGGCTAAATATGGTATTGAAAAGGTTATGTTGAAAAATGGATTTTTCTTCTTTAAATTCTTAACTAGGAAAGGAATGGAACAGGTTCTTGAGAATGGTCCATGGCTTATTCGTACTAATCTTATTATTTTGAACACATGGGACACCAACACTATTCTTAAGAAGGATGAGATTACGGCTGCACCTTTGTGGGTTAAGTTACATAATATGCCGGTTGCAGCTTATACTGAAGTGGGTTTGAGTCTTATTGCTACTATGATTAGTAGGCCTATTATGCTTGATTCTTACACGAGCGATATGTGCCTCAAATCTTGGGGACAAACTAGTTATGCAAGAGCTCTTATTCAGGTGTCATCTGGTACGGTTTTAAGGGATTCTTTAGTTGTCGCGGTTCCATTCCTCAATAAGTCAGGTCACTCGTTGGAAAACATTAATATTGAATATGAGTGGCAACCTCCCCGGTGTTCGATGTGCAAAATCTTTGGCCACACGGATGATCATTGTCCAAAGAATTGTGCGGCTACTACTTCGAACCCCGATAATGATGATGGTGTTATTGAAGTCAATTGTAAAAACGGTAAAGGAAAACAGCAGGTTAAACCTTCATCTCGCCCTATTGGAGGTATTTGATTGAACAAACCTAAGCCTAACTATTATTATAGACCTATTAGTAAGCCTTGTGAAAAGGCTTCTACTTCTCAATATATGGTTAGGTGTGACAATCCAGATAATGGAGGGAGGAGTTCTAAATCGCATGGCGAGAGCAGTAAGAAGGATGGGAAATCAGTTCCTAATAATAATGATAACATCAACCTTATCCCATTGAAGAATTTGTTTGATGCTCTTTTGAATGAAGATAATGTTTTTGCAGAATCAAAAGGCCTCGAGTTCATATACGGTTCAAAGGGAAGTGGGTACGAGTACAAATAAGGGTAATCCATTTGTGGATGTGGTAACTGAAAGTCAAGATGAAGTTTATGAGAACTATGATGATATTGTTAATTATTCTTCCAGTTCCAAGATCAATAGTGGTTCTTCAAGAGACTTCAAGGTGCAGGGACGCAAAAAAATAGTTAGTTTGTTATGTTTATGGCATGTCATAAACATCTATTTTGTGTTTCTTGTTTGTTAGCTTTGTCTAGCTTGTTAGTTTTGGTTATTTGCACATGTTGTGCGTCTGTTTCGCCCTGACCGGGCAGAGATGGGGGATTCACCCTCATCCTTTGTACTTCAACGTTTTTTTGGTGTAATCATTTTACCAGGTGGAAGACCCTTTACCCAAAAAAAAAAGACTACACTTACATGTAGTTTACAAAATTAGCCACAGTTGCATATTTGCAAAGAAAATGGGTTACAAACTTACAACTTACATGTAGTCTACAAACAATGCAATATCATTAGTAATCTAAGAAACCAACTAACAGTAAGATATCTTTATACCCATTTTATCAATATATGGTATCAATATTACTTGACTTTTGACCCATTTTATCATTAGTAACTAAGAGACAACTCTAACAATATAATATGGGTTACATGTAGACTAGTCTACAAATAGGTGCATATATGAGAAACCTTAGTTGACTTTTGAACCATTTTACACATTAACAGTAATATGGGACTATGGGTTACACATTACTTTTGACCCATTCTCCAGACTTACAGTAGCAACTTCTATTACGGTACCAAACTCAGTACCAAATGCTCCTGCTGCAGCAACCAAACGCCCCTTGCTGCAGCAGTAAGTCATAACCAAATGCCCCTTGTGACAGTACTAAACCAGATACAGATTCTGCACTACACAAACAACCAAATATGTATATTGCAGACCACAAACCAATGCATATTGTGGACCAAATGCATACTGCAGACCAAAAACAACCAAATACGATCCTTTTGACAGTACACAAACCAAACGCATAATGCAGACCATTTTACAAACAATCAAATACAGATTCTCTAGTTATGAAAAATATGCAAAATAAACCAAAATCCATATGAAACAAACCACAACAATAATTAACAACCATAATTATTCTAGCAAAAAAAAGTATTGTAGCATACTAGCAGTAGTTTAGCACAGTAGCACACATCAGTAGGAAAACAAGTCCACGTTGGAAACTTTGAAACTATTAAAACAAACTGTTACGCATGGCAATAATTTATTTTCGGGTCTTATCGGGTTGACCCGATAACCCGATAGCAATAATTTTCTAACCTGACCCGACCCGATACACTATCGGGTTATCGGGTTTGGGTCAAAATATCATGACAAGATTTTTTAACCCGATTCAACCCGACCCGATAAGCCTTATCAGGTTGGGGTCGGGTCAACCCAGCCCTATTGCCACCCCTATATACGGCCACACATAAATTCTATACAGACACACACTCTTGCCGGAGGTCTTTCTTGAACCCTCCGGTAGGGGTGTGATTGTCTACATCCTACCAACCCTGCACCTGCTCCGGCGGGATTGGGTATTGTTGTTGTTGTTTTCTTGATATATGATTGCAAGGCTGCTGGGCTTTATAAGGCAACAAATTTCATAAGTTTTAAAGCCAAAAAAATTTCATAATCATTCTCCAAAGAATAAGGCTTTAGATTTCACATTCATATCACCTAATAATTTTTTAGACTTCAGTTAACTCTTTATAGATAAGAAACCTTTTCGGAAAGGGCCAAATGCGTGATTCCAGTGCTTATAAATCAGGCCAAACTACCAAATCCTTAATACAGATTTATCATCAAAATGAATTTCAAAATTCAGATTGTCATCTTATCCATCTTTTAATGCAGAATTACACCCTCAAGGCCTCAATGTCTCAATCAACAAGTTAATCTATGTCCTATACTCGGTGGAAAGTTGGAAACCGCCCATGGATCACTGGTACCAAAGATAATCAACAGCAAGTCCTAGCAATGCACAAACCTAAACGACTCTCAACAACTACATCGACCTAAACTTAATATTTATCCAAAGTTCCAAACAATCCTTACATCGAACCTGAAGTGACGATATGATTAATGAATAATGGGACATATTGATATGTGTTTGTGAGCACTCAAAGCGAAGAATACCCTTATATTTACATTGATTAATGAAAAGCATCCTTCACGTTCATTGACTGAATATGAACCTAAACAAACTTCCTCCTTGCGCAACTAGAATGTGTAAGTAGATGCTCATATAAACAAGGAGATAACCTAACTAAGATTGCAAGGGTTACTTCTAAAATAAGGCCGTCAAAGAGTCGGTTGCTTCCCTTCACAAGCAATTAATGACTAATATACATAACTATTTACTTTAGTACAAAAAGAGGTACAAAATCCTATAAGCCTAAAAAATTGTAATCATACCTCATTGCCCTTATAGCCTCTTTCCGATGCACGAGGTACACGTCATCATCTTCCCATTCAGGCTCCACTGGAACCATACTCATATCCATCATTAACCTCAGCGCTACAGTATCATGAATGGGCTCCTTTGCAGAATTCTCTACACCCAGACCCTTATTTTCTATCATTGAACTATCAAGACGAACCTCCTCAATATTGTCTACGAACTCTGCTTCCTTCTGTTCCTGCAACCTACTAGGGGGAGCCATGTCACTTAGTAAAGTCGAGGCTTTGTCAATATCATTATCTACAGCTGCTACTATATCCTCTATTAAGTTGTCATTAGCCCATGGATGAAGCACCTTAAGCTTCTCATAAATTTGAGGGACGATATTTTCTACATATTTGGAAGTCATCTGTTTACCATGACTATATTCCATTGAAGGGCTATGAGTATCCTCACTAGCTATTATATTTGGAAGACTGGCCGAGTAAGTTAGCACAGACGAGAAAGACTTCCCAGTGAGATCACCATTTCTAGAAGAATTTCGGCAATGGTGCAATGTACTTATACCGCTCGTTATAGGTGGGAAAGGGTCATTGTCTGTTTCATTATAAGTGACTTGTTTCTGTTGCTTCTTAGGGTCAAATGCAGCCCATCCAGGAGTCTTCCTAGACATCTTCACGTGAGACTAATTCTAAGATATTATATGCGAGACTAATGCCTTATCTATTCTGTCTGTCTGTATCTGCTAAACAGAATGGATGACCTGAAATGATAAATACCAGAAAAACTATGAGTCTATGTGCATGTAGAGTGACTGTAGGACATGATACCACGAAACAAATATCATGAGTTTGATAGAGTAATCAAAACTTATTGATATAGTGAGAAGGTTAAATTGTTAAAACAAGGTAAGGTTGAGGCAATCATGATACATGCTTTTCGATGTAGAATAAATTGTAGTGTTGATTTAGGCAAGAAAAAACATCAAACTTTCAGAAAGTGTTAATTTAATATATTGAGTTAACTTTAGGGTTTTTCGTGTACTACCATGGTAAAATATTTCGGGCAAATCATCAATGTGGAAAGAAAGTTGGTCATGATAACTTTAGGAAGTTTTAAGGATTCGCCTATGTTAAGTGATAGTATGTACATCAAATACAGTGGTGAATGCTGATATTGCATCATTTACGGTGTTATTTAACCAAAAATTAATTCTGCACTACTGGCTACAACAAGTGACAAATTATTTCATGGTTTTGGCTTTGCTACTAGTAACGAAACCCAAGTATGAATCCAATTCAACGCTAAATACATAATCAATCATATACTAATTATGCTTTGTTCTATAGATTTAAGTAATTAACTCTCCTTTAAACAAAGAATATCTCCTCTAATTGCAAACAAATCATCTACGCTTTCAATTACAATAAAAGAATTGAATTGAATTGAATAAGAAAAAGTTACCAGGGCTCGGCTCGAGTCTCAAACAAATTAAAACCCTAATAAAATTCTTTCGCTCAATTTTTTTTCTTTCTTTTCAAACCTTTTATATAAATACCTTTTCATAAGTTTTAGTTTTACAAAAGTCCTTCATATCTTTTGCTCACATTACATATTTCATCCTTCATTTATCGAATAAAGTTGTAGAAAATTACTATAAAACTCCAAATTTTTAAATATAAGTCTTCTTAACAAAAAAAAAAAACTCCAAAGGTAACTCTAATCTTTTATCTAACGAGCGGGTGATCCCGCGTGTTGATGCGAAATTGCTATGGGCCCGTTATATTTTTTATAAATGTATATATGTATATATGTATTTATGTATCAGTCCTTAAAAGTTCAATTCTATTGCATCATTAGTCCCCGAAGGAACAAGTTTGCAAAGGCATTTAAACCTTAGCGAATAGTTTCAAACTATTCCCTAAGGTTTAAGCCTTTGCATACTTGGCCCTTCCCCCCCTTTTTTTTTTTTTTTTTTAATTTTTATGTAGCACTGTTGCTACAGTGTTTTGCTCTATTCGTACCCCATTTTTAGTATATATGATAATAAGAGACCTCATTTTTGGCCAAATCGAATGTAACAATTCGTATATTCATATTACTATTCATCCTCGTAATTTTACTATTCACATGTCCTATTCATTCCCGAATTTTTTTTTTCATTTATAATGACAAGAGAGTTGATACTCGACGGGTTATCCTCATGACGTACGTAGAATCAATTCAGACCCGGTTTCGCAAAACCGTGTCTGCATTTAGGTTTAAACGACATTTGAGCAACCCGATATGTCCATACGACATTTCAAACAAGAGAAATATGTGTTTTTCACATCGTATAACATTTTCACAAGTTTTAGAATTTTATGTTTTCAGATTTACGCGTAACGCGATTTAACCTTCCGGTTTTAGGGTTAACGAACATTCAACACCAACTGACACTAGACAAGGCCTAGTCTATATATTATGAGTCTTTTAGGTTCATAATAATCATATTAGAAAAGTTTCATTTTACTTTTTATATTTTCGCGTAAACTTCATACATTTTACGCGTTTTCAGCCTACGTTTTTCAGTTTTTTAACAGCGTTTACTCACTCTGTTAGACTTATCACTCATCTAATATACTTTTATAGAGTGTAATGATAAGTCTTAACATTTCTTAGAAGTTTTATATTTTTAAGATACCCGGTTTTAAGTTTCGCGTTTTAAATACTTAACAATAGCGATTTTCGGGACAAAACTGACTCCGTGAAAGCAAGATAATGCAAGAAACTTATCTAGTCATCCTAGATAAGTCCTTGTCGAAATTTTTTATAAATGTCCAAGGGATATTTATCTTATATGCTTAGGATGACTACAAGTGTAGGTAAAATGATGAAACTTATTAAGTAAGCTTGCAAAATATCTAACCAATTAACCTCCTTACCTCATTATAAAACCAAGACCATTTTCTATTTCTTTTCATCACCAAAAACCAGCCACCATTTAATTCCAAAAGAGATTCATGGTTGATTTTCAAACTTCAAGTCCTATATCAATTCCAAAGCTCTTGTCAAGCTTTGTTTGATCCAAGTTCTCGTTTCTTCTTTCCTTTGGTGATTTCCAAGCTACATAAGAAGGTTTCTAGTAGAAGTCTTCAAGTGTTTTCCCAAGTGATCACAAGTTAGTATCAAGAGGTTGAAGGATTTGGAAGCTAGGGTTTCTTGTTCTTGTTCTTTTTTTAGGTAAAAGGGATTTTTCACCCTAGTAAAATTCATTACACCAAAAAACATTGAAGTACAAAGGATTAGGGTGACTTTCCTCATCTCAGTCCTTTGGGACACTTATATGCACACAAAATGCAACAAACAAAACCACTATATAAGAATGACACACCATTTTTATAACTCACATATTAAACTAACATCTAACAATGACTAGAGTAAATAACAGCAATACATGCCTAAATCAAGTAAACACTGTTGAGTTTATGATATATAAAATACAATAAAACATAAAGACATCAAGAGTACACAGCGGAAGACTTAAAGATCATAACAAATAAATTAATTAACTGAAAGTATGCGTAACGTACCTCTTGCGAATTTCAAATCCCTTGAGCGAGCAAAACAAAGAAGTACTAATTGGTGTAAGAATAATGTCTTACAACCACGTTCTTGTACACACGAATTAACCAACGAATCAAGCGATTGCTAGATCTAACACAAGTCCTCGTTTAAGAAAACGAAACCAAACTCCCTTACAAATGGGGTGTTCGGCCGAATATGACTAGAGAGAGGAGAGGAGAGATCTAGGGTTAATTCAATGTACAAGTGTATGAAACCCTAGAACCTAACCCTCTTTATATACTAGTAGGGAAACTTTGGGAACAAGTTAGGTATTGGGTTGAAACCCATTACCCTTTGGCCGGCCATGTAGACAAGCCCAAAGAGAACCCATAACTTTTTTCCAAGTCTTCCATTTCTAGTCCTTCTCTTTTCATTTTAACGGTCGTTAGTCATTTTTCCGTTAAATACTTAACGATCGTTAACCGGACTTAATGTGCAATAATTAATCGTAAACATAAACATTAATTATTAACTTTAATTCTCATTCGCCAATGTGTGCAATCCGGTGGTCACGAGTTCGAATCCGGACATTCACATGTTTGTAAATATATACATTTCCAACAACTCCCACTTGGATATGTTTACAAAACGTGAAATGACATTGGTTAGCGTCTAGCAACACGTCAATGCCCCGGTACAACTCGTGTATGGTTTTCTGGAGAAAACCAAGTTTGATGATTCATCATCATATTCATCCTTTTGTTTCTAATACCATGTTAATAAGAATATGGATCTCACTCATTTCTTAATTAACTATTCTGTTTCTCGCTTTATGTGATTGATTAAGATTACCAATCATTCGAACATATTCCGAAGACCTTGGGTATGGCCATACAAACATCTTAACAATCCTACGAGGGCCCAGTAGTATTATACTTCAAAATAAATTTGAAGGAAACAAATCCCATTTTGACTACAAGCAGGATTCACAAATTTCGCAACACTTCTGAAAACAACCCTTATAACTACCAATTACGTGTAGCGTTAGATTGCTTCACAAAAATGCACTACATCCATGACATATCTCTTGTATCTCAAGTCCGAGGATAAATATCCATGATATACTTAATGACAAAGATCCATAAAGTATTATCATGCGGGTGGGATAAGTCCTATACTCAATACATTGAATATCATTTGAAATTAGTCATGCTACGCATCAATATACTTTCAAGTATATTCTAACTAATACTCCGATTTGTCTTAATTCAATATCATTCCCATGTTATTGATCGACAACGGACTATTTAGAATAACTTAAGTTATTCAAGGATTTAAACATGCAAATACAGGACACAATATCATAAATGAAATTAAACATTATCCGTACTTTAATTCATTATAAATAATAATGGTTTAACATCCTTTATCCAAATACTAAATAGATCAATGCATGATAATACTAGTTAATGAATTTTGCCACAAGTCATGAAAATCATACTTGTTGACAAGGCATAATTTCAATTAACTTTGATCTATAGGAATTTTGAGAATACTTATTTCAAGAATTCAATAAGTGAATTTCTTGTATATGTTTACACATATCTTGATATTGTCATATCATTCCATAAGGTGCGTGATAACCTGAACCACCCTTTTATGACAATTATCTTTCAAAACTTTAAAGTTTTAAAGTATTCTTTATTCTTTAATGTATAATGCAACTATGCTCTTAGTTGAGCATAACTAGTCAACATGGTCATCATCAAGGATACCATGACTAGAATTGAGTGTCATCTCAATTATACCAACATCATTGTGTACAACAATATGCTCTTTAAATATCCGTAAACTTTTGAACAGTTCTAGTGTAATGTTGGTGCCTACCAAAACTCAAGTTTGTTGGAAATGACAATTATGAAACAATTGTCATATAATCATCCATAGAATCTAGGAGCATCTCCAGATTGTGGAATGTGATTCTAAATCCAAACATATTCCTTTAAAATATTTATTACACTAACAACTTTCAATGTTGTCAAATCATCTTGTAATCAAGCATGACATAACAACTTTATACACAACATGATGTTCATGATGAATCTTCAAGTTAGACTTTAAGATCTCATTCATATACTATCTTGTCAAAGATATGTACTCATCATGTTCTATTAGACTCATTTATTTACCACATATGTTTATAATAATAAACATATATTCCAAAGTTGTATATATTATTTCCAAATCTTACAAACGAAGTTTCATTCCCAACTAAAACTTAATTTAAGTGGAATGTAGTTGCCCATACAACATATAAGATTTAAGAAAAAATAAATAATACTCCCACTAGCTTTCAGGAATACTTATGAGCAATCTTATTTTAATCAAACATGGATTTAATATTAAACATAAGAAACATCTCCTAGATGCTTGCATATATCCATTCATGGATTCTTGCAGTTTGTACTTTGTACATATCCAAGGATTATTTGAATTCATAAAACTTCTTTGTATTACTCATCGTCCTCGCAAAAGTAATTTCACAACAAAGAGTTATGACATTCATTGTCAAAATTTCATATCAATGAAACTTAGTATGACAATTATAATCTTTATACTTCTATTTAATGTATATAGGAAAGAATATTCAATCATAGTTAATTGCTTAAGTATGATTGATATTATTGTCCATATGATTTCTACACAAAAATTTAAACCACTAGGGTTTCCATCCTTTGAAGAAACTCATTTTCATTATTAAGATAAACCAAGTATCTAAAGTTGATTATCTTTATGGACAGGATCTCTACATTCATAGTATGATTGATTTTCCACAATTCAACATTTGGTAAATTTATCATTATGATTAACAGGCTTACCATGATCCTGTAACTCATATTCCTCAGCATATTAAATATCTGAGATATCCTTACGGATCTATGAATGACAATTCCATCATATTAAGGTCTATCATTTTCATGTTTAGCCTCATCATGATATTTGCTAGTGCATTTTAGAAGATTATGTATTTTGTAATTCAATCTTTCAAGATCTAAACAAAACTCCCACTTGCCTTTAAAATTTAAAGATTACCTTTAAATAGTTTAGCAAGTAGAGCAACAATACATTGTTCTCTTTTGGGATATTACAAAAACATTGACAGTTCCTAACATTAGTTTGTTACAACTCACTCTATAAGTAGTTTAACAAATTCAGAACTTCATTTATAAGACTTAATGTGATTCATCACATTCCATAAACAAATGGTGTCTTATTAATCTTCTAGGTTGGAGTCTTATTGAGTATATTCAATCTATACTCAATCTACTAACCTTGATAACTTTTGGAAGAAACTATAGTTATCTTGAATCAAACAATGCCAATAGATTTTGATTCTTCTAACCGAACATACCATAAAACTATGGTATTTCCTTAGAATTAATATTGTAAGAAAATCTAACAATATTTTAAATAACCATCTACTATTTGGCTTACCTATTTACTAACAAAGTAAAACTTAATGGTACAATAGAATTACCAAGTCAATTGCATGTATTATAACACAAATATTTTTGACCAAGTCAAAAGACATATTAGTTATAATCCCACTATACGTTATAAGTCATTGATCAACTCATTGACTTCATGCATATGTATTAAAACATAGCAAGTTAACGTCTTACTTTATATTGTAAGTCTTGTATTAAAAGACTTCATGTTTGTGACTTTACAAAATCATAAACATTTATAATTAAAGTAATTATGAACACCACCTCTGGTTTCAATTCATATTTCAAGTTAATATTTACTACATATATTTAAGTCATTCAACGAATACTCAAATTCAAGGTAGTATTAGATTACTTCATTTAATTATGTCATTCCATGAAATGTTCCATGTAAGAAACTGCAGAATCATCCATGCTCGTTCTCACGAGACGTGGATATTTTACCTTGGGCTACAATCTAGTTCACGTTCTCACGTAACATAAATTGTAACTACAAGTGTTTCTTAAATATTGAATGACATAAATATTTAAAATAAAGTAGTCTTTGTTATCATCTTGACACATGTTCTTAATAGGGCAATCATACATATATAAATGTATACTTCCTATTAGAACGTTATTCTCTTACTTTACAGTCAAGAGAATTCTTTTAAATCATATTAATATGTGTTGTACCTTGCACACAATAAGATTTCTCCCACTTGTGCATGGAACAACATCATGTAGCATATAAACAACACGATACACGTTCGTTTATTTGATTAATAAGATTTGTGTCATAGATATAACAAGTAAATGTAGAACTATATTGTTTAGTAAGGAAACGTACACGACTATCCTTAAAAACATAAGTGTCTACAATTGGAAAGTAATTATCTTTGAAGATAATCTGGTTACTACACAGGAAATAAGGCTTGTAGCTCCCACTGAATTAGAAATCATTAAAACAACTTCTTATTCTGTAATGCAACACAAATGCTCCCACTGAATCTGACAACATTGTAAGTGTTGCATAACCAGTGAAAACAACTTGCTTGCTATTTACTTTCCTACACCTTTGAAGAACCATACGTAATCATTACTAAGGTACTAAAAGGTGTATTCTACTATATGAATGATAGGTTATCCATCAATGTTATTAACTCGAAAAATTGGGTATGCAATTTCTTCCTCAACAGGCCTACCATCCCCATATTGGTATGTAGTACCTTTAAAGGCTAAAGCAAAACAACTAGATAAAAATATGCTAGTTTTACTTTTACCAATTTTTTTATGTAATTAGTCTAGCTTCTAATCTAGTAACTCATATACATGTTTTCCAGTTAACCAACATTCATGTTGTTACAAAGGATTCATTCACCAAATGAGGGTAATGAAATCTTTATGGAAAATAAGATGTGCAATTCATTGCTAAGAGTTACATTAGAATTTAGACAATTCAAGTGTTCCTATTATACATTTCTCATTCATGAAAAGGAATAGGATTGAGTCTCATGCTTCTCCCATGGAAAAGAGACTTCGTTTGTCTTATCAGTAAATTATTCTCGATCAAACATTTGTTTGAAAGCTAGAATGGATCAATTTACTAATCAAAGACTAAACCACGTTTACGGTTAAATGTTGCATTTATACATTCAAAAGAATTACAAAATTCAATTTTAGTATTTTCGATAATTAACCTTTTCAATAAACAATTAAATACCCAAGGTTCATATTCATATAACCAATTAATTATTATTGAAAACTAGGATCCAAATTGTCATAATTTCATCACGTCAGTTGATCTGCTAGTAATGAACCTTATACAAAATGGTAGAGCTATTGCTCAATTGCCAATTTCAATTGCAATTCCTAGATTTATGGGATTTACATATAGCCAATATCAATCGCCATGTAAACATGTTTTATCCCATCTTATGCCTTGAGTTGCCAGCTCTCACTACAAAACTCAATTAAGTTGTCCAACTTAAGAACCTGCAAAATCGTCCATGCCCGCTCACGACGCACTATGGACATTTTACCCTTTGATTACGATCTAAGTCACGATCTCACGCAAACAAAAAATAATCTTAGGTGTTTCCGTTTCGTTGGATGGCATATAACTTAAATTAAAGGGTAATAGTTTTGATGTTAAATCAAATATGTACAAAGATGTCATGCATTCATCTTTGTAGCATAGTTTTTATTAAAACATTTATATCTTGTTTTAATGTATAAGCTTTTCATCATCAAACTTTAATTGAGGTATTGGGTTCACCAATTAAGGAATTTAAAATTAATTATCATCCATTATATCGTACTTTTGCATAAGTGTAAACACTGGGCGTTTGGTTGGGGCAATTTGAAGGATATTGGAGGCATTTGCATTTTAATTCCCTTCAAATGTCTTGTTTGTTAACTCAAATGGGGGCATTTGAAGTAATTTACAATTCCCCGAATTGCCAAAATGGAGAGAATTAGAATGGCTCCAAAAAGTGAGAAATTTCAATTTACTTGAAAAAATTTATAAAATTTTTTTTCTTACTGTTTTTTTATAAACTTTTAAATAGAATATTTATGAATTTTTTTTATAAACCTTTTTTATAAACTTTTTTTATAGATTTTTTATAAACTTTTTTTATAAATTTTTTATAAACTTTTTTTTATAATTTTTTTTTAAATTTCTTATAAAATTTTTATAAACTTTTTTATAAACTTTTATAAATTTTTTATAATTTTTTTTATAAATTTCTTATAATTTTTTTATAAATTTTTTATAAACTTTTATAAATTTTTTATAAACTTTTATAAATTTTTTATAAACTTTTTTTTATAATTTTTTTATAAATTTCTTATAAATTTTTATAAACTTTTTAATAAATTTTTTATAAACTTTTTTCATAAATTATTTATAAACTTTTTTTATAAAATTTTTATAAACTTTTTGTATAAAATTTTTTTATAAATTTTTTTAGAAACTTTTAACTAGAATATTTATGAAATTTATATTAAAAAAGTAAAAAAATATTTATAAATTTCATGAAGGTATTAAATTCCGGAATTTTAAATTCTCAAGAATTAAATTTTCTAGAATTTAGAATTCCGGAATTTCAAATTACCCCAACCAAACGCCCCCTTAGTGTTTCGGATAATTACCACCGAAGTGGCGCATGGAATTAAAACTAATTCGCCCTTAAGATGAGCTTGCACATTTAATGGCTTACTAAGTAGCTCCATTCGAATTTACAGAGGGCAGAGGACTGTGCGCTAAAGCACAACCTTAGACATCCTTTCAGGTAACGCATTCTTTAAACCCCTTTTATTAGTTCATTCTCATGGGTGAGCCTTTCCGACCATTTGTACCAAAGTCATCAATCAATTAAACGATTATGATTACTATTCTTAAAAATACATGTTTCACCATTGTTTAGGTTAGTTTATTTTTTCTTGTAAAAATACCCTTGTTACACATAACAAACAATCAAGTATTTATAAAAATAAACAAATAAACAATGAATGCATAACAAATAAAAGTCATGCATATCAAATAGCCACATGCAAACGTTTTTGATAAATCCTATTAATAACCAATTCTAGATCTGTCAATATGCATATATTTAATTAAGACTTTCACCCGTTTTCATCTATGTACAAGGTGAACCACATGCATCGATTCATCGATTGCGCAAGTCAAAATTAAATACATACCACATAGCACATAATTGATTAAATTAATAATTATTGAGGTCTTCCCAATTTTAGATCTATCATAATTTAGTGTATATCACTTAAACAAGAAAGACATACAATAAAAGCAGATCCATGATAAAACATGCAGATAATTATCATGGACATAAAATTACACTTGACAATTAATGCAATTAAATCAAAGTTACGCATATACACATAAAGTTGCATGCATCTTAGGGTTTATAATCCAATTAAAACAATAGTTTACAAAACCCTAATTAGGGCACCAAAATAAACGCCCCCCCTCAAAATTAGGGTTTATGTTTTGCAAACCCTAGATCTAAGCATACAAATAATAACACATTCATGTTTATTTTAATTATGTGTTTCAGTAATTAATTACTTGTTATACAAGGCTCGTGATGCCACTGTTGAGTTTATGATATATAAAATACAATAAAACATAAAGATATCAAGAGTACACAACAAAAGACTTAAAGATCATAACAAATAAATTAATTAACTGAAAGTATGCGTAACGTACCTCTTGCGAATTTCAAATCCCTTGAGCGAGCAAAACAAAGAAGTACTAATTGGTGTAAGAATAATGTCTTACAACCACGTTCTTGTACACACAAATTAACCAACGAATCAAGCGATTGCTAGATCTAACACAAGTCCTCGTTTAAGAAAAACGAAACCAAGCTCCCTTACAAATGGGGTGTTCGGCCGAATATGACTAGAGAGAGGAGAGGAGAGATCTAGGGTTAATTCAATGCACAAGTGTATGAAACCCTAGAACCTAACCCTCTTTATATACTAGTAGGGATACTTTGGGAACAAGTTAGGTATTGGGTTGAAACCCATTACCCTTTGGCCGGCCATGTAGAAAAGCCCAAAGAGAACCCATAACTTTTTTCCAAGTCTTCCATTTCTAGTCCTTCTCTTTTCATTTTAACGGTCGTTAGTCATTTTTCCGTTAAATACTTAACGATCGTTAACCGGACTTAATGTGCAATAATTAATCGTAAACATAAACATTAATTATTAACTTTAATTCTCATTCGCTAATGTGTACAATCCCGTGGTCACGAGTTCGAATCCGGACATTCACATGTTTGTAAATATATACATTTCCAACAGCTCCCACTTGGATATGTTTACAAAACGTGAAATGACATTGGTTAGCGTCTAGCAACACGTCAATGCCCCCGTTACAACTCGTGTATGGTTTTCTGGAGAAAAACCAAGTTTGATGATTCATCATCATATTCATCCTTTGTTTCTAATACCATGTTAATAAGAATATGGATCTCACTCATTTCTTAATTAACTATTATGTTTCTCGCTTTATGATTTATTAAGATTACCAATCATTCGAACATATTTCGAAGACCTTGGGTATGGCCATACAAACATCTTAACAATCCTACGAGGGGCCAAGTAGTATTATACTTCAAAATAAATTTGAAGGAAACAAATCCCATTTTGACTACAAGCAGGATTCACAAATTTCGTAACACTTCTGAAAACAACCCTTATAACTACCAGTTACGTGTAGCGTTAGATTGCTTCACAAAATGCACTACATCCATGACATATCTCTTGTATCTCAAGTCAGAGGATAAAATCCATGATATACTTAATGACAAAGATCCATAAAGTATTATCATGCGGGTGGGATAAGTCCTATACTCAATACATTGAATATCATCTGAAATTAGTCATGCTAAGCATCAATATACTTTCAAGTATATTCTAACTAATACTCAGATTTGTCTTAATTCAATATCATTCCCATGTTATTGATCGACAACGGACTATTTAGAATAACTTAAGTTATTCAAGGATTTAAACATGCAAATACAGGACACAATATTATAAATGAAATTAAACGTATACCGTACTTTAATTCATTATAAATAATAATGGTTTAACATCCTTTATCCAAATACTAAATAGATCAATGCATGATAATACTAGTTAATGAATTTTGCCACAAGTCATGAAAATCATACTTGTTGACAAGGCATAATTTCAATTAACTTTGATCTATAGGAATTTTGAGAATACTTATTTCAAGAATTCAATAAGTGAATTTCTTGTATATGTTTACACATATCTTGATATTGTCATATCATTCCATAAGGTGCGTGATAACCTGAACCACCCTTTTATGACAATTATCTTTCAAAACTTTAAAGTTTTAAAGTATTCTTTATTCTTTAATGTATAATGCAACTATGCTCTTAGTTGAGCATAACTAGTCAACATGGTCATCATCAAGGATACCATGACTACAATTGAGTGTCATCTCAATTATACCAGCATCATTGTGTACAACAATATGCTCTTTAAATATCCGTAAACTTTTGAACAGTTCTAGTGTAATGTTGGTGCCTACAAAAACTCAAGTTTGTTGGCAATGACAATTATGAAACAATTGTCATATAATCATCCATAGAATCTAGGTGCCTTCACAACGTCGCTTACACCTTTGACACAACTCTTGGCACCCTTCACTAATGCCTTCGTCGTGACACCTTTAGCATTCTTCACTAATGCTTTTGACACGAACGTTTAGCACCTTTCACTAATGCTTTCGTCTTGACACTTTCGGCATCCTTCACTAATGCCTTCAACCCAACATCTAAGGAGGAAGAAAGAACTATCAACAAGAGAACCTCAGTTGTCTTGATGATGATGAAGCATGGCAACTCATGGACTTGAGCTTGCTCGACTTCAAGAAGTGGTGATATCGCCTTTAAGAGGAACCTAGAGAATCACACGAAAACAAAAGACAAACTACATAGATCTCTTGGATCTGAGGTTAGAGAGGTATAATACTTGGGGGAATTATGTGTGTAAAGTGGTAAGTAGAAAGGAGGAAATGGCTCTCTATTTATAGAGGAAATTTTCTACTGTTCCCCGGATCCCGCGGATCCCTCCCACAAGGGATCCGTCTAGCACAAAGCTAGGGATCCGTGGGATGCTCCTCTTTGCCCATGGGTATTTTTGGTTATGGGTCATGGGTTATGGGTTGATCCATGGGTTTCTATCTAGATACAATGTATCTCAAGGATACAATGAACTTGGTTAAGTGGTATATATAAAACCATGGATTATGGGTCAATACCATTTGTTTTTTTTTACCCATTTAGCATATATTTGTTTTTACCCATTTTAGTATAAACTGGTTTTTACCCATTTTAGTATATACTTAGTTAAGTATATGTTAGCCCAATATGTAAACACTAGTTGTTGTACATATGTATCTAAATCATAAAAACACTTTTACTTGTTTTAGTGTTTTATGTGAAAACGTTAGTGTGTTAGAAAACTATTGAATCAAACTATTTACGTATTTTATTTGTTTCGTTAAAATGATTTTACATTTGTTATCGACAAAACATTAGAAGATCGTAAAATATAAATAAACGTTTTTACGGCTTATTTGTATTAACAATCTCCCCCTTTTTGTTGATGACAAAACATAAAATTATTTTAAGGAAAAACTAAAACTCGTAGCAAATGTTGAATTAGTAGTTTTTACTTTCTTCTCCCCCTTTTTGTCGAAACAAAAAGTGTTAAAAGAAACTAACACAATTCTTTTTTTTTAAATATGTAAAAGAAAATGTAAAGAGAGCAAGTGACGGGAATGGTACTCGTCTTAACTCCCCCTTGACGAGTCCATCCCTTTGAGAGGGCGTCAAGTACATAACGTAAATAAACTAATGTGTTTGCAAACAAGTTTGAAAATGGTTCGTCTAAGTGACGAGAACGTGCTCCCCCTTGAAGATTGCAAAGTTGCAATGCGGTGTCATGAAGTATAATCCAAAAGCGGATTAAGTTGCAAGTGATTTTGCAATATCGTTTGACACAAAGCTCCCCCTAGCTTTATGGTGTCAAAATCTTCATGTGTATTTTGAAAATCTACAAAGTAAAGGTTAGGAAACAAGAGTATAGTGCATAATTTCCTGCAAATAAAACTCAAGTTAGTAGAAATTTGTGCTTCTGTACCACGGATCCCACGGTTCCCTTCTTGGAGGGATCTGTCTAGGCCATTGTTAGGGATCCGGCTGTCTGGTGACAGTTTCTTCAGCAATGAGAATGTGCCAATCAATGCTAATGAGAAGATGAGATATATGTACAATGTAACAAGCACAACCCACAAAATAATTATGGCATATAAATATTCATTCAATAAAACAAGAGATAATCAAACAAATCTCTAAAACTAAGAGAATGAACTAGCCATACAAGTGCTACTAATGTTAATGAGTTACCCAAACTCAAGATTCAACTAAAAGCTTAATGATGATCAAGGATGAGATAAGTTTCCTAAACGTTCTAAGTTTGAGCTTGTGACTATGATGCTCATTGTAGTTTAGGTTTGTTGACCTCTTCGAAACGTTCGAGGAGGTGATAAAACATGAAACGTTGCTCTTCATGTAGTTCATGTATCAACCTTTCAACATGTTTACAATGATAGCAATCCTTGTCATGGTTTTAAATTTCTTGAAGTGGAAGTTCAAGTGAAGTGGCTTGAGGATCTTCAAATGAAGGAGGAATTGGTGGAGGCTCATTAAGTGATGTTTCTACAATGTTTGAGAGTGGAGGTAAAGAAACATCAACTTCCATGTGGTCGGGTGGTTGACTTTGATGTCTTCTCATAATCCAAAATGGACTATTGGGGGGAATGCGAGAGTTTGATATTGGAGCAAGTGTTGATTCAACACTTTGATTTTGTTGCCCAACCTTTTCAAGTGAATTAGTTGGTAATGGTGGAAGGTGAGATGGCCAAGGAGGTAAGTCATCTACATTGTGAGAATGTGGAGATGATTGTGAGGTGGCTCTAGGCCCTAATGATGTTGGTTGAGTTGTGGAGGGTATGTTTGGTTTAGTAGAGTTTGGTGATGAAATCCTAGTGGGAACAATCTTCTTGGGGATTAGTTTGATTGGTTTCTTTGGTGTAGGGGAAATCCTAGCATTAGTGGACTTAACCGGAAATGATTCGGTTGAGGAAACTTCGTGTATGATCCTAGCAAGTTTCTTGGGTGGTTCTTGAGTGGATGAGTTAGCACTAGGAGCCTTTCTCATGAAGAAATGAATAAGGAAGATGGTTGTAATTGCTGATAATTGTGTTTGTGTTTGATGACTAAAGTGTTCTTAGAAATGTGGCTTATAAAAAGGAAGAACTTGGCAAGTGCATTTAAGACTTAAGCCACTAAGATTCTTAGAGATGTGATGATTAACATGCACAAGGTTGAAGTTCATAGTTTCATTGATCTAGGAACTCATTTAAGATGAGATGGAGTGTTTGAGTTAGAAAGATAAGTTGAAATGATTGTTTTTGAAAGGTTTGACATAATCTGTCACCCGGATCCCACGGTTCCCTTACTTGAGGGATCCGTCTAGGCTAATCCTAGGGATCCGGCTCTCAGCAGTTATGACAGGTTAGAAATCAAGTTTCTAAAAGCTAGATCCTATATTATTTTGAGTGTTTCAGTCATCCTAAGTTCCTAAGATGAGGGTACACTTGAATGATCAAGAGTAATGAGTGTTATAGCAAATGATTGCTTTTTATGGAAGGAAGATGGGACTAGATGACTACCAATGGATGTTCAAGGATAACACTAAGAGTTTTGGTGGTGTCAAGTCATAATAAATGATCATAGAGATCAGATTTTAGCTTGAGGTGAAATTTGAAAAATCCTTAAAAATCACAAGAATTGAAAAACTAATTTTTGACCCACTTTGAGATAAAGATGACTAGAAACAATTTCCTAAAATTGTTCAATATGTCCACTTAAGTGTTTTGAAAGATGAGAAACAATTTGTGAGTATTGAAGCGGAAATATGATGAGTTTTGATGTGTTGATAAATCAAGAGGCATTTTGACTAAGATCTCAAGTAAGCTATAAGTGAGTCTAATCCTTTCTCATCCTTGAAGTGGACTTAGTTGGGTTCTAATATCTTATGTTTAGCTAATGTGATGTTATCTAGAAAGCTATCTCGATGTAAGGGATGCTGTATTGCTGATCAAATGTCACGGATCCTACGGTTCCCTCCTTTGAGGGATCCGGCGAGGCTAATCCTAGGGATCCGACATCTGCAGATCAGAATCCTCACAGAATGATGTGCAGATTTTGCACACTAATTAACCGTTAAACTAAACAACAAGAACAAGCATGTCACCACAAAGTAACACTCATTAATAATGAAAGAGGTAATAATATTCAAATTACCACAAACCAAAGTGCTAAAATATAATCATTCACACATAAGTTAAGTTAAAAAAAATAAGCATATTCATATTGTCTCTTTCGTCAATTCTTTCTTTTCCTTTTTGACGACTTAGTGAGGTTGTAAGAAAGATTTTGAATCATGCCCCTCAATTGTTTGAATTCCGCGGTTTCGTTTGGAATGGTTGGAAGTTGTTCGTAGTAGTCGAAGGGTTCCAATTCAATGTTGGCTATGGGGTCGACATCTTCTTCTTCCTCTTTTTCTTCTTCTTCTCCTTCCGAGGAGTCCGATAGAGCTTTAGGTTTCTTCCCATTGACCATGAAGCATTTAGAGGGTATTTTGGTAAGAGGTACCATTACATGATCGGCAAAGAAATGATCATTGTTGACAAGAGATGGTTGCAATGCACTAACATACTTACAAAGTCGTGTTAGGAGCATACCATACGGAAGTACCATGTTGGAAGCTTTGAATACCCCGGCCATTCTCCTTACCATGTAATAGGCGAGGTTAAATAGCTTTTGGTGGATAAGACAATAGATCATTTGCACAAGGCATGCATTTGGATGATCTTTGTTACCAACAAGGCTAATGACGTTTTCCCTAAGGATTTCTTCCCATTTTCTAAACATGGGATGGATTTCGAAAAGTTTCATTTGAAAAGGGTTACGGTGAATGAGCTTCTTGTTTCGGTTGAAGCGGGATTGGTCGGCTCTTATCTTGAAAATGGTGTCTCGGATGATTTCAGGTTCATCAAGAGGAGTATGGTACATTGGTTTAGAGTCAAGTGCAATATTTTGAGTGTTAATTTCCCAATCTTGAGAATACATACAAATTCCTTCACAAGGAATGCGAAGAATATGAGCAAAGGTGTTGAGGGTGAAAGTGAAGTTTTGTTTATTGATGATGAAAGCAATTGAAATGCTATCATCGACGTTTCGAATGATCCTAATGCTTTTATAAAACTCAAAGATGAAGACCGGACAAATTTGTTCATCAATGTCAAGAAGACAATCAAAATTGATTGCCGAGAAGACTTGACGAATGTCGGTATCCTCAAGGAAACATTCCTTGATTACACGACCTTCGTGGATAAGTTGTTTTTCGAGATTTTTGAAGACCTTGCGGTCGGTTTTTGAGAATTCCTCATTTCGATAATAATGAGTAAGGTAATGGACGGTATCATGATGATCTTGTTGAGTGGCTTTAGGCATGGTTGGTCCTAAAAACACAAATTTTCCAATTAGGTAAAATTAGTTGAGGTAGGTTTATGGATTTGATTTGTATTAACAATGTTGTGAACACAATGTGATTTTAGTTATGATAAAAACCCCTTTTCATGATTAATTTTGAAAACCTTAATTAAAATAATTGATTAGAGATTTGTGAAACCATAAACCCTAGGATGAGGATGATGAAAATTAGAGCAAGTTAATGTAATTACTTACAATGGTGTTCTAGGAAGGAATACTTGAGAGTATGGAATCCAATGAGGATGAAATCAGTAGTTTAGTCGTTTTTGTGTTATGTGAGTAGAGGGAAAAAGATCAGTGGTGATTTTTGAAAGCGTATAGCTGAGTTCTATTCCACGGTTCCCCCGGATCCCTTGTATTTGGGATCCGGCTAGTACAACTAGGGGATCCGGCTGCTGTGGACAGAAAAAGGGTTGTTTGGCATTATTTTTGTAGTAGGCTTATAAACTAGCTTACTAAAAAATAGTTTGGAGGTATCAGATGAAGATTGTTTTTGGACGACGGGTTTTGATGAATCACATATCGAGGGTTCATATGTGACGACGGCGTTAGTTAGACGAATCAAAAGGAATACTATTCCCGATGATGAATAAGACGGAAAAGTGACGAAAGAGACTTTTAAAGATTCTAGCAATTATTAAACACGGAGAACTATGAAATAAATAAACTCAATTAACCTATCTAATGAAAAGTAAAACATACCTCAATGCTTCTTGGTTTGGTATAATACCAAAAATACTTCATGAGCTTTTAAAGTAATCTTTTGTACTTGGTGTACGTAAGTTGTGATTACTTTTAGATCCTTCCTTGAATGTTGACTTCATTATTCTTTTAATAGAGATGAAGATTTTGGAGAGATTCTAGCATGAAGATTTCTTGAAACAAAAATTGTTAGAATGATCTATCAATGTCCAACAAAATGATTTAAAAGAAAGTATGACTTGAAAAAGAAAAATCCTTCTTTGTAGTTTTCAAACATACACGGATCGTATCAATTCTTTAAAGTACAACATACTTTAAGAACTTTGGTAACGAAGCTCTGATGCCAATTGTGGAAAACTAGAAGGGGGGTTGAATAGTTTTACCAATTTAAAACTTCCTTTTAAATATTTAGATCGACTTATGTCAATCTATTTGGTTGTTTATGTTGGACGTTGATAGATAGATATATAAACGTGTAATGAAAGATAAAGAGTAAGAAGCACATCACCACGACACAAGTATTTATAGTGGTTCGGCTACAAGGACACCTTCCTTGCCCTACTCCACTCCCCGAGTCACCTACTCGAGAGTTCGTAAACACTACACCAACTCCTTATGGCGGAGAAGCCTTCACAACGTCGCTTACACCTTTTTCCAGTACAAAGCTAAATACCGAGTTCTTTCACACCAAAGCGAACCACACCCAACACAACGTCGCCTACCCTTTATACGGTGCTAGGCTAACCACCGAGTTCTTTCACACCAAGGAGAACTAATCCTATCACAACGTCGCCTACCCTTTATTAGGTACTAGGCTAAGCACCTAGTTCCATTACTATGGAGGAACTACTACCCTTCACAACACAACACCTAATCTCAAGGAGATCCACTCCTTGTTACAACACCATCAAGGATATCACCACCCTTGGAAATAAACAAATACTTATATGTATAACGATGTACCTCATCGATTATACGACCTAGGCATTCTTCCCAAATGCCACTTGATTTGATTCTTAGGCATCCTTCACTAATTCCTTTGACACAACGCTTGACACCCTTCACTAATGCCTTCGTCTTGACACCTTTAGCATTCTTCACTAATGCTTTTGACACGAACGTTTAGCACCTTTCACTAATGCTTTCATCTTGACACTTTCGGCATCCTTCACTAATGCCTTCAACCCAACATCTACGGAGGAAGAAAGAACTATCACGATGCATGGCAACTCATGGACTTGAGCTTGCTCGACTTCAAGAAGTGGTAATCTCGCCTTTAAGAGGAACCTAGAGAATCACACGAAAACAAAAGACAAACTACATAGATCTCTTGGATCTGAGGTTAGAGAGGTATAATACTTGGGGGAATTATGTGTGTAAAGTGGTAAGTAGAAAGGAGGAAATGGCTCTCTATTTATAGAAGAAATTTTCTACTGTTCCCCGTATCCCGCGGATCCCTCCCACAAGGGATCCGTCTAGCACAAAGCTAGGGATCCGTGAGACGCTCCTCTTTGCCCATGGGTATTTTTGGTTATGGGTCATGGGTCATGGGTTATGGGTTGATCCATGGGTTTCTATCTAGATAAAATGTATCTCAAGGATACAATGAACTTGGTTAAGTGGTATATATAAAACTATGGATTATGGGTCAATACCATTTGCTAGTTTTTACCCATTTAGCATATACTTGTTTTTACCCATTTTAGTATAAACTTGTTTTTACCCATTTTAGTATATACTTAGTTAAGTATATGTTAGCCCAATATGTAAACACTAGTTGTTGTACATATGTATCTAAATCATAAAAACACTTTTACTTGTTTTAGTGTTTTATGTGAAAACGTTAGTGTGTTAGAAAACTATTGAATCAAACTATTTACGTATTTTATTTGTTTCATTAAAATGATTTTACGTTTGTTATCGACAAAACATTAGAAGATCGTAAAATATAAATAAACGTTTTTATGGCTTATTTGTATTAACAAATTTTATGAAACTATGTCACTAAATACATCCATGGGATTATAGAGAAACTCAAAACAAAATCATAGCTTTTCGAATCGGCTAAAACGGGCTTGTGAATCAAAAGTTACGCCAAGTTATAGATTTCTAATGAAAACTTGACATATGTTTAAAATGTTTCTGTGACGATTTGGAAACACATTTTTTAGGCCCTTATGTTCCGAATCATGAAAAAGTTAAAACACGAAATTTGTCCGGAATGATGTTTCCATCTAAGATTAAGAGATTTTAACCAGAAAATGCAATATGAGGGTTGTATCCTATCCAAACTTCAGTGGACTGTTTTCAACCCAAATTTGTTGAACCAAAATCTAATTTTTGTGAAACATGTTTATTAACAAGCCAAGAAACTATCACAACTTATTATTTCTATTAAGATTGTAATATACCACAATAACATAAACTTTCCTAAGTTTATTTGACAATCGGAAAAGGTAGATTTTACATTTGGCGAGAAATATGACCATAAACTAATTTTTTCTTTATTGAAATAACTTTTAAGTTTTATAACATATATGAAACATGAAACTAGTTTAAAATCAAGTATACAAGATTTAAACCAATTAAAGTTTACAAACCTTATGATTAGTTTAATAATTAGGGTATTGAATCAAACAAAGCAAAACATATTATTTACATACTAAGTACTACAAAACTATGGAGCTTCATGTGGGGGGTTTCATTTTGGTGAATGTTTTGACGAGTTGTTGGATTTACAATTTAGAGTGTCTTAGCTCCTCAAACATTTACTACATGACCTCTGGATTATAATGGCCCGGACGGTAGTACAATATATATATAAACTAAACACGTTTTCACAAACTAAACCATTTCTATAAACAACATACACAAATTATCAAGTACAACATCATAATCAATATAATGGCTTATATAGACTCAGTTATATTACCACATCGTTATTTCAAAAACCTAACATCAATGAACTCACGGTGAGTTTCATAGCCTCACTTTTTATTGTTTTATACTATTTTTGGGGAGATACATGCCCAATTACTTTCTTTTACTTTTACAGGTATTCTAAACTTTTATGAATTACAATGAGTTTCATAGCCCTATTTTTAATTGCTTTATACTATTTTTAGGGGAAATACATGCTCAATTACTTCCTTTTACTTTTACAAGTATTCTAAACTTTTATGAATTATAGTGAATTTCATAGCCCCACTTTTAATTGTTTTATACTATTTTTGGGGGAGATACATTCTCAATTACTTTTTTTTACTTTTACAAGTATTCCAAACTTTTACGAATGACGGTGAGTCATAGCCCCACTTTTACTTGTTTAATTACTTTATAAATACTTTGGGGGGGGGGGAGATACATGCTCAACTATTTTAATTTCAGTTTCGATTATTTGCAAACTATATGTTGTATCTTAACTAAATATTTATTTATGCTAAATAACATTATTGGCATACTTATAGTTTCTATATCATGGACCATTAAGCACTATACGTAGTGAGTAAGAATATTATGGTTAGATCTATTGGGATTAATGTAACCATTAAGTTGACTCAGTTAGAGCAAACAAACACAACAAACATTTGAGAACACTGTGTATGACAACAGATTACCTACTAGGATATGATTGCAACAATTATTCCAATTTCTATTTGTACGAGATTTACATTTTGGTTTTCATAAGGATAGTGCAATAACAAACAACTTTCAACTAGGGATGGCAATGGGTCGGATTCGGGGCGGGTTTTAGTGTACCCGTACCCCCCCCATTACCCATCGGATACCCGATTAATATTATTCATCGGTTTTTCGGGTTTCCCCGCGGGTTTCGGTTATCCCCAATTGAATATTTTATGGACAAAATGGCATCCCCAACTGAATATTATATGGCAAAAATGAGGATATTAAGATTAAGTCACACTAAAATCAACTGACAAAACACCCTAATATATTCAAATTTTTTTAAAGTTAAAGAAAATGAATATCGTATCAATTGATTTAAAGCTTTTGAATTATTCATGTACAAAATAAAATGTGTTATGTAATAGAGATACATATATAAAAAAATAATGGAAGAAATTATATTTAATGTATATGTATTTTAGTTAATTATAATATCAATAAAGCGGGTATAGATTCGGGTAAACGGATACGGGTACGGGTAATCGGGCGGGTATTATTTGAACCCGTACCCGGCTAAAAAATTTTATCAATACCCAAACCGTCCAACCCGCACCCGAACCTGACCCGACCGGTTCGGGTTTTGGTTTTCCCCGTCGGTTTCGGGTGCTTTTGCCATCCCTACTTTCAACGTTTTTGGTGTATAACAACGTAACCCAGACACAAAACGATTGGTGGCAATCTACCGGGTAGATTATTGAGGTTATCGACATCTACAAAATGGGATGATTTCATATATGTGGTACAGACTATGTGATCTAATGGACTTGGTGTAATCTCAATCCAATAGAATTGATATAATAACAAACCAACGGACTTGGTGCAAATGTGAAGAAACCAGAAACATCAATTTAAGGTTTGAATGTCAAGAACTTAGTGCAAGGGAAACACAATCTATATGTGATATTGTATTTAGTACAATAGTCATACACTCGAAGGTTTTATAAACTACAATTAGTATTTACATATACTAGTCATGATGATTTTTACAAGGTTTTCACATTATTTCTATAAACTCTATGAACTCACCAACTTTTGTGTTGAAACTTTTTAGCATGCTTATCTCAGGTCCTTGATGCGCGTACAAGGCGCGTTCAGGGTCAAAGAAATTTTCTTTTAGTCGAGCAAGTTTTTCAACACCCTAGGGAGTGAACCTAATCGTTGTAGTGTAGTATTGGGTAAGTCTCGGGTATTGATATCGTTATCTAGGGGAATAGGAATGCTAGTAAGAAGTGTACTACGCTAAGGTTGAGGTTGAGAAAGATTCTTTTTTATCTTTTTATATTTTTTTAGAAAGCTAAGGGTAAAATCTTGGGGTTTGGATTTGGGGGGTGGTACTTCTACCGATTACTCTTGTTGAAGCATAATCTGGCGCGGGCAGGATTCAACGACTCTCCTTGGCCGTTAGTCGTCTTCTCGAGCCCTAGTAGACCTGTCAACAAAGAGAACCCGTTAGGAGTGGACCCGAGGCCGTAGCCCCGGGGTCCACCTCCGACGGTCAAGTTAGTATCGGTGCGATGTGATGAGTTAGGGTTAGAGTAACCTGTCATCCGCCGTTGAGAAGGAGATCCAACCCTATATTTATAGGGCATGGATTAGGGTTTAGGTGTAGAGTGGGCCGCATCTGCCGGGCCTGACCCATTCCTGGCCCAGTCCAGACCATACGTCTACAAGCCCCCCAAGTCTAGTATGAGATAGCGCATGGCTTATGTTATGCTAGACTTAAGTTCTGATGGCCGCGTAGGTGAAAGTTGATCCCGCATGCTGTATCCTGGGTGAGGGCGTACCTTTGTACCAAGAGCACACAACATGGTGCGACGAAGACGTGCTTCGTATCAGGCGTGCGGCGCGACAAAGATGTGCACAGAAGACGGCTTCGCTAAGATAAGTGCGCTGCGCGACAAAGAGGTGCGACAGAAGACGTGCTTCTGTGCATAAGTGCGCGCTAAAGATGTGCGACAGAAGACGTGCTTCTGCGCGCATAAGTGCGTGCTGTGCGCGACAAAGAGATGCGACAGAAGACGTGCTTCTGTGCATAAGTGCGCGCTAAAGATGTGCGACAGAAGACGTGCTTCTGCGCAAGCATAGTGCGCCGTGGCGCGACAAAGAGATGCGACAGAAGACGTGCTTCTGTGCATAAGTGCGCGCTAAAGATGTGCGACAGAAGACGTGCTTCTGCGCTGTGCGCGTCTTCACAACCGACAGAGGACGTCTCCCCTGCGGCATGTTAGTGCGGCAAGTTGATGCGAATATTTAAATTCGTCTTTGATCTGCTTCCGAATATACCTGCGCATGGAAACAGTGGTAGCGTATACCCTGGTAGCCCCCCAAGTTTGATGGTGCTACACGTGTAGGAGCATTAAACTTATTTAATCTGCGAAAAACACTCAAGGCAAAGATTAAAAGTATATGCCGCGAATCGCAGCATATAAAACTTAATAAAATTAAGCAATATATAGCACATAACATAAAAAATATATATAGCACATAGCTTATAAGAAAATTGGCAGGCGCACCGTCGTGGGATGAGTACCGACGAAATAATTAATTTTTTTTTTAATAACAGATGGACGTACCGTGTCCGCAACTAATAGACGCAGAAGGATGTATCTTAACCACATAGACTCGAACGTTTCTGGATGATCGCAGATGTTTATACCACGGCTTTTGGTCCAGTGGGCATCATGGCGATTGACTAGCATCGTGGTATTCGCCGCACGCTGTCTCTGCGAAGATGTCTGAACGCACGGTCTTACGCGGGTAGATTTATCGCGACTGCGCTATTCGAGCGCGAACAAGCATACCAACCGTAAAAACAGTATCTGCGCGAATTTATCGCGGCTAAAAAATAAAATAGCTCCGATCGTGCGGGCTTTTCTTAGATCCGATCGTGCGGATTAAAAGATAAAATAGATCCGATCGTGCGGACTTTTCTTTTATATGTAAAAGAAGTATCATGATCCTTATATTTGTATCATCATGAGAATATAATGCATGAAGTATTAATTGCAAATTGAGATTTTTCAACTTAGTACAGTGTAAAACCATGCATGTGTGTGACATATTAGAGATGTTTAATAGTCAAACATAGATTTATGTGAACTGGAACCAAGCATGTGAATTGAAAAATAATATATCGACTTTTAAAAGCAAACGTTGTTTTTTGTCGAATACTTAAAATCAAACCGAGCATGGTAAAGCAGGTTTTACGCATGGCAGAATGCAAAGGTTTTAGAGTTACCGACTTTAGAAATTGATTTCTGCTTTTCGGTAATATGAGAACACGAAACATAGTTTATTCGTGTCCCACGGATGGCGCCAACTTGTTGAAGCATAATCTGGCGCGGGCAGGATTCAACGACTCTCCTTGGCCGTTAGTCGTCTTCTCGAGCCCTAGTAGACCTGTCAACAAAGAGAACCCGTTAGGAGTGGACCCGAGGCCGTAGCCCCGGGGTCCACCTCCGACGGTCAAGTTAGTATCGGTGCGATGTGATGAGTTAGGGTTAGAGTAACCTGTCATCCGCCGTTGAGAAGGAGATCCAACCCTATATTTATAGGGCATGGATTAGGGTTTAGGTGTAGAGTGGGCCGCATCTGCCGGGCCTGACCCATTCCTGGCCCAGTCCAGACCATACGTCTACAACTCTACTATCTAATTCTCTAATACTATGGGTAGTCTTATGTCTATTGATGTGTGCTCGTATGATGATTAAAAATGTGTCTACCTAGATACTATTACTCCCCAGTTATCTTTTATTGGTGGTTGAATTGTCAGGTCCTTATTCTTAACGCGTTGTGTTTTCTAAGGTCGTAGGGCATGCCTTTTTCCCTAACTCTTTGAGACTACATTAAGGTTATTTCCTACGAAATCCTCTAGATTAATCATAAACTAACTTAAAGGTTATCTTTGGATGTTTAGACTACGGAATCTGCTAAGTGATTCATAAATTAAGGTTCACAAAGATTACTCAAGCATTTAAACACAACGATGGCCTAATTGCACTCCTAAACCAATTACAATTAAGATAAGAGACAATCAATCAATAATTAATAACTAGGTTTATAGATCTAAGCAAACACACAAGAAATTTAGCCGGACATGTTAAACACGCAAGCATACACACATTCAATGGAAGACATAATGAAATCAATGAAGTAAAACACTTATCTTGATGTAAAATAGGGTTTGAGAACCCTAAGATATTGTCCAAGTCGGACTACAAACGTTTAGGGTTTTTACTCCACAAGTCTACCTCTTAAAATTCTGAAAATTCGATTTCTATATATAATTTTACACTTGTGACGGCGTCACCTTATAGGTGGGACGCCGTCAGATCGCCGTCATTAGGTTTTTCATCTTGGCCATTTAATCGTTGGGACGACGTCACGTTGTAGTTGACGCCGTCGGGCTTCAGCAAGGACGTCGTCTGATTCTGGATCTAGGCCGTCTGGGATGAAAAGTCTTAGTGACGCCCTTCCTCTTCAATGCCTGACGCCGTCAGGTGTATTTTAGCAAAAAGTCTACTGAGCCGTCAGAGATTTTAATTCGTATAAAGGGACGGTGTCGCCCTTTAATTGGGATGCCGTCAGGTTCAATTCCAGTAGCTTGATTGGCTTCGATCTTGACTTTGCCATTTTCTTCATGAATTCACTCCTTTTCGTCCAAATATGCATCATTCTAGCATTTTGCTTCCAAGAGACCTAAAAGTGAAAAGGAATGAAATTAAGCAGTAATGGATATAAAATTGGGCGATTAAGGGCTTAAATGACCCCTTAAAAGTGTACGTTTTAAATCGTTATCAAATATCCTTACACTTGGTATTTGCTTATCCTCAAGCAAATGTGCTTTTGGCCAATCAATTTATAAGTTAGGGGGCATGAAGCATTTGTTTAACATAATTCACAACAAGTAAAAGCACCGCAATAGTCATAACAAGCACGGAAATTATATACTAGCACCTCACAAGGGGTGTTTGGATTCTCTCATCTCTCGGGTGTATATGAAATATAGTAAATGGAAATGGAAGATAAACACTCATTACCTGGTCATAGTACATAGATTACCATAGGCTTGAGACTAGATCAAACCTCCACCGCTTTGGCGTAAGCACCTAGGAATAACTATCTAAGAGGTATTTTAAAGGGTTGTAACGTTAGGCTTACGGTAGGGAAACAAAGGGTTTGGTTGGATAGGCGATTTAGTGGAGGCAAGTCAAAAATCTTATGTTACAAGCATGAAAAGAATGGCGTTGCTAAGCCAAGACTCAACTCACTAAACTCTAGATACTTTGAAACAAACAAACATAAATATAAACATAGATGTAGGATGGTAGCCCTTTTTTTTCATACACTTTTACTCTAATATCCTCTAAGATAACATCAAAATGTAAGGGATTTATAGGAGCATCCCTACACTTGAGTTTTTATTACTCTAACACTAATTTGACCCGAATTGAAAAGATCAAAACACTTGGAGTATTTAATTACGTAAATAAAGGGAATTTGAATTTAACGTTCTTTCCCATCACTCCATAGAATATTACTTTTACCCATGAGTCCCAATCATCCCAAAACTCTGTACAAAAGATATGACTCGACTTAGAAACCATGCAAGTAACTAGATAATTAAACTAAGGTTTTAGTATAATAATGCACTAAAGGTGAGTGCATACAAGGTCGGCTAAGGCGATTTGGGTGTACATTTGGGGGTATATTGTAAACAATGCTCTTCATTGATATTACAGAAAATCGAAACATCACTAGAACCGCGAAAAGGATAGGCTCTGAGGGGTTAACTAGGAGTATCGTATACTAAAGATGAGTATATCGCAAGGGTGTGGGGTAATTACTCTACCGATGTGGAAGAAGTAATTATAATACGGGTATCAAACAAGGGTTATCCTAATGCCTCTTATCATTTAGTTATTCCCAACTACACAAGTGTAGTCTCACTAGCGATCTTGGAATGCATCACAAAACAAGTTCTAGAATCTATTATACTACCGGTACACTCTCGAAGCATTAAAGGTGAATGCTTTAATTCCTAAAGATCTAGGGGTGAACCTCACATTTTTGGGGTGGAATTTGAGTGGGAAACAGTTTTTGTGCTAGTCATATAACTCCTATCCATGAGATGATTTATTAAGACTAAAGTCCCACTCGTACATGTCATAAAAAAATTTAAATTTGACGCTAAAAGTGCCCTAACAAATATTTTTCATAGCTTATTACACAGATGAAATAGGACAAGACAAATATTCAAGGATAAGCATAGTTTCAAAGTTTCCGTTTTATTCTCCCTCCCTACACTTAAACTGAACATTATCCCCAACGTTCCCCGAAAGTATCAAAGTTATGATGAAAAAAGGTAATTAAAAGAGAAAGAAACTAGTACTCCCCTGATTAGCTCGGTAGGATTCGTGTGAAGTAGTGGTTAAATTCTTTTCCAAGAAGAATGTATGCGTGATAAGCTTCATCCAATATTATGTTTCTTCTTCTTGATAAATAAAACCTGCACACTTTAAGAAAATAGACGAAACATTCGCGTAAAATAGGCTGTAAAACTATATATGACTCTACTACACTAGGATATAATGCTTGTGGAATGGATGTTTTCAGAATTTCTGGAAAATTAAGACCTGAGAATTTCCAAAAATCTACCCTTAGCACATAAAACGAGAGAAATTTTATAAGTTGTTTCTGCTCCTCCTTACGTCATCAAGTTCTAATCATGACGCTGTCAGGTTGTCCTGACAGAAACTGGTCTGCTGCGTTTTCCTGGAAAATTTTTGAAAAATTTCACCTTTAAAATCTGGAAAAAATTCCTGAAAAACATCCTTTATGACTCGATACAAGAATTTGACTCTAACAAACACACACATATATATATATATCAATTTCACTAATCGTAGTTCTCATGTTCACGTTCTTTTAAAAACGTGTGTAATCCTCCCTACGCTTATCTTATTGTAAAGTACCTTTATATGTAATTAAGACGAGGTTAAAGACAAAATAAAGCATTTTCACAAATTCAAACATGAAAACATACAATAATGAAAAGATATATGACACGCAAACAAGCAAACAATTAAGCATGTGTTGCCTCCCACGAGGCGCTTTTCTTTATTTATGAGTCTTGTAGCTAGACTCGAAGTCGTGCTCCTACGTTGTCTCGTTTTTCATCCTCAATGAAACTCCACCATATTGACAAAATTCTCATCAACTCTATACCTAGGTCCTAGGGTCAAGCAATCCCTACAGTAAAGTCTCCTTTTCTCCCACATAAAGTTCAAGCCTTTTTCAACATCTTCTTCGCTCTTTTCCTCAAAAGCTCTAATGTTATCTCGTTCGTAAAGGGATAAAGGGCCATATCCATTCATTTTCCAAGGCATCCTATAAGTGATCTCATCGTCCCCTTCCACAAATCTAACCGCTCATTCGGATTTGTTATAGCTTAGTTTGGACTTTTCAACAAACGGTTTTCCTAACACAACTTGGGACAAGCTATAGTCAATGACACATCCTATGTCTTCTAGGACCATAAAATCAACTAAATAGGTGAAGTTTCCTATAAGGACGTGTACATCCTTGACTCTTCCCACAAAATTGCAAACCCCACCAGGATACTTAGGGTCTCTCCTAATCTTAAGCCACTCATTCATTATGTCATTGTAAACTGCTGATGACATCACATTAATGGGAGATTCCGTATCTATGTACGCGTGCTCGACATTCCTATATCCAATCGTACAAGGGATTTTGATGTTCCAAGGATTTTATCTCCTAATCTTTGGGCATATTCTAATGATGGGTGATCGAGGATTTTCGATTATGTATTCGTGGTAAGCAACTTCTTCTTTAGTAGGGTAAAGATTGAAGTAAGCACTATTTTCCTCATTCACATTTTCATTTACTAAATCATTACCCGAACTATTGCTAATGATGGAACCAACAATCGAGGTGCTAACCGCTTTTTCCACGGCATCCCTAATTGTACTCTCAAATACCCTATGCAGATCTTGACGATCGTTGTTTCTACTAACGTATCAGTTACGACGATTGTTAGAGTGGTGTTGGTCAATGGGTTGCAGTTTGAGTGGAATTGGTTTATTTGGTGGTGGGTTGTTGTTTGATGGGTTATCACCTTCCATGATGAAAAGTGATGGGATTACGAACAAATTCACGGAGAAGGATGATAGACTATGAGGAGGATAAAAAATGAGAAAAAAATCTTACTTGATAGGAATCAAGCAAGGGAACCTAAACGAGATAGAAATCTAACTAGCTATTCTATTCCCCGGCAGCAGCACCAAAAATTTGATGTGCGTACAAGGCGCGTTCGGGGTCAAAGGAACTTCCTTTTCATCGAGCAAGTTTTTCAACACCCTAGGCAGTGAACCTAATCGTTGTAGTGTAGTATTGGGTAAACCTCGGGTATTGATATCGTTCTCTAGGGGAATAGGAATGCTAGTAAGAAGTGTACTACGTTAAGGTTGAGGTTGAGGAAGATTCTTTTTCATCTTTTTATATTTTTTTAGAAAGCTAAGGGTAAAATCTCGGGGTTTGGATTTGGGGGGTGGTACTTCTACCGATTACTCTACAATCTAATTATTTAATACTACGGGTAGTCTTATGTTTATTGATATGTTCTCGTATGATGATTAAAAATATGTCTACCTAGATACTATTACTCCCTAGTTATCTTTTATTGGTGGTTGAATTGTCACGTCCTTATTCTTAACGCGTTGTGTTTTCTAAGGTCGTAGGGTGTGCCTTTTTCCCTAACTCTTTTAGATTACCTTAAGGTTATTGCCTACGAAATCCTCTAGATTAATCATAAACTAACTTTAAGATTATCTTTGGATGTTTAGACTACGGAATCCGCTAAGTGATTCATAAATTAAGGTTCACAAAGATTACTCAAGCATTTAAACACAACAATGGCCTAATTGCACTCCTAAACCAATTACAATTAAGATAAGAGACAACCAATCAATAGTTAATAACTAGGTTTCATAGATCTAAGCAAACACACAAGAAATTTAGCCGGACATTTTAAACACGCAAGCATACACACATTCAATGGAAGACATAATGAAATCAATGAAGTAAAACACTTATCTTGATGTAAAATAGGGTTTGAGAACCCTAAGATACTGTCCAAGTCGGACTACAAACGTTCAGGATTTTTACTCCACAAGTCTACCTCTTAAAATTCTGAAAATTCGATTTCCATATATAATTTTACACTTACGACGGCGTCGCCTTATAGGTGGGACGCCGTCAGATCACCGTCATTAGGTTTTTTGTCTTAGCCAAGTAAACGTTGGGACGGTGTCACGTTGTAGTTGTGTCGCCGTCGGGCTTCAGCAGGGACGTCGTCTGATTCTGGATCTAGGCCGTCTGGGATGAAAAGTCTTAGTGACGCCCTTCCTCTTCAATGCCTGACGCCGTCAGATGTATTTTAGCAAAAAGTCTACTGAGCCGTCAGAAATTTTAATTCGTATAGAGGGAGGGCGTCGCCCTTTAATTGGGACGTCGTCAGGTTCAATTCCAGCAGCTTGATTGGCTTCGATCTTGACTTTGCCATTTTCTTCATGAATTCACTCCTTTTCGTCCAAATATGCATCATTCCGGCATTTTTCTTCCAAGAGACCTAAAAAATGAAAAGGAACGAAATTAAGCAGTAACGGATATAAAAGTGGGCGATTAAGGGCTTAAATGACCCCTTAAAAGTGTACGTTTTAAATCCGTATCAGTCCTTAATGTACGAGGCTGGAACGGAGGGGCACAGATACTCAAGAAGGCTATAACATATTTTATCATTCGAAAACTTATTTATGTAATTTGCAAATCATGCAACCGCTTGGACCTCATTTTGTAAACTTTGATATTTATATAATTTGAATGATAAATCTTTTAAAACGACTCAATTAGATTTCGTTTTCTATTGTTGTACCTGTCATACCAATGAGTAACACCCAGTTTAAATTCCGTTGCATTTATAAAATTGAGGGTGTTACAAATTGGTATCAAAGCGATAGTTATAGAGAAACAGGTCTAATCGAGATCTAAACTATAATCAATTTTCCAAACAAAACTTTTTATAGCCTTACGCTCCCCGTGCCTTTCATCCTCCTGACGATTATGTGAGATTCAGACATTTTATGCTAGACAAACATATTAGTATATTAACATATAACACAACCTGAATTCAGGGACGAAATTTCCTTTAAGGTGGTGAGACTGTAACAATTCGTATTTTCAGGTTACTATTCATCTTCGTAATTTTACTATTCGTTCCTGAATTTGTTTTCAATCATCATGACAAGAGAGTTGGTACTCGACGGGTCGTCCTTACGACGTACGTAAAATCCATTCAGAACAGGTTTCGCAAAACCGTGTATGAGATTTTTGTTTAGGTTTAAATGACATTTGAGCAACACGATATGTCCATACGACATTTCAAACAAGAGAAATATGTGTTTTTCACATCATATAACACTTCCACAAGTAACGCGATTTAACCTTCTGGTTTTAGGATTAACGAACATTCAACACCAACTGACACTAGACAAGGCCCAGTCTACACATTTGGTGATTTCCAAACTACACAAGAAGGTTTCTAGTAGAAGACTTCAAGTGTTTTCCCAAGTGATCACAAGTTAGTATCAAAAGGTTGAAGGATTTGGAAGCTAGGGTTTCTAGTTCTTGTTCTAGTCCTTTGATTTTTAACTTTTCCTTTTAAGTAAGGCCAAAAGTTGTAAGACTAAATCTATGATCATCATCTTCATTCATATGCTTTTTATGCTTGTTATATCATGCTATATATGTAGTTATATTGATGATGTTGTACAAAAATCCTAAAACAAGTAAATATGTATAGAAACTAGCTAATGATTTATTGTAAAAAGCTATGTTGTAAACTAGTATATCATTTATACTATGCTAGTTATTATCATCAATTTTATGAAACTTGCAAAACTTATTATTTCTATTAAGAATGTAATATACCACAATAACATAAACTTTCATAAGTTTATTTGACAATCAGGGAGGTAGATTTTACATTTGGCGAGAAATATGACCATAAACCAATTTTTACTTCATTGAAATAACTTGTAAGTTTTTATAACATATGTGAAACATGAAACTAGTTTAAAATCAAGTATACAATATGTAAACCAATTAAAGTTTACAAACCTTATAATTATTTTAACACTTATGGTATTTAATCAAACAAAGCAAAACATATTATTTACATACTAAGTACTATAAAACTAGGGAGCTTCATGTGAGGGGTTTCATTTGGGTGAACGTTTTGACGAGTTGATGGATTTATGATTTAAAGTTTCCTAGCTCCTCAAACGTTTACTACATGACATCTGAATTATGATGGCCCGAACGGTAGTACGATATATATAAACTAAACACGTTTTCACAAATTAACCATTTCTATAAATAATATACACGAATTATGAATTACAACATCATAATCAATATAATGACTGATAACATCAAATAGTCCTGATTATTAAGTGTCAATTTCCCCCGATAATGCTTGTAATTTATATCATTTATATGGATTTACGCTTGTTTTCCATTGTTTTCCACTTTTAGGTAAATTACGAGCATTTGAGCTAAAGAGACGCGAAACTGGAGAAATATCTAAAGATTTATCACAGTATGCTACTTTGAAGAAGTTACGGCGTAACTCGTCTCTCACATTACGCCGTAACTATTGCGTGACTCAGAAAACCAACTTATCAGAAGGTTACGGCGTAACTCTTCCCAAAGGTTACGACGTAACTATATTAGGTCAAATGAGGTTCCACGCCACTGATACTTACGCCGTAACTACTCCATCAACTACGACGTAACCGAGTTTATTGAAGACTACGTCGTAACCACTTATTAGGTTACGCCGTAACCAGCAGATCTAGTGCAAAATACGATGAAATAGAAGGTTACGGCGTAACTAACGGCGTAACTCTTATATTAGTTACGCCGTAACCCAGATCTGGCCTATAAATACCTCACGAATTCCAGCATTTCTAATCATTCCATTCCACACACAACACTCAGAGAACATGGGAAAAAGCTCAAGGCAGGTCTAGAGGAGCATACGGAGCTGTCTCCAAGGGAGAAATCACTCCCCTACGATAAGTGTTAGAATCGATGCTCGAGGTTGTTTAGACCTTATCTAGGATCACAATAACATTTAACATGCACAGCGGAATAATCAAATAACAATGTTATTGTATAAAGGTTTCTTCGTCATCATCTCTACTCTACTACAAACACTAAGTCTAGGCGTTTACAAGACCTACGCCCTAGACACACACACACACACCTTTAGACGTCTACATATTGGAAGACTTAATTGATAAAACCTACACCCCATGTCCTCTTTATATACTAGAGGATTAGGGTTCACAAGATACTACGAAGGACTAATAAATAAATATTCTTTTGCAAGCAAGTCACTCCATCTTTTTGCAGCTTTCATCTTTGTCACTTTAAGTCCCTTTGTTTCATTCTTCTATTTACTTTGTCTCATCAAATCAAGATTCCCAACAATAAGCATTAACGTTTTATATTTCTTTTACTTTCAATTCATGTATTTCATACCTTTGAATATTGAATTGGTTTGCATAATTAATAAGAGCGGCTAAGCACCTCTTGGTGCTGGCCTAGTTATGATTCCTTAATTGTTTTGTTTGCGTTTACTTTACTTCCGTACAATTATTTCTAAGTGTATGCATGCATAGTTTATTGGTAGCCACCCTTGGTTCGATAGTTTTGAATGGCGGTAGAGGCCAATTACCTAGGAGATATGACCAACTGACCCTAGGTGAGCGGACTGAGACGGGAAGGGTAAGATATGACCAACTGACGACCCTTTCTACTTGTGCGATTTGACCAACTGATCACCTATCGTTTGGATGAACTTAAGAGTTAGGGGGTGAGTGTTTAAGTTCCTAACGGCCGGGCCCTCACTATTATAAATCTAGCATGTAGCGGTACTTAATGACTTGGCTTAGGGGACCAGGAACAACAGGACTTATGAAGGGACACCTGACTTCTCTTGTGGTGGCATCTTTGCTGATAGGTTAGGGCGAATTGAACAAATGATGTCCTCTCGACTTGGACCCCACCTGAAGTAATTGGAAGTAAGTACATCTAGACATAACTAGCTAGGAGGATTAACTAGGTTAGCACCACTCTCCTCTATTGATTTCCCATTATCATGTATCTGCTTTTATTTGTTTTATTCTGTTTTAGTAGTTTAATTAATTAAATCCCTATTGAAACCATTATTAATCTGTGACACCTAGACTTAGTAATAATCCAACACACATAGCTCTTGGGACGACCTCGGCTTTGCCGATTACTACACTACACACGACCGGGTACACTGCCCGTTAGTGCACTAGGGTATACCATAGGTATAACGAGACTCTATAAATATTAAAACCTGGTCAGTAAAACCTGCATGAAGTTTTTGGCGCCGCTGCCGGGGAGTTATATTAGGATTAATATTAAGTCTTTCATTTAATTTTAAACTTTTCTCACGACCATATTTCAAGTTTTCAGGTACCATGGAAGTTGTTAACATCGATGACCTCACTCTTGAGGAATACTTGGCGTTGACAAGAGCGGAACAAGGGTCGGGTCTCGTAAGACCGAAAATTGGAGCGGATGTCCATTTCGAAATCAAAGACCAATTTATGAGGGAGCTTCGTGCTAACCCTTTTTCAGGAAACAGGGACGAAGATGCATATGAGAACGTTGAAAATGTCCTATACATCGCAAGCCTTTTCAACATTTCGGGCGTGTCTCATGATGCTGTTATGCTAAGGGTGTTCCCAATGACTCTTACTGAAGCTGCCAGAAGATGGATTGAAAGATTGCCCGCCGGGGCAATTAATACTTGGGCACTACTTAAGAAGCACTTTATTCAGAGATATTGTCCGCCATCGAAGATTTCTAACCAGCTTTTGGAAATCCATAATTTCAAGCAAGAAGACGATGAAACGTTGTATCAAGCCTGGGATAGATACAACGATCTCCTTTACAAGTGTCCTACACATGATCTGAACAACCAGCAGAAGGTCAACATTTTCTACAAAGGAATTAACGTAACTACAAGGCAAATGCTGGACTATCAAGGACCTATTCCGAACATGACTCCTACCCGTGCAATTGAAGCCATTCAAAAAATGGCGGATCACTCTCAGAAATGGCACGACGGAGGAAGTAAAAGAAACCAAGGCGGAAGTTTTGACGGAATTGCAGCAATCGCTAGTAAAATTGAAAATCTTAGTCGAGATATGCTAAAGGTCAGAGAAACCGTTCATGCCATCCAAGTGGGTTGTGAAAGTTGTGGAGGAGGACATCTCACGAAAAATTGTCCTCGTGTCGACGAAGAAAATATTGAAGAAGCCAAGTATGGAGAAAATCGACTGTTTTACGGAGATAATCGAAATAATAACTGGTATCGTGGAAATTATATACGTGGTCATTATGGAGAAACAAAGCCCAGTCTTGAAGAAACAATCAACACGTTCCTGGAGACTTCAGCCCAAAGACAGAAGGAGCAAGATGAGTGGTTAAAAGAATTCCAGGAAAACACTGACAGAAACCTTTCCAAGCACGACACAACCCTAAAAAACCTAGAATCTATGGTGGAAAAGCTCAGTGAAAAAGTAAGGATGAATAACAATAAACCTGAAGGATCAAAACCAGCTATGGAATGTAAAGTGATTTTTGTTGATGATAACTCGAAGGTTCAGGCCAATGATACGGATTCAGGGGTTGATCTCGTCGATAGATCTGAGTTACGCCGTAACCTGCCTTATGAGTTACGGCGTAACTATGTTTTTGACAGTGATAACAGGGTATGAAGAATACTGAGGAAAATGACTCTAACGAATTACGTCGTAACCAAGAATCTCAGTTACGGCGTAACTAGGATACGTGGGCAGAAAAATTCCTCGAAGTAGATGAATCAGGAAATGACTGGTCCCACGACATTGACTTGTGCCCTCTGCCCAGATCTAAGAGGAAATATCACTGGTGCAAAATGATACCAGTTGCTAAGGGAGATTGGTATGATCTTTGGGCCTCGTGTGACCCGAGAAATGAGGTTTGTGATGGAGGAAGCAATAAGGATAGGATCAACCATAACAAATTTATGTGGCCTGCATATACTGATGATGAAAGACTCAAGAAACTCTCCCTAGAAGATGAAGAAGAGCCGCTTATCACTCACTGGTGTACTCCGGTTATCATAACTGACGAGGAGTCCACACGAGCATGGCCTACATGCAACCCCTTCCGCGAGTATTGCAATGGCGGAGATTATGAAAGAGGGGAAGAGTGGACATGCCCTCATGAGCATGAAAGAAATTGTATAAAGTTTGGTGACTTGGCATTTGATGACTGGTACGCAATACAATTCGGGGATGCCAAGATTAACCCGAATCTTCTTAAGAAGCTAAAAATTGATTACGAGGAGCACATTCAGAGAAAGGAAGTGGCCAATAAAGACATCTACTGCATGGATGAGCATTTAAGTGAAACTAACAACAAGAAAATACGCAGTCACTGGTGCGAAAGAGTAAAATCTCATGGGGAAATTTTCTGGGCGTCATGCAACCCTTACGACGATATGTGCAACGGGGGAAGCAGCTCTGGGAGAATAGGAAAAGACGAATTCTTTTGGTCCTAAACCAATGATGATGAGAGAACGAGTTTGCCTTGGCTGGACAACCTAGGATTCGATAGTTGGGTGAAGATTAAGTATGGACATGTGGACACGTTAACCAAAGAGAAGATTTGGAAGGAGTACATGGATCGAGAAAATTCAAACAAAGAAAGTCTCAACAACACGAGTGAAATAACAATTGAGGATGACAAGGAGTTGGTTAGAGATGAAAAATAAGAATGCAAGCGTGTACTAGTGGAGAATCTGCTCGATGAAGAATGGTTTAAAGGTACAGCTTCTGATGACGATGACATTGAAGGGATCCTAGATTACCTTGAATTGCAAGGGAATGAGGAGTTTACTGATCCTGACGACGAAGCTTATGAGCAAAGGAGGTGCACACTCCTTGGGATTCCCTACAAAAGACCACCACCTATTATGTAACACCCTGAAACTGGGCCTAAGAAATTTATTACAAAAATGTCATTGGAATGGTTGACCATGACTTCTATAAGTTCAAAGGACTTACGGGATTGGTTAGTCAAACCCGATAGTCAAAATATAAGTATTAATGTTATGTAAATGGTTATAGAAAATATGACGTGTCACATTTATAAGGAAAAAGTACTTAAAGGACCTAAGTTGCCAAGTGTTAAATATGTTAATAAGTGGTTGTGGCTAAAATGGAATGAAATGGGACTTGAGGGACCTAGTGTGCCATTTAGGCAAAGTTGCCAACTACTAATATCTGGATACTTCTCCAAATATCAGTAGACTTCAAGAATGTGTAGTGTGTGGATGTGTGTGACGTGAAGAGAAAAGGGAGGGAAAGGGCAAAGTGGCTTTGGTGATTATTAATGGAAGATTGAAGCCCTAGTACAAGATTGTACCTAGCCATGCCCATATACAAGTAAGTAACCTTAATTGATGATCAATTGATGAGATTGAGATTAGGGTTCATGTACCCTAATTAAGGGAATTGGGTAATTGATGTTCATAAGCTTAATTAAGAAGTTATGATAAAATTGGTGTAAGTATTATTGCATTAAGCTAATAAATTGATGGGGTTAATTATCATGTAATCATGGCATGATTATATGATAATTAGATGGGTTTAAGGAAAATCTATGATTGGGATAATCATGGTTTAGTATTTTGATTATGTATATGTGCCTTTAGTGATTGTGGCTTAGATGACAAGAGTGGAAGGTGATGATGATGTTTGAGGATGATGATGATGTCCTTAGTTTCACTAGCTTGGAATTAAGGTAAGTAAACCGGTTATAAGTTAATGTTATATGGATTTCAATGCATTATGTGTTATGTGATGTCTATGTTAAGGACATGGTATGACTCAAATGTTTGTGCATATGTGATATTGGATAGTAAGGCTAGTTTGGCATAACTAGCAAATGAATATTAGAATAGGAGGGCTTGACTAGAAAGTAAGTGGTGAAGCTTAGAAATAGCTTAAGGTTTAAATGTGAAGGAAAGGAAATGCTTGGAACTAAGCGTTAAGGTTGGATTATGCGAAAGTTTAGAAGATGGATAAGAAGGTAGAGCTTAGGTAGATACCGAGCTCATGACGAGGTTGACCCCCAAGAGTAATAAAAGATTTAATGTTTATAGTGTCAAGTCTTTGTAATGGTTAAGAGTCAATTTACAGGTTTTAATGAAGTGTTAAAGGTGAATTATAGTGAAAATGGGTCAAAACGGGTTTTGGCACAAAACTCGTTACTTTGCAAAGCACTAATCCAAGAGTCAAACAGTAAATGTTTTTGTATGGAAAGTTTCATGGTCTAACGAGTTCGGGAACTATGATTTTCGGAAAATGGGTCAAAAAGATGCATAAAAGGGTTATGCAGAAAAAGGGGTGTTTGGCATAAGCGTATTTATACCCATTTTGGGTTGTAAACGGGTCATTCGATTATGGAATAAGTTTATTATGTTATACTAATGATTTTGGTTGAGTTTGGTATGGGATACACTAAATTTCGGTTTGAAAATAGAATCTGGAACCAAATTTCGGTATGGAACCGAAATTTGGAACCATCAGATTTTGTCACTTTTCGAAAAATCATATCTTTTTAATCGTAAGTCGTCACGGGTCTTGCCACCCGTCATTTCGAAGGTAATTGAGTCTAGTTTCATTTAAAAATAGTCTCAAGGTCCAGATATTTATAGATTTTTGTCAGAATGTAAAAGAGTGACAGCAGGTCAGTTTCAGGACACGTATTTTCCACGTAAAAGTCAAAGGTTTAGTCGAGTCGTTCACGGGGTGTTACATATTATTGTCGAAAAATACGAATTCACTCGCTACCACTTGGGACCGGAGGAAAAATTTTGTAAAATCTGAAAAATCGAAACTAATGAATACCTCCGAACGGCCACGAATGTCGCCTGGATGAGGCATAACTTGATGAAAGATAATGAAGAGGTTGGGGAATCCAAAGGCCCCCATAGAAGTCCCACGGCTCTGAGTCTAACTAAAAGACTCGTAAATAAAGAAAAGTGTTCTTTCAGGAGACAACCCGAATTATCCCTTTATTTTTTTTTATTTCCATTTCTGTAGGGTTTTGTGTTTTCTAACCATTTTTGCAGAAAACGAGGAAGTAATTACTGTTGCAGTTTGCTGATCTGACCAGAGTTACGGCGTAACTCATGTATGTGATTGCGCCGTAACCAACCTTTTAGCAGCAGAATTCTTGACGCATTAATCATTACGGCGTAATACCGTCTCTGTGGTTACGCCATAACCTCTCGCTTTGCAGCTTATGTCAGGTTTTGCCAGTTACGGCGTAACTCCCTCAAGAGAGTTACGACGTAACCTTCCTCTGCTTTAATTCTTTCATTTTAAAACACAATAACCTTGTATTAGTATATTAAATGAACTTTGTGGGTGTGTTCCCTGTAAACCCTCACGAGACTTCACTCGTCCACTTAGGACACCAAGTGGTTTAAAAGGCTTGTTGCATTCGCTAAATGCAACCGTGATTCCTACGAAAGTGAGTTAGGTTTGTTTTTCATTTTTCATTTTTTTTTAGAATTATGCTTGTCGGTATTGTGATTTCAGGGATTGAAGTTTGCTCATGATGCTTATACGAAGGCACGTCTCTTTTTCGTGGGCCTTCTTTCTTTATGGAGCAAATTTCTGGGAAGTTCTCGCTCTAATTCTACTTTTCTCTTCACCTTTATTTAATGCTTAGTACAAAAAGGACTTTGTACAATTCAAGTGGGGGGACGGGAGTAGAATTATCTCTTGAACATTATTTCGCCCTCATTTTTCTAGTTTATTTTGAAAAATTATGCCATTTTTAAAATTTTGACATGTTTTTCTTAACCTAACTAGATTAGACCTTAGCCGAGCACATACAACCCTTGATATTATATGGTGAGATTAGCCTTATCCGTTTCCAATATTTTACCCCAAATCCACCAAATTATGAGTGTGCCGGTAGCTTGTAAACTTTAGAACTTGGCCTTTGCATCATTTCGAGACCATAGACGAGGTATGTTGAGTTAGCTCGATGTATTTGGACTTTTCAGTTTTAGAAGCCAATATTATAAGATTATCACCCAAACAGCCTACCATTGTGTGTCTATCGATTAGTCCCTCGACTTCTCGACCTCCATGTGAACCCTTTTGTTGCACTCACCTTTAGTGCAAGATACCCCTAGATATACCCATCTGAGCCATTCCTTTTATTTTGTTAACCCGATATATTGTTTCGATACACCTATACACCTTAGCCTACCCTGTGGGAAGTCATCATTTGCCTAAGTTCAAGGTTCGAGTGGAAAGGTTCGGAAATCACGCTTTCATCGACAACATTCCTGAAGATCATTGAAGACCCCCCGAATTCCCATTGTTCATCTCAAGTGGGGGGATATTATGTTATGTTATTATTGTTATGTTGAAAAAAAAAGTTGTTGTGTTATTGTAAAGTGCGATGTTATAAGCACTATGTTATGAGCTTTATAGATTTAGTATCGAGGAGGCCACCTCGGTCACATTTGAAGATTGGAGTTGGTAGTTATGCCAGCAGTTGGAGAAAAGGTAGTGTGCCCATCACGACGTCCTCTAATGACACATCTACCTTGTATTTCATGATCCGGTTTCTTGACTTCAAAGCTTGAATTTTGGGCGGACGGTAAGTGGTGATGACTTGGTTATAGATTTAGAGTACCTGCTTGTTTTTTTTATTTTACACCATTTATATATCCTATGTCTTATCCTACCCTTTAGTCATGAAGCGTGTCTAGGTGATGCAGCGAGCAATCTTTGGTGTCTTGGCCATGGATTTGGTCATGTATCATTGATTTTGTCCACTTCGCCGTGACATATTAGTAATGACGAGTCACCCCTTAACCTTTGTCGTGTCTACCCATATTGCCTTCGAGAATTGTTTAGCCCTTAACTCTAGTGGTGGAGATTTGTGTAACCGCCAAGCTTATGATAAAATAAATGCTATGACTGTGCGATTGAGTGATCACCCTGAAATTGACACTTAGAATAGTTGAGAGATTTGAGTGTTTTGTTCCCCTTTCGTGAGGTGTTCGGCTTTGTTTTATTCTAGCATTAGGGATTTGTAAACTTATATTTTCCAGGTTATGGGAGATAGCTTTTTAGGAATCTTTCTAATAAGGTCTACTTGAGGGCAAGTAGAGTTCAAGTTGGGGGATATTTGATAACATCAAATAGTCCTGATTATTAAGTGTCAATTTCCCCCGTTATGCTTGTAATTTATATCATTTATATGGATTTACGCTTGTTTTCCATTGTTTTCCACTTTCAGGTAAATTACGAGCATTTGAGCTAAAGAGACGCGGAACTGGAGAAATATCTAAAGATTTATCACAGTATGCTACTTTGAAGAAGTTACGGCGTAACTCATCTCTCACATTACGCCGTAACTATTGCGTGACTTAGAAAACCAACTTATCAGAAGGTTAAGGCGTAACTCTTCCTAAAGGTTACGACGTAACTATATTAGGTCAAATGAGATTCCACGCCGCTGATACTTACGCCGTAACTACTCCATCAACTACGATGTAACCGAGTTTATTGAAGACTACGGTGTAACCACTTATTAGGTTACGCTGTAACCAGCAGATCTAGTGCAAAATACGCTGTAACCATGATCTGGCCTATAAATACCCCACGAATTCTAGAATTTCTAATCATTCCATTCCACACACAACACTCAGAGAACGTGGGAAAAAGCTCAAGGCAGGTCTAGAGGAGCATACGGAGCTGTCTCCAAGGGATAAATCACTCCCCTACGATAAGCATTAGCGTTTTATATTTCTTTTACTTTCAATTCATGTATACCGTACCTTTGAATATTGAATTGGTTTGCATGATTAATATGAGCAGCTAAGCACCTCTTGGTGCTGGCCTAGTTATGATTCCTTAATTGTTTTGTTTGCGTTTACTTTACTTTCGTACAATTATTTCTAAGTGTATGCATGCATAGTTTATTGGTATCCACCCTTGGTTCGGTAGTTTTGAATGGCGGTAGAGGCCAATTACCTAGGAGATACGACCAACTGACCCTAGGTGAGCGGACTGAGACGGGAATGGTAAGATATGACCAACTGATGACCCTTTCTACTTGTGCGATTTGACCAACTGATCACCTATCGTTTGGATGAACTTAAGAATTAGGGGGTGAGTGTTTAAGTTCCTAACGGCCGGGCACTCACTATTACAAATCTAGCATGTAGCGATACTTAATGACTTGGCTTAGGGGACCAGGAACAACATGACATATGAAGGGATACCTGACTTCTCCTGTGGTGGCATCTTTGCTGATAGGTTTGGGCGAATTGACCAAATGTTGTCCTCTCGACTTTGACCCCACCTGAAATAATTGGAAGTAAGTAGACGTAGACATAACTAGCTAGGAGGATTAACTAGGTTAGCACCACTCTCCTCTATTGATTTCCCTTTATCATTTATCTGCTTTTATTTGCTTTATTCTGTTTTAGTAGTTTAATTAATTAAATCCCTATCGAAACCATTATTAATCTGTGACACCTAGACTTAGTAATAATCCAACACACATAGCTCTTGGGACGACCTCGGATTTACCGATTACTACACTACACACGACCGGGTACACTGCCCCGTTAGTGCACTAGGGTAGACCATAGGTATAACGAGATTTTATAAATATTAAAACCTGGCCAGTAAAACCTGCATCAATGACTTATATAGACTTAGTTATATTTCCACATCATTATTTCAAAAAACTAGGACACGATATTATATTTCTATGTTGTACGGAGTGGTTTTCAAGGATTGTCCATCAATTACGTTATGTACTTAACATCAATTAACTCGCGGTGAGTTTCATAGCCCCACTTTTAATTTTTTTATACTATTTTTGGGGAAGATACTTGTTTAATTAATTTCTTTTACTTTTACAAGTATTCTAAACTTTTGCGAATTACGATGAGTTTTATAGCCCTATTTTTAATTGTTTTATAGTACTATTTTTGGGGGAGATACATGCTCAATTACTTCCTTTTACTTTTACAAGTATTCTAAACTTTTACGAATTACAGTGAGTTTCATAGCCTCAATTTTAATTGTTTTATACTATTTTTTAGGGAGATACATTATCAATTACTTTCGTTTACTTTTACAAGTTTCATAGCCCCATTTTTAATTTTTTTATACTATTTTTGGGGGAGATACATGCTCAATTACTTCCTTTTACTTTTACAAGTATTCTAAAGTTTTACGAATTACAGTGAGTTTCATACCCTCACTTTTAATTGTTTTATACTAATTTTGGGGGAGATACATTCTCAATTACTTTCTTTTACTTTTACAAGTATTCCAAACTTTTACGAATGATGGTGAGTCAAAGCCCCACTTTTACTCGTTTAATTACTTTATAAATACTTTGTGGGGGGGGAGAGATACCTGCTCAACTATTTTAATTTCAATTTCGATTATTTGCAAACTATATGCTGTATCTTAACTAAATGTTTATTTAAGCTAAATAACATTATTGCCATACTTAAAGTTTCTATATCATGGACCATTAAGCACTATGTGGAGTGAGTACAAATATTATGGTTATATCTATTGGGATTAATATAACTATTAAGTTGACTCAGTTAGAGCAAACAAACGCAACAAACATTTGAGAAAACTAGGTATAACAACAGATTACCTACCAGGCTATGATTGCAACAATTATTCCAATTTCTATTGGTACGAGATTTACATTTTGGTTTTTGTAGGATCGAAAAGTTTGAAGATTTATGTGGTTCGGGAGGTCTAGGTTGGTGATTAAACAAGGTATACATGATTAAAGTTCTAGAGAGAGAAAGTAAAGAGAGGGTGAAGAAAAACAGAAAGTTAATTAGATTGAAAGATGAAAGTTTACAGAATGATTTTCCCACAATCCTCATGTAGAGTCATGAGGGGTATTTATAGGCTCATTATAGTATAACTATCCTACTTGTACAATAGTATTCCCTGTGGGCACAACTATTTACGTATCCAGTCCATTTCACGTGTAAGACGTTATCTTTACAAACTAGTGAGGCTAACAATTTCCCTATAAGATATCTCTACACGTGAATGGTTATAATGAGACCTATAAATAAATAAATAATGCAAATTACAATAATAATAAACAATGTTGGCGTTGTTGAAGTGAAGAGTCTCTGTAGTCTAGATATTGAGGATGACTTGAAGTTCTCTCTTCCGACGATCTTGGCATTTGATCTTTGTCCACTGAGGGCACTGATCTTTGCAGCTTTATAAGGTCAAGTTCCGTTTCTAAAGGACATGATGTTCTATCGCAACCCAATAATCTGATTCAAGACTCCCTCAATTAAGTCATGCCTGAAATTTGCTGGACCAGAATATACAACTCATAAAATCTATCTCCTCGCTAAATTTCAACGATGAGTTAATTTCTGCATGCATGCCAGTAGATTAAATCAGGGAAATGCCTTTGATGGATGGATATGATTTCACATTTGACTAATTACAACTGGAACAAGATAGTAGTATATTTAGGGAGCCTTTCACTTCATTCCTTATGAGTTTTTAACAACTAACAATGCCTCTTATTCTCGCATCGATATCATATATGAGTACTACAAGGATAGCGAATGACAACAAGATAAGGAGCATTTTGTTGGATGGGTTGTTGAATTTATGTAAGTTTGTTATATATTTTTTGTTGAAATATGTTTTTTAGTATATTGGTTTCTTAGTCAAGGAGAAATAATGATGACTTTGATTGTTTCGATTTTGGTTTTACCCGTAAAAAACTTTGTTATCATCAAAAGGTTTATCGATGAGCGTGTATATGCTGTTAAGCCATGATGTAATTTAGGAACGTTACATCCTTCATGGCTAGCATCTTTGTCACACTTCCAGTGGCCCAAGTGTGCCTTGCTTTCATAAGTTAATTTAGTAGGTTGAACAATTTTGTATGTTTACATGAATGCAACATATATATCTTTATTCTGTTTTCACAGATTGAGGTGTTGCAGAAGAATTACATTCCTATTAATTATAATATCATAATGAAAGCCCGATTGAGTGTGTAGATTCCCTGAAATTTTGAGGCATGCCCGCAGTGCATGTCGTTTATGGTGGACAATTGCTCAATAGCTATAAGGTTAGGATTAAAAAGCAAACTCCGCGTTTCGTTTATATTATTAACTTCCATGATTTACTTAATTAATGTCACCCCTCTTAACCTGGACCTCTGGACCTAATCAGCAATTTTATTGATGACCCCATGCAAGACGCTTTTTCCAGAGTAGAGACCTACTATTTATTTCTTGGTAGGTGTTAATTTGCTCAGACCCAAGTTGCGTGAAATTAGTAACTAAAGATAACATATTGATTTGTGTTAACAAACAACCAAGTCTATCTGATCGAGGATGGAGATAATTAAAATAAATTTTACAAACATTACGATAATAATACAGTTTAATAGATATGTGCATTTGGAAAATATATTGGGTTACTTTTATACAGTTTGAGACTCTCGAACCATTTATCACGTTTCATATTAAACGTGATGGGCGATGGCCCATCGCGTTGCCAGGGGGGTTCGTAAACTTGCGGGTTGTTGGCTGGAAATCAGCAAGATATGGAACCCCATAGTTTGCTATGAAACTTCTTAGGTTACCTATATTGAATACATATATAATATGAATTGAAATTAGTTATAAGAAACGTATTAATACATGTACAAATTATATACTCTTTACTCCATTCACCTGTTCCATACAACCATTGAAACACCCAGGCTAGACTTTTTTTTGAACTTGTTTAATATTAACGCCAACACTTATATTAACACATATAACTGTACATAACATATATCATCCGCCTTGACCCGTACATGATCAAAATGGGTCAATATGGGCAAGAATGGCACTATGCCAAACACCCCTTAAACTATAAAAGAAACTACTTACCTATTTGATCATCACATAACCATGAGTTTATATATTCATACACAAAAGCATACAACCTAGGGCGTTTCTTGGTAAGAGAGCGTGTAGGGAAAAAGGCTCCATACCCAAGTATTCCACCGAGGTCTAGTTCTCAGTCTTCGTACCCTTCGTAGCACTACCACTAGCTTCACCTATAACAAGTACAACAAGCAATGTAAGCACAACGCTTAGTGAGATAACATATAAAAGATACTAATCATAACATGGCATGATATTATGGTTGCTTCGTAGACAATGAGTACTTGTTTATTATTATATACTAATCGCCCACTAAGGACGTGAACCCATATTGGTTCAATATAACTGAAAATGTTCTAGTCGTCCACTTAGGACGTCTAAGTCATATATTCCATGACTTTGAGCCGCTATAAACACTGGTCATCCACTTAGGATGTTGTTAGATATTGGATTTCATAAACACATAACAACCAAGATCAAAGAGGCGTATAAAAGAGTATAGAGAGAGAGAGCGTTTTAGAGAGAGAAAGAGAAGAGAAGAGAGTTGGGAACTATGTGAAACAAAGAAAAATGGTATTGAAGCTCCAACCCTCTACCTTGGGAGGTAGAGGGTATTTATAGTGTCTTACAAAATACGCCTCCTACAGGCTGTGGATCAGGTATACAGTGGGTAAAGACCCGTCCGTCCTCCACGGTGTTACATATTAGACTAATTATTAATATAACATAACTATGACTACGAGCTTTCTAACGAATACATATACTTGATGTAACCGACTCTTTAACTCATGGATTTTCTAAATCCTAACAATCTCCCCCTAAGGGAGGTCACCTCAAATTACATTGAATACAAACAGATATTACATTTTGATTGCTCTTGGTTTCTTGATTATGTTATTCGCCCTGTAGTCCATAGTCTTTGATTCTTCATGTTCCGCATGTTTGATACTTCAAGTGGAGGTCTTTATCTGATCCACGTGTTGATAATTGTTGAGCCATCTTTGAGATCATCAGCCACCATATATCTCTGGCTACTCCTTTGCATTGTTGTCATCATGTGATGATGTGACATTTGGACCGACATGCTCACATTCTGGATCATGATGTCTTCTCATCAGAGTAGTGGAAGCTTTTAATGAATCATGATATTTGCAGCAGAGTAGCAGAAGCATGGAGTGAAAATATTAGAGTTGTTGATGCTTTTATCATGATTTCTCTAGATGTGAATATGTTGTGTGAGCATGCGGCAATGGATTGACACCTCAATTGTGAGCAGCTGCACTAGTCGGGGTGTTCCTGCATACAACAGTTAGCAATAAAATTGCATGAAAGTGTCTTTGATCACTTTCGTTGAATTGAGGTACACGACCCAAGGTTCCCCGTTTATCAGTACAAGTACGCCTGCGTGATCGTAGTATTCCTAAGAATCTCCTTGACAGGGTTTCGCACTGCTTTAGCCGTTCTCAAACCGGAACGTCTCAAAGAAGACAACACGGAGTGAGTGAACCAAAGAAATTGGGATTTACTGATTGATTAAAAATGATTTGAACAACAATCGTGTATTGCATATCAGAAAGAATTTTCGCAATACAACGAAGGTTTTATATGAAAAATCAATTTTCAATCATAAACACCTTTTGATATTTGAAAATGTGATACACAGTCGATGTGTCATAGAAAAATGATTTTTGCGCACAACGACTGGTTTTTCAAAGGTATCCGTCAATCCATTACCGAACCAGATTGATTCATATATTTGAATCGCCCCATTGTTTCTGTTCAGTTGTCACATGGTTGATCTATTGGATAGATCTCACATGACACCTACCAAGAGCTTGTTTGATGTTGGCTCTAGAAGGCTTTCCATCTTCATTGTGAATATGTTTGCATATCACTCAGATGTTCTGGCAATACCACAAGGATAATGTGTAGGACTTTTAAAATATATTCTCTCTTTCTACATTGTGTGAAACAGAGAGTCTTCATTGACAGTGTCTTAATGAGATTTATTGATGATCTCGTGGCTCTAGACTCAATTGTGCACATTTGGTTCCTATGCCGGAGACTAGGGAGAGGGTCTCCTTCTTCAATATCAACAATCTCTAGGAGAGAGTCGATAGATTATGTAGGTTCCCCGTGAGAATGAAACAAGTCCTTTTAAGAGGAAATTGAGTAGCTAGGGAAGTTTAGTCCAGAGCGTCACTGGGTCCATGACGTCTTGTCTTCAATACCGGTGTTACCTTGGTAACCACCAGTAGCATATGAATTGAACCCGGTTTCTGCCCTAAGGTTGAAATAATGGAGGGCTATTTCTTTTCACCCTTTTCTCATTCATTTCTTTTTCATTCTTCAACCCCTTCAGTGCTTACCGAGACTTCATAACTAGAACCTTGTTGGGTTTATTCCAGTACTAGCTTTGTCTCAGTCCGCACTCTTCCCATTTCTCATTTATCTCCTTTTTTTCATCACACCTAAGGACTTCTACACTATCTAGTGGATTGTCCTTGGGTAGATCCCTCCGGCTCTGGCGGGATCGTGGGAGCAAATACCTAACCTAACTATCCTTATAACTCCATACATAAAGTAAATTTGGTTAGTATTTTGGTATTGTTCTTCTTCCATTGGAACCAATTGAAAACCATTTGAAAATCAATCCAAGTACTTGTGATACATGATCAAAACATTTTGTACCTGAATTGTTTTTGATATTTTTTAGAAAAAGCTCCCCCTCAACTTGTGCATCATATATTTGAAATAGTTTTGGTACATGGAGGCAAGAGGACTTGAAAATATCAGATTTAAGTATAAAAGATTCGATTCTTTGATCAACAATTTCTAAAGGATATCAACATCACTTTCCCGATCAAAATTAGTATTTTTCATACTTTGTTAAAGATATTTTTGGGAAAGGATGTGGTTTTCAAAAGAGTTTCTCCCCCTCAACTTGTGCATGTAATTTTTGAAATTGTTTTGCACAAAGAGGAAATAGTTGTTAGAAGCACTTTCACGGTCATATAGCCATACGGAAACCATTAGAAAATCAATCAAGGTACATTATGTTGAAACATATGAATATTTGTACCTTGAAAGTTTATTTTCCTTTTAAAATGCTCCCCTCCAATATGTGCTGCGAGATTCGAAAAGAGTTTAGCACATATTAGATGGAGCTTGCACTTTGAGACAAGTCATCACGTTTTAACCCTTTATGGTATAAGAAAGATGCTCCCCTTTAACATATGCATGGAAAATTTGAAATCGTTTGACATATGTAGGAGGGACGCCTTGTTAAACACTTTTCACAACCATTTATTGAGTTATCAGTTTAAATCCAATTTAAATTACAAATTCTCCCCCGATCATAATTTTCAAGTCATTTGAGATTTGTGATCTCTATTGATTTAAATTGTTTTTGAAAGCTTTTGAGGAGAATTGTGACTTGCTTATGAAAACATTTAACCAATAAGGATCAAATCTGAGACTTTAAACTCCAATGATTAAACATGCTTGAGTATCTTTTGAAAACATGACATTAGCCTTGGTCTAGATCCATTTGATAAAGAACATTGTTCATTTTGATTATCCAAACTTAGACCCTGCATGAGTACGTGCCAATTGATATTGATTGAAAAATAACTTTTGTGTTAATGAAATCATTCTCCCCCTCAATCAATGATATGAGTTGTTGATTGAGTGTTAGAGATTTTGTCAAAGAATAAGCCCAGATGATTTTCAAAAATATGGTCCAAGTTATTTTCAAAGCAATTTGTTTTCATTAGATGATAAATATTTTTCAGAAGAATATTTAGAAGGAAAAATATTTGTGAGGGAAACATTTGTCTCTTTGCCGACAAACATTTGGTTTTTTGAGTCAGAGCATGAGATTTTAAAAATTAGATTAAGCATGGCTCTGTTCTTTCTTTTTAAACACGCCACTTCATTCGAAATAACAGTAGCCACCATTTTCTCCATCTCATATATATATATATATATATATATATATATATATATATATATATATATATATATATATATATATATATATATATATACACATATATATATTAAAACAATTTATGTACATTTGAACTTCATCTAAAGACCCGTGTCACTCATTGAATGACAACACAAAGACCGTAGATGAAATCGAATAAAAAGATCAAGACAAAAATGACAATATTTTTTGAAATTTTTCAGATTTTTTTTTTAAATTTTAAGGATTTTTTTGAAAGTTTTATATTTTTTTATTTTCTTTTTGTTGGTTTTATAATTTTGTACTTTGTTTTTGACGAAAATATGTACAAAGAATAGATGAATAGATGCCTTACTCCTCTTCTTCCTCTTGAAGACGTTTGAGTGTTTCAGGTTGAAGACTCTTGAGTCCAAGACGGGGAAGAATAAACTCAAAACGTTCTCGAGGGAGTGCTTTAGTGAAGATTCTGCTAGCTGATATTCAGTTCTCACAAAGTAGAGTTCTACCACACCTTTTACCACTTGCTCCCAAATGAAATGATGTCGAATGTCGATGTGCTTTGCTCTTGAATGTTGAATGTTGTTGCAGGAGAGATCAATGCACTTTTGTTATCACAATACAAAGGAATTTTGTTGAAGTCAAAGCCATAGTCAGATAGTTGGGATCTCATCCATAGGATTTGAGCACAACAAGATGACATGGCGATGTATTCAGCCTCTGTAGAGGATATCGACGTACTCATTTGTTTCTTTGAAGACCGCTTACAAGTTTTCTCCCAAGAATTGAGCACCACCGATGTGCTTCGATGTGTATCTTGACACCCTACATGGTCCAGCATCGCATATGCCGTTAGTGACATGTTGGTGTCCTTCGGATACCAAAGTCCCATGTTAATGGTACCTTGGAGATACCGAAAGACCCGTTTAACCGCTTCAAGGTGCTTTTGGTAGGCTTAGCCTGGTATCTTGCACACATGCATACAAATGAACGAATATCAGTTCATCGGTGTGAGGTACATCAGGGATCCAATCATACTACGATATTTCGTTTGATCTACCATGATCCCCGAGTGGTCCTCATCCAGCTTTGGTACGCTCCACCATGGGAGTGTCAACGGTGTCACAAGTGTCAAATCAAAATTTCTTTAAAATTTCATTAGCATATTTAGATTGATTGATAAAAATGCCTCCGGGACTTTGTGAAATTTGTAATCCCTAGAAAAATGACATTTGTCCCATCATAGACATTTGAAATTTGGAGCCCATTTCATTTGAAAAACGGTCACATTCGGTAGGGTCGGTCGAGGCAAAAATAATATCATCTACATAGATTTGAACATGAATTAAATGTTTGCCGACTTTCTCGGTGAACAATGTGGGATCCATCGCTCCTTTGTGAATCCAAGTAGATAAGAGGAACTTTGATGAGTATCATACCATGCCCTTGGAGCTTGTTTTAAGCCGTAGAGGGCCTTCTTTAAGCGATAGACATGAGTAGGACATTCAGATCCACAAAACCTTCGGTTGGTGGACGCATACCCGATTTCTTTCAGATCTCCATTAAGAAAGGCAGTCTTTACATCCATTTGATAAACCACCATGTTCTTACTAGCAACATTAGCTAAGAAGATTCTGATTGCATCAATACGTGCAACTGGAGAAAATGATTCCTCAAAGTCAATAGCCTCCTCTTGACGATATCCTTTTGCAACAAGTCTTGCCTTGTTCTTTAATACATCCCCATGCTCATCAAGGTTCACTTTGAAGATCCATTTGAGAGCAATGATCATAGCACACTCAGAAGCTGGTACTAATTCCCAAACATCAAGTCGGTCAAACTCATGAATTTCTTCCTGCATTGCATTGAACCAACTGTCCTCTAACATTGCGGTTTTGACATCTTTTGGTTCGACTTTGACAAGATGGAAGTGAAGAAGCACCATAAGGCATCTGTTGCAAAGTGTTTACGGTGGATAGCGGACGAGGGATTCCCTATGATATTATCCAATGGATGATCGTGTGTCCATTTTATGAAATGCTCGTGTGGTTGTGGTTGAAGAACTGAGGTAGCGAGTTGTTTTCCCTCGATGAAGATGGTTGATGATGGATCGGGGGCAAAAATATTTTCAAACGGTGCATCTTCTCGGAGTGGCAAAAGGGTTTTCATCGGTTGTGGATGCAGTGAACATTTCCATTATGTACGCTTGAAGATTGAAGAGCTGAGGATGATGAAGAATGATCTGCAGTAGGCGCTTCGTGAGATAATGACATAGAGATGGATGGATTGACTGTGTTGGACGGATTAGGAGCTGCCTCTGTTGAAGTAGTAGAGTGAATGTTGTCCTGAGATTCAAAGTTTTCATCAAACATTGGATTAAACAATTTCTTTACATCTTCTTTCGAAGGTGGTACATATGGAACTGCAGATGAGGGATTTTGTACAAGAGAGGAAATAATGGGACTACTTAATGAAAGTTGAGAGGCGGGTCCGGAACTGGATTGTCCTGGATCCATTTTCCCGGTCAACTCATCGAACGTAACGTGAATTGTTTCCATGATATTTCGGGTTCTTTTGTTGTAGATTCGGTATCCTTTTTTGTTTGGTGCATATCCTACAAACACTCCAATGTCCACTTTAGCTTTCGGTTTACGAATCTTGACCCTCATTAGTTGGATAACACAAAGCACCAAACACACGAAGGAAGGATAAATCAGGTTTTCGATTGTGGACAAGTTTATATGGAGTTTTTCCATGAGTTGTGTGAATTAGGGATCGATTTTGGGTGTAGCATGCATGGCAATGGTTTCATTGAAAAACGTTGGAACCTTTGAATAAATCAAAGATTGTTCTTGCGGCTTCCACAAGAGTTCGATTTCGATCTTTCAACTACACCGCTCGTTGAGGAGTTCGTGGAACACTTCTTTGATGACTGATTCCAACACTTTCATAAAACTCACTAAGTTCTTTATTAACAAACTCAGTTCCATTGTCCGTTCGGATGATTCTAACAGTCTTGTTAAGTCGAACCTGCAATGTTTGATAATTTTAATGATGACATCCGGAGTTTCATCCTTTGTCCTCAAGAACTTAACCCAAGTGAATCGAGAGTAGTCATCAACCACGACTAACACATATTTCTTCCCGTTGATTGTCTGCACTCTCATGGGTCCACATAAATCCATGTGAATAGTATGAAGAACTTCCATAACTGAATTTGTAGGTTTGGGTTTGTAGGCATACTTCTTGCTTTTTCCCAACTGGCATGCAGAGCAAAAATGATCCTTTTCATACTTTAGTCTGGGTAAGCCTCTTACTAAGTCCTTTTTGGAAAGGTCATTTATGGTGCCGCAGTTCAAGTGATTGAGACGATGATGCCATAACCATGACTTTGTTTTAGAAGCCTTTGAGAGTAAGCAAATTGGAGAGGACTTCATCATGTCTTCGATGGATATGGTGTACAAGTTGGTTCCACGTGTTCCTTTCAAAAGTTCTACACCATCCAATTCCCTAACGAAGCATGTATGTTTTCTAAAGGCTACCTCTAGATCGGAATCACATAATTGACCAACAGAAAATAAATTATGACCAAGACCTTCAACATAGTATACCCTGGAGATCACACTACTTCCAACAACATAATCTCCATAACCCAAAATAGCTCTAAAGTGATCATTTTCGAATCTAACAGTCCCGATGAATTTACTCACGAAGTTCACGAGCCGTGACCGGTCTCCAGTCATATGCTTGGAACAACCTGAGTCCAGGTACCACAGAACGATTTGAAGCGACTCTGCGGTTGAACACGACATAAGAATGGATAACTGGATAATTGGGATCCCCATGCGAGAATGGGTTCCCCTTGGTTAGAAAACGATATTGGAACATCCACATCGTAAAACAAAATCAATAACATCATTAGAGGTAGATGCCGGGCTAGTAGAAATAGTAGATCTATTCAAAGTATGTTCACTTCTTAAAGGTATAGTTCTACCAGTGGGCATCCATTTCCTAATGGGCATTGATCTAGATAATTTAGGGACAACTCATTAAGATTAAATTTACGGCCAGTAGGTATCCAACGATAACCTACACTACTAAATTTTCTTCCTGTTGGTTTCCAATGTTTTCTAGCCCTCTTCCTCCTTGGTCTTCTGACCTTTTTATCCTGTTGTCTAGCGTTAACCATTTTAACAGGAGATTTTGCAGTATTACTCATCTCATTCACAACACATTCATGATTAATACCAGACATCAAACATTCATTACATGTTTTGCAAATAGTAGCAGAATTCGAATTAATTACAATACGCTTATAGCTAATACTAGAATCAACACGATTCATTTTATTCAAATCAAACTTAATGTTCCTAGGGTGGTCTTCTACTCTCTTCCATTGATCACTCTTAGCGTGCGAGGTCCTATCTTGCTTTGTATTGCACGGAGGCTTTGACCCGCTTGCTTTTGTACCACCGATTACTCCCCGTAGGGAATTATGGGAACATTAGTTGGTTTTGCTACTTTTGCATTCCCTGATCTAGAAGTCTTTGGTATCTGAAGTACTTATAGGCACATCAAAGCTCACATGCTTGACTTTCGGCATAGAATGGGTTGCATACTTAGCACTAGGCATAGAACAAGGCATTACAGCTTTATCTTTCTCACATAAGGATTTAGGCATGTTGCTCTTAAGCATTCTAACAGCTCTTGAGATCGTTTGGCATATAAGCATGCATACCTAATTTCACTATCAAGTGGCTTATTTATGTGATCCTCTTCTACAATCTCACAGAGACATTCAAGACTGTCCTTAAGGTGGCAGAAATAGTTATGAAACACAAGTTCGTTATTTTTAAGATGAGGAGGAATGTATTTACTTGATCACAAGTATATTTAGAATCTGTAGATGCCTTTGATGCAACATTCTCATTAGAGACAAGTGGCATTTTCCCTTTTACCTGACTCTTCAGATTCTCAATATCCTTTTGTAACGAAGTTATTTTTTCATTATTTTTGTCACGAGTGACTTTCATTGAATCGTATAACTCTTTGAAGTGTCGTTTGACCTTTTCATTTTCTTCTAGAAAACTCTCATTTTCTTGTTGTAATACGTTAATGATGTTTTAAAGATGAAAGTTTTGAGAAAATTGAGAATCTAAAGGAGGAGGCATTTGGGAGCCAGTCACATTGTTCTTTTCACCCTTTAATTGTGAAATATGGGTTTTTAACTTTCTGATCGTGTTACAGTGAGCTCGAATCAGTTCATCACGTTTGTTTATTTCAAAAACTGCATCAAACTCTGGAACATCCGAGGATATCTTGATGTTTGATGTTTGAACATTTTCTTTGAGATGTTGATATTTTAGTTGCAAATCAAAATGTTCAACTTCTAGATTAGAAAAGTATTTTACCAAATTATCGTGATCATCCTGGTCAATTTTCTCATTTAGTTTTGAGTTTTTGTTTTCAAGCTCAATGACACGATCATGGGAAACTTTCAAAGCAACAGATAATTCATGAAATTGAGAGGCAGTAATAGAATACTTAGTAATAGTATAAAACACATCTTGAGCCACACAACTCGATATCAAGTTCTCATTTAAGCTATGCAGATTCTTCCTTTCAATTTCATTATATTTGAGTTCCCGTTCATAATTATTGACCTCAACTATCATTGCATCAAATTCTTTTTCCATTTCTTTAATCTCTGAGTCTATCCCCTTTTGAAGACTCTCAAATTGATTTTTTAATTGTTTAAAGAAAAGCATGACCTCAGTTAAATAGCATTCTTTAGTTTGCTCAAAACCCCTTTCCCCTTCAGTTATCCCTGTAGGTGTGATTCTCTTCTTACATGTCTTCTCAAAATCAACGAATAGTTGATAAACAACATACAGGCTGATTAAGGTCTTGCTCTTAGTGGGAAGGGTTCTAGGAACTAAATGCATTGGTGTATTCGGAGGATACACAGTAGCTGGAGGTACTTTCCTAAGGGGAGTATTTGTTTCAACAAGTACATTTGCTTTTTGCATGTTGTTGGATCGATGTACTCTAACCAAACTAACTTATATAGCTTGTTAAGGGTTTAATAACCTCGGATAAATCCTAAGTTATTAACAATGAAACATTGAGCAAACTCTATTAAGTATGCGGAATTTACTTAACAATGCTAAGAAGAATTAACTTTAACTTTCAATGATTTTATTAATAACTCTGAATCTGCTTGTTATACAGATTCTTAAAGAACTCTAAAACACTAATAACGAACTTCTCTAAAACTCTAATAATGCACGTACTTTAGGATTCTAAAAACACATATCTCTAATGCCAATCTAGGGGTCCTTTTATAGGCTTAAGGATAACCCTAGTCGGTTTACAATTTGTATCCTTGTACGACAAGTAATCTAAACAAAGAATATTCTAGAATAACAAAGCTTTCCATAAACGAATATAGCAGTTCTTTAGCTTTGCAGTACTTTGACTTTTTACTTAGCAGTACTTTGACTTTAATCAATACTTTGTCAATCTTCAGCACTTTCATATCCCAACAATCCTCCCCTAACTTGAATTCTACTTGCTTGATTTCAAGTTCCTTTGTAGATTTAACTTTCACTTCTGTTAGCCTCTTGGAAAGATTGTGTCTTTATTTCTTTATCTTCATATTTGTCTTTGTATTCACTGTGCTTGGATTGTCATTATCAAAGTAGTCTTTTATTCTTTCAGTAACATTCTTTACACCAACCTTAATCAATCTCTTTTCAGAACATTCAGCAAGCTCCATCTTTTCAAACAACTCAGAACATATGACAATGTGTACATTAATTGATTTAAGTTTCATCTATTCTCATCACTTCCAGGTGTGTAAACTCCTGTGAGAGGTGAATCATTGAAATTTTAATGGATTTTGATATCTCTTTACCAAAGCCATTAACTCTGGAGTAGCCAAATGTTTAGGTGTGTAAGACCATGGTACATTGATAACCATATGATTTTTAGCAAATCATCAGCTATCAACATATTTGATTTGTCTTTACCAAAAGTTGTACCCTTTTGGACTAGTTAGTTCTTTCATCCATGGTGAACTAATTACCATATAATGGTTTTTCCACAGCCTTTACCACAAGCCATTTTCTTGTGGGCTAGCCAACTCTTCACATTTCTTGATATGGTGAGTTGATTACCATACAACTTATTAGCAAGTTGTCAACTATAAAACGGATTTGAGATATCTTTACCAGAGCCGTTTGCTCATGGATTAGTCAATCCTTTTGTAACCATGGTGGATTGATAACCTATTGTTGTTACCATCTCAAAACCATTTATTTCTTTTAACCTTTGTTTCAAAATATTTATCACTTAACAAAAGTTTGCTTTTCAAAATCATTAACTGGTTTAAAGTTGCACGCAGTACTTTGATGAAAGTGCTGTTTGGTCACATACTTTGAATAAAGTACTGATATTTCAAAAATAATTTATTCAATAAAGATTCATACTAGTTATTCATCATCATCAACCATAGTTGTCCATCTGATAAACAATTTGATGACCATAAGTGCAGTTTCATTATCTTCTTCAACTTCCATACCATGATCTAGCATTCTCCTCATAAGATCGATGTAGCCGGATATCTTCTATCTGCTAACATGTGAATCATAGTCCCATCTTCTAACTCTAGAACATGTACTCAATATTCTTCAAAGAATCTCGGTGATTATCTCCCAATGTTCTTGATTTTTCCAAATCTCATCAATGCTTGTTTCTTCGTTACCAAACATTGTGAGATCTCCAAGCAAGATTAAACCAACACCTTCTGATGGAATGTGTTCAAAGTATTCTTGCACCAAATGATATAGATGAAATAAACCCTCACTATCTATTATGTGCAATAGATCCCATAGCATATTAAACACTCTGAAGCTTTCATCTTCTCTATGAAACATCAGATAATTTCCATCCTTAGATTCTACAACTTCAAAAGTAGTTATTGGTGATTTTTTCTTCTTCTTTTATGCATCTTCTTTAGAATACTCAAATTCTACAATTCTTAAGTAATTCCTTAGTTCATCATTAGTATCAGATCTTAACTCAACCTTATTTGATGGTTGTTTATCTTCAACTTCGTTGTTCTTTTCTTTTAAGCTTTCCTTTCTATCATCTTCTTTCTGAGCATCATCATCTTTAAAATCTTTTATACTATCAACATTCTTCTGATAAGCTTCTCTAACAGCTTCATATAACTGTTTCATCTCAACATAATTCAACTTCTGCAATCCAATATATCCTTGACCTTTTAAATAAGCCATCATTGCTGTAACCACCCGCATTTTTAGGTTACATTTCATTTTCGAGAATTTACTATTCACTTTTACTATTCACTTTCACTATTCATCCCGTAAAATTTTTAATCCACATTCTCGTAAGATAAATTACTTTAGTAATAACCTGAGAGTTCGACCATCGTTAGATCATTTTCGCAAAAGTTATTAAGTAAACATCATTTTAAAGTTTCATTTTAGACGGTCCACCGTTAAACATCACGAGCATAACGAAAATCAACTCCGACAATTTTCCTCGCATCAGATAAATTTTAGATCACTCATGATTAATTTGAGAATTTTTAAGATTTATTATTTTTAATAGTACCAAATAAGCCCAATACAGTAACAAAACTAAACTTACGTTTTAAACAATTCTACATACATCCGAGACTTAACAATCACGCACGTGTTTCTAATATGTTTTTGACACTTTTACATTTTTGGAAAAGTCAAACATATTTCCTCCTCCTTGACCATAAAGAAATTAAGCTTGTATGCGTTCTACATTTTTGCATAAATCGCTAACTTTAAACTTCACAAATAACAGTAAAGTTATCCCGCTATGACTTGAAAACCACATTTTAACATCTCATATCACTTTTAGACTATTTTTAGTCTACTCTAAATAAATTCACCGGCCGCTTCCCTAAAATTTCGTTCTTTTCTCGATAAACTCGAATTACGCTTTTGACCCGTATTTCCAATTTTTAAGCTGTTTTGCATCCAATGAGACTTATCACCCATTTTATATTTTTATATGGAGTATAATGATGAGTTTCATCATTCTTACAAGTTTCATATTTTTACGATACTCGGTTTTACGTTTTATGGCTTAACGACTTACGGTTGGCATTTAACGGAACCAAATCCTGCTCTAAACTCAAGATAAGATCAAAACTATCCACCTAAGTCATCTTATCACTATATGTCCAACTTAGGGGAGGGGGAGTCATCATTTTGGTGGCATCATCCTAACCATGGTTCATTTAGATCTTTACAAGTGTCCTAACTTAACCATGGTTAATATTTAACCCAATATATGGTTAACCAAACTTACCCTCCTATAAATAGCAAGTGATATGCATCCTAAGAACCCTCATAATCTATTTAGGGTCGTTCATATCACAATTCATACATATCTTCCATCATTTGATCCATAAACTCCAAGTTTATGCAAGGAAGTTCCAAAGATCAAGCTACTACATCAAATCTCTAGCAACTTTAAGTGATATTCTTGAGTTTAAATCCACTCAAGTCACTTATTACTTTATCACCAACTCTTAAAGTTTGCAAGGGTTCCAAGGTGTGGAAATCTAGCTCAATCCAAAGTCTTAAGTGATCAATCAAAGTCTTATCCTTACTAAGTTACTCCTTTCTTATTGAAAGCCAAAAGTTGTAAGCAACTTATCACCACCATTATCTCATCTTTATTATTCATAATCTTAACTATTTCATGCTATATATATAGTTACTATATTGATTCATGATGTACATATACTCAATCACTTGTTTTAATTCACATATTGTCATAAAAGTAACAAACTAGTAAACTAGTCATATTCTACACATGTGAGACCATTAGAATCAGTAAAATATGGACTTTCTAACTTACATAATATGGTAGAAAAGATAAAAAGGTAAACATAGCAATTTGAATCACCCGAAACGGACAAACAAGTCAAAAGTTATAGCCAAAAGAAGTTAGCAAAACCAAAACGCCAAAACTGCCAATAGATGGTCAAGCTTTGAGTTACGCGTTTAAAATGGGTACTTCCGTCCGAATCATCAAAAGTTAAAACACTAAAGTTGTCCGAGACGTTTTCTCGTTTAACAAAGAAGCTCGGACCTTGAAAACATAAATAGGCCAAAATCTTTCAAAATGAACCGCCGTAAATATAGTCTCATAACTATACTTTTGTCACAACTAAAAGCAAACCAAGAGGCCTAATGGCCATAATCCAAGACCACGGATACGGCTAAGGCCAAAGCTAAGTCTCAAGACCATGGTAGTCAAGACCAAAGTCACGGCAAGGCCATGGCTAAAGCCTCAAGGCTTGTTTGCCCAAGACCGTTAACTAAGGTAATCATATTTATGAAAATGACGAGAACTTGTAAAAACTAGATACTTATTAAAAACATGATAAACTTTATGTTATAACAATCTTCACTCAAAACATATGTTGTATCTAATAAGTGCTACAAAACTAGGGAGCTTCATGTGAGGGGTTTCATTTGAGTAAAACGTATCGACGAAGTTCTTTGGATTTACGATTTAAAGTGTCCTAGCTCCTCGAACGCTTACTACATGACCTCTGAATTATGATGGCCCGAACGGTAGTACGATATATATAAACTAAATACGTTTTCACAACTAGACCATTTCTATAAATGACATACACAAAAACCATGTACTACATCATGATCAACATAGAGACGTATATAGGATGGTTTATGTTTTCTTAAACATTATTCCAAACTTAAGTCGCAACATCCTATTTTAGGTTGCTCGTAGAAGTTCTCTAGGCATATCCATCATTCTCATTATACATTTGATATCATTTATTAAGGTGAGTTCATAGTGTCACACCCCCAAAATATCGCAGCGGAACGATAGTGTCATTGGGGTATGACGTCATAGCACAAAGTATGGATAAAGAAAACGACCTCTATAATGAGACGTTTTAAAGAGTTTACCATTCGATTAAATAAGTTAAAGTTTACAACACATGAGATTCCAAAGTTTGACCATACGTAAAGGTTTACAAAACATGTCGAATGGTAATAGATAAAAAAACACTAGACTCCAATGTATGCCATGAGACCCAAAAGCTCCATGAAATGCTATCGCCTTACAACCTGAGATAAATATGCTAAAAGTGTCAACACAAAGGTTGGTGAGTTCATAAGTTTGTAATAAAATGATTCAAATACTTTGAGAAATGTTCACAAGAAAGGCATTGTAAATCCACCAGCCCAAGTTCCACCATACAAAACTTGCAACCTGTGTTGTTCACAACCCACCTAAAATAGAATGACAATCATGAATATGCGCAATGAGGTAGTTAAAAGTATAAATGTCACCACAAGGGTCTTCCAACATGTGGGATGTTCCTCCAACGACTCACAGTATCCAAATTAATGGCCTTCCAACATATAAATATTGGGATGTTCCTCCAACGGCCGACGTTGGTCAAAGATTCAAATTAATGGCCTTCCAACATATAAATATTGGGATGTTCCTCCAACTGGACGCACGTAGAGTATCCAAATTAATGGCCTTCCAACATATAAATATTGGGATGTTTGTTTAAGTCTAGTTACTACACACACCAAGTCTAAAGTATAAGTAATGTTGTTTGGCAAAAGAGTTTAAATGTTTTGATAAATAAGCATGTATCTCGCCCAAATAGTTTATAGGAATTTAAGCGAGTAAAAGCGGTATGAACTCTGTCGAAAAGTTTAGAGTAATTGTGAAATTAAATGAAAGCAATTGAGCATGTATCTCCCCCAAAAGTAATTCAAACGATAAAAGTAGGGGCTATGAAACTCACCTGGTATGATAGATATGCTAACAAAATGAAGTGCACAAAAATGAGGCTCGAAACTATCCTCAAGCACCTAAAATGAATGTTATGACTTGAGTTATGATATGTTTGTCGTGAATGCGTGATACAATCTTGTGCATGCATTTCAGTATGTTATTTATACCATTTGTGAGTTTTGAAAATAATACTTATCGTCGAAAAATACTCTTTTGACGCCTTGACCATTCTTAAATTACTTTACAAGTATTTACGCCAAAATGTCATCCTACAATAGTTTCGTAATGATTTATTGTGAAATTATGTTTTCGCCGAAATAATGTCGTTGGAAATTTCATGAAAGTGACAAATGGCCTCTAAAAGCTAGTCATAAAATGGTGTAATGCGTCGAACGTTAGGAAACTAACTCAACGGTTTTGGAAAGATTGTATCAAAATCTAGAAGTTTCAAGTACATGAGTTTTCACATAGAGGTCTCTAACATAAACATAATAGAGGTTAAATATGGTGATTTTGTCCAAATGTGGTTTAAAAGTGAGTTTCGGCAAAGTTTAAGCAACCGTAAATAATTTATTACAACTCCGTTATACAAACGGTTGGTCATTTTGAAAAATATGCTTGGTGATCTCGATTTTACTAGAAGACATCTCGTTATTAAAAGTTCTACGCCTACGTTAAACATAGCCTTCAACATGGTCGCTTGTTTACCGTAACACTCCGCAAATAAAAAAAATAATATAGTTTTTCTAAAAGTAAAGTATACGGCTTCATAAAAAAGCGTATATTTTAGTCGTTATAAATCCGCTTTTACGATTATATCGCCCTTAGCTTCAGATCAAAGTATACTAATATATTTTTGATAAGTCAAATAATTTATAAAGCTTAAGACTCGCTTTTTACCCTATAAAACAATAATAGTGTGCTGAAATTTCCAAAAATATATATTTCGTCCAAACTTGAAAAATTCATAACTTCTTCGTTATAGTTCGCTTTAATCCGCTCAAGCGCCACGGATTTTTAAAGTATATTTTCTAAATATCTAGGCCAAAATTTTATGTCTACAGTCGGATTTTCCAGAATTACAAAATAAGATCAGACCACTTTTTAATACTTGTCGAAAAGAGTTTTTCTCGTACTAAACCTATTCCAATCCCTTCAAAACAACTCCAAAGCTATTCTAATCCTACCATACACCTTCTTAGGGTGTCATGGGTTCCTAGACATCATCAAGACTAATATATAACAAAGGATAAATTATAGGATGACTTATATGTATAAAAACTCTAAAAATCAATGTAAAAATGGTATAAATATCCATATGTCTTGCATGCTTTGCCCAAAAATGATGAAATAAATATGAAATGATAATGAAAGATGTAAAATGAAAATGATATGCTTACTAGTTACTTGATGAGGTGACTAGAACAAAGGATTTATCCAAGTAACATCCAAACTAAGCTTCCAAATCAAATGATACTTTAACCCTTAACCAAATGTACACTTAAGTATTATAACAACCCAATAAAACCCAACTTTTTTTTTTTCTTCTTTTTTGCCTGTACTTAGAACATATAGAGAGTTCCAAGTGGAGGTGTATATATAAAAAATCAAGTATGGTTATTTGATTTATTTAAGATACTAGTACAAGATCAAATAAATAATTGATGTAGAAAATCTCAAAGTGATATGGTGTGGTGATGTTGGTTCGTATGAAAGCAAGAGAAGAATAGGAAGCACCCTACTTCATTTAAATTTTCTTGTCTAAAAATATCTAATGTAAATTATATAAAATTGGGTAAGTAACTTGTCATTATTGATTTTTGGTCAAATGTGGTGAAAAAGAAAAGAAAAAAAAAGAGTTACAAGGGACAAGTAAAAAAAATGGAGATGTGATGTTGTGTAAGTGATTTTGATTTGTAGTTATATTTTATATATATAAATGTATTATGTAATTGTTTTAGGTATTAAGTTAACTAGAAATAAATTTTAACGGGTCAAAGCAAAATATATTGAGGTCATAAAAATTATAAAAACACATTTCTTGCAAAATTTGAGTGAAATAATAATTATCGTGTAGTTTTAAGAAAACAATCTGTAATAATATAAATTTAACAATTTATATACAAAATAAATTTAAAACACTGGGTAAACTCATAATATTATTTTTATAAACTAAATGTAAGTATAAAAATATGTCGGGAAAATTTTTGGAAGTATCGAATTAATTGTTCAAAATAATAACTTACGTGATAGCGTTTATTTAATATGAAATTTACGCGTTTAATGTGAAAGGCAAAATCCATGCATGACTAGTATGATGAATGTAGAGTTTGAGAAATGGCCAAAAATTGAGAATTGTGACACATAGCCTCACTTTCTATTACTTAATTGTTTTATAAACCCTTGGGGGAGATACATGCTTTATTTTAAACCGAACACATTGCTTTCAAACTGTATGCTTATCTGATTGTTTTATTAGCACTAAGTTACCGCATTTGCCAAACTTAAGTCCCTTAATCATGAATCATTAATCACTAGTGAGAGTGTGGGCGGGCCGTAATATTGTGAATAGATCTATTGGGATTGATGAATCCCGTTTGTGTTGACCGGGTAGGTAAACAAACGCACTATATTTGAGTAACATTGGTAAAAACGGCAATTTTACCCGATAGGGCACGCACCGACATTTTCTCCAATTAATTTTGGAACACGTTATCGCCTTGATTGCATGATGCTTAGTCTAATAATAAGCTTTTGGTTTTCAAACCATTTGTGTGAATTTATAACTCACACTACAAACATTATGTGTTCAACTGATTTCCTAAACTCTATGAATTTCACTCAACCTTTGTGTTGACAATTTTAAACATGTATTTCGTGTCCATAATGTCGGAAGCCTACGGAAGGCGAGGACTAGATCAAGAAGGCTATAAATTTTATTATCATTCGAAAACCTATTTAATGTATTTTGTAAACAACGGAACCAACTGGGACCTCATTTTTGTAAACTCTGATATTTATATAAATCGAATGCTAAATCCTTTTTAAAGCGATCCATTAGAGTTAGTTCTATTGTTATGATTGTTGTGCCAGCGCTGAAGTAACACCCGCGGTTTGAATTCCGCCATATCAAGTTGGGGGTGTTACGATTGTATCGAGCCACAGCTATAGAGAAACATGTCTAATTGAGACTTAAACTATAACTACTTTTACAAACAAAAACATTTTATAGCCTTCCGTTCTCCGTGCCTTCCATCCTCCGGACGATTATGTGACTTTTAGGCATTTTAAGCTATACAAACATACTAGTATATTGATATATACACTTGACATAATTTCAATCATAAAAAAAGTACTCAACATAGTGATGCCTATTCTAAGGCATTACAACACAATCATATTTTCCCAATCTCCCAATCATGCATCTACTCATGCATTTTAGGATTACGAAACTCTATCCAAGACATTGTAATCGGACTACAATCGCTTTTTCCTACTTCCCGAGACATTGTGAGATACAATGGTCTCATTCATTTTTCAAGACCAAATCCTACATTGGTCTCTATTACATTCTCTATTAATCAGTAAATCCTACAGTGGTCTCATTTATTTCTCAAGACATTGTGGGTTACACAATGGTCTCTCATTTATTTCTCAAGACATTGTGGGTTACACAATGGTCTCTCTATCATTTCTCAAGACATTGTGAGTTACACAATGATCTCTTCATCATTTCTTGAGACATTGTGAGTTTCACAATGGTCTCTATTATTTCCTACGCTGTAAGGAAAGTTACACAATGATCTCAACTATTTCTTAGACATTGTGAGTTACACAATGGTCTTTACTATTTCTATTACATTGTGAGCTGCACAATGGTCTCAACTACTTCTCTATATTGTAAGTTATACAATAGTCTCTAGGAATTATCTTATAAACCTTATATGATATTGTTTTTCATGAAACCCGTCTCAATCTATCAATTTTCCCTAATGGAAATACAAGAAATGGGATTTCTAAAAGATAAACCGACTCCATCATCTACAAAAGTCAAGTTTAGCAACTTTCTCTACATTCATCTAATTCTCTTCTCAAACCTTCATTTTAAAGGTCCCGTGATTCTAGCCCTTTCCACAATTTATCTACCCATACTATCTTCTATGCAATGGAATGTGAAAATATAGGTTAAAAGTCTTTTATGGCCGATTTGCCTGGATGGTTTGATATCGCCTTTGCTTAGTGGACAATTTCTCAAAAGCTATGGACATATTACGAGTGTACCTAATTTACGTATTTAGAAAATTTATCGAACCTCTACAAATATAGTCTAGTCACCTATATTTAACCTAGGAAAGTGGAACATAGTCCCACTAACTATGTTTTAACTTAAATTTTTCAAACACCGAGAATAGTTATACAAGTGTTATATTCCAAAGTTGATTTCTACTTAAACTCGATAAACCACCGTAATTCATTAAAAGATCTAGAGACACTATAGTGTCTTACCACAAAGAAAATCTTAACATCTTATTTATACTACCTAATTTCATTCTTGAAATTTTCATACATGGGATAAACCGAACTACTATCTTGGGATAGTCATCAAATCTTCTCGTCATTCCTTAGAAGTACTAGCCTGGTTAGGTTTCAAGGATATTATTCGCATATTCCTTTAAAATTCACTTTTGATTTTAAAACAAACTTGACATCTCTACGTAAGAATAATGGTAAGCGCTACACTCAAGCTTCTAATCGTCAACATGTCACATCATTATTCAACCCCAATGAAATACAGTAAAACTTAACTGTACCATGTTTCCTTCAAACACTAGTTGACATAAACACTATAAGATTTGACCTTCATCCCGAAACCACCTAAGTCATGATCAACTTTGGAAATAGTTTGGATAATCATTTGTCACTAACAAGACTTTCCCTACAACGACAGTTATCACATCATTACAAACCATTTCACATCAACAATATCTTACACCTTTAATTAACAACGGTTACCATAACAACAACAAAACTATTCCATTTCGAGGCACTATATAGATGAATGTGTTAGTTAACCATTTGCTGGACTAAGGTGTCAGAGATCACCCACGAAACAACTAAGGAAACTATAAAAATACAAATTAGGCTCCATGCCGCACACTATCACCAAAAACTCCATGTTAGAAATTAAGGTTTTATTGATAGCCTCAATATAATAAGATATGATTACTGAGCTTTGAGAATCGGAAAGCCAAACTTTAGGTATATTGGACTCTATAAGATTTTAACAAAACCTTTTAGGTTATCAACTTAAGCCACATGGTACATAATACATTCTATGACCAGAAAATTGAGAACGCAAAGATTAGAATTCGGCGCATACATCCACATTTCCCTAGACAATTCAACATCGGGTAACACACCAATTGGACTAATTCCCATTAAGGGGTAGACTAGAACCACCCGCATTTTAGGTTACTTTTCATTTTCGAGAATTTACTATTCACTTTTACTATTCACATTTACTATTCACTTTCAATATTCATCCCGTAAAATTTTTAATCCACATTCTCGTAAGATAAATTACTTTAGTAATAACTGACGAGCTAATCGACCATCGTTAGATCATTTTCGCAAAAGTTATTAAGTAAACATCATTTTAAAGTTTCGCTTAGACGGTCCACCGTTTAAACATCACGAGCATAACGAAAATAAACTCGACAATGCCCTTTCCTCGATCGATAAATTTTAGATCACTCATGATTAATTTGAGAATTTTAAGATTTATTATTTTAATATTACCAAATAAGCCCAAATACAGAACAAAACTAAACTTACGCTTAAACAATTCTACATACATCCCATACTTAACAATTACTCATCTTGCATTGTGTTTCTAATATGTTTTTTGACACTTTTACATTTTTGGAAAAGTCAAACATATTTCCCTCCTCCTTTGACCATTAAGAAATTAAGCTTGCGCTCTACATTTTGCATAAATCGCAGTAACTTTTAAACTTCACAAATAATCAAAGTTATCCCGCATGATCGAAAACCATATTTTAACATCTCATATCACTTTTAGACTAATTTTAGTCTACTCTAAATAAATTCACGGCCGCTTTCCAAATTTTGTTCTTTTCGATAAACCGCTAATTACGTTTTTGACCGGTATTTCCAGCCTTTTAAGCGCGCGTTTTGCATCCAATGAGACTTATCACCCATTTTATATTTTTATATGGAGTATAATGATGAGTTTCATCATTCTTACAAGTTTCATATTTTTACGATGGTTTTACGCTTTATGGCTTCAATGACTTATTACGGTTGGCATTTAACGGAACCAAATCATGCTCTAAACTCAAGATAAGATCAAAACTATCCACCTAAGTCATCTTATCACTATATGTCCGACTTATGGGAGGGGGAGTCGTCATTTTGGTGGCATCATCCTAACCATGGTTCATTTAGATCTTTACAAGTGTCCTAACTTAACCATGGTTAATATTTAACCCAATATATGGTTAACCAAACTTACCCTCCTATAAATAGCAAGTGATATGCATCCTAAGAACCCTCATAATCTGTTTAGGGTCGTTCATATCACAATTCATACATATCTTCCATCATTTGATCCATAAACTCCAAGTTTATGCAAGGAAGTTCCAAAGATCAAGCTACTACATCAAATCTCTAGCAACTTTAAGTGATATTCTTGAGTTTAAATCCACTCAAGTCACTTATTACTTTATCACCAACTCTTAAAGTTTGCAAGGGTTCCAAGGTGTGGAAAGCTAGCTCAATCCAAAGTCTTAAGTGATCAATCAAAGTCCTATTCTTACTAAGTTACTCCTTTCTTATTGAAAGCCAAAAGTTGTAAGCAACTTATCACCACCATTATCTCATCTTTATTATTCATAATCTTAACTATTTCATGCTATATATATAGTTACTATATTGATTCATGATGTACATATACTCAATCACTTGTTTTAATTCACATATTGTCATAAAAGTAACAAACTAGTAAACTAGTCATATTCTACACATGTGAGACCATTAGAATCAGTTACATATGGACTTTCTAACTTACATAATATGGTAGAAAATATAAAAAGGTAAACATATCAATTTGAATCACCCTAAACGACACAAACAAGTCAAAAGTTATACAAAGAAGTTAGCAAAACCAAACGCCAAATCGCCAATATTGCTTGCTTTGAGTTCCACGGCTTTAAAATGGTACGGTCCTAATCATCAAAAGTTAAAACACTAAAGTTGTCCAACGACGCTCCTTCATTAAAGAAGCTCGGACCTTGAAAACGCATAAATAGGCCAAAAATCTTTCAAAAAATGTAGAACTCCGTAAATATAGTCTCATAACTATACTTTTGTCACAACTAAAAGCAAACCAAGAGGCCTAATGGCCATAATCCAAGACCATGACCGAGATACGGCATAATAAAGCTAAGTCTCAAGACCATGGTAGTCAAGACCAAAGTCACGGCAAGACCATGGCTAAAGCCTCAAGGCTTGTTTGCCCAAGATCGTTAACTAAGGTAATCATATTTATGAAACGACGAGAACTTGTAAAAACTAGATACTTATTAAAACATGATAAACTTTATGTTATAACAATCTTCACTCAAAACATATGTTGTATCTAATAAGTGCTACAAAACTAGGGAGCTTCATGTGAGGGGTTTCATTTGGGTAAACGGATCGACGAGTTGCTTTGGATTTCTGATTTAAAGTGTCCTAGCTCTCTAACGCTTACTACATGACCTCTCCGAATTATGATGGCGGCGGTAGACTGAATATATATAAACTAAATAATCGCTTTCACAACTAGACCATTTCTATAAATGACATACACAAAAACCATGTACTACATCATGATCAACATAGAGACGTATATAGGATGGTTTATGTTTTCTTAAACATTATTCCAAACTTAAGTCGCAACATCCTATTTTAGGTTGCTCATAGAAGTTCTCTAGGCATATCCATCATTCTCATTATACATTTGATATCATTTATTAAGGTGAGTTCATAGCCCCACTTTCTATTACTTAATTGTTTTATAAACCCTTGGGGGAGATACATGCTTTATTTTAAACCGAACACATTGCTTTCAAACTGTATGCTTATCTGATTGTTTTATTAGCACTAAGTTACGGATATTTGCCAAACTTAAGTCCCTTAATCATGAATCATTAATCACCAGTGAGTGGGAATATTGTGAATAGATCTATTGGGATTGACGAATCCCTGCTTGTGTTGACAGTAGGTAAACAAACAAACTATATTTGAGTAACATTGGTAAAACGCAATTTTACCTGATAGGCACGCACCTACATTTTCTCCACTAATTTTGGAACACTAACGCCTTGATTGCATGATGCTTAGTCTAATAATCATGGCTGGAAACCATTGGTGTGAATTTATAACTCACACTACAAACATTATGTGTTCAACCCATTTCCTAAATCTATGAATTTCACTCAACCTTTGTGTTGACAGCTTAAGCATGTATTTCGTGTCCATAATGTCTAAGTCGGGGACTAAGAGCGAGGACTAGATCAAGGGCTATAAATTTTATTATCATTCAAAACCTATTTAATGTATTTTGTAAACAACGAAACTAAGCGGGACCTCATTTGTAAACTGATATTTATATAAATTGAATGATAAATCCTTTAAACGGAATTATTAGAGTTCGCTTATTGTTACGACCGGCAGCCTAAAGTAACACCCGCTTTGAATTCCATCACAGAGACAATGGTCAAGTACAATTGCATTCCTTTCCTTAGCACGATTTGGTCTTCGGTAGAGCGTAAATGGTGAATAGTACGCAGTTTCTATCATTAAATTCTTCTTGTATTTTGAAATGCTTTATCCTTAGCTTCTTTAATATCAACTTGATATTCAATTCAGTTTTGTAATTTTCTAATGCTTCCTCATTCATAGCAACTTGAGTGTTCTTATTTAAAGCAGTGAGTTTTCTTTTCTTCTTTGTTTCTACCAACTTACCTTTTCCTTTATCCTTGGATCTCAGTAGGCTGAGAAGCTTATGCAGTGTTGTTCTTCACAACTCAAATACCACACCTCTTGATCTTGATAAAGTTTGAATACCTCACTGCAATTTCATCATTTTGCGATGTTCAACCATAGGTGTACTGCCTTCTTCTTCTTTGTCAATTGTTGAAGGACTAGCTTCTTCATCATAATCTAACACCCTTGGTGTAATTAGTTCTTGTCGAGATGTTCCTTCAGACAAGTTATTTCACCGCAGACCTGATCATCTGCACTTTGAACTCTAGTGCTTTCTTCTCAAGACTTTCAATATTAACTTGCACCTCAAGCTTTGAGGTTGAAACATCGCCTTTGAGGTTCAGCTTTATCAAAGATATATGATGAGCATCTTCATTCAAATTCTTATCTTCCACCTCTCCCCATTGGAATGAAGATTGCCATGAACCTTTTGCTTTGGTGGTCTCTTAAATTGCCTAATTGGCCTTCCTTGTTTTACTTGACCCATACTCTATGATTGAATCCTATTGGCCATACAAAATTTTTTAATCTTTAAACTTAAGCTTCAACTTTTAATTTGAGTGGTTTGTTCCTCAAAATATTTTTCAATCTTGTCAACTTCGATAAAGCATATGTTGAGAACAATTCTCGTGTGCTACATCTCCTTCATCTCCTCCAGATGTTCGCCCATATGTTGAAGTAATCATTGGGAGAGGATGGTGAGTGTTCTGTTGTTGAGAATTGGTAAGTTGTAGAGAGCATGGAGGTGAAACCGGCAGGATCTGCATTGAATATCGCCGACTTGTGATGCACTATGCTGAAGTAGCATCTTCTCTGCCATCACTTTCTATAGCCTCATCTCATTTCTTGAACAATCATTGAAGAGGTTAATGGAGGGTTCCTTCCGTAAAATGTGATCACTTTTCCTAGCCATAAAGGGGTGAAAATCTTGGTCGGTCATAATTGTCAACAAAGTGACTTGTGCTTTGGTACATCAAGAAGTTGTTATTCAAGAACACTTGAATAAATATTGGATACATCAACCATCTTGATCCATGAGATGTGAGAAGCATCCATCTAAGATTTCCTTGAAAAGTTGAACATACGATTTGTAATAATCCTATCAGCATGATGCAATTTTTGGAACCAAATTGTTCCTAAGAAGTACTTTTAGAAACGATACAATGAAGAAGAACATGTACCAAATACTTCCAATATGATCAACAAGGCTTTTGAATGTTGTTGTGTCAAACCAAAGACCTTCAAATCCACAATATTCTTAGTGTATCCTAAAGAAGTCAGTTATCAAACCTAATAGCTCCTTCACATCATCAAACAATAAATCTTCAATAATTGATGCTTCGAATCTTTATAAGCCTCTCCAAAGAACTTTAGCTGAATATAAGATTCATCATTCTCCATATGTGTCCTTGCGTTGCCCAAACCGCCAGACCGTGGTTTACATATATCGTTCCACCAAAAGCGCATAACCATTGGGGAACCGCTTAGAAATCAATGATGTCATGAAAGATGACATTGGTCTTATTTATCTAAATCACACCATGTTATGTTTCAAATCAGATTACTGATTTGCCATTGTTTATTTGTTTACAAGAAAGATTTGGTTAATAGTAAATACAGAGAAAGATATGGAAAAGATTGAGTAGAATAAAGATGATAGGAAAATTGAAGGTGGTTATTTATAGTAGATTTGAAAAATCACGTTCATAATAACAAAGTTACCAAGTAGTGTATTTTACCCCTCAATATTACCGCTGGGAACAAGATTTAATAAGACAAATAGTTCTTTTTCCGATGTGCAGATTTTTCCAAAGCAAGACTTTCATAAAACCAAAAGCAAGACTTTTCCATTCTCTCTTTACAATAGCAAAATCAAATAAACATGAGATTGCCTCCCTCAAGCAATGCATAGGATATAACTAACCAACTCCTCCCCTAAATGTAGCTTAATAATTTATCATACCAATGTTCACCACCAAGTGATTGAATCTTGAAACATCAAATCCTTTGGTGAGTAGATCACTACATTATCATCCTGTGAACCTTAACAACATTAATGAGCCTAAGCTCAACAATCTCGATAAAATGATGCCTAATCTGAATGTGCTTTGTCTTGAAATGATAAACTGGATTCTTCACAATGCAAATTCTCATTATCAATGTTGATAGGAGTATTCTTGAAGTTGAACCCATAATCCAAGAGTTGATTCAGCATCCACAAAACTTGTCCACAAACAGCACCACATATTCTCTGCCAATTGATGATGTTGCAATTGTTTGTTTCTTACATTGCCATGAGACTAATCTTCTTCCAAGATATTGTCATCCTCCGTGGTTGATCATTAGTTATCACCGCATAATCACCGCCCCAAAAGCTTCCAAGTGAAAAGGTGAATCCTTTGGATACACAACCCCAACTTAGGTTGTTGTTTCAAATAACTAAAAATTCGCTTCACCGCATTCTATATGGAGACCTTAGGTGAGACTTGATATCTTACACATAAACAAACATCAAACATGATATCAGCCTAGATGCGCAGGTACATAAGACAACCAATCATTGATCTCGATAACTTGACTTCAATCGGGACCATCTTCATCCTTGCCCAATGAGTTAATAGACTTGATAGGTGTAGGACCGCTTCATAGCATCAAAATTGAACTTAAGTATGTCGATACATACTTGTCTTGACTTATGAAAATTCCTCCTTTGATCGCTAACTTGAAGTCCCAAAAGAAAGTTAACTCACCCATTGAACTCATTTGAAATTCATTCTCATCGCCTTCTCAAACTCCTTGACCATAGATTGTTTTGTAGCTCCAAATATGATATCATATACATACACTTGAACCAACATGATATCCTTCTTATCTCTCTTGATGAACAAAGTCTTATCAATTTCTCCTTCTCAGAACCATGTTGCAAAGGAAAGTAGAGAGCCTTTCATACCAAGCTCTAGGTGCTTGATGTAAGCCATAAAGAGCTGCTACCACTTTATAGACTTTGTTTGGATGTGCAGGATCTTCAAAACCAGGAGGTTGTTTAACATATACCTCATCTGTAATCTTGCCATATAAAAATGCACTCTTGACATCCATTTGATAAACCTGAAATCCTATATATGATGCAAAAGCAAGGAAGATTTGAATGGCTTCAATCCTTGCTATAGGAGCAAATACTTCATCATAATCTACTCCTTCTTCTGTCAGAGCCTTGTGCTACTAACCTTGCCTTGTTCTTGATAACATTCCCTCTTTCTCTTAACTCAAAACCCATCTTGTACCAATTACTTTCTTTGCCACTAGATCACATAGTACCCAAACTTTGAAGCTTGAATTGAAGAAGTTCTTCTTGCATAGCTTCAACCCAACTCTCTTTAGTTAATGCCTGAGCAATATTATTGGGTTCTTCTTGAGAGATAAACAAGTAAATAGCATGTTTGATGATCCTTATGATTCAAATTGCTCGCTTATAGACAAAGCTAAGTAAAGCATTATGAGGTGTAGAAAAACTCTTAGCTTTGTGTCTTGTAAGAACTCCAGAGTTAGAAGGTCCAATGATTTGATCGCAGAGGATGATTCTTATGAATTCTTAAGATAGGAGTCTGTGGAACTTCATAATTATCACCCCAAATTAGTCAAATCAAGATCTTCATTGAATCCGAAATACCCATCTCCAAACACATCATCTATCCAATCCATGCATGTAGGATAATCCAAATCATCCAAAGTGTCATTAACAAAAGTAGCATTTGGTCGAAAAGTACCACATCCAAAGTAACGTGATCTAAAGTATCGCGGAGAAGTTTCGCACCTTGTTCTTTTCTTTGTCAAACTCTTCTTTGATCATCATCATAAGAATGTGCTATAACATCTTGAAAAAGCATCTGATTAAGTTCATCTTGAATAGCTTGATCCTCAACAGACAATGAGGATTTTGGCTCATCAAGATTTCTCCTTCTCAACGCTTTTAGGTTCTTCATCATGAACAAGATCGTCTAATATGGACTCCATGAACAACATATTGTAAATCCTCTCCATTGTGTATTGTTGATTTTCTTCTCTACAGTACATAGTTCATAGAAGGAGTCAAACTTCAAGATCAAACATCCAATCTGACCTTTACCCTTCGATTTTCTTGATCTTCTAAAAACTCAACATGAAGACAATCTTGAACTTTCTTGGTGACTCTATTGTACACTCTAAATCCTTTGCTGTTGGTGCAATACCCCAATAAGTATCCTTCTTCCGACTTGCCATCAAATTTGCCCAAATTATCAATTGTGTTGAGAATAGTGAGGGCATCCAAAAGGCTTCATAAATCGAATGTTGGGTTTGTTTCCCATCAACAAATCATAAGGTGTCTTCATCTCGAGGTTTGGCGACTGATATCATAGCACATAGCAAGATTTACGCCTTCAAATTAATTAAATAGGTAATTGTGAATCTCGCAAGCATTGTTCGGCCGCTTCAATCAAAGTTCTATTCTTTCTCTCTAACACCATTCTCATGGTGTTCTTGCAATGTCAACTCCCTCTTAATCCCTTTGTTGGCACAAAATTCATCCATAAGCTTGTTCTTGAATTCAGACCCATTGTCACATCTAATACCTCTAACTTTGAGTCTCAATTGGTTTTCAAGGGCTATGATTAGATCATGAATTGCATCAAAAGTGTCATCTTTAAGTCCCAAAAAAAAAATACCCAACCTAATCCACTTAATCATCCGTCACAACCAAGCAAGACTTTTTCTTGTTCAGACTTGTAAATGTGACCAAATAGATCCATATGTAGTACCCAAAGGTTCTCTAATACTTCTTTCCTCAAGCTTCTTGCATGAAGCTTTGTGTTGTTTACCCTTCTTGCACGCCAAACAGGAGTGATCATTCTTGTATGTTTTGGTGGGTAAACCTCTAACTAAATTTCCTTTGACCAATTTGTTGATATTCTTGAAATTTACATGGCCCAATCTTCTATGCCATTGATGTGCTTCTTGAAGTGATGCCTTTGCTAAACCTTCAGCTCTTTCAGAAGAGTGAAGACTCTTCATATCCAAACTATACACATCATTGGTTCTGCTACTCTCAAGATCACCAAGTTATCATCGCAGCTTGAATTGTGAAAGAATGAGACATTCTGCGGTGAATAACACAGTGGTGCTTTTTGTCACAGATTGAGAGACCGACAAAAGGTTGAACTTGTGCTCCTTCACATATCTAACATTCTCAAAATCTATACGCCTTGCCTTGATGGTTCCATTTCCAGTGATTCTTCCTCCATTAGGATCATTCCCAAATGCAACTCTTCCTCCATAATAAGATCTAAAATCCGATGTAATCTCCTTGTCTTCGTCATGCTTCCGAGCAACCACTATCCACAATAAGATGATCTTTAAGCTCCTCTTCTGGGTTTCCCTGCACAAAGATAAAAGGTTAGTGTCTTTTAGGAACCAAGCCATTATGACTTGTGTTCCTTTTAGGAGTAACATACTCAAATTCCTTGAGTATGTAATCTTCACGCTTTTGTAGACGTAATCAAGCATTATCTTTTGTTTCAAAACTTGTGGTGGATTTTCAAGAAACTTTTTTCAACAAAAATCTCCTTTTCTTTTTCCACAAAATCATCTTTATCAAAACCCTCGCCACTCTCACTTCTAAAAGTATTGTTTGTTCCCCATCAAGATTTCTTTCCTTCTTAACCCATTTAGTTTTAACTTCTGGTGTAGAGTCCCTTGATCTAGCTACTTTTTTGAGTTATAACTTCTAGATTGATAGTAATTAGATCTCCTAGGGTTTTCATTCCAAAAGTGTTTACAAGTACCTTGATTGTTTGAAAATCTAGCGCTTTGAGAAGGTATCTTGAGTTCTTTGAAAAGTATCCGGTACCGGAGGTTTTAAAAGGTCTTCTCTACCTATAGTCGGTGAGAAGTTTCTATGGTTAACTCTGTGTGAATGATTCCAAGTCGGTCTAGTCTCCTTGGTTTTGGTTGATACCATTTCTTTGGGAACTTACTTAGGTACTCGAAAGGAAGGTCACCCTTAATCAAATGATCAGGACTAAAACAAACAAAACATAATTTTTGACCTGTAATCCCAAAATTGCTTCCTCTATGTCTATGAACAAAACTATTCTGTCTTCTAGGTGAATGATTAAACCTGCTTTTGACCAAAATTATCCCAAAAAGGTTTAGCAAGATTTTGAAAAGGTTTTCCTAAAGGTGCATTGTGTAGCAAAGATTTGAGTTGAAAGTACCGCTTGACTTTTAACATCATCTACCTTAGGTTTTTCAATGCTTTCTTTTTGACCTAGATTGACCAATAAGCTTCTTCCTAAACTCTAGGCTATCTACTCCAAAACGAGAAACATCAGGCCTAAGAGGTTGAAAACTACCAGTGGGATGAGGGACAACATGATAACCTTTGTCTTTCTTATATTTAGGAGGTGTTTCACTAATTGAGTCCTCATTACTAGATGTGTCTACATAATTAATATGTTCATCATCACTAGTTGTTATATCCTCAAAATCAAATTCATCCTGATCACTAGGTGGGTTTTCTATGCTATTAAAGTCCATACCAAAACCTAGGCCAGTTTTAATGTAAGCTCTTCTCAATTTTTCAACATAAGTGATAGAAAGACCTTATTGTCCCCAAGCAAAAACTTTTCAAACAATTCATCTCTCTCCTTAGTTAGTTTCTTAATTTCAGAGATCTTACAATTTAACTTCCATTCACTTATTTTAACTCGATAATCCGTTGTTCATACTTTTACTTTAAGCCATTTCATTATTTTCATGTGTTATTATTTTGGCTTCCATTGAATCTAAAGTAATTTGATAAATTACTCCTCGCACCTAACCCTTGATAATTATCTCTTTCAAGAATATAATCATTTAGCACTTTTGATAAAAATTATGACACTTAGAGCATACCCTAAATGGGTGAACTTGGTGAAGTAGCAACCATAGCAAGTAGAACAGTTCATCTTCACTCCATGCTCTAGTCAAAGCTTCCATAACCATCTCTAGACTCCATAAAAAGATGTCCGTGTTCCTCATCAAAAGTCAGGCTCCATCAAACTCGATAGATTCTCTTGAGCAACCAAAGCTTTTGTTTCAATAATAGGAATTTCTTTTAGTTCAAGCTTTGGTTTCTACATCCTGCTTGCTTGATATTTAGCAAACCTCGCATTCCCTTACAGTGTCCAAGATTTTGATGCTTGAAGCATTCAATCTTGGATTTGTCAAAAATGATTCCTTGTTTTGGTTTGAAGTCAATGCCTCTTCCTGTCTTCTTCACAAACTTCTTGATCCTTGCAGTTGATCATAGCAACTTGCCACCGATATCAATTTATTCAAGAGCATCTCTTCAATCTGATAGATCTTCTTCATAAGTAACAGTGTAGGTAGCTTGTCGTGCAAAGAAAGAGCACACGACTTCATCCGAGTGGATAGTGTTGGTGTGGGGTTGCCGAAAGCAAAGGTGGGTGAGAGGGCAACAAGACTTTGAGCAACAAGATTGAGTAGGAGAAGGTACTTTTAGTGGAAGTATCGCCTTTTCTTCGTAAGACACAAAAGCTATACTATGAGACTTTGAACTTGTTTGGCCATTCATCTCATCCTCATACACCTTCAGATGGTTGTAGAGATCATCAAAGTCCATAGTGTCCAATTCAGGTTTGTGACAACCCGTACTTTCAGGTCATTTCTCGAAACAATTCTTGCTTCATTATTTCAACATTTACCGTAAACTTGGTTTACTTGTTCCAAATTCGCGTAACCTTAAAGGTTTAGCGGCGAATTCATGATCATAACATCACGAACATTTCATATGGACTAAGATTAGTCTACATTTCATTGACATCATTTGCATCATGATAATTCATTCATGACATTTCATCTCACTTTTAACGCGTAATTTTTATATTAAATAAACGTTATCGCGTGAGTTATTATTTTAAATATTTAATCCGTTACTTTCAAAAATGATCCCGATGTATTTTTAAACTTACATTTAGTTTATAAAAACTATATTTTTAGTTTTCCTAGTGTTTCAAATTTATTTGGTACATAAATCGTTAAAGTTATATTATTACGACGATTTCTTAAAAATTATACGATAATTATTTTATCACTCAAATTTCACAAGGAATGTATTTTTACAATTTTTATTATCTCAATACATTCTATTTTGATCTATTAAAAACTTACTTGTACCAAAAATCTACCATTTACCTTACAAGTGATTACTACTTACATATTTTCTTACACCTTTTAACAAATATTACACAAGTATATATATATATACACATTTTAAAAAAAAATATATATATACTTGGGAACCATATCCCCTAAAAACCGGTTCCAAGGGGGAAGAGCAATCAAGTTGGGTAGATTTTTCTACAAAGCAAGATTTATACTCCAACTTCATTTCATTTTTCATTCAACACAATAATTCAAGACTAGTAAAATTTTGCTTCTCTCTTCTTTTCATCCTTCAAGAACCGGCCTCCATAGTTGTTAGCAAGGAAATCACAAAATTTTCAAGTCCAAGTGTTTTATCAATCTAGTTAATACTCTTTATTAGATTTTGAAATAAAAATCTAGAGTATTTAAGTTTAACCTTGGTTCTTATCACCTCATCATATTCACTTGTAAGCATGTTTCTTTCATTTTTAATGTTTCCTTTTCATTTCATATGTATCTCTTCATTTTTGGAGCACATGCAAGACATATGTGATTTATACCATTTTACATGATTTTAGAGTTATATATATATTATGGTCATCCTATAATTATCCCCTTGGTATTCTTTGGTCTTGATGATGTCTAGGAACCCATGACACCCTAAGAAGGTGTATGGTAGGATTAGATTAGTTTTGGAGTTGATTTGAAGGGATTAGAATAGGTTTTGTCCGAGAAAAACTATTTTCGATACGTATAAATTATGTTCTGTCCTTGTTTTGATTTTCTGGAAAAACCGACAGTTGGTACGAAACTTTGGCCTTGATTTCTAGAAAATATACTTTAAAACGAATCCGTGGCCGCTTGAACGGATAAAAACGGAGTTATAACGAAGCCGTGGTGAATTTTTAAAGTTTGGCGACGAAATAAATAGTTCTCTGAAATTTCAGCAACATATATTTATCTTGTTCGGGTCAAAAACGAGCCTTAAGCTTCACAAATTATTTCGACTTCTCAAAATTATATTAGTTTACTTTATTCGACAAGCTAAGGGACGATATACGTATAAAACGGATTTGAAACGACAAATATATGCACGTTTTCAAAAACTTGCCGTAACTATTATTTTCTGAAAATCTATATTATTTTTACGATACAAGTGTTACGGAATGTGAATGCGTCCCTGTTGAGGTCATTTTTAACAAGGTTGTGAAACTTTTTAGAACGAATTGTCTTCTAGTAAAATCAAGTTCACCAGCCATATTTTTCAAAACAACAAACTGTTTGTAAAGCGGAGTTATAGTAAATTATTTGGGATGTTCAAACTTGGCGAAACTCATTTTCTCGCACAACAATTAGCCAAAACCACCATCTTTAACCCTTATTATCTTTATGTTCGAGACCTTTTGGACGAAAACTCCTGAACTAAAACTTCTAGATATCGATACAAACTTTCCAAAACAGTCGAGTTCGTTCTCTAACGATCGACGCATACACTATATTTACGACTAGTTTTCGAAGCCATTTTGTTAATTTCATGAATTATTCGGACATTGTTTTGCGATGAAAAGTGAAAATTTCACCATAAATCATTATAAAACCATTGTAGGATGACATTTTGACGTAAATACTTGTAAAGTGATTTTTGATTGGTCAAGACGTCAAACGAGTATTTTTCGACGATAAGTGATAATTTCAAAACTGCGAAATGGTATAAATAACATACGTAATGCATGCATAGCATAACATTACATTGCAACTCATTACATATCATATCATTGGTAATAGGTCCAGATTAAAGTTTCACATTATACCTCGGTGTACTCACTTTTGTCACTTCTCGGTTTACCAAGTGAGTTTCATGGCCCCGCTTTTACTTGTTTTCATAACCTTTTTGGGGGAGATACATGCTCAAATATTTCCATTTATTTTCACAAGTACTTTAACTTATATGAATTACCATGAGTTTTCATAGCCCCACTTTCAATTATTTTGTACTGTTTTGGGGGAGATACATGCTTAACTATTTTTCATAAGTACTTTAGATTTTAAAGGCTAAATGCTACCATGATTACCATTGTTTCTAAATCAAAGGTTATACTATATCAATTGTTCTTGTTTGCGTGCTATTGTTCTACGTCGAGTTAAGTACTATTGATTATGTGCTATTGTTCTACGTCGAGTTAGGTACTATTGTGAATTCATTTGACGATGTGGACTTGAACATAAACTATCACATTCTGGCGTTGGGTTGTGAACACACAAAGGTTGCAAGTTTTGTATGGGCTGAACTTGGAATGAGTGGATTCACAATGCCTTTCTTTCGCATAAACGATTTTTAAAGGCTTTACATTTCAACACAAACTCTATGAACTCACTCAACCTTTGTGTTGACACTTTTAGCATGTTTTATCTGAGGTAACTAAGGCATTCACTTCATGGCATGCATTTGGACACATCATGGAGTCGTGGTGACGACGCGTCTCACTTGGGTTTTACGTACTTTAAAACATCGCTTGAATTGTAACAAACTTATTTCCGCACAAGTTGATTTTCATTTGGGACCTACTTTGTAAACTCCGATTGTTTTATTAAATCAAACGATGTTCTTTTCAAACGACACTTTAGGTCGTTCAATATAATTGTGTTTGTGATGCTATGACAAATCCCAATCCCCGGAATTCCATTCCGTGCAAAAACGTAATTTGGGGTGACAGATTGGCATCGAGCGATTATAGAGAACTAGGTTGCATCATTGACCCTAGACTATAACTACATCATCATAGCATCTCATCATTTCATCATAAGTGCATGTTCACTTTACATGCGGTTTATAAGTACATTTTTTTCGAGTTATTTACTTTCATTTCAGATCGATTGTCACATGGATGCCTTTAAATACCCATCCCATTATCCTTTTCTCATACTCTAATGTGGAGAATTCCTTGTTATTCCCTATCACAATCTTTACATCAATTGACTCATCACCGATAACGTCGAATGCCGAGATAAACCCTTAAGTAGGGCAAAGTCACTCTCACTCCTTTGTTTCATCACTAACATGTCGAGTTACACGTTACTAACACATTAAGTCACTAAACCATTATACATTTGAAACACTTACAACACATCATAACCCATTTCGTAGGAAACCGTCGATCATTTTGAAAGATAACCTCAAACTTATCATTCTTATCACATTTCTTTGGAGCGTTTATTATTAACATCGGATTTTGCTACGTCTCACATTTCCTCTTGTTTTGAAGAAGATATGGCACCGAAGAAAGCCACACCTGTAATGACCCAAGCGGCTATTCAAAAGTTGGTAAGGGATAGTGTAGCGAGGTGGCATTAAGGATTGAAAGGGAAGCGGTGATTCACGGCCTTGCTGCTGCCGAGGTTGTCTTTGAAGTTCATAAAACTTGCTTGTTGCAAGATAAATGCAGGAGGGTCCGGGGTTAAAAGTCGTTCAGTATAAGGATTTCAAAAGTGGAGATCCCACCAAGTTTAAAGGGACTGAAGGAGCCACTGCCATGGTTAGATGGTTCGAGAAATTGGAGTCCGTGTTTTTGTTATGTAATTGCTCGGATGATAGTAAGGTCAAGTATGCTACAAGTACACTACTCGATGGAGCGTTGTCGTGGTGGAATTCATATGCTCAACCGATTGGGATGGAGAATGCTTTCAAGCTTACTTGGGAGCAATTCAAGGGTTTGGTGACTAAGAAGTTTTGTCCTCGAACGAAAGTCAAAAAGTTGGAGACCGAGTTCTATGAACTAGTAACTATATGCGATATTGACACTTACATTCTGGAGATTCCAAGAATTGGCGCGTTATGCCGTCCATGGTTTCGATAACGAAGTTGCTAGAGGCTTTTATCGGGGGACTTCAGGGTTATTCAAGGAGATGCGACTTCGTTTGATCCACAAACAATCGAGGAAGCTATTAGGGTGACTCAAAAGCTCATGGCCCAGGTAGTAAAGAAAGGTAAGTATACCAACACCAACCAAAACAACAACAACAACGACGATAACCAACTCAACAACAACAAAAGGAAATGGGAAAATGACCAAGGAGGTTATAACAACAACAACCAAAACCGTAACACTAACCATCATCAACAAATGAATAGAAGACAAAAGTCGCCAGGGTCTATGTTGCTTTGCACCAACAAAGGGAAGAGCTTATGCAGAAACTTACCAGCGATGCCACCAATGCACGCTACATCATAATGGTCCATGTGGTATATGTTTTAAGCATGTCACAAAGTAGGACACCTTGCTAAGGACTGTAAGGGCAAGACCATAGTTACGTGCTTCGGATGTGGGGAACAAGGACACTATCGGAACCAATGTCCTCAAAACCAAGGTCAACAAGTCGAAGGTGCTCATGGGAATGTATATATGTTAGAAGGAGGAGGAGGAGCTCATCAAGGTATCAACGACCATTGGAAGATCGAAGAAGTTCGGAAACTAACAGTCTTATTTCTCCTTATGTACTATGTCGTACTAAGTTTATGTTTTCCATCGTATCCGAATCTTTATAACCTAAGATGTATTTCTATTTGATAAACCACTCGTTGTAAAATATTCTCATCTATCGTACTTTATTTTCTTTCCGATTTGTTATCACTTACGAGGATTTTAATTCTTTTTACTTTAACTATCATTTTAACGACACTTCTCCATGTTTTCTCTCCTCGATGTTCATCACAATTTTTACACCGGTTGACTCAACACCAAACATCATATGAGTCGATTAGTCCAAGCATTGCATAGTTACTCCTAAATTATACATAGACTTATCACCTATGTCTAATCTGGGAAGAAGAATGCAATGAAGGGAGTAGTAGGCTTATATGTGTAAGCAATTAAATGTCGAGCCAAATTTTCAAAAGATTTTCTTCAAACCACTTGTTTCGGCTTGATCCGTGGCCGGTTCTTGTTTGATGAGTTGCAAAGATCGAGCTAGAAACAAGTTGTTGTTACCTAAACGATTTAGCCTAATCGTATGACAGTTCTTGTTTGATGAGTTGTGGGATTAAGCAAAAATCGGTTACCTAAAAGTCTTTTGGAAATTTTGCTCGAGAATGGAAAAGCTTGCCACATCAAACCCTAAACCCGAGACCAACATTTAACTGGCTGAATTCAGGGGATCTGAATTCCTTTTGATGGTAGAATGTGACAACCCGTACTTCAGGTCATTTCGAAACAATTCTTGCTTCATTATTTCAACATTTACCGTAAACTTGGTTTACTTGTTCCAAATTGCCGTAACCTTAAAGGTTTAGCGGCGAATTCATGATCATAACATCACGAACATTTCATATGGACTAAGATTAGTCTACATTTCATTGACATCATTTGCATCATGATAATTCATTCATTACATTTCATCTCACTTTAACGCTAATTTTATATTAAATAAACGTTATCGCTATGAGTTATTATTTTAAATATTTAATCCGTTACTTTCAAAAATGATCCCGATGTATTTTAAACTTACATTTAGTTTATAAAAACTATATTTTGAGTTTACCTAGTGTTTTGAATTTATTTGGTACATAAATCGTTAAAGTTATATTATTACGTCGTTTTTCTTAAAAATTAAACGATAATTATTTTATCACTCAAATTTCACAAGGAATGTATTTTTACAATTTTTATTATCTCAATACATTCTATTTTGATCTATTAAAAACTTACTTGTACCAAAAATCTACCATTTACCTTACAAGTGATTACTACTTACATATTTTCTTACACCTTTTAACAAATATTACACAAGTATATATATATATACACATTTTAAAAAAATATATATATACTTGGGAACCATATCCCTAAAACCGGTTCCAAGGGGGAAGAGCAATCAAGTTGGGTAGATTTTTCTACAAAGCAAGATTTATACTCCAACTTCATTTCATTTTTCATTCAACACAATAATTCAAGACTAGTAAAATTTTGCTTCTCTCTTCTTTTCATCCTTCAAGAACCGGCCTCCATAGTTGTTAGCAAGGAAATCACAAAATTTTCAAGTCCAAGTGTTTTATCAATCTAGTTAATACTCTTTATTAGATTTTGAAATAAAAATCTAGAGTATTTAAGTTTAACCTTGGTTCTTATCACCTCATCATATTCACTTGTAAGCATGTTTCTTTCATTTTTCATGTTTCCTTTTCATTTCATATGTATCTCTTCATTTTTGGAGCACATGCAAGACATATGTGATTTATACCATTTTTACATGATTTTAGAGTTATATATATATTATGGTCATCCTATAATTATCCCCTTGGTATTCTTTGGTCTTGATGATGTCTAGGAACCCATGACACCCTAAGAAGGTGTATGGTAGGATTAGATTAGTTTTGGAGTTGATTTGAAGGGATTAGAATAGGTTTTGTCCGAGAAAAACTATTTTCGATACGTATAAATTATGTTCTGTCCTTGTTTTGATTTTCTGGAAAAACCGACAGTTGGTACGAAACTTTGGCCTTGATTTCTAGAAAATATACTTTAAAACGAATCCGTGGCCGCTTGAACGGATAAAAACGGAGTTATAACGAAGCCGTGGTGAATTTTTAAAGTTTGGCGACGAAATAAATAGTTCTCTGAAATTTCAGCAACATATATTTATCTTGTTCGGTCAAAAGAGCCTTAAGCTTCACAAATTATTTCGACTTCTCAAAAATATATTAGTTTACTTCACGACGAAGCTTTGGTTAAGGACGTATTATACATTATAAACGGATTTGAAACGACAAATATATGCATCGTTTTCAAAAACTTGCCGTACTATTATTTTCTCGAAAATCTATATTATTTCTACGATACAAGTGTTACGGTTACAGAATTGAACGCGTCCCGTTGAGGGTCAAGCTTTTTAACAAGGTTGTGAAACTTTTTAGAACGAATTGTCTTCTAGTAAAATCAAGTTCACCAGCCATATTTTTCAAAACAACAAACTGTTTGTAAAGCGGAGTTATAGTAAATTATTTACGGATTTTCAAACTTGGCCGAAACTCATTTTTCTGCACAACAATTAGCCAAAACCACCATCTTTAACCCTTATTATCTTTATGTTCGAGACCTTTTGGACGAAAACTCCTGAACTGAAACTTCTAGATATCGATACAAACTTTCCAAAACAGTCGAGTTCGTTCTCTAACGATCGACGTACACTATTTTACGACTAGTTTTCCGAAGCCATTTTTGTTAATTTCATGAATTATTCCGACGACATTGTTTTGCGATGAAAAGTGAAAATTTCACTATAAATCATTATAAAACCATTGTAGGATGACATTTTGACGTAAATACTTGTAAAGTGATTTTGATTGGTCAAGACGTCAAACGAGTATTTTTCGACGATAAGTGATAATTTCAAAACTCGCAAATGGTATAAATAACATACGTAATGCATGCATAGCATAACATTACATTGCAACTCATTACATATCATATCATTGGTAATAGGTCCAGATTAAAGTTTCACATTATACCTCTGTGTACTCACTTTTGTCGCAGCCTCGCTTTTACCACAGTGAGTTTCATGGCCCCTGCTTTTACTTGTTTTCATAACCTTTTTGGGGGAGATACATGCTCAAATATTTCCATTTATATTCACAAGTACTTTAACTTATATGAATTACCGTGAGTTTTCATAGCCCCACTTTCAATTATTTTGTAATTGTTTGGGGAGATACATGCTTAACTATTTTTCATAAGTACTTTAGATTTTAAAGGCTAAATGCTACCATGATTACCATTGTTTCTAAATCAAAGGTTATACTATATCAATTGTTCTTGTTTTGCGTATATTGTTCTACGTCGAGTTAAGTACTATTGATTATGTGCTATTGTTCTACGTCGAGTTAGGTACTATTGTGAATTCATTTGACGATGTGGGCTTGAACTTAAACTATACACATTCTGCGCAAATGGGTTGTGAACACACAGGTTGCAAGTTTTGTATGGTGAACTTGGGCCGAGTGGATTCACAATGCCTTTGCTGCATAAACGATTTTTAAAGGCTTTACATTTCAACACAAACTCTATGAACTCACTCAACCTTTGTGTTGACACTTTTAGCATGTTTTATCTCAGGTAACTAAGGCATTCACTTCATGGTATGCATTTGGACACATCATGGAGTCGTGGTGACGACGCGTCTCTCACTGGTTTTACGCACTTTAAAACATCGTTTGAATTGTAACAAACTTATTTCGCCAAGTTGATTTTTTTCATTTGGGACCTACTTTGTAAACTCCGATTGTTTTATTAAATCAAACGATGTTCTTTTCAAACGACACTTTAGGTCGTTCAATATAACTGTGATTGTGATGCTATGACAGTCAATCCCAGGAATTCCATTCCGCTGCAAAACAGGTAATTTGGGGGTGTGACAAGGTTATCCTCTGATCATTGTAGCAATCACATGCCATGTAGATGGCAAACTTCTTAAGAACTTTAAATTAGCATCTTCAATTGAGACCTCTGCTTTATGCAAGGCTTTAGAAGATTTTGAAATCTATCATAGGTAGCATCAAGACTTTCTCTTTCACCAACGATGAAAGGTTTCAAACGATGTTTCAACAGATTTCTGTGCATCTTCTTGGAAGCATCATTACCTCCAAACCTTGTCTTGAGAGCCGCCCAGAGTTGCTTTGCATCTTTAGCATCATGGAACTTGAGTAGATGACCATCGGAATAGCGCATAACAAGTATATTGAGAGCCTTCTCTTGATTTCTTATTGTTGCTGCTGGTAAGACTGCTTTTGGTGGTTTAGGTTGTCCAGGAATCTCAATTGGTTCTGGAACTACTTCATTACCATTGACAATAACATTCCATAGTGCATGGTCTGTAATAGCAATGTACTACCTCATCTTCATGCTCCATAGGTCGTATTCTCCCTTCTTAATGATTGGTATTCTTAGTGAGGTAATGGATGGGGGTGGAACGACAATCGACATCTTTAGGTTTTGTTGTTAACTAGGTTTTACGGTTTCTTCTTAGTCTGAGTTTCCACACAAGCTCTGATACCACTTGTTGGATCGATGTACTCTAACCAAACTAACTTATATAGCTTGTTAAGGGTTTAATAACCTCGGATAAATCCTAAGTTATTAACAATGAAACACTGAGCAAACTCTATTAAGTATGCGGAATTTACTTAACAAAGCTAAGAAGAATTAACTTTAACTTTCAATGATTTTATTAATAACTCTGAATCTGCTTGTTATACAGATTCTTAAACAACTCTAAAACACTAATAACGAACTTCTCTAAAACTCTAATAATGCACGTACTTTAGGATTCTAAAAACACATATCTCTAATGCCAATCTAGGGGTCCTTCTATAGGCTTAAGGATAACCCTAGTCGGTTTACAATTTGTATCCTTGTACAACAAGTAATCTAAACAAAGAATATTCTAGAATAACAAAGCTTTCCATAAACGAATATAGCAGTTCTTTAGCTTTGCAGTACTTTGACTTCGACAGCAGTACTTTGACTTTTTACTTAGCAGTACTTTGACTTTAATCAGTACTTTGTCAATCTTCAGCACTTTCATATCCCAACACATATCCATGTCTTTTTTCCAAAAAACTTGTTCTGGGGTTAATTGAGTTTGAGGCTTAAACATGTTCAGGGAAATCCAATTTTTTTTAGTGTAATCATGGGGTTTGATCGTTATGTTTTGCTTTTTACACTGAGGATCTTTTAGCTTCTTATCCATTTTCTCCCTAGAGGCATCTTCTAATTTTCTATCCTCTTCCGTGCTTCCAATACATGATGGTGTTTGCCTAGGCTTGAGGATCTCATTACCATCATATACAATCGTATGGAAAATTTTAGCCTTTTTACAGTTACTCGGGATTTGCTCCTCTACTAGGGGAATACTATGCTTATCGCTTAAGACTCTGTGCTTAGTGATCATGTGGGCAGTCTGAATGGTATTCCCTTGTACGTGCAACTTATTTTCAAGCTTGTTTTTCAAAGTTTTTAGGTTGGAAAAGTCAGTTAAAAGTTTTGATTCCTTAGCATTAAATTCCTGTTTAAGCACTTTAACATTTTCTTGAAGTTCTTAGTTTTGCTTAACAGTTTTGTTTAGTTTGTCTTTTAAGGAATCTAGCTCTTGTTTTAATATTTCTTCCCTAAAATTACTTTTTCTAATAATTGTACGCATTTGGTCATCCATTCCTGCTCACGGGTAGTTAGCTCAAACTTAGCACGTTGTTCATAAATGGCAACTTGTTCTTTATAGGCATTCAGTTCAGAGATAACAGAATCATCAGGGGCACATGCAGTGTATTCATCAAAAACATAGTCATCATTGACTGCAGAAGATGCATCGCTTGGTACGATCTCACTTTCACTTTGTATCACATATTGATCATATGGGACAATATTACTACTACCCACATTATCTCATCAACTTCATCGTATAGTTTTAATACCTCTGAAATGATTGAATCTTTCGATGGACCAGCCTGTTGTGGTGATGAGACCTTTGGAGATACCATTGGTGAAATGCTAGCCATGAAGATTGTCTGGGCAGTAGGTTCATCATCGACATCAGAGTCAAATGCATCAGCAACTTGAAAGGCATTTTGATGATTGTGACCTATTTCCTGAATTGGCTGCTCATCCACATCAAGATCATATGTTTTGGCATTTCCCTCGCAAGAAACAACAACTCTTCTTCATCCAAAACCGCTCCATTGTCCTGAGCTTGCACCAGCAGCATCTTGTCCCTGAAATACTCTGCATTTTGAGGGCGTTTTGGAGATGTGCAGTTCCTTGCAATATGTCCTTCACCACCACACTTGTAGCACTTGATTGGCTTTCCTTGTCCTTGATTTGCATTCCTTCCATGATTCTGATTAGCCACATACCCTCCACCTACTCCACCCTTTCCTTGTTCATACTGTCTTCCTTTTGCCTGGTTGCACCATGATCTTACCATCTCGACAATAGCATGATTGTGTAGATTGGATGCGGTTCGATATCATTGTTAGTGTGTGGAGTGAGGTTCAGATTTTGCTTAACCATAAGAGCCAGTTGATTGATGAAATGTTCAATGATTGTGTTTGGGTGCGGAGGCTTATATGATGGATCTGGAATGAGCTTGTGGTTACCGTTACCTGTTGGTATGACTTGAGAAGCTTTGGTGGTAATTCCTACATTTGTGTAGAATGCTGTTGAGTCATTTGATGAGCTTGCATCTCCATGATTATATTTGAACTTTTCAAGAATCATTCGTTCAAACATAACATGCTTCTCATTATGAAGTAGGAAGGCATACAATTGCTCATAGTTGGTGTGCCTTAATCCTTTAGTTAGCTTAACTGGGGTGACAAATTTGTGCCATTCGGGATTCATGTTGTTCACAAACTTTGAATTGAGCTGAATATTTGGCATGGTCATTTTGATATTCCTCATATCATTCACAAGTTTGTGGAACCTCACATAGTATTCAGTGACACTTTCTCCAGGGTTCATCTTAAAGTTCTCAAAATCATCATACAATTGAGATTCCCTTTCTTCTTTGGTCAATCTGAACCGAGAAGCATCTTAACATTGTCTCAAACCGCCTTGGCTTCAGGTGTTGTGATTGATTAACTTGTAGATGTCTTTTGGTAGACCCGAGTATAATGTTTGAAGCCCGATATCAAAGCATCATATCTCTTTTTCTCCTTTTCATTGAGCTCATCATACGTCTTTGGTCTGTCCAAACCTGAGATCACTGAACCATCCATAGCAGTTTCAAGTATGTCTCTGGTAGTCTCAATCGATAAGGTCCTTCATCAATTGATTTGAGAATGTTAACCCCATTTTCCTTTCCCAAACAGTACAACCTAATTCGTTGAGCCCATGAGTCATAATCAATTCTGTCAAGCATAGGAGGACGAGTGTCGAATCCAGCAGCTTGAACGTCATCGCAGAAGAAGAGACGATAGTAGGTACGTTGTTAGACATGATTACAGATTCTACGGGATTTTACTATTCTTTGATTAAACCGGGAAAATGATTCTTTCACGGGATTTTACAAAATCAAAAGAACAACCGTAAAATGTAGCACGAAGAAGTGACAAGTCTCAATACACAAGTAGTGAACTTGAAAAGTCGCACCCTAACCAACTCGC
>OU343218.1:66084015-66160391 GCA_910596185.1 Chrysanthemum makinoi
ACTTTGTAGAGCTGATCTTGGAGAAGCAATCGGGACCTTCTAACTTCTTCATCCTCTCAGAAGCTTCATTACATGCAGCTTGAACAACTTCCATCATGGTGAAGTTAATGGAATATCTCCACCTCTGAACAAAGCACTTAGGAGCCATAAATGTAAAGATTTTGGCTTGTTGCACACTTGAATGTAAGCAACAAGTTTTGGAACATCACCAATTGCTTGTTTAAGAAAACCTTTACAAACCTTGGGTACATCAGCCATTTTGACCCAGAGGATATATGTGATAGCATCCCATCCAAAATAAGCTTTGAAAAATTAAACACTGCACTAGGTAGCTAGTCCAACCACTGCCGGATGTTATATTAGACTAGCTGCTCCCGAAGTACTTTTAGAACTTATGCAATGGCGGTACATGAATCAAAACTTCCATTGAGGACGAATAATGCTTTCTTGAATGTTTGTTCGGTTAAAGATCCTTCATAACCAAGATTCCTAAAAGTATCCCAAATCGGTTGCTTGTCAAATCGAATAGCCCCATCTTCATCTCCAAATAATAAATCTTCTGAATGAGAGCTTCGTAATCTTGATAGTCCGTCCGACAGAATGTAGATCTAATATAATATTCATCCTCCTCCATGTTATCACTAGCATTAGCCCAAAATTCTTGAATCCATGTTTCAATAACATCTGGTTCAACTAAAAGAGCATAACTAATAAGCGACCCATAAGATAATCAACAATATCATAAAAGCTATATTAAGCCTCGATCTTGTCCAAATTAGCCACCATATTGTGCAAAGCGGTTAAAGCGATTATTGTTGTTGAATAAGTGAGCACAAGAATGAATGTATCAAAGAATAAAGAGATGGTGATCGGGAGATAAGTATGGAAAAGATGTAAAGTAATAATATGAGAGGAAAATCGGAAAGTAGTTATTTATAGGTAGGATTTGAAAAATCACGGCCTATAATAACAAAGTTACCGTTATTATCAATTACCCATCAATATGATTTGGACGGTACTTTCCACATAAGAAGACTTTCCCCAGCGATACTTTCGGGAAACAATGCTTTGCCAAAATTTCCTCATATAAACTAAGTATCAACAAACATCCTCCCCTCAAGCAATACGGGACTATACTAACACCTTATATTCCTCCCCTTAAACGAAGCTTAGTAGTTAATCATTCCAATGCTTCGACCAAGTGGAATGAAGTGACACATCAAAACCTTTTGTGAGTAAATCGGCTACATTGTCATCCGTGTGAACCTTAACTACATTGATGAGCCTATGCTCATAACAATCTATGATAAAGTGATGCCTAATCTGAATATGCTTTGTCTTGGAATGATACACGGGATTCTTAACAATACAAATTGTACTCTCATTATCAATATTGATAGGAGTATTTTTGAAATTGAACCCATAGTCCAAGAGTTGATTCTGCATCCACAAAACTTGACCACAACAACGGCCTACATATTAAACCCGTTAGATGATGTTGTCGCAATTGTCTGCTTTTGCATTGCCAGGTGACTAGCCTTCTTCCAAGATATTGACATCCACCAGTTGTGGATCTTCTATCATAATTATCACCAGCATAGTCACTATCCGAAAAAGCTTCCAAGTGAAAAGGTGACTCTTTAGGATACCACAACCCCAACTTAGGTTGTTGTTTCAAATAACAAAAAACTCTTTTAACTGCATTCATGTGAGAGATCTTCGGTGAGACTTGATATCTTGCACATAGACAAGCTGCAAACATGATATCGAGGCTGGATGCGATAGATACATAAGAGAGCCAATCATTGATCTATAAAGCTTGACTTCAACAAGGTGTCCATCTTCATCTTTACCCAATGAATTGATAGATTTAATAGGTGTAATAACAGCCTTCATATCATCAAAATTGAATTTCTTAAGTATGTCAGTAACATACTTGTCTTGGCTGATAAAAATACCTTCCTTTGACTAGCAACTCGAAGTCCTAAAAGAAAGTCAACTCTCACATTGAACTCATTTGAAATTCTTTCGCATCGGTTGCTCAAACTCCTTAACCATGGACAGTTTGGTAGCCCCAAAGATGATATCATCAACATAAACTTGAACTAACATGATATCTTTCTTGTCTCCCTTAATAAACAAAGTCTTGTCAATAGCTCCCCTTCTATATCCATGTTGCAATAAGAAAGTGGAGAGTCTCTCATACCAAGCTCTAAGTGCCTGATGAAGGCCATAAAGAGCTTTAACAACCTTGTAGACTTTGTTTGGATGTTTAGGATCTTCAAAACCGGGAGGTTGTTTGACATAAACTTCCTCTGTAATCTTGCCATATAAAAAGGCACTTTTAACATCCATCCGTAAACTTGAAAGCCCGTATAAGAAGCAAAGGCAAGAAATATTCTAATAGCTTCTATTCTTGCTACAGGAGCAAATACCTCATCATAATCTACCCCTTCCTCCCGATACTATAACCACGAGCAACTAACCTTGCCTTGTTTTTGATAACATTGCCTCTTTCATCTCTTTTAACTCTAAAACCCACTGGTTCCAATAACTCTCTTCCCATCTGGAAGATCACATAAAACTTCTTGAAGTTTAAATTGAAGAATTTCTTCCCGCATAGCTTCAACCGACTTTCTTTAGTCAAAGCTTGAGCAATATTCTTGGGTTCCTCTTGAGATATGAAACAAGTAAATAGCGATTTGATGGTCCTTATGATTCACTTGTTTGTTTATACACAAAGCTAAGTACAGCATTGTGAGGTTTTGTGAAACCCTTAGCTTTGTGTCTAGTCAAGACTCCGAAGTAGAAGGACCAATGATTTGATCAGAAGGATGATCCTTATGAGTTCTTAAGTTTGGAGACTGTGGAACTGCATAATTATCATCTAAATTAGTAACATCGACACCTTCATTGGAATTTGAGAAAATACCTTCAACTTCAAATTCATCATCAGTATCTTCTAATCCAGGCATGGTATGATCATCTAGATCATCTAAAGTTATCGGCCAAGTGCGGTGATACTTTGTTCAAAAATCTTGTCCAAAATCTTGTAAGAGTACTCTTGCCCGGTTCTTTTTCTTTGCCTTTTCATAAGCTCTCCTTTGTTCATCAGTGTAAGAATGTGCTAAAACATCTTGAAGAAGCATCGATTAAGTTCTTCTTGAATAGATTGATCCTCAATGGAATGTGAGGATTACGGTGAACAAGATCTTGTTTTGAAGAAAGCGATGCACTGGCTTAAACAACAGTACTTTGGTTTGAACTTCAGAATCTTTAAGCGAGAACATGGATCTAATATGAACATCAAGAACAACATATTGGATATCTTCTTCATTGTGCATAGGTTGATTTTCTTCTCTCACAGTAACATAATTCATTGAAGGAGATAAAATCTCAAGATCAAACATCCAATCGGGACCTTTACCTTTCTCATTGTCTTGATCTTCTAAAAACTCAACATGAAGACAATCTTGAACCTTCTTAGTAACTTTGTTGTATACTCTAAAGCCCTTCTTGAGTAATGCAATAACCCAATAAATATCCTTACGGACTTGCCATCAAACTTCCCTAGATTGTCAATAGTGTTTAAAATAGTAAGAGGGCAACCAAAGGGTTTCATAAAATGAATGTTGGGTTTAGTGCCCATCAGCAATTCATAGGGTGTCTTCATGCGTGGTTTAGTGACTAAGACTTCTGCAAGTACATAACAAGCGTTACTTCACGACGCCCGGGCTGAATGGTAGATGAAATCACCTAACATTGTTCTTCTTCGCTTCAATCAAAGTCCTATTCTTCCTTCGCAACACCATTCTTTGTGGTGTTCTTGCAATACTAAACTCCCTTTTTATGCCTTTGTTTACACAAAATTCATCCATAAGTTTGTTCTTGAATTCAGTTCCATTGTCACATCTAATACCTCTAACCTTGAGTCTCAATTGGTTTTCAAGAGCAATAATCGGTCTGCGGATAGCATCAAAAGTATCATCTTTAAAACCAAAAGAAAACCAATGAATCTACTACAATCATCGGTAACAACCAGTGGTACTTTTTCTTATTTAAACTTGCCCTGAGAGGCAGTCCAAATAAATCCATATGTAATGGCTCAATGGTTCTCTAATAGTGCTTTCCTCAAGCTTCTTGCAGGAAGCTTTGTGTTGTTTACCCTTCTTGCATGCCAAACATGATTGATCATTCTTGTAAGTCTTTGAAGGTAGACCTCTAACTAAATTGCCTTTGACCGTTTGTTGATATTCTTGAAATTAACATGACCCAATCTTCTATGCCATTGATGCCTCTTAGATGTTGATTTAGCCACCAAACATGTGGCGTGCTATATGAATGTAGACTCCTCATGTCTAAACTATACACATCATTTGTCCTTGGTACTCTAAGTACTACCAAGTCATCATCAACAGGGTTTAAAGTCGGAGAAGAATGAGACATTCTATTACGGTGAATAACACAGGATGCTTTTATCACAAATTTGAGAGGCCCGACAACAAGTTGAACTTAAGCTCCTTACATATCGACATTTCAAAATCGATTCTTCCAGCTTTAATTGTTCCTTTCCCTGTAATCCTTCCTCCATTGGGATCATTCCCAAATGCAACTTTTCTCAACTAATCTTCCCTAAAATCGACGGAGATCTCTTTGTCTCTGTCATACTTCGGAGCAACCACTATCCACAATAAGATGATCTTTAAGCTCCTCTTAGGGGTTGCCACCGCAAAGAAAAAGAGTTAGAAACTCTAAGGAACCCAAGCCATCAGCGACTTGTGTTCCCCTTACAGATTACAAACTCAAATTTCTTGAGTATGTAATTCCCACTATCTTTCAAGTGATGATCCAAAATTATCTTTTGAGTTTTAGCATGTGGATTTTCAAAACTTTATGGTTTTTCAACATAAAATCTCTTTTACCGGTTTATTAGCATTTTCTTGTGTCACACAAACATCCTGATTCACTTTTTGTTGAGCGTCTTCGTATTGTCCCTTACCATACTTCCCCTTTTACCCATTCAGTTTTAAGGTGGTTCTGTGATCTAGATCCCCTATATGAATTGTGATATATTCTAGGTTGATAGTGAGATCTCCTAGAATACCTATTCCAAGCAGTTTTATCAAGACCTTGTCTCCGAGGCGTTACTTTGTGAAATCTTGGGCGGAAGTTAGATACTTTGGAAAGTCTTGTGAGATACGAAGGTCTTCTCTGTGGGTATCTAAGATCCGATGTGAAGTTGTGATTTGAATTATTAGTCCAAACGGTTTGTACTCTCTAGGTTTTGGTTGGAGTCCGTTCTTTGAAATTTTCTAAGGTATTTCGAGTGATGTTCACAATCCTTAATTAGATGAGTAGGGCGAAACACACAAAACACGATTCCGACCCATCTTGTCAAAGTGACATTTTCTATGTCTATGCCCAAAATTATTTTGCCTTCTGGGTGAGTGATTAAACTTGTTTTGACCAAAATTATCCCAAAAAGGTTTAGCGATCGCTTTTGAAAAGGTTTTGAAGAAGGTATCTTTGCTTGTGAAGCAAGATACTTTGATTTAAAGGTACTGCTTGGATTTGAACATCGCTTTTCACAAGTTTCTTTGGGTGTCTCATACCTAGATTTAGCAACTAGCTTTTTCCTAAACTCTAGACTGTCTATTCCAAACCGAGAAACATCAGGCCTAAGGGGTTGATGAATGCCAGTGGGATGTGGAACAACATGATAATCATTAGTCATCTTATATGCGGGGTGAGGTAGTCCAATGTACCATCATTACTAGATGTATCTACATAATTAATGAGTTCTTCATCACTAGTGGTTATATCCTCATACTCACCTTCATCCCGATTACTAGATTGGTTTTCTTCTATCTTACTAAAATCCATACCAAAACCTAATCCAGTTTTAAGATAAGCTCTTTCTTGTTTTTGAACATAAGAAACATGTGACGAGGACTCACTTTGAGCAAACTTAGCTAACAAATCATCTCTTTCCTTAGTTAATTTCTCAATTTAAAGCAATTTTACGAGTTTAATTTCCATTCACTAAGCTTTTAACTGATAATCTGTTGTGCATATTTTTCCTTAAGCTACTTCATTAGTTTCATGTGCTAAAATTTTGGCTTCCATAGATTCTAAGTTATTTGATAACCGCTACCTCATACCCCTTAACAATTATCTCTCTCAATCACATAGCTAGCAGTAATTTATGATAAAAATCATGACACTTAGAACATACCTCTGTGATAGGAGTTGATGCTGTGATGTTCGACATCTTGAATATTGTCGTAGTAGGATTTCTTCCTAGTCAGAGTTTCCACACAAGCTCAGATACCACTTGTTGGATCGATATACTTTAATCAAACTATCTTAACTAGCTTGTTGAGGTTTAATAACCTCGGATAAATCCTAAGTTATTAACAAAGAAACACTGAGTAATCTTTATTAAGTCACGAATTTACTAACAAAGCTAAGAATAACCTTTTATTATAAACTCTAAATCCTTATTATTATGGATACTCTAATACAACTCTAAGATAATCAAACTTTTCTCTAAAACACTAATTCTAAAATCGTAAGTCATATCTCTAATGCCAATCTAGGAGTCCTTTTATAGGCTCAAGGATATCCTAGTCGGTTTAATTGATAACCTTCTATGACAAGTAATCTAAACATAGAATACAATTCTTTCCATAAACGAATATAATGATTCTTTTGTTCTTACTTAGATACTTTGACTTTATATTGCATTACTTTGACTTTGTCTTTAACTTGATTACTGAGTCTTTAACTTCTTCCAGTACTTTGCAACTTACAGTACTTTGATATCTTCAGTACTTTCATATCCCAACAGTTTTCATTTCGGGCATGATGTGTATTCGGGAGAGTTCTTGAGCATTATTCTTAGAGACTGACTGCATCAATTCGTCTACTTGGGGGAAGTGGGTTCTTGACAACTTTTGGTATGGATCGCTTCAAACTTCAGTGAAAAAGGAATTTGAGAAGATTATTTAAATGTGGGATGATACTTTGCTGATGTTCTATTGGATGATATAACCTCGAACGAAGAATCACGGTGATTATTCTTAAAAGGAGCAGCAAGATCGATGATAATGGTTGTTCTTTGCACACTTTGGCTAATGGAAGATTGAAAGAAAGCTTTGAATCGATCATTAAGGATTTTCGGTTTGGGAAGTGCCAAAGTCTCACATTCTTAAAGGCTCATTTCTTCTTTTGGGAGCCTTGGAAGCTTTGGTGGTGGAAGTTTAAGAGATGACGAATTCTATCTTCTCTGACGTCTTTTCGATATCCTTATCTCGGTACTCGTATCATCATCTTCTTAAACTATATCATCTAAACTATCTCTGTAAATATTTATCAAAAAGAAAATACAAAAATATAAAACCAACAAAAACAAAATAGAAAAATATAAATTCAACAAAAACCTATAAAAATCAGAAAATTTGAAAAATACAAAAAAAAAATATATATTGTTTTTCTAAAGACATGTCTTCTGGTATCGATAACATCTATGGTCTTATAAATGTCATTCAATAATGGCACGTGACCATAGATGAAGTTCGATCAGGAGGTGTAAATATAAAACATGTCACAAACTATGGCTTGCAGTTACTTCAGACCGTAACCCGTGCTTAAACCATGGTTTGCTATTATTTCATATAGCAACCCGTTCTTCAAGAAAGGAAAGTGCTGCGCTAAACCATTTTTCAAAATTCGTGCACTTATCCTAAAAACAAATTGAGGAAAGTATGAAGGATGCATTTCCTACAAATGTTTTCCTTTATAAATTCTTTAGAAAAATATTTGTTGTTTTAACAAAATGGTGGTAAATGAGTTGCTTGTAAATCAATCGTTCGAGTTTTAAGTAAATTGAAAACTCAATCAATGACTTAAGCACTTTAAAATTTTCAGAAAAATAAGTCATTGATTGAGAGGGAGAATGTTTTCAAATCTATATCATCTGACGAGCTCATCTAATTATCCTATATACTTAAATGTAAAACATGTTAACCTACGTTGAAGGACTAGGTGCCTAGGATATGATAGATCGGATTAGATGATTAGAGTTTGATAAAGACATAATTCCCGTGCATTTGTATGATCTGATTGATATGTTGGATTAACTTTTATTAGTCGATTCTTGTTTGGGTGATGTCGACCACCATACATCTGTATGTGTGTTCACTAACGTATGCAGGTATATTGGTATATAAGAATGTTCCCTTTCCGGATCCCACAATAGAAGATGATTGGATGCCGAAAGGAAAGGGTAATGTAGGATCGTAATATTTATTGTGTTGATGATTCGGGTGGTCTTGGATGATGAAAATACATGTTTGCCATAGTTAGAGAGATGAGAGGAGTTTCTTGCTAGAGACTTGGTTCACAAAATGCAAGGTTAGATTAAAAGGCTCCACCCTTCCATGGATGGAAGGGGTATTTATAGTTACACAAGATACGTCCTCCTATCGGACTGTGGATCAGTCATACAGTGGGTAAAGACCCGTCCTTCCTCCACGGTGTTACACTAAACTTTTCTACGCTACTAATTAACTAATTAACTACTAAACAACGTAAATAACTACAAGTCTACAAGCTAACATATGCTAGACCATAATTGGGGTGACCGACACTTTAACATGGAATTTCCAATTCCTAACAATCTCCCCCTAAGGGAGGTCACCCCATGTAATACATTTTGCATCCTAGCATTCTTTCTTTGTCTTTATATCTCGAGCTCGTAGACTTTAATTCTTCAATTCCGCAATCTTTGTGCTTTTGTAGCGATTCTTCATAGTCCGATTATTTTGTACATTAAGTGGAGGCCTTTAACTGATCCACATCTTTTATGATCTTCGAGCTTTCTTTGAGATAATCAGCCACAGCAAATCTCTTTGGATCATCCATAGTTGTGTTGCCTTCATGTGATGTTGTAACTTTCGGACCGACATGCTCACACCTTTTGGATCATGACATCTTTCCATCAGAGTAGCGGAAGCTTTACTGGTTCATGATATTTGCGGTAGCGAAGCATAGTATAAAAATATCGAACCGGGTTATGTAGATATGCGCCAGTCATGATTTCTTCAATTAAGTGTGGATGCTGTGAGCATGCGGCTTTGGATTGACTCCTTAGTTCGATCACCGCAACCGTCCAAATGTACGCAAACAACGATTAGCAATAAAACACGAAAAGTGTCTTTGATAACTTTCGTTGAATTGAGGTACACGCCCCGGTTCCCGTTGATCGGTACAAGTACTGCTGTCGAGGTAGAATTCGAAGAATCTCCCAGGGTTTACTTTCTACTAATTCTCAAACCGAACGTCTCAAAAGACAACGGAGAGTGAACCGACAAATTGAGATTCACCGATTGATGAAAAATGATTTGAAAACAATTGTGTATTGCTTAAAGAAAGAGTTTTGCAATACGACGGAGGTTTTATGAGAAAGATCAATTTTCAATCATAAATACTTTTTATATTTGAAAAGAGTACACATTCGATGCTATAGAAAAAAAGATTCGCACATCGAACGGCTTTTCCAAAAGTATTTTTTCAATCAGAGATACTTTTTGAATTTGAAAATGAATACACATTCGATGTGCTAGAGAAAAGAAGATTTGCACATCGAACGGTTTTTCCAAAAGTATTCGTCAATTCATTTCCTGGACAAGGTTGATTCAAGAGTGAATCGCCCCATCGTTTCTATCCAGTTGTCACAAGTATGATCTTTAGAAAAGATCTCACATGTCACCCACCAAGAGCTTGTTTGATGTTGGATCTAGAAGGATTTCCATCTTCATCGTGAATATTCTCATATCACTCGGATGTTCTGGCAATACCACAAGGATAAAGCGTAGGACTCTTAATATATTTTTACTTTCCACATTGTGTGAAACAGCAAGTCTTCATTAATTTTGTGTCCTAATGAGATATTGTGGAGGATCTCTTGGCTCTAGACTCAATAGTGCATATTTGGTTCCTATGCCGGAGACTAGGGAGAGGGTCTCCTTCTTCAATATCAACAATCTCTAAGAAAACGATAGATTATGTCGGTTCCCCGTGATAATGAAACAAGCCCTTTTAAGAGGAACTTGAGTAGTTTGGGAAGTTTAGTGCGGTCGTCAGGTCCATGACGTCTTGTCTTCAATACCGGTGTCACCTTGGTAACCACCAGTAGCATATGTATTGAACGGTTTCGCCCTAAGGTTGAATTGATGGAGGGCAATTTCTTTTCACCCTTTTTCACATTCAGTTCTTTTCATTCTTCAACCCCTTCAGTGCTTACCGAGACTTCATTACTAGAACCTTGTTTGGTTTATTCCAGTACTAGCTCTGTCTCAGTCCGCACTCTTCCCATATCTCACTTTTCTCCTTTTTTTCATCATACCTAAGGACTCTACACTATCTAGTGGATTGTCGCTGGGTAGATCCCTCCATTTCTGGCGGATCGTGGGAACTAATACCTAACCTCACCATCCTTATAACTCCATACATAAAGTAAAAAGGTTGGTCTTTTGGTACAGTTCATTCTTCCTTGAAACCAATTGAAAAATCATTTGGAAAAACAATTAAGGTACTTGTGATACAATCAAAGCATTTTGTACCTTAATAGTTTTGATCATTTAGAAAACCTCCCCCTCAACATGTGCATATGATTTAGAAATTGTTTAGCACATGAGAGGCAGAAGAACTTTGAAATATTTTATTTGATCACAATTTTCATACGAAAAAGCCATTTGATTTTCTTGGTAAATTCTCCCCCTCAATATGTGCATAGGATATATGAAATCATTTTATCACATAGAGGAAAGAGTTCTTTTTGAAGCACATTCACGATCACAAAAGACATTAAGAAAACCATTTGAAAACTAATTCAAGGTACTTTATGTTGAAACATATAAATCTTTGTACCTTGAAAGTTTGTTTTCTTTTGAAATGCTCCCCCTCAATATGTGCTTTGATATTCGAAAGCGTTTAGCACATATGAGAGAGCAGCCTGCACAATTGAATCAAAACGATCACCTTTTATCAAATTTCATTATTAAATCACAAATTCTCCCCCGATCAAAAATATCAAACCCTTTGAGATTTTGGATCCCAAGTGATTTAATAAGATTTATAAAACATGGGAGAATATGTGGCCTGGTTTAAATACTCATCTTGTTTTTGGATAAATGCTCCTCCTCAATCATGTGCATCATGTGTATGAAATCGTTTGGCACATGGAGGCAGGAGTGCCTTTAAAGGACTAAAACCAATTCCATTAAAACCGATTTGAGATTTAAATCATGATCTCTCCCCCGATCAAATATTTCAAACCATTTGAGATTTGTGATCCCAAAAGATTTAAATCATTTAGAAAAGTTTGGGGAAAGACGTGGCAAGATTTAATTTTGAAAAATGACAGATAAGGACCAATTTAAGACATTAAAGATTGTTAGTATCAGGTATGATTGTTTTAAGAGATCTTTAAGTAAAATAAAACAATTTCACAATCAAACAAGAACAGAAAACATTTCATTTTGAAAGACCTTGATTAAAAAGAAAAATCATACCATGACATAACATTAAATCTTTAGATCACCACTTATTATCGTACACAACGGAACTTTTGTGAAGAAATATCGTCTGAAAATATTTTATTTCAAAATCACTCTCCCCCTCAATCCATGACAGTAGTCGATGATTGAGTGACTTAAGTTTTGATAAAATGAAGTCCGATGATTTTCAAAATTAAGTCCAATTAATTTTCAAAACAATATTTTCCATTTTCAAACCAATTTAATCAAATTATTTCAAAATTGTTTAAAAATGGTATCCGCAAAGATGTTGGTAGAAGCTTATGTTGTTAGGCTTGGAAGCTTATGTGGTATCTGCACAAAGATCGTTCGTTAGGTGGTTGAGAGGCTTATGTTGTTGCTGTAGGGCTTGGAAGAAAAACCGTCTGCAGATGCAGTGAGACTTCTTACGTTGCATTTTAATGCCAATTGAGGTCAAATTAAGCTCGTTTCTTCATTTTTAGATGAAGGAAATCTGACGTCATGATGAGACCTCTTACGTTACATTTATGCCAACTCTCCATAGAAGTCCAATTAAGCTCCGTTTCTTCATTTGTCAACCCAAGATATAGTTGCCCTTTCCTTTCGGCATCCAATCATATTATTTTGTGGGATCCGGATAGGGAACATTCTTATATACCAATATACCTGCATACGTTAGTCAACATAAACAGATATATGGTGGTCGACATCACCCAAACAGCAATCGACTAATAACAGTCAATTCAACATATCAATCAGTTCGTATAAAGCATGGGAATTATGTGTTTATCAAACTCTAATCATCTAATCCTAGCAATCATATCCTAGGCACCTAGTCCTTCATCATAGGTTAACATCATTTTTAATTAAGCATATTAGGATAATTAGAAAAGCCCGATAGATGATATAAATTTGAGAACATTCTCCCCCTCAATCAATGACTCATTTTCTAAAGGTTTAAAAGCGCTGAAGTCATTGATTGAGTTTTCAATTTTATGAAAACTCTGGCTGATTGATTTTCAAGCAACTCATTTACAACCATTTTTGAAAAACAACAAATATTTTTCTGAATAATTTTAGACGGAAAAACATTTGTGTAGGAACAGCAGTCCTGCGACATACTTTCCTCAATTTGTTTTTAGGATAAGTGCACGAATTATTTGAAAATAGGTTTAGCGTAGCACTTTCCTTTCTTTAAAGAGCGGGTTACTATCTAAAATAAGAGCAAACCATTAGTTTAAGCATGGGTTACAGTCTGAAGTAACTGTAAGCCATTGTTTGAAGCCTGGTTACTGATCTGAAATAACGTAAGCCATTTTTTGGACAGTTTAGAAAAGAATATTTACACCTCCTTTCGAACTTCATCTATGGTCCGTGCCATTATTGAATGACATTTCTAAGACCGCAGGATGTATCGATACCGAAGACACGTCTTTAGAAAACAATATTTTTGGTATTTTTCAAATTTTCTGATTTTTATGGGTTTTGTTGATTTTATACTTATTTTCTTTTTGTTGGTTTTATATTTTTGTATTTGGTTTTTTGATAAATATTTACAAAGATAGATTAGATGATATAGTTTAAGAAGATGATGATACAAGTAATGAGATAAGGATATCTGGCAGAGAAGATAGAAGTCACTCATCCCTAAAACTTTCACCACCAAAGCTTCCAAGGCTCTTTGGAAGAAAGAAATTGATCCATCCAGTGAGACTTTGGCAGTTTCCCCAAACCGAAAAATCCTTTAGCCGAGCAGATTCAAAGCTTTTCAAGCTTCCATTAGCTGTGCACAAAGAAGCACACCATTATCATCGATCTTGTCGCCCTTTTAAGAATAATCACGTTGATTCTTTTCTCGAGGTTATATCATCCAATAGAACAACAAAGAACGATCATCCCACATTTAAATAATCCTTTCAAATTCATTACATATCATCAAGTCCAGTTTATGCATCCTCAACGAAGTTTTCAAGAGACCACTTCCCCAAGTAGATGAATTGACGCATACCTCTTTGACTAGAGCCGTGAACCGAATACACATACCCAAAGACAAAGAAACTTATACCATCGGGCAGTAGCATTAAGTCCAATAGCCAAAGGATAACCTCGATGTATACTTTTCTCTCCCTCAAGAAAGTGTATGAAGCTCAAGAACCCGGCACTAATGCCCAAAAGAGAATAACCGATAACACAGAAGAAGCTTAATCACTTCCATTATTCTCTCATGAGACTATCTCTTCATGATTTCAACTCCTAATAAGTGATTATATCTATGAATCATCGATTAAGCACTCAAGTGAAATTAGGCCCCCTGGCGTATTACAATTTTCTCCTCGATGATTGTGATAACATCAAAATCATCACACACTGCACTTTTTCATCTCGTAAACTAACTCTTCCATCTCTTCCCCACATAGTTGGAATAAGAACACTAAACGCCTTGAGTAAACATCGAGTTTCTCTCATGTAATGACATTAGTCTTCCCATATATTCAATCACTTAGAAGTATTAAGCTCATATCGTTTACTCGCATTTAGATGCGTCTCCTTCCCCTTGTTTTTTAGACACTCATAAGCAACATATTATAAGCCCAAATACTTGAAATCCGCTGGTAAGAAACATCTTTATCTTTGTGAGAATCAATTTGTCAAGAATGCTAGCAAGTCTAATTGGGGATTAAATATGATTTTTCGCTCTCCCCAATTAGTGTTCTCCCTAAACCCGACACTGCTTTGATACAGCCCGCATTAAGAAGAAGAAGTATTTAGATCTAAATGCAACTCGTCTTTAGTCTTCTAACATACGCTGTAAAATGTAGAATGCATCAGTAGACTCCGACCTTCTTCAAGATTGTCCGATTGGGGAATAGAAAGTCAACATCTTCAACTCACCAAATGCATTCCCGCTAACTTGGAAATAGTAAAATCCTTTAACTAAAAATCCTCCCAATCAAACAAGAATTAAAGATGTCTAATCAAGGAAATCAACCTCAACCGGAAGCACCTTTGTCATTTAATCATATACTGAAGATGTCAACTAACTACTGTTAGAAGAAACACCATGTAAAGATGACCCGATAAAGAAGAAGCTCGGTTCTTACATGAGTTTGGAGCCGTTTGACCATTTATTCTCATATAATAATCAACCATGCAGTAATTTCACACTTTCTCCCTCAAGAATTGCATAACGGAGTTGCCATTCGATCAATAAGCCGACTACATCCAAATGTACTATTCACACTTCTCCCCAAAATTAGCACGCGATGTCGCCATCTTCATTATAATCGAGCAAGTGGAAATGAGAAAACAATCAATGGTAGCCCGGTTCACTTGATAATTAAAAACGCTTGGAAAAAAGTATGAAGCATGTTGATGAGAATGGTCATAAATGAGAAGATTTCTTCTTCGTAAGATAAAGCGACCAAACGCATAATTCTTTTCTTTAGAGTAATGCAGGCATCAACGTCTGTGTTCATATCATTATAAGAAGATTTCTTCTTCAAGATAAAGCGACTGAGACATAACTTTTCTTTTCTTTAGAGAACAACTAGGCTTGAACTATTGTGTTCAAACGTCATATAAATCTCTCTTTTCATCTATTCTTGGCAAAACATGTAATCATCACCATTATCATTCAAGTAGGATCTTTTTGTGACAGCTTGATGGAGAAAACCCAATATGATGAATTTGACCTTGAAGTAAACTACCTAACTCGCGACTTAAACTTGCACATATGTAACAAAGATCGTTTGAGAATTCATGCTCCATTGAATCCTTAATTACTCTATACTCTTCAACCAACCAACCATCAAGTAATAGATGTACATCACCTCTGAAAACCACAATTAAATGTGACATAAAGCACTACAATGTAACTCCTTAAAGTGATAGTTATCTGGTAGTAAGAGCCCAATTCCCCCAAGTAGTAAAAGAAAAGGTAAAAGACACCCAACAATAACTAGATTTCCATGTCTTCGCTTTTTATAATAAGCTAACAAGGATCTTGAAGAATCTTCATCCAACCATCCCTATACCTCCTCAGATACTAAGTATACTCGTCCGTGATATTTCACTTCAACCTCAAATAAATAATAGTGAATTAATGCCGCTTGTCACATCTTCTGCTTAAAAGCTCAAATCTATCCTTCTTTGACATTTAAATGAACTTTGATAATGGTTTCATCTCGACCATGGTTAAAAGCACATAACCCCATAAAACCATGTAATAACCAAACGCCATGACCGAATATCCAAACACACATCCAATTCATGAAGTACACCCTTTTATCCCTTCTTGAGCGTAAAACAGTAGCACCAGCATCAGAAACGATCCCGAAATACACTTTCCTTTTCTCCAGGATGGTTCCAACATTACGGGATTTTACAACTCTACGGTTTAAACCGAAAAATAGTTTCTTTCGCGGGATTTTATAAAACAAAGAATAAACCGTAAGATAGATCCGGAAATGCACATTACATAGACCAGGATGTTTCCATTGTCCCGGGATTTTACAAGTCTATGATTTAAACTGAGAAATAGGTTCTTTCGTGGGATTTTACAAAATCAAGACAAAACCGTAAACAATGTCAGCTTGAGTGTGTAATGACAACTTTAGTTTCAGTGAATATCTGTTTTAGGGGAACATGCAGCAGTTCATTATCCAACATCATCAACCATACAATAAACACTTTGGTAAACACATCATTCACGTGATCATTCTGCCATCTAATGTTGTGACCTCCTGATGAAGTAAACCCGATATACCAAACTTGATCATGAAGTAAAATTCCCTGGATTTTTTACTTAAAGTTGTACTAATCCTCGTGAAAGAGAAACGGTGTACCCAATGTACAAAACCTCTTGACATATCCTCAACTGCGTGAGACACCGAAGTGATAGTTACGTTGTGGGTTAAGCGAGAAAGAATCACAACCGTAACTAAATAGCCAAGTCTTTATCACACTCTATAAATGCCCAAACAAGTCATCCTCGCGGTAGGATAGGAAGAAAGAAGACGAAATAAGTAAACGTGCCCGGAAAATCTCACTTCAAATCCAAATAAGACATATCGAACACAAACAACCCCCTTAGTTAACTTTGTTCAAATGACAATTCAAGCCGTGACATAATATTTTCCGTGAAAATGTATAACCCAAAGTACTCAATCGCATAGTCACAACAAATCTCATCAACAAATCTCAACATTAAATCGTTGGCCCATTTGCATAAATCACTTTTCAAAATACCACTAAATCCGTTCAAGCCCATGTGAAAATCAAATTTGATGACCAAATATCCTTAAACGTGTATCCTTGTAAAATTTATACTAATATACCACACATCAAATTTTATCAAAAATAGTATCCAAAATTTTTTTAAGAAAACTTGGATAACCATTTCCATATACGATCATTGTTATAGTGGTCAAAAAACAAATTAAGTGCCCGATCCGTAAGACATGATACACTGATCCATATTTGACGGAGGCCCATGATCCATCCTACATCCAATTCCGGCCCACCCATACGTGATACCCGATCCAGTTAAATACAACCCTAATATTTGGGTATAAATCACATCACATCTCACATATAATAAACCTATCACACTCCTAATAATTCTCAACAAACCCTAATCACTCCTCAAGTTTCAGTCCACCCCAATCATAAACTTTGAAAAAACGTTTTATCAAAAACTCTTGTCACAAACGTAGATCAGGAAACAACAAACGTATACCCATGACACTCAAATGATCAACTCCTTCCACATTTAACTCAATCTCAATTGATACCACAACAAGAGTGAGTAACAGGTAAGAGCATAAATCCTTCATTCCTATGTTGACCTCGCCACAGAGATGGCACGAAGGTCTTTGAATCGAAGGTCCTTAATTCGCCACAGGGATGGCTCGAGGGTATTGTGATTACAACGATATCAACTCCCAACTAGCACAGGTAGGTTCTGAAAAAGATTTATCCTTTTTTTATAGTGACATAAACGAACCAAGAACAATGATTTAACATGGTTGTTACAATCATATTCTGTTAATTCGTATATTATCATGGATTTGGATTTGATTAATTATCTTTTTACCGAAACAAAGATGTGATTCAATAATTATTGTTGAAATCATTTCTTTATGTTCGGATAATATCAGCAACTTTTGATCAATGATGTTATAAGATTCGTGAGATTAGGCCAAGAAGGGTCTTGATGTAACATTTGATAACCACGAAGCATGAAAACTGAGATCGAAAAGATTTACTTGGACATTTAAATTTTGTTGAGTGACATGAATTAATCAAAGAAAAGAGTATAGCAAACTTGTTATATCTCTTCTTGATATTCGGATATTAATCAGATGTTGAATAGATTCATGAGATTTGTTGATTATTCTTGTGAGATGTTGAAGGATGTAGCACTAATTAGAATATGTTGATGATGTGGTTTATGACTTGATGTTGTTAAGAGTCTTGAGATGTGGATTGTATGGAATCGTTCTTGAAGTTGTGATATTGTTTGGTATTAGTTTAGAATGGTCAACAAATCTTAGTCATGGTCTTCTTCATCTGAAAGTCTGTCAAGTCGCTTCCATCGAGTCAAATCGCTACATAACTATAAGTACACAATGTAACACACCAAAAATCGGATTTTAGCGGAAGCATATAAGTTTTGGGTGCTACTAATCGGTATCACAACACAAGCATAGAGTAAAAGGTTTTTCTTAAGAAAACTCATTTATTTAATAAAATCAATGTTTACAATAAAGTTTAATGCGGAAATAAGCCCATAATAAATAAGCGGTCCCCAAATACAAATATCAGAGTCGTCTATGGCCATGTCATGCCATTGCCCAAGCGCCTCCAAAAGTAAGCAATCGCCTCAATACCTGAGAATACACGCTAAAAGTGTCAACACGAGGTTGGTGAGTTCATAGGTTTTCATAAAAGTATTGCGAGTTCAAAAGATCCTTTCGATCATTGTGGCGCTCACAATGTCGCGAAAACAAGGTTTACCTTTAAGCAAAAGAATAAAAAGGTGGACCACAAGGTTTTCAAGTGCAAATTATTTCTCATAAACAAGTCAAATTTAATCAAGGCATACCCTACTTAATTCATAGTATCAAAACATTTATCCGCAAAATAGTTCATAAACAACATCGGACCATATAAAAATCAAACACTACAACGAATATAGTGTCACGCAAGTTTAACTATTACACAGGCTAAGTCATGAAACCATCACTAGATAGCACGAGCCATGACTATCTCTAAACACACTAACAAACGACATGTTATACGTCCCCCACATGAGCCATGTTGGTCGGACGGGGTGGCCATTCCCAATAGATCTATCCATAACATTCGCACCATCCTGAGCCAGGATGTAACAATTTATAACAACGCTTGGGTTTCTAACCTTAACCTAGCACGTAATAGCTCACAAAAACATTTTCAGGTCCAATCCAAAACAGTTCAAGCACTTGTGTCCACATAAAAACATATTTAAACCAAATCACGCATCATCGTTAGACCAAGTATCAATCATTTATTCAAAGAAATCAAGCATTTGCATTTAATAAAAACGAGCATGTATTCTCCCCCAAAACAATTTAAAAGCAAGTAAAATTAGGGGCCATGAACTCACCTCGAAGTGAAGCAACGCAAGAATCACAACTAACAAGACTGACATCAAAGAGCAAGCACAACCAAATCATGAAGGAAGGCACGTCGATATCCAAAGAGTACAAGTACATCGGTACTACATGGTCGCGACCTAATAGTATACGTATTATCTCAAAATACGTCTCAAAAAGTAAAATAATATAATATCCGAAAGACAACGTGTCTTAGTTTTCGTGGAATACTCGTATCAAATATTTCAAAAATTCATTATCGATATCTCAAAAGTTTAGTTTTAACGTTTCGTGTGGTGGTAAGAAAAACGACTCGACATACAACTCACGCCACAAGTATATCACAATGTAACTCACACCAAACGTAACTCACACCAAAACATAATATATATCCCAATATAACATGAGGAATAGTCAAAAAGTGTTGATCAAGACTCGACTCGAGTAGAAAACGACAAGATAGAAGTCGAGGGAGTAACGACACATAACTATGCAAAGAAGGTCAGTTAATTGGTAAGTTTCGATGTTTACCCATAATCCCAAATAGCTTGCATAAAACAACCATGTTTTTCAATGACGATGAGTTTAAAATTGGCAATTTAAACAATAAAGGTTTTGTCACTTAAAAGAAAATTTGTTTAAACTCTTGTCGGGTTTTTAACAATAAAAGAAATTTAAATAAAAATAATAATAGCTTTAAAATGTTTTTATAAATTTCGGCATGACGCGTTCATTTATAAAATATTCCCAAGTCATCGTGACTTTAGTAAAATAAATTTCTCAAAGTAGTATTTCCCGAAAATTTAATTAGAAAACTAATAACGTGTATTTATTGATTATTAGACAATTTTTCTTTATTGTATCTATCACGAATCAAACATATTAAATTCATAACGAGTCTAATATATTGTATTCGTTTTGAGTCCAATAAGTCCAATTTGTCCAACGTCCAATTAATGACCAAGTCCAATAATATAATCCGCATATAGTGTATAATCCAAATCCAAATCTCAATCCCCAATTTATACCGAAACGTACCAAGCCTCAAACGTTTATCAAGAACTCAACTTAGAAAATAAATACTCCCTCTCGGGTTGGTTTCGAACCAGGCGCAAACAAACACCCAACTAAGCTGTTATTTGAAAATAGATGAGCCAACTAGATTTATTAACGATAGACAATAGCAAATTTCCAAATCACGATTGAAATAAGCAAATCCGAAATCTAATCTGAGACTCAACCGGGTTTAATAGCATGACTAGAGAACAAGGTAACTCAATCACACATTCATTTTATTTCTTACCATTCACAGATTTAATAATGTGACCACTTTAATAACTCGAGGACCTTTTTCAATGACGCCACCATCGTAATAACATGACACGATAATAACTTAGAATAAGCAACTTCAGGACTAAACTTTGAGGACCACTCTGGGTTTATACAAAAACTTGACTCAAGTAGCCAAACGTAAGTAAATGAGGACTCTAACTCACACTCAAATCAAAACATGACTAACCAAATCTATTACCATAATAATGAAAATTGATTAAATACCATTACCAGACACAAGACTAAAACCAAAAGTACCACTTTGGTGACTCTATACCTGATCCGCACAAGGTGGTTATTACAACCTCAGAACCATTAACAATTTTTTTTATATAACCGGTTCGACCCGCCCCGATTCCAAATGAAATCAACTAAACCATCTCCATAGTTCACAAATAGATTCAAACACCCTTTCACAGAATTTGTACCACACGAAACTATTGAAACGTTACCACATGAACAAGATTCAAGAACGCGTTTACAATGTTATACCCAGTTTTTACCACACGAAACTTTCAGAAAAAAAATCACTTTTCAACTCATTTTATTCCACAAAAGCATCAACAGGTTCGGTTTTACAGAAAATGCTAACACATGGACTTGTGATACTACGCTTACCATTAAAACAAGAGAGATAAGAGAGGAAAGGCGGCGAGGCAGAGAGACAACACAAGAACCCTAGAAATACCCTAGTCATACAACCCTTGATTCCTTCCGTCACCACCGCGGCATGGTGGCGGCTGTGGTGGTGATTCACACGAGCAAAACCCCATTCGAATCAATGATGAGCAAAAGAGAGACTAGAGAGGTGATGGCGGTGGCTTGAGACCCAAAACACGCCCTTGATTACTTGTGGCAAAACGGTTGGTGAGGTGGTGGCGTGGCGGCTGGCCGGAAATAAGGCGGCAGCCGGAGTGGCAGTTGCCAGAAGTGGAGGAGGAGGGAGGCTTTGATAAAATGTATCCAACCCTAACCCTAGCATAACATGTTCTATTTATAGTTGAGCACAAGGACGAATTTTGTAATGCACCATGTCCCCTCAGGGACTAAACGTGAAATTTTTAGCAATATTTTGTAGATATTAAGTTTGGGACATATTCGGAGGAGTAAACTGACTCGAAAAATTACAAAACTTGCGCCATTGCTTACGAAATCATTTTTTTTCCAATAATAATGAGTATTTACACCACTATTTTCTCATATACAAAAATAAAAATAAATCAAACGTCGGGTGTGCCGGTACGCGTTAGGTGCAAATTTCACATTTCATGAGACAGCTTTCTCGTTTTCTTGTCAAACAGGCTTAGAAAAGTCAGTAAATGATAAACAAACATAATTCCTTGAAAAACGAATATCTGGAAGAGTGCGAGTTGTCACAGACTTCCCTCCTTAACGGAATCGCGTCCTCGCGATTCAATTCGAGTTATCCGTTAGAATGAGAAAAGAGATATAGATATTTTCTCAATATTCCATTTTCACGTTCTCACATGAATTCAGGACATTTCTTAGAGTTTCCACTGATCAGTAAAAATAGGAAAACGACTTTGCTCAAGTCATTTGACTTCACGATTCACGATTTCGATAGGTTCCTCAACGCAGCTTAGGCGTTCCTCAATATGGATATCTCCCAGCAAAGACCATAATCGTTTTCAACAGTGAGGCATTACGTCTGATTACGCGCATGAAAACATCATGAATAACTAAGCGCTGACAGTTTCATGAACAGTTTTAGAATATCTAGTTGGGTATCCCCCACTTCGATTCGACAAATTATCGAGCGACATTTTCAACAATAAAGTGCCTCGTACAACGTGGCTATGGTTATAAGAGATTCCAACCAATGGGAGGTGTCTACCCAAACCATTGGTGAAATCGATCACGCGGACACGCAACATGTCCTTCAACGTTTGTATGGTCCTTTCACTCCAGCCAACAGTCTATGGATGATACCCAGTGCTCATACCAAGACTTGTTCCCATGGCTCTTGGAGTGATGACCAGAAATTTGATGTGAAACGATTATCAGATTAGAGGTGATAGAAATCGGCACTCCATAATGTACAATAGTCTCCTTCACGTGTGAGTGAGCAAAGTTGTCCATAGTGTCTGTTTCTTTGATTAGTAGGAACTGAGTAGGTTTGGTGACACGACCAACAATTACTGTGATGGAGCGGAATTCACTTCTAGGTTTCGTTCATAATACAGCCAGCCCAAAACATTTTGTAGGGTGACCACCAAATGATTTGTCGGAAAGTTGAAAGCAGTTTGTAAAACAATAACGGCGAGGCTCAATATATCATAAGGAGGTAGCAAGAATCACAGATATTCCCAAAGGGCGAGCGAAGGATTAGACGACAGCTCCAAGGATCGCGGTTCAAGTTACTCCTTAAAGTCTTAAGGTTTCGTTGGAAACGGAATCTCCACAAAATAGAGTTAAGCGATTGATACGACTCAGAAGGAGAGCATTAATTACAACTAGCAATCAATAGATTGATTCCGAAGTGCACTTAATACTTAACGCAAAGACACAAAGATTCAAATCCAACGTCAAAATTTCCAAAAGAAATTCGACTACCAATCGATATCAAACGAAATTCTAAATACAATTGAACGACGATGGTTCCAAAGAGTTATGCTAAAAGCATACACATCGATAGAGCGTACAGTGCAACATCAATGGGATAATCATAGATCGAAGATAAGGCTTAGAGTAGAAGCGTCTTCAACAAGACCAAAACAAAACCACGAGAATAAGCGAATCCATTTTCACCATAGGAACCAAAATCGCAAAATCTAACGATCCAAATTCAACGTAGCCAAGATCGATTCCAAATATTCCAATAAGCCCGATGAGCTTATTACAACTTCACGCAACCTAAATACAAACTTGTGACCAATCGAGTCAAACCTGACCCGATGCAAAACAAGGTCTTACAGTTCTAACGATTCCAAAAATAATCCGAAGTTAAATAATGATTAGACGGCGACGAATAGCGATTCATAACAAAGGAAGGATATAGCGATAAACAAGAATTTATGATGCCAGTGTGTTGTGTGTGAAGGAAAGCTTTTATAAAATTTTATGCTCGTATACACACACCAAAACTTTTCCATTTCCCGAAATCAAACCAAAAACCAACCGGACATAATTCTATTATAACTACTCCAAGTATCGCAGGAAATTCTCTGAGTGGACATAGGTGATCGGCTATGTCCCTATCCCCGGGTTGAATATAGGTGATCAGTCTATTTTCACCCGAGGTTCAATGAATTTTGATATACTTGACTTAGTTACTCTAGCATCATGTCTTTCACTTCCCAAAAATCCATTTTCAACAAATTTAAAACAAGTGTCCACACGGGACCAGTGATGAGATTTTGCAACGAAAGAGGCTAACGCTACAACATATACGATGCGTAAACATAAGTATGTCGAAGATACTTATAACATATAGTGAAAGATAAATGGATATACTCATCCAATAGTAAGGCACACATCTCATCAAATATATTAGCAATCAAAGTCACAAGTGAGGCATCACTTGGCAGGTGCACGCACGTGTCGGTCATAGGGTTAAATTTTCATAAAAGTGGTTATAGTCTAGGTTTTAAAATTTACACCAGTTCTCTATAACCTAGGCTCGATACAATTAACGTAACACCCAAAAATCGATTTTAGCGAAGCATACAAGTTTTTGGTGCTACTAATCGGTATCACAACACAAGCATAGAGTAAAAGGTTTTTCTTAAGAAAACTCATTTATTTAATAAAATCAATGTTTACAATAAAGTTTAATGTGGAAATAGGCCCATAATAAATAAGCGTCCCCAAAATACAAATATCGAGTCCGTATGACCATGTCATGCCATTGCCAAGCGCGCTCCAAAAGTAAGCAATCAGCCTCAATACCGAGAATACACGCTAAAAATGTCAACACGAGGTTGGTGAGTTCATAGGTTTTCATAAAAGTATTGCGAGTTCAAAAGATCCTTTCGATCATTGTGGCGCCACAATGTCGCTAAAAAGCAAGGTTTACCTTTAAGCAAAAGAATAAAAAGGTGGACCACAAGGTTTTCAAGTGCAAATTATTTCTCATAAACAAGTCAAATTTAATCAAGGCATACTGCTAATTCATAGTATCAAAACATTTATCCGCAAAATAGTTCATAAACAACATCGAACCATATAAAAATCAAACACTACAACGAATATAGTGTCACGCAAGTTTAACTATTATGCAGGCTAAGTCATGAAACCATCACTAGATAGCACGAGCCGTGACTATCTCTAAACACACTAACAAACGACATGTTATACGTCCCCCACATGAGCCATGTTGGTTGGACGGGGTGGCCATTCTCAATAGATCTATCCATAACATTCGCACCATCCTGAACCAGGATGTAACAATTTATAACAACGCTTGGGTTTCTAACCTTAACCTAGCACGTAATAGCTCACAAAAACATTTTCAGGTCCAATCCAAAACAGTTCAAGCACTTGTGTCCTTATAAAAACATATTTAAACCAAATCACGCATCATCGTCAGACCAAGTATCAATCATTTATTCAAAGAAATCAAGCATTTGCATTTAATAAAAACGAGCATGTATTCTCCCCCAAAACAGTTTAAAAGCAAGTAAAATTAGGGGCCATGAACTCACCTCGGCGAAAGAAACGCAAGAATCACAACTAACAAGACTGGCATCAAAGAGCAAGCACAACCAAATCATGAAGGAAGGCACGTCGATATCCAAAGAGTACAAGTACATCGGTACTACATGGTCACGACCTAATAGTATACGTATTATCTCAAAATACGTCTCAAAAATTAAAATAATATAATATCCGAAAGACAACCTGTCTTAGTTTTCATGGAATACTCGTATCAAAGATTTCAAAAATTCATTATCGATATCTCAAAAGTTTAGTTTTAACGTTTCGTGTGGTGGTAAGAAAAACGACTCAACATACAACTCACGCCACAAGTATATCACAATGTAACTCACACCAAACGTAACTCACACCAAAACATAATATATATCCCAATATAACATGAGGAATAGTCAAAAAGTGTTGATCAAGACTCGACTCGAGTAGAAAACGACAAGATAGAAGTCGAGGGAGTAACGACACATAACTATGCAAAGAAGGTCAGTTAATTGGTAAGTTTCGATGTTTACCCATAATCCCAAATAGCTTGCATAAAACAACCATGTTTTTCAATGACGATGAGTTTAAAATTGGCAATTTAAACAATAAAGGTTTTGTCACTTAAAAGAACATTTGTTTAAACTCTTGTGGGTTTTAACAATAAAAGAAATTTAAATAAAAATAATATCAGTTTAGAATGTTTTTATAAATTTCGGCATGACGCGTTCATTTATAAAATATTCCCAAGTCATCGTGACTTTAGTAAAATAAATTTCTCAAAGTAGTATTTCCCGAAAATTTAATTAGAAAACTAATAACGTGTATTTATTGATTATTAGACAATTTTTCTTTATTGTATCTATCGCGAATCAAACATATTAAATTCATTACGAGTCTAATATATTGTATTCGTTTCGAGTCCAATAAGTCCAATTTGTCCAACGTCCAATTAATGACCAAGTCCAATAATATAATCCGTATATAGTGTATAATCCAAATCCAAATCTCAATCCCCAATTTATACCTAAACGCATACCAAGCCTCAAACGTTTATCAAGAACTCAACTTAGAAAATAAATACTCCCTCTCGGGTTGGTTTCGAACCAAAGCAAAACAAACACCCAACTAAGCTGTTATTTGAAAATAGATGAGCCAACTAGATTTATTAACGATAGACAATAGCAAATTTCCAAATCACGATTGAAATAAGCAAATCCGAAATCTAATCTGAGACTCAACCGGGTTTAATAGCATGACTAGAGAACAAGGTAACTCAATCACACATTCATTTTATTTCTTACCATTCACAGATTTAATAATGTGACCACTTTAATAACTCGAGGACCTTTTTCAATGACGCCACCATCGTAATAACATGACACGATAATAACTTAGAATAAGCAACTTCAGGACTAAACTTTGAGGACCACTCACGGGTTTATACAAAAACTTGACTCAAGTAGCCAAACGTAAGTAAATGAGGACTCCCAACTCCGCGACCTCAAATCTGAAAACATGACTAACCAAATCTATTACCATAATAATGAAAATTGATTAAATACCATTACCAGACACAAGACTAAAACCAAAAGTACCACTTTGGTGACTCTATACCTGATCCGCACAAGGTGGTTATTACAACCTCAGAACCATTAACAATTTTTTTTATATAACCGGTTCGACCCGCCCCGATTCCAAATCTAAATCAACTAAACCATCTCCATAGTTCACAAATAGATTCAAACACCCTTTCACGAAATTTGTACCACGAAACTATTGAAACGTTACCACATGAACAAGATTCAAGAACGCTGTTTAATGTTATACCCAGTTACCACGAAACTTTCGAAAAAATCACTTTTCAACTCATTTTATTCCACAAAAGCATCAACAGGTTCGGTTTTACAGAAAATGCTAACACATGGACTTGTGATACTACGCTTACCATTAAAACAAGAGAGATAAGAGAGGAAAGGCAGCGAGGCAGAGAGACAACACAAGAACCCTAGAAATACCCTAGTCATACAACCCTTGATTCCTTCCGTCACCACCGCGGCATGGTGGCGGCTGTGGTGGTGATTCACACGAGCAAAACCCCATTCGAATCAATGATGAGCAAAAGAGAGACTAGAGAGGTGATGGCGGTGGCTTGAGACCCAAAACACGCCCTTGATTACTTGTGGCAAAACGGTGGTGAGGTGAAGTGGCGTGCTGCCGGAAATAAGGGCGTGGAATGGCAGTTGCCGAGGAAGTGGAGAGGAGGGAGGCTTTGATAAAATGTATCCAACCCTAACCCTAGCATAACATGTTCTATTTATAGTTGAGCACAAGGACGAATTTTGTAATGCACCATGTCCCCTCAGGGACTAAACGTGAAATTTTTAGCAATATTTTGTAGATATTAAGTTCGGGACATATTCGGAGGAGTAAACTGACTCGAAAAATTACAAAACTTGCGCCATTGCTTACGAAATCATTTTTTTTCCAATAATAATGAGTATTTACACCACTATTTTCTCATATACAAAAATAAAAATAAATCAAACGTCGGGTGTGCCGGTACGCGTTAGGTGCAAATTTCACATTTCATGAGACAGCTTTCTCGTTTTCTTGTCAAACAGGGTTAGAAAAGTTAGTAAATGATAAACAAACATAATTCCTTGAAAATGAATATCCGAAGAGTGCGAGTTGTCCCAGACTTCCTCCTTATGGAATCGCGTCCTCATTCAATTGAATTATCCGTTAGAATGAGAAAAGAGATATAGATATTTTCTCAATATTCCATTTTCACGTTCTCACATGAATTCAGGACATTTCTTAGAGTTTCCACGACAAGAAAATAGGAAAACGACTTTGCTCAAGTCATTTGACTTCACGTGATTCACGATTTCGATAGGTTCTCAACACGCCTTAGGCCTCATAATATGGATATCTCCCCAAAGACCATAATCGTTTTCAACAGTGAGGCATTACGCAGTGTGATTACGCGCATAAAACATCATGAATAACTATAGCGGTTTCATGAACAGCTTTAGAATATCTAGTTGGAGTATCCCCACCGATTGACAAATTATCGAGTTTACATTTTCAACCATAAAGTGCCTCGCATAACGGCTATGGTTATAAGAGATTCCAACCAATGGGAGGTGTCTACCCAAACCATTGGTGAAATCGATCACGCTGACATGCAACATGTCCTTCAACATTTGTATGGTCCTTTCACTCCGTACCAACAGCTTCATGGATGATACCCGTGCTCATACCAAGACTTGTTCCCATGGCTCTTGGAGTGATGACCAGAAATTTGATGTGAAACGATTATCAGATTATAGGTGATAGAAATCGCACTCCATAATGTACAACAGTCTCCCTTCACGTGTGAGTGAGCAAAGTTGTCCATAGTGTCCGCTTTCTTTTATTAGTAGGAACTCAGTAGGTTTGGTGACACGACCAACAATTACCCGGATGGGAGGCCGAATTCACTTCTAGGTTTCAGTTCATATCAGTCAAAACATTTTGTAGGTGACCACAAAATGATTTGTTCAAAGTTGAAAGCAGCCGAAAACAATAACTGCAGTGGGCTCAATATATCATAAGGAGGTAGCAAGAATCACGGATATTCCCAAAGGGCTTGTGCGAAGGATTAGACGACTCAAGGATCGCAGTTCAAGTTACTCCTTAAAGTCTTAAGGTTTTGTTGGGCCAACAGAATCTCCGTCGAAAAATAGAGTTAAGCGTATCTCGGTACGACTCCAAAGGAGAGCATTAATTACAACTAGCAATCAATAGATTGATTTTCGTAGTGCACTTAATACTTAACGCTTGAGAAAAGACACACATTCAAATCAGGCCAAAATTTCCAAAAGAAATTCGACTACCAATCGATATCAAACGAAATTCTAAATACAATTGAACGACGATGGTTCCAAAGAGTTATGCTAAAAGCATACACATCATAGGGCATAAAGCGTGATAACATCAATGGGATAATCATAGATCGAAGATAAGGCTTAGAGTAGGGCGCTAACAAGATCAAAACAAAACCACGAGAATAAGCGAATCCATTTTCACCATAGGAACCAAAATCGCAAAATCTAACGATCCAAATTCAACGTAGCCAAGATCGATTCCAAATATTCCAATAAGCCCGATGAGCTTATTACAATTTCTACTTAACCTAAATGCAAACTTGGACCAATCGAATTGTCAAACGACCGATCGATGCAAAACAAGGTCTTACAGTTCTAACGATTCCAAAAAATAATCGAAGTCAAATAATGATTAGACGCAGTGAGATTTATAGCGATTCATAACAAAGGAAGGATATAGCGATAAACAAGAATTTATGATGCCATTAATGTTGTGTGTGAAGGAAAGCTTTTATAAAATTTCATGATCGTATACACACACCAAAACTTTTCCATTTCCTAAATCAAACCAAAAACCAACGAACATAATTCTATTATAACTACTCAAGTATCGCTAAAATTCACCTCTGAGGTGGGACATAGGTGATCGGTATGTCCCATCTGTCCCTGGTTGAATATATGTGATCAGTCTATATTCACCCGAGGTTCAATGAATTTTGATATACTTGACTTAGTTACTCTAGCATCATGTCTTTCACTTCCCAAAAATCCATTTTCAACAGCTTAAAACAAGTGTCCACACGCGAGGACGAGTGATGAGATTTTTACCTGAAAGAGGCCTAACGCTACAACATATACGATGCGTAAACATAAGTATGTCGAAGATACTTATAACATATAGTGAAAGATAAATGGATATACTCATCCAATAGTAAGGCACACATCTCATCAAATATATTAGCAATCAAAGTCACAAGTGAGGCATCAAGCTTGGCAAAAGGCAGCGTGTTCCGGTCATAGGGTTAAATTTTCATAAAAGTGGTTATAGTCTAGGTTTTAAAATTTACAGTTCTCTATAACCTAGGCTCGATACCAATCAGTAACACCCAAAAATCGGATTTTAGCGAAGCATACAAGTTTTGGGTGCTACTAATCGTATCACAACACAAGCATAGATTAAAAGGTTTTTCTTAAGAAAACTCATTTATTTAATAAAATCAATGTTTACAATAAAGTTTAATTCGGAAATAGGCCCATAATAAATAGCGGTCCCCAAATAAATATCGAATCGCTATGAACATGTCATGCCATTTGCCGCAGCCCAAAAGTAAGCAATCCCTCAATACCGGTGAGAATACACGCTAAAAATGTCAACACGAGGTTGGTGAGTTCATAGGTTTTCATAAAAGTATTGCGAGTTCAAAAGATCCTTTCGATCATTGTAAGCTCACAATGTCGAAAACAAGGTTTACCTTTAAGCAAAAGAATAAAAAGGTGGACCACAAGGTTTTCAAGTGCAAATTATTTCTCATAAACAAGTCAAATTTAATCAAGGCATACCCTGCCTAATTCATAGTATCAAAACATTTATCCGCAAAATAGTTCATAAACAACATCGAACCATATAAAAATCAAACACTACTTGAATATAGTGTCACGCAAGCTTAACTATTACGTAGGCTAAGTCATGAAACCATCACTAAATAGCACGCAGCCCCCACTATCTCTAAACACACCAACAAACGACATGTTATATCGTCCCCCACATGAGCCATGCCAGTTGGACGGGTGGCCATTCTCAATAGATCTATCCATAACATTCGCACCATCCCGAGTTGATGTAACAATTTATAACAACGCTAGGTTTCTAACCTTAACCTAGCACGTAATAGCTCACAAAAACATTTTCAGTTCCAATCCAAAACAGTTCAAGCACTTGTGTCCACATAAAAACATATTTAAACCAAATCACGCATCATCGTCAGACAAAGTATCAATCATTTATTCAAAGAAATCAAGCATTTGCATTTAATAAAAACGAGCATGTATTCTCCCCCAAAACAGTTTAAAAGCAAGTAAAATTAGGGGCCATGAACTCACCTCGAAAGCGAGCAACGCAAGAATTCACAACTAACAAGACTGGCATCAAAGAGCAAGCACAACCAAATCATGAAGGAAATACAAATATCAGTTTTGGACATAGATGACACAAAGAAAGATATTGTTCACATGTAAAGACCAAGACTTTTAATATTTGACTAAACAAAAAGGATACAATACATGATAACAAACTGTTTTACCAAACATACAAAACAGAAAATAATCTAACCATTAAAAGTACAAAAATAGTTTTACCAAGGTACAAAAAACCACAACACAATAACCTTGGCTCTGGTACCAATTGTAGGATCGTAATATTTATTGTGTTGATGATTCGGGTGGTCTTGGATGATGAAAATACATGTTTGCCATAGTTAGAGAGAAAGATATGAGAGAGAGTTTCTTGCTAGAGACTTGGTTCACAAAATGCAAGATTAGATTAAAATAAAAGCTCCACCCCTTCCATGGATGGAAGGGTTATTTATAGTTACACAAGATACGTCCTCCTATCGGACTGTGGATCAGTGCATTGTGGGTAAAGAATCCTTCCTCCACATGTTACACTAAACTATTCTACGCTACTAATTAACTAATTAACTACTAAAAAACGTAAATAACTACAAGTCTACGAGCTAACATATGCTAGACCATAATTCGGGTGACCGACACTTTAACATGGAATTTCCAATTCCTAATAGGTAACTATATCTTGGGTTGACAAATGAAGAAACGGAGCTTAATTCGACCTCTATGGAGAGTTGGCATGGAAAATTGCAACGTAAGAGGTCTCACTGCATCAGCAGATGGTTTTCTTCATCGACAAATGAAGAAACGGAGCTTAATTGGACCTCTATGAAGAGTTGGCGTGACAAATGCAACGTCGGAGGTCTCACTGCATCAGCATACGGTTTTCTTCCAAACCTCCAGCAAAAACAACAAAAGCAGCTCATCCACCTAACGTATCTTTGTGCAGCACAAGTAGTTGATGATAACATTTTCTTAAAACAATTTTGAAAATGTTGTTTTGAAAATGGAAAATTATTGCTTTGAAAATAAATTGGACTAAATTTTGGAAATCACCGGACTTCATTCTATCAAAGCTTAAGTCACTCAATCATCGACTACGGTCATGGATTGAGGGGGAGAGTGATTTTAAATAAAATATTTTCAAAGATATTTCTTCATAAAAGTCCGTTTGTACAAAATAAGTGGTGATCTAAAGATTTAATGTTATGTCATGGTATGATTTTCTTTAAAACCCAAAGATCTTTCAAAATGAAATTTTTTCTGTTCTTGTTTGATTGTGAAATTGTTTTATTTTACTTAAAGATCTCTTAAAACTATCATACGTGACACTAACAATCTTTAATGTCTATAATTGGTCCTCATCAATCAATTTAAAAATTAAATCGTCAAGCCGCGTCTTTTCCCCAAAATTTTCCAAATGATTTAAATAATCGGATCCAAAATCTCAATTGGTTTGAAAATTTTGATCGGGGGAGAGATCGTGATTTAAATCTCAAATCAGTTTTAAAGGGTGATTGTTTCAATAGCACTCCTTCCTTCATGTGCCAAACTATTTTGAAATACATAATGCACATGATTGTGAAGGAGCATTTAACCATAAACCAGAAGAGCTTTTAAATCAGGCACATCTTCTCCCATGTTTTCTAAACCTTATTAAATCACTTGGGATCCAAAATCTCAAAGGGTTTGATATTTTTGATCGGGGGAGAATTTGTGATTTAATAATGAAACCTGATAAATGATGATCGATTTGATTCAAAAGTGCATGCTGCTCTCCCATATGTGCTAAACGCTTTCGAATCTCGAAGCACATATTGTCACACCCCCAAAATACCTGTTTTGTAGCGGAATAGAATTCTGGGGATGGCCATAGCATCACAATTCTGCATGGCTATATTGAACGACCTAATGTGTCGTTTGGAAAACACATCGTTTGATATAATAAAACATTCAGAGTTTACAAAAGATAGGTCCCAAAAAGATAGTCAACATTTGCGGAAATAAGTTTGTTACAATCCAAACGATGTTTAAAGTGCATAAAATCCATGTGAAACGCTAGCGTCGCCACCGCGACTCTATGATAAGTCCTTATGCATGCCATGAAGTATATGCCTTAGATACCCCGAAAATGCATTGCTAAAAGTGTCAACACAAAGGTTGAGTGAGTTCATAGACTTTATGAAAATGTTTTATACGACTACCACAAGTATAGGTCATGTATGACAAATATGTCACATAAAGATGTTACAATTGCTATAAGCACATGACACCGAAGCTAGACTGATCATGATGTTCGCCCCAACAGAGTGTTTTGCCAAACAACTCAAATAATGATATTAAATGAAATGCATCTGTTTGACCAATGGGACCACTAACCGGATGGAGAGTCACCCTCAATATATCTATTCACTCACCCTCGCTTCTTCCGGAATTAACGGTTCATGATTATGAAATGGGGACATTCAATTGGCAATGAGGTAACTTAAGAAGTGTAATGAATTTGATATACTTGGTATCGTAATAAAAATGATGTGCAATGTATTCTCCCCCCGTAGGTTTGAAAATAAGTATAAACATGTACAACGGGGCTATGAAAAACTCACTTGGTACAATGATGTGATGGCAAAAGTGAGTACACTGAAATGCGCTAAATCTCTAACCTAACACCTATTATGAATGATATGATCTAATATAAGTCATGATGTAATGTTATGCATGCAAACTCATGTGATATCCATACCACTTGTGCATTTTTGAAAATAAAGTTTATCGTCGAAAATAAGTTTATAATGTATTGGCAAGTTATAAATTACTTTATAAGTATTTACGCTGAAATGATATCTTACGATGATCATTTAGTGATTTATTAAGAAGTTATAGTTTTTCGTCGCAAAACAATATAATTTGACAATTCATGAAAGTGACTAAATGGCCTCGAAAAGCTAGTCGTAAAATAGTGAATATCGAGTGTTAGGAAATAAACTCAATGGTTTTGGAAAGCTTGTAACATTATCTCGAAGTCTTAGCTTTTAAATTTTTATCATAGAGGTCTCGATCATGGAGAAAAATATAGGTGAAGTAGGGTACTTGGACTAAAATTATTGTTTAAGGTTAGTTTTCGGCAAAGTTTGAGCGACCATATTTTATTCGTTACAACTCCGTTTGATGAACGGTTGAACATTTTGGAAAATAGGCTGGGTGAACTCACTTTTATTAGAAGACTTCGTTTTCTAAAAAGTATTCTATCGATGTGAAAAACGACTCCAAACATGGTCACTAGCGACAACTAGTTTGGCTAATAGAAAATATATATGTAAGTGTTTTATACTTGTGAATAATAGTTACGAAAACCTTATTTAAACGCGTGTAATTTAGTCGTTATAAGTCCGTTTTCTACGGTTTATATGTCCTTAGCTTCGTGTTAAAGTATACTAATATATTTTTGATAAATCGACTCATTTAGATAACGCTTAAAACTCATTTTTGACCCTTAAAAATACTGGACAGCATGCAGTTTTTCGGAAAATATAGCTTTCGTCGTTAAACTTGAAAATAACATAACTTCTTCGTTATAAATCCGTTTTAACCCGTTCAAGCGATCACGGTTTCGTTTTAAAGTATATTTTCTGGAAATATAACCCAAAATACTTCATGACCTACTGAATTTTCCAGATTTTGCAAAAACAATCAGACCACAATCTAAAGTTGTCGAAAATGATTTTTCTTGCGTAATACTTGTCTCAATCACTTCAAATCAACACCAAATCTATTCTAAACCTACCATACACCTTCTTAGGGTGTCATGGGTTCCTAAACATTATCAACCATAGTATGTTTCAAGGGATTAATTATAGGATGATTATAATTCATAATAAGTAATAAAAACACTTAAAAGTGGGATAGATACATATGAAACTTGCATGTTTTCTTACTAGAATGATAAAAATAACTCATGAATGATTATGAAAGATTAGTAAAGATCATGAAATGCTTACAAGTTGATTGATGAGGTTTAAGTAACTAGGTTTCCTAATACTCCTAGGTTTTTATTTCAAAACCTTAAAAAGAAGTAATCTAGAGTTTATAAAACCACTTGATCTTGAAAAAAAAAATCATGTTTCTTGCTTGGTTCTTGAGTTGGCCGATCATCCACAAGGGATGAGAGGTTTTCATTTTGTTTTCACCTTTCAATGTGTATTCTATGTGTTTTTGTAAATGAATAAAGCATTTGTATTTTGCAAATATCTCAATATAATGAGTATGTGTCACTTAGGTGTAATTTTTAATAATGAAATGGTGACTAAAGGGGGGGGGGGTGTCGGCAAGGGCTAATTGGGGATAAGGGTGGTGAAATTTGGATGACTAAATGTATTTTATGTTAAGTGTAGTAAAATTAATTATTTAGTGTAGCGTTAACTAGAAATAAATTTTTATGGAACAAAATAAAATATATCGAAGTAATAAAATTTTAAAAATACATTTCTTACAAGAATTGAGTGAAATAATAATTATCGAGTAGTATTTACGAAAACCGTCGTAAATATATATATGATTTGCAGTGTCGAAACGTCGTCAAGTTTGACTCACACAAGCTAGCCACTTGTGAATGACTAACCGTAAGAAACTTAAAACGGCTCGGACACTGGCCAATAATAAGAAGTGTAGTATACGGGTAACTCAAACGTGTTAGGTTTGAGCACCGAGATCGTTCCGAACGAGGGTTGAATGGAATTTCCAACTCACGTCTCAATAATCGGGATTTGAATAACAGAAGGGGGGTAAAATGATATTATCCAAACTACGGGATAAGGAAAGCATATAGGATTAAAATCTATGGGGAAAACCTAAGAATAAAGGCAAACTACTCAAATCTATACTAAAACGCAAATACGGAATTTAAACGAAACGCGAATAAAAATCAAGTACGTCTAATCTAGATCCGAAAAATAACCTAAAATTACTTTTATGCTAAAAATGATATTAGAAAACTATTTATGAATTAAAACTATTTTTTTAGGATTTTTCTTGATTTTATTAAAATTAAAAACTAATTATTAACTATTAAAACTAAATTAAAATACTAAAAATTATGAAAATAAAAGGGAAAATTATGGAATCACTTTTCAAAAATCTAAAATAACATAAAAGACTTTTCAAAACTATTTTTTTATTTTTCAGATTAATTTCCTATTTTCTATGAATTTAAAACTATTTTAATCTAATTAAAATTGTTAAAAATACCAAATAAAAGGAGAAAAATAAGGAAAAATATTTTTATGCTTTTTATATTTATCTTAAACTGAGAAAATTGAAAAATTATTTTTTGGAACTTTTTCTGAATTAAATGCAATTAAAGCTAATTAAAAGTGATTAAAAACTGAATTTAATAATGAAAAATACTAAACAGATGACAAAAATTATGAAAAATTCAGGGAAATTCTAATTTATTATTCTAAAGCTATGAAAAATAAGAAAACATAGGCTTATGTGGGAGAATATAGAGCTGCTATGTAACTGATGTGGGAATAAGCTAAAGTAAATAAGCAAATAAGCACTATCTTGCACCAACTTACTACGAATGCTAAAATATCCTATAACTATTCTAAGGCAACTTATTAAAACTACTCCTAACACCTAAACAGCAGATTACCAAGGATTGAGCTAACTGTCACTATAAGCAAACCCAACTGGTCCTATGTTCAAGCTGTTACAACAGCTTATTCAATAAGCTAAAGTGAAAACCAACAGTGTGGATCTCAAGACAACCAGCCAGAGAGTGTATATCCAAAGTTTCAGCTAATGAGGGCAAGTAATGAAAAAGTTATGGATCAAACAAAATGGCTGCATAATGGGACAGAAGCTGATGAATGCGAAACAGTTAAGCAAGGTACTATGTTTGAGCTTATCTATAAGCTTATCAGATAATCTAGAGCCAAAAACAGATTTGTGGCCTTGAAGACCACCTAGAAGACTGCAAGTAGACCAAAAATGAGACTCTAACTGTTTTTATAGACAACTATGCACTAGTCGCAAGTTCGCAAAATCCGCTTTTGACAAAGTTTGACTATTGAAAACAGATTATGATGTTGACTAAAATTAGATTCAAGATCAAATGTAAAGATGATATGGATGAAATAAGATGTGAATGAACTTAAGCAAGCTACTTCTACTGATATTAAACCTATATGCAATGATTCAGTCCACCGATTTCCACACATTTGCATACAAGAACAGATTTAAACCAATGTTGACTTAGAGCACAAATTTCAGCAAACCAAAGACAGATATGATGCAGATAACTAAAGCCAAACCTAAACCAACTGATCTACCTCTACAATTTAACCTCTAGCTCAGTTTTTAAGCCTAAACCAAACACTCCTCTAAATCTAACTAGAAGCAATAAAACACTGAAATTATAATGAAACTGAGCTCAATCTTAATCCAACTACTCAAAACACATTTAAACTCATCAATATAACAATCTCAAAACAGTTTTAGTCCCGAAATAGATTGACTTTGAAAATTGACTTTTTCCAAATCTCTAATCGAGAACAGCTAAGATACCATGAGTTCATATAAGCTTAGTAAAGCTTATATGAGCTTAAATAACATAAAAACAACTTTTAATTGATTGAAACTAGATTGTATGAAAATCGAATTGACAATGGATTAATGAAAGAAAACTTGATTAATAAAGTGACATTACAAGAGCATTAAAACTACAATGAAAAGAGACTTGGCTAAGCTATTAAAACAAGAAATGATGGAAAATAGAAGGCCAAAATTCCTCTAATGCTTAAGGAATTGGACCCTTTTACAATGTGACTTGAGAAGGGTATAAATAGTCGAGCTAAGAGGCTTGGGATCCTTTTGAGAAGCTTCATGAATGTCTAATCTCGACCTTTGATTTCCCATCTTGTCATCATATCCAATCTCAGCCATAGGATCATGTGAATGATGTGTTCCCACCAATGGGATTGCTTGGTTTGGCCACGTTGGCACTCTAATGTGTCATACCCTCGACATGTCACTTCTAGAAGATGGGAAGATGCTAAGTACTATGATTTGTGTTTGGGATTGAGTAAAAGGTGTGGGTAGTTGGGTGGTGTTTGGGTTTGGGGAAGAAGGTAATGAAAAGTGGCGTTTGGATATTTTATTATATCTCAAAAGGGAAGACCGGGTTTATTTGCTTTGACCGGTCCTATCAGGTAATGGGTAAATATTGGTAACCGGGTTGGGGATAGACGGGTATTGGTGTTTGTTATATTGGATTGGTGTTGGGTGGGATCTTGTTTGGGCTATGGATATGTTAATTGGATTTAGGATAGATATGATCCAAGTTGCAAATATTAAGGACTAAACTTGCACATCTCGAAATTCTAGGGACCATACATGTAAATCTGACATTATCTTCCAAGGACTGATTTTGCCAACCTTCAAATAAAACCAAGGGCCAAAATGCAATTTTTGAATCTTTAAGGACCATTTTTGCCAATTGTTGAAACTTGAGGGACTATTTCTGACATTTCTTCAAACTTTAATCAAATCTTCACAAATCATCCTCAGAGATTAGAAATCTTCATAAATGCATAATTCTCGACCTTCGCTCGCTTAAGCTCTCTTAATCTCTCGCTCGATTTACGCCTGATTTGGCTCCTTTTTGTGTTTTACATATCCATACCTCGACAAGCACAAACTCAAGAAAACAACAAATATTAGCAATATACGGCTCTTTCTTGGTTATTTTGGGTCAGTTTTGATAACAAAAAAGGTATGTGTTTTAGCACATACCAAAATACCCCAGACGAAACTATTGCCGTGTCCTCACGCAATGCAATCAACTCACGCTTCTAAAACCAAGGATTTCAATCTCTTTCTACTAAATCTATGATATGTTCAAACCGTCAAGTTTACTCACACAAGCTAGCCACTTGTGAATGACTAACCGTAAGAAACTTAAAACAGTTCAGACAAACCAATTAGAGAAGAAGTAGTCAATGTTCCTCAAAAGAGATTAAGAAAGCGTCAATTCTAAAAACGCCCCGTTTACCTTTTAATTCACATATATAGATATTATGATTAAGCACATTCCGGTTATGAATGACGGTTTGTTGAACTTTCATGTCGATTAATAACTCCAACATTTTTCAAACGACACGTTAGGATCACGGAGTAGAAAACACAACACAGCGTGAAGTGACCATACGGATAGAATACATCGTCCCGGATTTTTCACAAGTCCCAAACTAAGCGTAAAACCGAAATCATTGTTACATATGACTCTAGATGCTAACACTACCCATGGAAGTTACTTGTGTAATTACCTTTTGTTCCCATTTTCCTATTTCCTCTAGATTTTTTTATTTTTGTGAGAAATGAATTTCTTCAAGTTCTCGTTTCGATAACTTTTATTCCGATAAAGATACAAAGCTAAGTCGATAATTAGTTATCCGCCTTCCTTCAAGAACCATTGTCGTAAAAATGAGGTCCACATCAAGGAATTTTTATTTACTTATACTTTTGATTTTTTTTCATTTTTCAAACTTTTTTTTTTCAACATTCATTTTCATTCACTTAGACTTTAACGTGTATGAGCTATGAACCACGGAGCTTCACGGGGTAATTCCAAGACTATAGGCTTCATGAAATGAGGATCCCGGCTGGCTAGGCTAAGACCTCACTCAATCCCGGCTAAAGATCCAAGGGTCCAATCTCGACACCGCAGCTCACAACTTTACTTATTACATTTCACATATCACTTATTATTATTCATTTATTTGTTACGGATCCTTGATGTGTACCCAATTTTTAAAACAAAGATTCTTTTAAGAAGATAAAGAACTAACTATCGCCAAAACTCAACATCTCTAATTATTTAGACAGATATGGGGTGAAACAATTTTGTGGGAACAAAAGCCATAAGTACCTTCGATGGGCTCTAAAGAGAACCAAATACTCCACGCTTAGCATCTAAACTCATAAGCAACTCTATCATTTCTCGATCTCTGCAAATTTAAAATCCCAAATAATGAGATCCCCAGATGCTTAGCCGATAATTTTTAGATTATCTATGGTTAAGGGAACAAGCTAGGCCTCAACACGCCCGGTCAAGTCCAATTCCATTCCTACTCTCACCATCGGAAAGTCAACAAGGTGTCAAAACATATATTACTTAGCAAATGTTTCGTCTAATGAAATAAAGTCATGCATATTTAAAGTCACTCAGGGAAACTTGCAAAATCTTGGCCTTGTGAGCTAGAATTCGCATTTTATAGCTTCTAATCTAAGAGACTAGCAAAACCTTTCAATCAAAAAGACTAACAAAAGCTTACAAAAATTTTAAAATTTTTCACATTTTTGCACAAATTTTCATTTTCTAAGGAAAAACGGGGTTGCGAGAGTACACGACAGAAATAAGCAAGTGCGGTCAAATCAAATCGAAGATTACCCTACCCCAGACGAGAACGAAACATTGTCCTCAATGTTTAAAGCAAGGGTATCAACGAAAATCTAAAAGCCGTTTATTAGGTATGCTCAAAGATAAACGTTAGTCGATAAGATTAGGATATCGGATTTCCATCAGCATCGATCATGAAACTCGAGTGAGAAAATGACAAACTTCGAGCACGAGAGTCTTCATATCGGGAACATCCTAAACACAACATCACAAACAACCAAACACGAAATCGAAGAGCGGACCCTTCGCTCACTTATTAGAAAATAGAAAGAAGATAGATGATAAGCATGGGGTGCCTCCCACGGCGCTATCTTGTTTTTCTTAACCGAGTCGCTAGCGACTCGTCCCCAATTCATTTGTCCTTGGGGAAGAAAGTGGTAGAAATACCGGGTCAAAACGGTGTCCTCATTCCGAAAGAATGAGACCGGGTGGTTTGGGAGGGAAAGAAAATGTCGGGCTCCAACACATAAAGAATGACTCCTCCCAAACTCACATAAGGCATATGAAAGATCGATCCATCATCCCGTTTTGCGGGCGGACGAAGGGATGACGGATCGATAAAAGAAAACTCCAAAGAAGAACGGAGCTCATGGTATAGAAAGGTGTGACTCAAAGGCTCGTCAACGAAGGCATCCAAGGGAGGATCCTTATCTCGAATGACATTTTTAGCATAAACTCATCAACGCGATCCCGGGTTGAAAATCTTGTCCTCACATGTGTGCTCAACGGTATAAGTGAGGGTCGACTCAACAGAGGAGGGAGAATCATCATTAAGCAAGCCTTCAAGAAAAAGGATATCTTGATTAGAGTCGCATCCGCCACTCAATACCCTACGGGTATCGGATCATCAAGAAATAAGTCGATTTCTTCCATATCGTAATCATAAGGTGGATCATCAAGAATATCGTCTTCAACCACTTTAGTCAATTCATCAATCTCCATAATATCTTCGGTGTCGGATTCATCACTTTCTTCGCCTTGCATAACATCACATGACGAGAGAAAGGTCGGAACACGAGATGGGACAAGTGGTGTGCTCTGAGAGCTAGCAATATCCACCACTTCCGTTGTGGTCTCTGAATCGGACTCAAAATCTTGGTCGAAAAGAGGATTAACTTCACAAAAGGTGTAGTCATCTTTGAGTTCAAAAAGAGGATTTGAGAAAATCCTGAAGTAACCTCGAAATGTCAAGAGAATCACATAAAAGCCAATCACAATCACCGCCGATACATCCTCGAATCGGAAAACATCTCATCATGATCATTCAAAATATCAAGAGAAAGCTCATCACAGATATCATCTACAACCTCGGACTCTCTTGGGATTGGGATAAGGCTCTCAACACTAGACGATTCCGTTTCCGGAATAGTACTAAGAGGCTCGCCCCCCATTATGAGAGAGTCAACGGGTTCAACAATGTTTGAAGAAATAGAATCATCGACCTCTTCCAAAATGACGCCACTTCTCTCAACCCGTGGAGTGAAGGGGAAGGGTCGAAATGAAAGGCTCAGAACGGAGGGTTCACCGACAAACTTTCATAATGTTCTTTCATTTGGATGGAATCCTCATCATCATCATCGATGTAAGTCTCGAGCCATCGGGCACGTCTTTTAAGTGCTTGCTCCTCAATTCGTATTTCTTCAAGACACTTTTCAACTGATGCCGCTTTTTCTTCTTCGAGTAATTCTAACATAGATCTTTCGCTTCGAGATGCTCGATCTTCTGCAAGTAATTCACCATACGTTTCGATGAGGATCTTTTTCTAAGCCATGTTTATCCATAAATTCTTCGAGTATATTAATACATCGTTGGAAATTATCTTGAGGAATTTGCGGAGGTTGTGGTTGAATCTCTTGGTATTGTGGAGGTGGGTCATAAGAATAGTCATAATTATCACAAGGAACTTGCTCGTAAACAATTGGATTCTCGTGATTTGACATTCGGAATTAAAGTGCGGACCTCCACAATACTCACAACAGTATGATTGTTGTGACGGGTTTGGTGAAGTATATGGATAAGGTTCATAACCAAAGGTTGTATTGTTAAATTGGGCTTGACATTGAAAACCTTGGTGAGGACCTCCACAAGATCACAAGAGTATGACTCCGACTCATGGTATGGGGATTGGTTAAGGAAATCGGTCGTTTCATTGTAGGGATGTTGGTCGTAGACAAACTCGTTTCCCGTATTCACAATGCTACAACCGGGACAATTCCCACCATTTTGAGGTCCACCACACCATTGACAACCATAATGGTAAGACGAAGACATCGAGAAGAATTATACAAATAAGAGGGTGAAGAGATAAAGAATTGACGGTTCAGAGGGTAAAGAAGAATATTTTTGGGTTTTTAGAAACATATTTTGAAAAGGAAAATCTTTTTGGGTTTTTATAAAAGGGATATGTACAAATATCAACGATAACTTCACGAGGAAGGATCTTCAAATGCACACGATTCGAGACGGAATACGAAAACTCGCTACAAGCCCTCCCGCGGCGCCAAAAATTGATTACAGTGAACAAAACAATCCCCGGCAGCGGCGCCAAAAATTGATTTGCAGTGTCGAAACGTCGTCAAGTTTGACTCACACAAGCTAGCCACTTGTGAATGACTAACCGTAAGAAACTTAAAACGGCTCGGACACTGACCAATAATAAGAAGTGTAGTATACGGGTAACTCAAACGTGTTAGGTTTGAGCACCGAGATCGTTCCGAACGAGGTTTGAATGGAATTTCCAACTCACGCCTCAATAATCGGATTTGAATAACGTAGGGGTAAAATGATATTTCCTAAACTACGGGATAAGGAAAGCATATAGGATTAAAATCTATGGGGAAAACCTAAGAATAAAGGCAAACTACTCAAATCTATACTAAAACGCAAATACGGAATTTAAACGAAACGCGAATAAAAATCAAGTACGTCTAATCTAGATCCGAAAAATAACCTAAAATTACTTTTATGCTAAAAATGATATTAGAAAACTATTTATGAATTAAAACTATTTTTTAGGATTTTTCTTGATTTTATTAAAATTAAAAACTAATTATTAACTATTAAAACTAAATTAAAATACTAAAAATTATGAAAATAAAAGGGAAAATTATGGAATCACTTTTCAAAAATCTAAAATAACATAAAAGACTTTTCAAAACTATTTTTTTATTTTTCAGATTAATTTCCTATTTTCTATGAATTTAAAACTATTTTAATCTAATTAAAATTGTTAAAAATACCAAATAAAAGGAGAAAAATAAGGAAAAATATTTTTATGCTTTTTATATTTATCTTAAACTGAGAAAATTGAAAAATTATTTTTTGGAACTTTTTCTGAATTAAATGCAATTAAAGCTAATTAAAAGTGATTAAAAACTGAATTTAATAATGAAAAATACTAAACAGTGACAAAAAATTATGAAAAATTCAGGGAAATTCTAATTTATTATTCTAAAGCTATGAAAAATAAGAAAACATAGGCTTATGTGGGAGAATATAGAGCTGCTATGTAACTGATGTGGGAATAAGCTAAAGTAAATAAGCAAATAAGCACTATCTTGCACCAACTTACTACAGAAGCTAAAATATCCTATAACTATTCTAAGGCAACTTATTAAAACTACTCCTAACACCTAAACAGCAGATTACCAAGGATTGAGCTAACTGTCACTATAAGCAAAACAAGCCAACTGGTCCTATGTTCAAGCTGTTACAACAGCTTATTCAATAAGCTAAAGTGAAAACCAACAGTGTGGATCTCAAGACAACCAGCCAGAGAGTGTATATCCAAAGTTTCAGCTAATGAGGGCAAGTAATGAAAAAGTTATGGATCAAACAAAATGGTCATAATGGGAAGTGGTTGATGAATGCGTAAACAGCTAAGACAGGTACTATGTTTGAGCTTATCTATAAGCTTATCAGATAATCTAGAGCCAAAAATAGATTTGTGGCCTTGAAGACCACCTAGAAGACTGCAAGTAGACCAAAATGAGACTCTAACTGCTTTTATAGACAACTATGCACTAGTTGCAAGTTCTCAAAAATCCGGCTTTTGACAAAGTTTGACTATTGAAAACAGATTATGATGTTGACTAAAATTAGATTCAAGATCAAATGTAAAGTCGATATGGATGAAATAAGATGTGAATGAACTTAAGCAAGCTACTTCTACTGATATTAAACCTATATGCAATGATTCACCAATTTCCACACATTTGCATACAAGAACAGATTTAAACCAATGTTGACTTAGAGCACAAATTTCAGCAAACCAAAGACAGATATGATGCAGATAACTAAAGCCAAACCTAAACCAACTGATCTACCTCTACAATTTAACCTCTAGCTCAGTTTTTAAGCCTAAACCAAACACTCCTCTAAATCTAACTAGAAGCAATAAAACACTGAAATTATAATGAAACTGAGCTCAATCTTAATCCAACTACTCAAAACACATTTAAACTCATCAATATAACAATCTCAAAACAGATTTTAGTCCTGAAATAGATTGACTTTGAAAATTGACTTTTTTCCAAATCTCAGAATCAGGAACAGTTAAGATACCATGAGCTCATATAAGCTTAGTAAAGCTTATATGAGCTTAAACCAACAGTAAAAACAACTTTTTAATTGATTGAAACTAGATTGTATGAAAATCAAATTGACAATGGATTAATGAAAGAAAACTTGATTAATAAAGTGACATTACAAGAGCATTAAAACTACAATGAAAAGAGACTTGGCTAAGCTATTAAAACAGTAAATGACAGGAAAATAGAAGGCCAAAATTCCTCTAATGCTTAAGGAATTGGACCCTTTTACAATGTGACTTGAGAAGGGTATAAATAGCTGAGCTAAGAGGCTTGGGATCCTTTTGAGAAGCTTCATGAATGTCTAATCTCGACCTTTGATTTCCCATCTTGTCATCATATCCAATCTTAGCCATAGGATCATGTGAATGATGTGTTCCCACCAATGGGATTGCTTGGTTTGGCCACGTTGGCACTCTAATGTGTCATACCCTCTGACATGTCAGCTTCTAGAAGATGGGAAGATGCTAAGTACTATGATTTGTGTTTGGGATTGAGTAAAAGGTGTGGGTAGTTGGGTGGTGTTTGGGTTTGGGGAAGAAGGTAATCGGAAAAGGCGCTTTGGATATTTTATTATATCTCAAAAGGGAAGACCGGGTTTATTTGCTTTGACCGGTCTAATACAGGTAATGGGTAAATATTGGTAACCGGGTTGGGGATAGACGGGTATTGGTGTTTGTTATATTGGATTGGTGTTGGGCGGATATCGTTTGGGCTATGGATATGTTAATTGGATTTAGGATAGATATGATCCAAGTTGCAAATATTAAGGACTAAACTTGCACATGCTGAAATTCTAGGGACCATATATGTAAATCTGACATTATCTTCCAAGGACTGATTTTGCCAACCTTCAAATAAACCAAGGGCCAAATTGCAATTTTTGAATCTTTAAGGACCATTTTTGCCAATTGTTGAAACTTGAGGGACTATTTCTGACATTTCTTCAAACTTTAATCAAATCTTCACAAATCATCCTCAGAGATTAGAAATCTTCATAAATGCATAATTCTGACCTTCCTCGCCTTAAGCTCTCTTAATCTCTCGTGCTTGGATTTACGCCTCGATTTGGCCTTTTTGGTTTTACATATCCGTATCTGCACAAGCACAAACTCAAGAAAACCACAAATATTAGCAATAAACGGCTCTTTCTTGGTTATTTTGGGTCAGTTTTGATAACAAAAAGGTATGTGTTTTAGCACATACCAATATACATAACAATTTATATACAAAATAAATTTAAAACATCGGGTAAACTAATAATATAATTTTTATAGTCTTAAAATGATTATAAAAATATATCAGGATAATTTTTAGAAGTGTCGGATCAAATATTCAAAATAAATGATTATGCGATAGCGTTTATTTAATAGGAAAATAAACGTTAATGAATTATGCAAAACCATGCATAAACTGATATGAAATGATGTTACTGATAATATGTAGACTAACTCTAGTCTATATGAAATGTCCTCAATGATTTTTCATGAATTCGCAGCTAAACCCTTAAGGTTACGCGAATTTGATACTCGTAAACCTAGTTTACGATAAATGATGAATAGTGAATCATGAATAGTGATTTTTCTCCGGGAATGAATAGTGTTTCGTGAATAGTAAAATTTTGAAATAACCTCACAAAGTCTCAAACCGACTTCAAAAACGATGAATAGTAAATTCCCGGGATGAATAGTGAAATTTTGAGAAATGACCTGAAATTACGAGTTGTCACACATATTAAGGGGGAGCATTTCAAAATAAAAATAAACGTTCAAGGTACAAAGATTTCTATGTTTCAACATAATGTACCTCGATTAATTTTCTAATGGTTTCTTAATGGCTTTTGTGATCGTGAATGTACTTCAAAAGAACTCTTTCCTCTATGTGATAAAATGATTTCAAATATCCTATGCACATATTGAGGGAGAGAATTTGCCAAGAAAATCAAAAGGCTTTTTCTAAGGAAATTGTGATCAAAGAAATTATTTCTAAAGAACTCTTGCCTCCATGTGCTAAACAATTTCATAATCATATGCACATGTTGAGGGGGAGCATCTCTAAATGATCAAAACAATTAAGGTTCAAAATGCTTTGATTTTATATCACAAGTACCTTGATTGATTTTCCAAATGATTTTTCAATTGGTTTCGAGAAGGAATGAACAATACCAAAAGACCGACCAATTTACTTTATGCATGGTTTTATAAGGATGGTTAGGTTAGGTACTTGTTCCCACAATCCCGCCAGAGCCGGAGGGATCTACCCAGGGATAATCCATTAGATAGTGTAGAAGTCCTTAGGTATGATGAAAAAAAGGAGAAAAGTGAGAAATGGGAAGAGTGCGGACTGAGATAGAGCAAGAACTGGAATAAACCCAACAAGGTTCTAGTTATGAAGTCTCGGTAAGCACTGAAGGGGTTGAAGAATGAAAAAGAAATGAATGTGAAAAGGGTGAAAGAAATAGCCCTCCAATAATTCAACCTTAGGGCAGAAACCGGGTTCAATACATATGCTACTGGTTGTTACCAAGGTAACACTGGTATTGAAGACAAGACGTCATGGACCCAGTGACGCACTACACTAAACTTCCCAAGCTACTCAAGTTCCTCTTAAAAGGACTTGTTTCATTCTCACGGAGAACCTACATTATATATCGACTTTCTCTTAGAGAATGTTGATATTGAAGAAGGAGACCCTCTCCCTAGTCTCCGACATAGGAACCAAATGTGCACTATTGAGTCTAGAGCCAAGAGATCATCCACAATATCTCATTAGGACACTAAATTATTGAAGACTTGATGTTTCACACAATGTGGAAAGTAAGAATATATTAAGAGTCCTTCGCATTAACATCTGAGTGATATGTAAAAATATTCACGATGAAGATGGAAATCCTTCTAGAGCCAACATCAAACAAGCTCTTGGTGGGTGACATGGGGCGATTCACTCTTAAATCAACCTTGGTCCAGGATTGGAATTGACGAATACTTTTGGAAAAACCGTTCGATGCGCAAACCTTCTTTTCTCTAGCATGTCGAATGTGTATTCATTTTCAAATTCAAAAAGTATCTCTGATTGAAAAAAATGTTTTTGGAAAAACCGTTCTATGTGCGAATCTCATCTTTTCTCTAGCACGTCGAATGTGTACTCTTTTTAAATACATAAAGTATTTTTGATTGAAAATTGATCTTTCTCATAAAACCTTCGTCGTATTGCAAAACTCTATCTTCTAAGCAATACACGATTGTTTTCAAATCAATCAGTGAATCTCAATTCTCTGTTTCAAATCAATTTAAGAATTTATAAGCAGTTAAGTGTAAATAACAATCAATTAGTTATAAAAATTATGTTTCGCAACTTTTAAGTTGTTGCAGATCAATTAGATCGACTTTAGACCTATTTGACCGTGACTACCCAAATTGATATGTTTTCATTTATGCTTAAGTTCTGAATGTTATGTCGTTAACTCAATAGACAACATATAATTAAGAGAAACAACATAAGAGTACATTCCATTAGACTTATACAAAACTTGCAAGTTGATCTTGACGTGCAAAATTGTCAATCGGTATGTCATATTCTGTTGAGTAAGATAAACAGTTAGCAATACGTGATTAAAAGAATTAGAAAAACCTCCTAATATAACTCGTTTTCGAGGTTGCCGCTTCCAAAATTTGAAGAGTCAATGCAATGTGTCAGAGTTTTTAAAAAGTATGTACTGTTATATCTGTCCTTCTATCTACTTTTTTATCTACCTGTTTCGGTTTTATAATCTTCTTTAAGTTTACGTTTTTAATTTTTTTATCAAAGGCATTCCCAATTTTTTAAATGACCAACTTTTTTAATAGTTAATACTTAATACAACACCTTTATAATACTATTGTTTTCAAATTCTTAAATACATATCTTGAAAAAACAATTACTTTTGAATGGTTTGTAATATAGCTAGTGGTGCATAAGGCACATCTGACTATGCTAAAATTCGAAAGCAAATTCATAAGATAAAGTAGAAGTAGAATAGACATCTATGCAAAAATCACAGTCCATAAAACTCAGTTGTCAGCCGTATTATCATGACCTTAAAACAAAGCATAAAACTATCCAAACAAATACAAGTACATCTTTGGATCTAAAACTAAAGAACTTATAGATCTAACAAAAACCTTCAAAGTTAAAATCTAAAGGAAACAAACAAACTTTAACCTCAAAAACATAATTGATCTTGAATAATAACTACAAAAAAAGATTTAGATCTAACAACAGAAGATCCAAGCAACTTAAGATCCAACAAATAAGATTAAACACTTGAACAAAATTGTTAAAAAGTCGTCCTTCAAGAACATCATGTGGCCTCAATTTCCAATAAAAAACTATCATCGACTTCAAAAACGCGAAGGCATAAAATACAGTTAGATGGTTAGATCCCGGTTTGACCGCCACAAGTTCGACAACCAAAAATTACACACTTAAAACATGTTGATGCAAAAGTTGGACGTTCCTTGTTTGGAGCTCCGGTTCCCGCACCAATTGAGAATTGTTGCTTAAGACCTGCGCACTAAGAAACAGAAGACACCGTTAGGCTTACCGTGGGATTGTCTCCCACGATTATCCTCCGGCGTGAGAGTAAGTAATCAGTTTATGGTTTAAGGAGAATTAGGTTATCGAGCGCACCTTAAACGAGGAATGTGATTCCTTTATATACGCATCCTTGTTGGTTCCGTGTTCCTCAACCTTCGGGGTATCCCGCCTTAATCGGTTGGGAATGATTATCTTCCTATTTAGAAGATATCGGATATCTATTCCATCAATAGATTCGGGCTTGGGCCTTCATGAGCCCAAATGTTTATCCGCTTTGCCCGCTCGTGCGCCAAGTTAGTATTGGACTTTAGTCGGGTCTACGACCCGGATATAGACTATACGTCATCAAAACACAAACCACAAGCGATCACTTTCTTATTATTTTCTGTAAAGTTGCATCAACAGCACTTTACCGTACTCGATGTCTTTCAAAGTTCACTCTATTCTCTGTTGCCTAAAATAAAGAGAAAACCTGTTAGTAGCAACAACAAAAAAATAGTTGTTTGTGCTCAAATTATTTCATGAGATTATTTAGCTGATGGAACTCTAATTATTTAGCTGATGGAACTCTTAGTCGCTACAAGGCCCGACTTGTGGCGAATGGCAGCAATCAAGTAGAGGGGATTGATGTTGATGAGACCTTTAGTCCGGTTGTAAAACCAGGCACCATCCGGACATCGAAGTTTAGTCGCTTCTAGACATTGGCCGATTCATCACCTAGATGTCAAGAATGCATTTTTGCACGGATTTATCCGAGATCGTTTATATGCATCACCGGGTTTCGGGATCCTTAGCATCCTGACTATGTGTGTTTACTGCAGCGGTCTCTCTATGGGCTTAAGCAGGCACCTAGAGCATGGTTTTAGCGGTTTGCCTCTTTTATGACTCGGGTTGCGTTTGGTCATAGTCGTTGTGATTCATCGCTTTTATATACGAGACAGGGACCGACTCGCATACTGTTACTATATGTTGATGATATCGTTCTCACCGCTTCTTCGGAGACCCCGTTACAGATTATTCTTTCACTACATCAAGAGTTTTCCATGACAGACTTAGGGCCTCTTAATTACTTTTGGGCATTTCTTACACAGATTCTACCGGGTTGTTTTATCCCGTAAGAAATATGCTATTGAGGTTTTGCAGAGCTCATATGCTTGCTTGTAACCCCGTCGGACTCTGTTGATACCGACTCTAAACTGGGGGGGAGATCCGTTTCGATCCGACTTTGTGCGAGAGCCTTCTTTGGCTCTCTACAAGAGCTCACCTTCACCGCACCGGATATATCTTATGCCGTTCAACAGTTTGTCTCTTCATGCATGATCATAGGGAACCACATTTCTCTGCTCTCAAGAGGATATTGAGATATGTTCAGGGTATGCTTGATTATGGCTGCAGCTTGTATTCTTCATCGCCTCTGAGTTGCTTGCTTACTCGATGCCGATTGGGTGGTTGTCCCACTATCCGTAGGTCCACTTCCTTCTTGTGTATTTCTGGCAACAATCTCATCTCCTCGGTCTTCTGCCAACCAACGCTTTGTTCCAAAGGGTAAGCAGTACCGCGTGGCAAACGCCGAGACATGTTGGTTGAGGAATTTACTTCGAGAGCTTCATACTCCCTTGTCTTCGCTACACTTGTCTGTGATAATGTCGTCGATACTTATCCGTAATCCGGTTCAAGATCGCACCAAACACATTGAGATAGACATTCATTTCGTTAGAGACTTGGTTGCTACGGCAAGTTCGGTTCTTCATGTTCCGTCTCGCTATCAAGATGCGAGATATCTTCACGAAGGGTTTACCATCGGCTCGAGGAATTTCGAGTCTTAGTGTCCAGTGTCCTCCCGCTAAGACTGGGGAGTATTAGCCCGTTCATTTCGGCTTGAGCCCAATCTCTAGAATATGAATCAATCTGTAATTGGTATATATTGGTGTCGATGTATCTGTGAAGTTCAATCAAATAAACAATAAACATTCAATCAATGTCTTCAATAAATTAACAAAAAGTTCTTTCATTTACAGTATGTCGTAAAAGAAACCCAAATATCACAAAACCTTAGAAAAAAATAACTTTAAATTTGAATAAAGATTAGCAGGGTATGGTCGTGGTTCTTACTAATCTTGTAATCATGGTTTCGGTTTCCGTTGATACCACCAGATTCCCTACTGCGAGCAGATTTCCGACGTCAAATCTAAATCATAAACCATAAGAATTTTTAGATCTTCAAAAAATCATACAAAGATGTTTATAAATAAATAAATAAATAAATACTTTTGGACCGTGTTTTAGGGCATCCTCAATGGATGAAATTATTTTGAGTTAAATAGATGACACCTCACCATTGAACTTTTATATATATAACTCTCACAACCCGTATTGAGTATAATGAACTATCACTATGATATTTGGATTTTGTGAGATAATAATTAAATATTTATGGCTGGCAAAGAAATATCATAGCCCACCACATCAGAGTATAATATGAGTTTGTTCAGAGAAGAACAAGGTTTACACGAACTGGTGACTTGGTATGTTTGCAATGGATTGTACCTATAAAAACCACCTTTATTAACTTTGCCACCTTGGTCCATTGTGGATGGCCTTAGCCTTATTCTGTGTCAATTGTTTAGTTGGTGCGTAGTTCGTTGGTTTATTGTTTGCAGTAGTGGCGGAGAATTTACATAGTGGTGGCGGTGAAAGTTAAAAAGAGAGGGTGCTAGGTTAAGTATTAGGTTTATAGAGAGATTATGTGTATGTGTTGTTTTTTAGATATGTGTGTTTTTTAGTTTATAAATCAAATAGGTCCGGATGTCTGAATCTTAAAATTTAGGCTCGTTATTAGGTTTGGAGTTAGGCATTGGATATATATATATATATGGCACCTCAATGCCCAGTAATTCAATTTAATGCCACATAATCATTAGTTGTCCAACTAAGCAATATTTTTGTCCTCCTAAGCAATATTTTTTTAATTTAATTAAATATTATGTAATTTTCGGATTTTTTTTAATTAATTTAATTAAATATTATGTAATTTTCAGATTTTTTTTAATTAATTTTCGAAAATTATTTTAAAAAAGGAGCCTTGCAAGGATTGAACCTTGGTTATTTGGTTGTTACCACCAAGGCAACATGACTTTTTGGAATATATGTTGCAAGTCCAAAATTATAAATCTATACAACCAATTATGTAGGAGAATCCCTATAACTTAGGTAACCCTAAATAAAACATATATGTAAAAACTTATATACGGTTCATTATATTTTTTTCTCAAAAACCCTAATATCCTTTTTTTCCTCACAATCTCTTTTAATGTTCGGTTTACTGATTTTTGTGTTTTCTTCATCACAGGTTTGCAATCATGGACGCTTGACATGTCGTGTAATGTTTCTTTGAGAAAACAGCATGGTTAGTTCTCCATCACAGGTTTACTGCCTACTGACATTGTCATTGTCATTGATCTCTTTGCAGATTTTAGAATAGTTCTTCATCACATCACATGTTATGGTGAACTAGATAGCCCTGTCATTAGAGTAGCAGTCAAGCCCTATGGTATTTTTCTTGAGTTTTAAATTGATTATACGTTTTAAATTGAGTTTTAAAGTCTCAAATAATTCCCATGTGTTCTTAAAGCAAAACAGTAACAGTATAATCTCTAAGATATCTTAGGGCATTGGTTAGACAATCCCATCTTAAATTACACTTCTCATATTAAATACTCAGGGACCCACACATAAAGTACACTTCTCATATTAAAAAACGTTTTTCTAATCCTTTTTTGTGGGTTCATACCCTTCTTAACCAATGCCCTAAGGGCATTGGTTATACAATCCCATCTTAAATTACAACCTGAGCAAATACGACTTTCATAAACTCACCAATCACCATCTTACTGGCAACTGACCCGCCCATTGGGCAAAAGAAAGTAGTGATATTATAATACTAGATGACAATTTTGCTTCAGTTGTCAAGGTATTTTTTCTATTATATATTATTTTTGCTGGTAAAAGTTTATTACTTATTTTTGTTATGTTTCATTATAAAACAGGTTGTTCGATGGGGAAGATTCGTGTATGCAAATATCCAAAAATTCATACAGTTCCAGCTAACTGTGAATGTTGTTGCACTTGTGATTAATGTTGTGGCAGCCATTGAGGGTGGCGATGTCCCACTAAATGTTGTGCAGGTCTGTCTCTCTTAAACCCACACACACACACACATACTCAGTAACAGAGCACCTTATAGAAATCATTTGGCTGTTTGCAGCTACTCAGTGACACATAATCTTATCATGGAAACTCTTGGTGCACTTGCTCTAGCTACTGAACCCCCAACCAATCACCTTATGGATCGAACACCAGTTGGCCGAAGGTTAGACTTTTCAATATTTAATTTTTTCTGATTCAGTTAGGAGATGTTATAAATGTTCAATAACGGATCATTGCAGGTAAACCTTAGAACCATTTTACGCACAATGACGGGGCTATATGTTACGGGTAAAACTTATTTTGTCTAAACGTTCAATGAAAAGTCATTTATGATTACAAAAAGCTATATTATATAAATAAAGTTAGCTTATAAGAATATTATAAGAAAACGGATTTTTGTCGTAAAAACACAATGTTTTTTATGGTACCTTTCTTTTATGGTGTGACCATTGAATAAGACCCTTATTCATGGTACCTATTAAGCATAGTTTGAATGCGTTAATATCGTTATAGTTTACTTCACACACAACAACATTATTTTGTACATTACTTTCACCATTATGAATATGTGTTTAAGTTTTATCTGGAATAACCTTTTTTTAGTCTTCTAGTATCTACATGCCATTGGAGTATCAGGAATAGATCTCAATATTATTGAACATGATCCCAATTTTTTGTTGAATTTGGTTGATTGTTTTGTTTTGTGATGTTATTGTGCATTGATTCGAGGTGAACACCAACTGTAAACTTACATGAAAAGTGCTATTGAATTACCAAAATATTATTAGATTCATTTAGTTGAATTATAAGTGTCATTCACTGACTTTTGGTGGTTTTATTCTTATACGTGCCTATCATGGGAAAAAGGGATATATAAGTGAAAGATATGGAAGAAGAGTCAAAAGAGTGGGTGAGTCTACTAAGAGAAAGTGAAACATTTTATCTACATTACTGGATGGTCTGTTTACACCGAGATCGCTTTGATAAGGGATTCGAGGAGGCCAAAACTAGGAGGTGATGTCACACTTGGTGAGCTGCTAAAAAAGAAGGCAAGTGAAGGTGTTAAGGTTTCTGATGTACTTTGTAATTTATGCCCACGAAACCCCGATGATGGTGGACGTTTCATTGAGGATCTCCAAATATCGACTATGTTCACTCATCACCAGAAGATTATAGTGGTGGACGCACCAATGCCCAATGGGTACGAAGAAAGAAGGCGGGTGGTTAGTTTTGTTGGTGGTCTTGATCTTTGTGACGGGAGATATGATTCCCCGTTTCATTCTCTATTCAGAACATTGGACAATGCTCACAATGATGATTTCCATCAACCTAACAACGTAGAGGCTGCCATAACTAAAGGTGGACCCAGTGAGCCATGGCACGACATTCACTCAAAGCTTGAAGGACCTATCGCTTGGGATGTTGTGTTTAAATTTGAGCAAAGGTGGAAGAAACAAGGTGGGAAAAACGTGTTGGTTAACTTCAGAGAACTTGATGATATCATAATCCCACCATCCGCAGTCATGTTCCATGATGACCCAGAATCGTGGAATGTTCAGCTGTTTCGCTTAATTGACGGTGGAGCTGCTTTCAGCTTCCCAGACACACCCGAATGGGCAGCAAATGCACGTCTTGTCAGTGGTAAAGATAACATTATTGACCGAAGTATTCAGGATGCTTACATTCATGCCATCCGCCAAGCAAAGAACTTCATCTATATTGAAAATCAGTATTTTCTTGGAAGCTCTTTTGCTTGGCAAGCTGACGATATCGATGTCAATGACGTTGGTGCGTTGCATTTGATTCCAAAAGAACTTTCTCTAAAGATTTGCTGCAAGATTAGGGCTGGAGAGAAGTTCACTGTCTATGTCGTTGTACCAATGTGGCGTGAAGGTATTCCAGAGAGCGCTTCTGTTCAGGCTATACTTGACTGGCAAAGGAGGACAATGGATATGATGTACAAAGATATCATTTAGGCTCTACAAGATCAAGGCCTGGAAGAGGACCCAAGAGATTATCTCACTTTCTTCTGCCTCGGAAACCGTGAGGTGAAAAAGGATGGAGAGTATGAACCTTCAGAAGCACCTGAAGCAGATTCAAATTACCAGAAAGCACAGGAAGCCTAACGTTTCATGATCTACGTGCACGCCAAAATGATGATAGGTAAGCCACATAACTCAAAATCAAATTATCACATGGTTAATGTTAGGGCTAGCTAATTATGTTTACGTATGTCTCACTTACTCCATACCTGCTTCTACAAGTTCAGTTATTTTGACCCGGAATAATCAGAATCATAATCAGATTTGGTCAAACAGTTTCACATTTTTTTTTCATTCACAATCACTATATTCGAGTATCAAAAAGTACATGTTTTTCAGTTTGTGCACGCGGTAAACAAATTTGGTACAGTTTTCTCTACTATTGGAATGTTTGGATAATCTTATTTCAAACAGCTAAACTGTTTCAAAAAGTCCCACTTTTGGAGCTTATTTTGTACTTTTGCTGTTACATTTGCCAATAAGCCCCTCTATCCAAACGCCTCCATATACATATGATTGTTCATAAAGTATATAGAAACAGCAATGAAGCTACAATCCTACAAATATAATATAAATTTAGAAGATTGAATCGTTTGTCCTTACTGTGCAGTGACTACACATGATCAACATGTTTTCAACTTTTATCATCAAGAGATTCTGTAATGGGTTTACACAAAGCACATATAAGGATCCAATATATGGTTTTGACGGAGTCCATTCCCTGCTTCCATGGGTCGACAACTCGGTATATTCTAATGGGATGCCTAGAAACAATACCAACACCACCCCTTTGTCAAATGCAAATGGCTTTGCTTAAAAAAATAGAACTTTTGTACCAATTCTCATCTTGTGGTATGTTTGCATTATTTTATGTTTATGTTTATTCTTTTATCATGATTTTTTGTTTCATTTGGTATTGATAGTTTGTTCGTTCTTTCAAAATCCATGACCACAATAAACACATGGTACTATGTATCATGTTCCCAATGCAACTGGAAAGTGACCGAATAAAACGACATTTATAATTGCATAGACCATGGCGACCAGCCGAAACCATATTACAGGTAACCATCTGTCAAACAAAAACACCCCAATGGAATTTCTAATTGAATGATGATGTGTGAGTGGTGGCTGATAACGTCTTATACAAAAAGTACATATATTGTTAAATTGTTAAAAGTATATTTTAGCTATTGCATACATCATTTAATATTTTCAAGCTCATATGTTCTACTATCTTCTAAAATACTTGCATCTTTATACTTTTATAATGACAATTTACGGATTTCTTAATTGATATGTTTTTACACAATTTATAATGGTATCAACTGGTCTAGATTCAACAACATAAGACCATCAATTTTTGAATTGACCCAGAATCACTAGCAATTGTATTTCAACATTCCAGCTAGCTAGGGACCTAAATGGTTTGAAACCATGCTTACCTTTTTATATTGAAAACAATAGTGGGAGAGTCTATATTTCTCATGAGGTGGCGTAGTATAAACGACTTGATAAAGATTTAATCATTTATTTTTATGCAGGCCGTGACTCCACTGTATCTTACAGCCTTAACAACGACCTAGACTCTGGAGATTTACCTCCAATTTTGACTGGTAAGTAATACACACATCTTTTTTTTATACATATGATTATGAAAATTATGCTAAAATAAGTTAATAGAAAACAAGAATTACAAGTTGATTTTTCTGACAGAATAAGTAGTAGGTTATCTAATACAACGGGAAAATTTGATGAGGTTATCGATTTAACTGAAGGGCAAGATAATGCTGATGTATTGGGTATGATTCGTCTTTTAAATTATGCTATTATTGTTGTTTATAAGTGTTATTGCCTTTAAAACTGTGCGTGTTGTGTGGTTTATAAACATAATGAAAGTGATACATTTGATACATCTGTGTGGCATTCGGATTGGTGGTAATAATCTTAGTCATGTCGTGGGAAAACAAAGTTATTATTGGCATGAAATTGGTTGGTACATGTGGGGATTCCAAACACCCTAATTGTGTACGTTCCGGTAGTTCTTAATATGATTAGGATATGGAAAATATAAAGTATACTACTAAATAAACACATACCCTTTAGCCTCTCAACAAACACATCAATCTCCCGAACCCTCAACTCCATCTCCTCAACCAAAATGCGCAACTCCGTCATAGGTAGAATATCGACGTAAAATTTTTAAAGTAATAAGCTTTAATGAAACACCACTGTTTAAGGATCATTCCATTGAAAATACACATCAACAGAATTACAGCATTATTGACCCGCTGATATTACAAAATATAATACTATTCTTTGCGGCTTCTGAAAAGTGTTCTAATTAGCATTATTGCATAGTAGATACAACTCCATTGTTGATAATAGAAGAACCCAGGGCTAATACGTGTGTGTAGCCCACTGAATTGTAGCCGAACACTCGATTTGTGAAACCACTAAATAACGAAAAAATACAATGTTTAGACTCTATGTGGTCTAATGAACTCGATGCAAAAGCTCTAATATTGCCCATAAAACCAGCGGCCAATCATCTTTACAGGATATTTCATATTCTTTATGCATTAGCTTATTGTTCGTTTCTATTAGCAGGTTGGTAGTTTTATCCCTCAGTACATCCACACACACGGTAAATAAGTAATCTGATTTTGTTTGGAATATAGTATGATCAACGACGAATTCAGTTGTATAATGTGGAGCTTTGCATATGATAAGAAACTCATTATTATACTTCTTTTATGTCATATGATGTGTGTGCTTATTTGTTACTGGCTCATTGCGTTGCTTAGCAAATATTTTATCCTAAGATTTTAGACTCTACAATACCGTGAGCCACATGGTCAGGTCGGGTAACAAGTCAGAAGGTTATTGGGTTGGAAGGTCGCAAAATGTTCTTCAAAGTATCAATATCCTAAAAAACTTTAGTTTGTCAAAATGACCGAGTTACTATGAAAAACTCGACATTTACTTCCTTTATCTAATTTATTTCAATAGTTTTTGACTCATTTATGCTCTAAACTGTGATGAAATTCCTAATACCAATATTACAGGTAATTTTGTTTTTCAAAAGGATTGGGTAGAAGGTTTCTCTTACAATTGGTGATAATTCTAATTGTTTTTGTTGGATCAATGTTTGTTGCATAGCTTTATTTCACTCGCAGGCTCTGTTGGAGGTAAACTACAACCATCTTAAAGATCAAGTCGATGCGGGGAATGCTATTGATCACTATAGCCCGTTCAACCGACGGTTCACGAAACTGCCTATAGGGAATTTCTATTATCTTTTTAGTGATGCAAATTTAATCTTATATAGCTGTAATCTTGGAATTATGTTTATTAAATGACATGAGCCTTCATTGATAGAATTGGATTCTCCAATTAAATATGACAAATACATCGATCATGTTAGTTGTTTATAGACATTGTTATTTATATTATTCTTTTAGAACGATAACTAACTATCTCACAATATATAAACCACACTAGTTTATCTCACTAAATTCATCTCACATGCTTATAACACGCTTTAAAAACAAACCTATTTGGTACGGGACATTATCACATAACATGGAATATTGATGCACAAAGACTCTTATATATAGACACTATTATTATCACTTTATCTAACTAATAATCTTCCCATTTTAAAGCATGTATATAGAAAAACAATATTTTTCAAGCAAGGAAGAATGTGCAATACACAGTATAGACATACAAAGTGAAAAAACAAAGGATTAATACTTTATTTAACATGGAGTATTTGGTAGGGGACATTATCACATAACATGGAGTATTGATGCACAAAGCCTCTTATATACACACTATTATTAACACTTTATCTAACTAATAATCTTCCCATTTTAAAGCATGTATATAGAAAAACAATATTTTTCAAGCAATGTAGTCTTATTTTCATAGAAATTGTAGATGAAATTGTTCTAAAAACAAAGCCATGGCTCTATTTTCAGAAAAAAAACCCACTTTCAACACATTTCTTATCAACCTTCTGACGATAAAAAAAATATGTTAACAATAATTATAAGTCATGCCCGCCCATTGGGCGGGCTTTGAAATCTAGTATATATATATATATATATATATATATATATATATATATATATATATATATATATATATATATATGTATGTATGTATGTATGTATGTATGTATGTATGTATGTATGTATATATATATATATATATATATATATATAGCGGTTCTAGAGAAAAGTATAATTAGAGAGAAAAGTGAGAAAAAAAGTTATAGGGTCTAATTTGAAACATCTCAAACTTCAGGGCAAGTTTTGAAAACCACCCCGCCAACCCCCCGCAAAAAACTTTTTTTGGGGAAATTTTTTTTCCGCCAAAATTTATAACCGTGATGAACCTTTTTTTTTGTGCATCTGAGTTATAAAAATTGGTGCATCATAGTTATAACTACTTTTTTTAACTGTGATTCACCAAAATAAAAAGGTGCATTTGATCGCATATGTTATTAACTTATTCCAGAAAAACGTTTTGGATTAGAACCGTCAACCTTTGTGTATAAAAGAGAGATTTTTCAACTGACTCAACACGCTTATTTTATTAATCACATGGTTAAATATACAATGAAATCAATTATCCTAACATGTTTCAAAGTCATTTTGTTAATCACATGGTTAACTTACTTTTCATCAATTCACGATTGTTAATATATGCCCTAGCGTTATCCCAATGACAAAGCATGCGACGCTACCATGGATACCATAGCTCTGTCTTTTGTTGTATAACTAATGCCCCTTAAAGAGCATAGTATACTAAGTTATTGCAATGTTATTGAAACATATAAGGTAACAATCGTTGGGTGCATCTCGGTTATAAAATTTGGTGCATCATAGTTATAACTAATTTTTATAACTCTGATGCACCAAAATAAAAAGGTGCATCACAATTATAAAAATTTGGCGGGAAATTTTTGGCCAAAAAAAAAAAATTTTTTTGCCCCAATAAAAATTTTCTTTTGGAGGGAAATTTTTTTTTTGGCAAGTAGGGAATTTACAAAACTTCCTTAGAGAATAAAGGAAAATACAATTAGGTCCCTGTAGTTTGGTGTAAAAAAAAGGGAGGGGAAGAGGGGTGATCCAATAGTTGAGATCACTTTTCTCACTTTTCTCTTGAGATCAACTTTTTAAATGATCCAAGCTCTATATACATATATATACATATATATATATATATATATATATATATATATATATATATATATATATATATGTATGTATATTATGTATATATATATTATGTATATATGTACATATATGTATATATATATATATATATATATATATATATATATATATATATATAGTTTAGTTGAAGTCGCCCAATGGGCGGGGATGACTTATAATTATTTGTTTGTTGTTTTTTGTTAACTGAAATACATTTTTTAGAATTGTCAAACAATATTATAAAACAATTTTTTTTTTTTTTTTTTTGTTAAGAATTGTAAATAATTGTATGGTTTGCGTGGACGGTTAATAACACAACATATATAATTTTTACAACATTATGAATTTTATGTATGTTTTAAGCTTGAATTATTTTGACAAATCACCCTTTCGATCATTTAGGCACATCTACTATAAGGACTGGCTATCAAATACTGGAACCTTATGGCTTTCAGATTCACCGTTAAACTCATCCAAATCATTAAAATTTAGCTCTATTTTGTATAAATGACAAAGAAATCCATAGCTTACATGGCATCTGAATACCGCTACAGACTTTATCAGGTTAAGTCAGTGGCATTTCTAGGGTGCAAAATAACATAATTCTAGATTATTATTTTTTTGCAAATACTATATACATCACCTAATTAGCCTCAATACCGAAATAATTGTGAGTTTTGGAGAAGTCACGTTTGGGTCCTTTATTAAATGGATTGATCACCATGTACCAATGTATCAACACAACATTACCTGCGTAAGTAACAAAATAAAAAAAAAAAAAAAAAAGAAAAAAAAAGATTGTTAATGATCAAATATGTAAAGTTTTATCAAAATTACATGATTAACAAACATGATATTATATTATAAACTTTAACAGATCAAGTATAATGCATGGTGAAATTATACCACAGCTAGAAATGGAAGTAGGAACAAATTACACATACTTATCGGTGTATTTGATTTGGTCCAACTTTACTCCTCACCAACAAAGATTCGTTGGCATTTTTTTTTTCATTTTAAGGAATCTCCTCGGGGATATGTACAACCTACTGAAAAGAAACAGCCAGTATATCAATTTGATGTGGTGATGGGTCAGATGCACGAACCTCCCTAAGTTGCAACAGCTGGTACCTGGTATAACGAACACGCTCACACATATCGTTTTACATATTAACATGTCGACAGGTGATATTATGCGAGTGGAAATATTATAAGCATATACTTAGATATGGGAATAAGCATTTCATGTATTATTATCGTGGATGTAGTTATTTGTGTAAGATTAGCTTCAATGAGAGTTGCACCAGGAGCTTATCATCCCTAATGATTTGTTGTGGTTTTTAGGAGCTTATCAATGGTGTCTGGAACCCATAATACAACTCCAAACTTGTTTGACCCTTTAGTTCCCATGGCTGAAATATGTACATTTTACATTTCTTCTTTGGTATAATTTAAGTTACTAAAAAATTAGATTATTCTCATAATAATATAACATTTGTGACATAATTGGGAAACTACTTATCTACAAATAAAACTGGACAGAAAAACTTACAGGTCAACCCATCCCCAAAGATGCCACTGTTTACCTGTTAGCCAACCAACCCGTCCACTTGCCACCTCTAGTTCAAAACGAAAACAAAAAACTATAAGTTTGCCTACGTTCTTCACTTGAAGCACTATTGTTTATCCATATTTTAAACTATAATCGATGGAAGAATTTTTCTGGTACTGCTGTTCAATCTCTTTGGCAATTTTCTTCAAAAAGCGCCAAACATGTATCTATTTGACAAACTCAAATCCATTTTTATGTGTTAAATAAGTGAAGTACGGGCACATTATTTAAAACGGGGTACTTATCATGCATACCAATCAGTGAGCCATTTTCACCCGTATTTAACAATCAACTCTTCAAGAGTTGCTTTATTAGATATTATAGCATCTATAGCTATTTTTAACTTTATAAACACATTCAGGGAAAATAGATCAACTAAAAGCATATTGGTATATTACAACTATAAAGTCAAATGTTTCAAGAAAGATTCATTTTCAAGATTCCTAGTTAGGGTTCTTTGAAACATTTTCAAGATTCCTAGATTTGGTCCGTAATTTAACTGAATGTCAGTTTTTTTTTCAAATATCAAGGAACAACAGATTATTCTAATACTAAGTATCAACCAACACCAAAAATTTTACACGAAACTGTATATGTGTGTTCTCTTAGTTACCTGTGGCACCCAAATGATGTCCGATAGCCATTGCACCACCATTGACATTGATCTTTAGTGAGCCAAATTCAAATTTCTCTTGGCAATATAGAAAGCGTGATGCAAATGCCTGCCGGATTAAACCACACAAAACGTTAATCTCCACTCTAATCTATCTAAAACGAATGAGAGAAAATATTTAAAGACTGGCCGTTTTGACCATTTATGTATCTGGTCATTTTGACCCGTTCTACTCGCACAAAAATTACCCATTTTGAATTTTTCACCCCACCCAACTTGCTGAGCTACCCTAACCATTTGTCCACTTCTAATACTAATAGATGCACACCGGTACTTGTTAGTTAATTACAGAAATATACAGCAATGTATTCATTACTATTTTATCATAATTCTACAATAGAATCACTACTGGAAATGAGTCTAACTAAATTACTTGGCTCAACAGTCATTTGCTGGACCCATTTGCTTTAACTTCATTCTCAAATTTGACTCATTTGATTTTAGGCAATCAATATTGGCCCATTTAATGACTCACAAGTATACAGGCGAAATGACCTCGTTACCCGTTTGGAGACAAAAAGTTAAATTTCTAAGAACAACTTAGAAATTGGACCTGATATCGTCATAACTATCGTATGCTCTAGTGCTCCACCTAAGATGCCTTTTGTATTCTAAGCAATTATGAACTCAGATCTTTCGTTGTGATGTCTACAATAAGCCATTGCAAGTTTTAGTTTTTGTCTTCCTTAACCCTCCTATGTATTTCAAAAGAAAAGCTCAACATTATAGCATCCAAATATAATGGATAGAGACATATGCTATTTTGTTCTACATATATTCATATAACTGATTAGTGATTAGTATTTGTTTATTGCAATTCAACTCACAATCTCACACATAAAGATTCCATCATATCTGTAGCGTTCACTGAGAAAATAAGTTTTCATTAATATGTGAAGGTCACTCAACTATCACCATCTATCTTAAAATCAAAAGGTATACTTGTATACCAATGTGTAAAGAAGCCAAAGCAGCTTATTCTTATATTTCCTGGAGCATACTATTCGTGATTTGATACTGGCTTCAGTGTTTCAGAGAAAGCCAAATTTGCGCCCCTTGACTGGTTGCCACATGGACAATTGATAGTAGAAACTAACAGTGAGATACATAGAAAGACATCTATCTCCTATGACAATTTTTTTTTGGAAGGGGCCAAGGAAGCTGCCAAAACATCATGCGACTCTAGAAAGCAAGGGTGGAATAATGCTTGTAGGAAAGATGATGTGTTCTGACATGTCTGACATCATTTCAGAGCACCGCCAGAAGTTAACAGTAACATTTAAACTTTCAATGGCAACTTGGTGAAACCTATGTAATTGAGTACAAAATACTGAAAATAAAATTATGAACGCTTGATGAGTGTCTAAATACTCATCAATTTTATACCATTTAGACTGTAAAAACATCTGAAAACATTCAGAAATGCATCAAAATGATAAAAATATCACAAATAAGTGTTTTATGTGTTTTAAAACCAAACGGACCCTTTTGTGATATCCAACCCAGCTCAGGCCCAAAACTCCAACCCGGCCCAAAATTTAAAACAGAATACCGCCTATCACTGTACACCCTCTCCCTTCACCTGCATCCCAAAACCGAAACCACCATGGTTTCTCCACTCACCTCCACCTTTACACTGCTCCCCAGTATACCAACCTCCACCTCCACATACCCAAACCGCATTAATTGCGAAACCCACCCAAAAAGACTTTTCCCGCCAAATTTCCAAGTGGACGGTTGATGAATTCAAGAGAAGAAGCAAAGTGGGAATTGATCAGAGGTTGATAAAGAATCAAAAGAGTCAATAAATATCAAAAAAAGAAGCAGTATGAAAAGCAAGTAGTGTAATTTAATTTTCCCTATGTCGTCTTTAATATTTTAAATTTCCTAGTGTAAGTTTAAGCTTTTAAATACTTTGTAATAAATTTTCATTGTATTAAGAACCTGTTTTCAGTTTCAATTGCAGTGTATGTACAAGAATTCAGTTTATGTATTTTCAAGTTCAAAAATCTCAATATGGTCAAATGATGTTTGTAGTTGTTGTTTTGTACTCAATAAGCTCATAAAAGCTCCTAGGAAGCTCTTATAAGCTTTTAGAAATCTTAACACTTTGTTTAGTATCAAAAACAGAAAATTCACAAAAATACCAAGAAAATAGTGAGAAAATAAAAAATCAATGAAGAATGATCAAGAAAGCTGAAAAAGGGTAGTTATTGGATGACAATGGTTTAGAAGCTTAGTGGTAAGCTATTAGGGGTGTTATCAGATCTCAGTTCTCTGTCTTGTGCATGAATTCAAATTGTAAGCTATTTCTTGAAAATTTGTATTTCTTAGTTTAAGTGTCTAAATATTATTAATTCTAGTTCAATATTGTATTATTATAGTTAACTTAAGATAATAAATAGGTTACTTAGTATAAAAATTGGTTTTAGTACAAAAATCTTCAAAACAGTTGCTAAAAAGGGTGTTTGGATTTATTTGTTTAACTGTGCTAGCTAGAATTATAGCCTTTGTTATTGGTTGATACATGTTACAATAGGATAATATAGCTCATTTAAACCATAAAAACTAATCCTTGTTGCATAAAAAGTCAAAATAGTTTCTACTCTCAATTTGCAGTTCACTGTTAAGATTTAGAAATGCAAATTTCATCAAGGTTACTTATAACTTGGTATTCTAGCCTAAATCCACCTTATTACAACTTATTATAACACAATCAGTTAGTAGTATCAATTTAAAGTCCACTTGAGTCAACCTTTAAGTTTATATTAAAAGTTAAAATTTTGGCTTAAACAGTTTTTGAATAAACTTTGTGATTTTCTTGTGCACTCACTGTTAGGATTTAAGACTTGAGCTTTTGGGATATCAAAATCTAGCTGCTCATCTTAGTATTAGTAATTTTTATAATTTTCAAATAGCTTGTTTAACAGCTTTTTACTTAGCTTATTTTGGACATCATTTCAAAAATAGTGCCACTGCACCATGTGAGCCATCTACTTTCACAAGCTCACACAGAGCTTATAAATTAGCTTTAGCTTGTGCAACTTAGCTTTTTGAGAAGCTCACCTAGCTGACTCTCTAATCCAAAGCTTGTTTTCCACTTTGTAGCTTATTTGAGTAGGTTGCACTTAGCTTTTATTTCTGTCCATTTTACTCAAAATTAACTTCGGTTGGTTACACTTTTAATAAGCTCATTAAAAGCTCTAGTGGACAACACTGTGAGAACTTTAGCTTTTTGGAAAGCTGAGTTGGTCATCTAGTTAGTCCAAGTGTTTGTTTTAAGTTTCTAGCTTATCTCAATGCTTAAAATTAAGCTAGAAGGTGCCTAGTAAACCAAAAAGGTGTCCCTGTTAAAACAGATAGCTTAGTGCTTATTTGTAAGTGTTTAGTGCTTATTTCTTAGGTATTGTGCTTATTTAGTTGATATATTAGCTTATTTACGAGTTTAGCTTATTCTCAGTTTCCTTTTGCTTGTTTCTAGCTTATTAGCTTATTAGCTTAATTCTAGTGCTTATTTCCATTTCTTGTTAACTGTTGAGATTATAAGCTCAATACTGAGCTTATTAGTGATTTTTAGAAAAAGTTGTAGTTATAAAAAGTGCTTATTTTAGTATTCTTAACAAGTTTGCAAAAAGAAAATAAAAAAAAAATAAAATAGTTGCAAAAAGTCATTGCTGGGATTCGAACCCTGGCCACCCAGCTCACCACAGACACACCTCACCAACTACCCTTGGGACTTGTCTCGTTAAAACCTTGCATAGTTTAATATATAACCCTTGTTTTCCATTTAAGCTTATACGAGCTTATTTGCTTATTTCCAGCTTATTTATACTAGCTTTTTCAACTTTTATATTTTTCATAGATTTGTATTAGTATAAAGTAATTTATAAAAAAGTTTCAGATTTTTCTAAATAGTTTTAGTATTTTTAAACATTTAATTAGTGTAAAATAGTATTTAATTCATAATAAAAAATATAAAAGTCTAAAAAATATAAACCTTTTTTCTAAAATTTTCTTTTGTCATATACTACGTAAGAAAATTGTTTTTACACTTATAGGACTTTTATTTCATAAATTTTACGTTTTTACTTGCGCACTCGCGTAATTTTTATAAATAACGCTCGTTTCCATTTTAAGTAATGTTTTTAGATAATTTAAGTTTACGTTTTAATTAAAATAGTTTATTTAAGTTATTTTGTTTTATAAATCAAGAAAAACATCATTGTAAAAATAGTGATAGCGTTTATTTAATATATTTTAGTTTTTTTTTAATTTTCTTTAATTTGCATTTAAGCCCCTGTAATTTACAAAGCTTTTCTTTAGGTATAAATATTCCAAAATCCTTACTGATCACTATCCTTAGTGATTATTCGACATCTGAAGTTGTTGAACACCATTCATCCTCCGTGGGACTTAACGACCCAGGAATCCACTATATTCCTCTGATCTAAATTGCATTTGCCTTCTGAGCTGTTTTAAGTTTGTTACGGTTGACCATTCACAAGTGGTCAGCTTGTGTGATTAAACTTGACCGTTCGGAAGCCAATCAACGCTCAATGGATAAAAAGTAGAAGATTCCAGAGTTCTTTAGGTGGTACACGTTCAGGAATGAGAAGTTCATGAAATCAAAAAACTTACCACCCTTCTGGAATGAAAAATGCATCGCCTACATGAAGAATCACTCTCTGTGAATACTTTTTGGAGTGTTCTGCTCTTGGATGAAGATAAAGATCTTTCTTCACAAACACTCCAGCTGCAAAGGTTTGCGATATGTATCCCATGTCCAGAATAATCCAGTGGTGAATCTACTTTCGTGTTCACATTCGAGACCATTGCACCAATGTTAAATGATCTCACCCTTATAAGTTTATTATCAACGATAATAATATGAACTGAAAACCAATACAGAGAAAGTAATAGCATATATCCTATAAGATTAATACACATATGACATTTGAGAAGCCTTTGAACTCAAAAGTAACACGTCTACAAATAAGATGCTTAGGAACAATTATAGTTGTTTGTTAGATAAATGCATATATCTCTAATAACTTCAGCTATACCTAATTATGCTTCTTTAAATTCCTATGATAACTTCACAAAACTCATATCCAAACACTCCTAAAGCACACCGCACATGCAAAATCAGCAAGTACTAAAGATTTTAACAACATTACTGCAGTCCCGAATCACCTAACATAACTAAAAATTAGTCCCAAGAAATAATCAAAATCAAGCAATTTAATCGTGGCTTACCATGTTCATACGGGAAATCATTGCAAACACTTTATCATACGAATTGTGCACAACTCTTCGTAGTGGCAAACACTAAGTTCTCCACAATATCTTAAACGAAAGGGGCGTGTTTCAAGATAATTTTTCTGAAGAGTTATAAGGGGTCTGTTGGACAGTGGTCGTCTAGATCCCTAGTCTCAACACTTCTCCTACGTCTTGTATCAGACCACTCATTTATGAAAATGAACATATACTCTTGTTCATGTATGTACATTTACAGAACTAAAAGGTTAAAAACGTGATTATTAATCAAAAGTTGTTAACAAAAGTTGTAATACCTGATCAAGAACTCCAAGAGATTTACCTCTTTTGTTCAACATACCCGACATACGGAATTGAAGCTCCTCATTCAGTTGAAACCTTCATTTGTGCATATGTCTCTCTATGACACTGTCCAAATAAAAATGATAAGTGAAATACAAAATATGTATATGTTGTTAGACCCGTTTATGAAATACAAATAGGCCCCACCCTAGATGGAATTGACTAAGGACTTAACGGGATTGGCCAGTCAAACCCGATAGTCAACCTAATAGTCAAATCTAGTGTAACGTAGTTTTGGAAGTTATGATGCATAACTTAAGGGACTAATGTTGCCTAGTATTAAAGTGTTATTAGTAAGTATTGTGGCCAAAGTAGAATGAATGGAACTAGAGGGACCAAGCTTTCCCTATAGCCAAAGTGGTGCAAGTATATATGTAGCTATCCATATTATTCTAGACATTTCCACACCTTTCTTGGCTGTGTTTGTATGTGTCCGGTTTTGGATAAGAAAAGAGAGGGAGAAGAGTAGCTTGGAAGGATAGGAAGAAGATGATGAAGAGATTATGCTAAGGGTCCTTCCTAGCAAAGATCACCACAAGTAAGTAACTTTCTCTTAGTGATTATTGAGGTCAAGGTCATGGGTTAAGTGGGTAATCATCATATGATCAAGTATGATCATATGATGATATGGAAAGGATGATGAGTAAGTTATGGTGGGTTATATAAACCCTTGTTGATAGTATTGAGTTATATGTATTATTAGGTTTGTTGACGATGGTGAAGGATGATGATGATGGTGTTGAAATAATGATTGTTGGCTTAGCTTGGATTCAAGGTAAGTAAAACGGTTATGATTTGATGTTATAATGATTTCTTTCACTATGTGTTATATGAATGTTATGATGAGGTTATTTGAAAGTGTTTGAATGATTGTGTGGTGGAGAAGTAGATGTAAGGCTAGTTTGGCATAGCTAGCAAAAGAGACTGAGAGTTGAGTTGGATTAGTGTAAGTATATAGGAAAGGTTGTGATGTAATGATAAGGCTTGAAGTGGCTAAGGTATGTGTTATGTTTAGTATTGTGATGAAATAAATGGATTATGATGCTCAATGTGTGAATGAGTTATGATGTTATGTTATAATTGTTTTACTTACTAAGCATTTGTGCTTACGGTTTAATGTCTAACCATTTTGTAGGTTGGCATACTTTTATGGATGGCTGTGATGATATGGATTAAAGGATTGATATGCAAGGATAGAAGATAGTAAGCATTTAGGAGCTTAGTATAGAATACCGAGCTCAAGTGTCATGTTGGAACCCCCGTGAGTCATTTAATGGATTGGAATGTGTAGTCAAGTGGCATAATGTATGTCAAAGTATTCGTAAAGTTTTGATGGTCAAACGTTGTGTCAAAGTGTGTTTTAAGTGTTATTAGTAAAAGCTAAATGGGTGTTTGGCACAACATATGTTTATACCCATTTTGGGTTACAAAGGGTCGATTGGTCTTGTCAACATGTATTATGTTATATTAATGTTTTTGGATAGGTTTGATGTGAAAATGAAGTGGTAATGGTTGTTTGTTGTGAAAATGGGTCAAAATATGTAACTTGTAGAAAATCTGCAGAAAAAGGGTCTATTTTAGACTCAGATGAGTCATTTTTTAGAGTAACAGAAAATGGGTCCATTTTAGAGGTAAATGAGTCTATTTTAGACTGCAAATGAGTCATTTTTAGTGTGCAGGAAATGGGTCCATTTTAGATACAAATGGGTCTATTTTAGGGTACATGGAAAATGGGACTACTTTAGACTATAAAAAGGTCTATTTTAGACTAATACCATCAAGTGTAAAAAAAAAAAAAAAAAAAATCGAGTCGGGAAAGGGGCGTAACAACTTGGTATCAGAGCTTCGGTTTAAGTGAATTAGGTTTCCACTATAGTTTGCCTAGTCTTAAACCACTCGTAGTAGCGTTGAACGTAAGTGTTAATAATGCGGGAAGTAATCGTTAAGTATGAGATGGACCATATCTTTTGTTAGATGAGCTTATTGATGATAAGCGACGAATGTGTCTTATAGTATTGATGTGTATGAGATGTAAGTCCGTGGAGGACTTGAAGTGTTTGAATAATTAGTTAGCCGTGTACCTCGGTTGGTGCCGGTGATTATATTGTGATTATGAATGTATGATAGAGTAATGGTAATGGAATGCGAGTAAGAATGGTAAGTGGTATTAGAGATGGGCTAATAAGTGAATTAAAGTTTTATGATGCCTTAGTTATAAGGTAGACTAATATTTACGACTAACTAGAATGTTGATGCTTAGACATAGACGATTGTGCGATGTGATATAAGAGCCATAAACTATATGATTTGATTTTGATTATGAATGTTTTAAAACTTTTTGGATAAGTGTTAAGTGTTAAAGTGTTATCGTTGATGCGATGTTAAGTCTATGGCAGTTGGTTATATGTCTAAGTAGAATGAGATTGTGTTTGATAGCATGGTACATAGAAGTGTACGAGATAAGATAGAGGCATTGGAATGCATAATACGTAAGACTTAATTGATATGTGCGAGTAATATTTATTGAGCAAATATTGGTTGATGATAGAAGTTGCGTGAAGCATGGATTAGATTTAATATAATTTATAATTGCCACATTATGCGTGATGACCAAATGGTGGCTAAAAGGTTGATAAACCATATTGATATGTGAAAAAGTTAAGAAGTATTGTAAGTGTTTGATAAAGCATAGATGCTTTGAAAACTTGAGATAAAGTAATAAATGTTGAGCATGATATGGTAAAGTGTGTGATTCAGACGTGATAATATCATGTTATATATAAAACATGATAAGTGAAACATGCTAGAAATGAATGTTCAAGCGTAATGAGTAGAAGTGATGAATGAGATATAGATTGTGCTAGAATTCATAAGTGATATGAAGTGCGCTCGAAAGAATTGTAAAACATGAATATAATCATGTTAATATATTGGAATGTGTATGATGAGATTAATGAGAATGTTGTTAGGTCACAAGGTTTACCACACAAGCTTATAAGAAAGAGATAAGGCGATTGAACAAGTAAAACCCACACACACACGATATACTATAGACGGTTACGCGTAGGTATGTGAAAGAGAGAATAACTTGAACAACCAACCCTCAAGTGAGGGTTTACATAAGGTATTTATAGGAGGGAAGCTAGAGCAACACTCCTAGTTCCCTTCCTTTCACCTATGGGCTTGGGCCTAAGCTCATGGGCCTTCTACATAAGCTTAAGGCTAATAACAAACATAAAGGCCATAATAAGCTAACTATTACATATGAGTAACTAACACTTGAATAAGGTTTAGGAGTGATTCCAACAATCTCCCCCTCAAGTGTTATTACATTTGAGTAACAAACACTCAAGTGTTGGTGATGAAAAATGGTGAAGGCGTTGATGTAATAGTAGCTTTGACGTGTTCTGACATTCTTCTTTCTTGTGAGAAGAATTGCCTTGATTTGAACAATCTCCAGGTAGAGAGATAGTTTACTTTGAACAGTTATGCTTTGACGCCATCTTTAACTTTGTTCTTTGATCATTGTTCTTTGTGATGAAAGTGATAGTATGTTTTGTTCTGCATCATGCGCACAGTCTACTTCACGCTCCAAAGGTTCCACGCCATTCTTCAACATGCTCACACGCTCTTTTGACGTTGGAATTCAGAGACTCGATGGAGTTCTTTAAGTCTTTAACTTTGTAGATTCTCTGTATTGTGACGAAGAATCATTCTGATCAAGTGTTGCTTTTGGATAGAACTTCCATTAGTGATGATGTTGGCGTGAGCATGAGAAGAATATGCACGATCATTCCGCTCCGGAGCTTCCATAAGAAGAAAACATTTAAACGGTTAGTAATAAGCGGATTCCTAAGACTTACAAGTTTGAACTTCAAGTGTTAACAAGATAGTGTGAAAACAACTCTAGTTCTTACAAAGGCCATTCCTGAATCGGAGTCCCACAAGTGAGAGATACCACGTACCGGTACACCTATGATTCTTGAGGCACACCGAAGCACACCCTCAACACCGTAACGCTTGAGACCACTGCGCAATCCACGGGGAGTTGCCGAAGACCCCCTGCCGGTCTGTTTGATGTTGACCGGGTGAGTTTCCATTCAATCACCGAGGATCACAAGTGTGAGCCTCTCATAAATGTTCTCTCAATGATTGCTAAGATCTGTGAAGGACTCGATAATGTACCACCGAAATTCTTATTGTTGAATATCAAGTGATGAAATGTCAAGTGTACCTAAGAGATCTTTTGATGAATCTCGTGGCTCTAGACTCAATAGTGCATTTTGGTTTTCCGAAGGAGACTAGGAGAGGGTCTTCTTCAATACCGATCTCTAAGAGAAAGCCAATAGTTTACGTAGGGTTCCCGTGAGAATGAAACAAGCTTCGTTAAGAGAAACTTGAGTGGATAAGAAGGTTTAGTGCATAAGCGCCACGGGTCCATGACGACTTTAATCTTCAATACCGCGCTAAGTGACAACCAAGAGCATATGAATTGAACCCGTTGTCTACCCTAAGTTGAATAATTTAGAGGGCTATTTCTTTTCACCCTTTCTTTGCATTTCTTTTTAATTCTTCAACTCCTCCTTTCTCCGATTCTCATTTTCTCCTTTTTACAATCATACCTAAGGACTTTTAAATACTAACTATTGTGGTGTCCGGGTATTCCTCCACTGGCGGATCATAGCACGGTTATTCCTAACCTTAGTCACCTTATAACTCCATGACTAACCTATGTTGCCATAAAACCATTGTTGTGAAAAATCTCTCAAAGTGTTTGTGAATGAAAACATTTTAGTACCACTGTTGAGATAAGATTTTGCATAAATACTCCCTCTCCACATGTGCTTAAGAGTTTTAACGGTTAAAATGCACAGTGAGGAAAGAGCACACATTTTGAATTGATCAACTCAAGATAGACATCTCCCGAGACATGGTTACGTTGTATAGTTAAAGAGTTGCATTGTCAGCTTTTAGGTGACAATTAGCTCTAATAACTACCTTGAAGGTGTAGACAATCCTCGAAAGGTTGTCAAACCCGTCAGAGTTCATGTCTACCAAGAGTTTCTCGAATGGTACATTCTACTCAGACAAGTCCATTGCGAGACACGTTTACATCACTAGCGAACTAGCTTGAAATTATTACCCGTCCGGGACAAGTCTTTTCGAGTTACTAACAGTTAAGATCTCGTCTGTTGGAATCACTCCTAAACCTTATTCAAGTGTTAGTTACTCATATGTAATAGTTAGCTTATTATGGCCTTTATGTTTGTTATTAGCCTTAGGCTTATGTAGAAGGCCCATAAGCCTGGGCCTAGCCCAATAAGGAAAGGAAGGGAACTAGAGTGTTGTCCCTAGCTTCCTATAAATACCTTATGCAAACCTTCATTTGAAGGTTGGTTGTTCAAGTTATTCTCTTTCACTCACTCTACCTAACCGCTAAGTCTATACGTGTATGTGTGTTTGGATACTTGTTCAATCGCCTCTCTATCTTTCTTATAAGCTTGTGTTGTAAAACTAGTGACCTAACAAGTGGTATCAACCAATAGTTGGGTGCACACTTTTGTTTTTGAAGTTTTTGGTTTGTTATGAAAGATAACGCGGATCTTTGCACGCTTCAAAACTTGCTTTTTACACTTTTTAATCCAAGATTCTTGTACTTTCAACGTTTTAAGGTATTAAAATACTTGTTTTTGGCAAAAAGTTTCAAACTTTATGCGTGGATAACCGTTTTTGAACTTGATTTTGTTCGTGGGTGAAGTTCTACTCGTAACCCGTTTAGCTGTTTTAGTTCATCAAGATTCACATTTTTGTGTTATTTTGGTACTATTAACGCTATTCCATAACAAAAATCTGGTTTAGAAACAAATTTGGGAAAAATCAAAGTTACGAGTAAACCTACGCGTAGTAAAACCCTAAAACTACGCGTAAGTGCCTTCTTGGTTTGATCTTCATTTTCGTGGTTTATTCCGTGTTTTCTTACTTGGATAAGTCCGAAAATACGTCGACTTTGGATATCTTTTGCAATGTGATAGTGTAAAAGATCATTTGGGCAAAACCCTAAAATTACGCCTTAGCGAAGTTTACGTAGAAATCCTACCTAAGATCTTTCTTTACGCTTAGCTTAGTCTTACCATAAGAAAACTTTACGCCTAACTTTTTCTACGCCTAACTTTAGTGCTTTCTCCTACTTACGCTGTAAGTTAAAACCTACGCCAGAATCATTATTGTTACGCGTAACTTTGGTGTTTTTACGAATAAGTGCTACTTGGTTCTTGTCTTTTCTACGCCTAAGGATACTTCATCAACAAAGGTTCATTCGACTACAAAAGATCCATTTTTACCAACACAAGTTTATCAACATGTCACAACCACGATACTCTAACTATTTCCCTTGCACTTATCCTTATCCTCAACGTCAACAACAACTAACTCCACAACATCAACAATGGAATCAACAACAAGCAATTTATCAACAACAATTTAACCAACAAGATACTCCACAACTTGCTGCAAATCCACAACCTCAAATGGTTCAACCACCACCAAGTCTTCAAGCTCAACCGCATAACAAATGACTTTAATTAACATCCATCAAGGATCACTATGAGGGAACCCACTTGGTTTGCAAAGATGTTTGAAACTTTAAGCTGCCAACAATCAATTCATGAGGCTGGTTCACTTGATAGACCTCCAATGCTCACTCCAGGAAACTACGATCAATGGTGATAAGGTTCTTTAGGTTTTGTGATCTAAAGAAGCCACATGGAAAGTTCTTAAAGAAGGTTATCTTGGAAGGTCCTTTTGAGATGCCTACTGTCATTGTACCCGGAGATCCAAATGCCATTCCACCAAGAGATGAACAACGAACATTGCATACTGTGGACTTGAATCCTCAAGAACTTCTACCAGATGAAGCAGATGAGCTTGCAATGGAATATATCCTCCTAGGATTACCAAACCTAATTTTCGTAGTGTTGATGCAAAAGACTGCAAAGAAAAATGTGGGATCATATTCGCTTCTTATGGAAGGATCTGACTCAATCGTGAAGATTTGGAATCCAAAATTTACTTGGCTTATGAACACTTCATGATTGAACCTCGAGAGACACTAGAGTCCTATCATCACCCATTTTCGACATCATCAATGATTTGATTAAACACAACATCCACATGCCAAGAATTGCAAAGAATACTAA
>OU343218.1:66160491-66275543 GCA_910596185.1 Chrysanthemum makinoi
TTTCTATACTAAGCTCCTAAATGCTTACTATCTTCTATCCTTGCATATCAATCCTTTAATCCATATCATCACAACCATCCATAAAAGTATGCCAACCTACAAAATGGTTAGACATTAAACCGTAGTAACAAATGCTTAGTAAGTAAAACAATTATAACATAACATCATAACTCATTCACACATTGAGCATCATAATCCATTTATTTCATCACAATACTAAACATAACACATACCTTAGCCACTTCAAGCCTTATCATTACATCACAACCTTTCCTATATACTTACACTAATCCAACTCAACTCTCAGTCTCTTTTGCTAGCTATGCCAAACTAGCCTTACATCTACTTCTCCACCACACAATCATTCAAACACTTTCAAATAACCTCATCATAACATTCATATAACACATAGTGAAAGAAATCATTATAACATCAAATCATAACCGTTTTACTTATCTTGAATCCAAGCTAAGCCAACAATCATTATTTCAACACCATCATCATCATCCTTCACCATCGTCAACAAACCTAATAATACATATAACTCAATACTATCAACAAGGGTTTATATAACCCACCATAACTAACTCATCATCCTTTCCATATCATCATATGATCATACTTGATCATATGATGATTACCCACTTAACCCATGACCTGACCCTCACTCAAGAAAGTTACTTACTTGTGGTAATCTTTGCTAGGAAGGACCCTTAGCATAATCTCTTCATCATCTTCTTCCTATCCTTCCAAGCTACTCTTCTCCCTCTCTTTCTTATCCCAAACCGACACATACAAACATGTACCAAGAAGGTGTGGAAATGTCTAGAATAATATGGATAGCTACATATATACTTGCACCACTTTGGCTATAGTGCAAGCTTGGTCCCTCTAGTTCTATTCATTCTACTTTGGCCACAATACTTACTAATAACACTTTAATACTAGGCAACATTAGTCCCTTAAGTTATGCATCATAACTTCCAAAACTACGTTACACATTCGTTGACTATTAGGTTGACTATCGAGTTTGACTGGCCAATCCCGTTAAGTCCTTAGTCAATTCCATCTAGGGTGGGGCCTATTTGTATTTCGGAAACGGGTCTAACAACATATACATATTTTGTATTTCACTTATCATTTTTATTTGGACAGTGTCATAGAGAGACATATGCACAAATGAAGGTTTCTGCTGCTGAATTGAAGGAGCTTCAATTCCGTATGTCAGGTATATTGAACAAAAGAGGTAAATCTCTTGGAGTTCTTGATCAGGTATTACAACTTTTGTTAACAACTTTTGATTAATAATCACATTTTTAACCTTTTAGTTCTGTAAATGTACATACATGAACAAGAGTATATGTTCATTTTCATAAATGAGTGGTCTGATACAAGACGTAGGAGAAGTGTTGAGACTAGGGATCTAGGACGACTCATCCAAAATGTTCTTATAACTCTTCAGAAAAATTATGCCGAAACACGCCCCTTTCGTTTAAGATATTGTGGAGAACTTAGTGTTTGCCACTACGAAGAGTTGTGCACAATTCGTATGATAAAGTGTTTGCAATGATTTCCCGTATGAACATGGTAAGCCACTGATTAAATTGCTTCGATTTTGATTATTTCTTGGGACTAATTTTTTAGTTATGTTAGGTGATCTTTGGGACTCAGAGAATGTTGTTAAAATCTTTAGTACTTGCTGATTTTGCATGTGCAGTGTGCTTTAGGAGTGTTTGGATATGAGTTTTGTGAAGTTATCATAGGAATTTAAAGAAGCATAATTAGGTATAGCTGAAGTTATTAGAGATATATGCATTTATCTAACAAACAACTATAATTGTTCCTAAGCATCTTTATTTGTAGAGGCTGTGTTACTTTTGAGTTCAAAGGCTTCTCAAATCTGTAATGTGTATTAATCTTATAGGATATATGCTATTACTTTCTCTGTATTGGTTTTCAGTTCATATTATTATCGTTGATAATAAACTTATAAGGGCGAGATCATTTAACATTGGTGCAATGGTCTCGAATGTGAACACGAAAGTAGATTCACCACTGGATTATTCTGGACATGGGATATATCGCAGCACTCAGCTGGAGTGTTTGTAAGAAAGATCTTTCATCCAAGAGCGTAACACTCCAAAAAGTATTCACAGAGAGTGATTCTTCATGTAGGCGATGCATTTTCATTCCAGAAAGTGGTAAGTTTTTCGATTCATGAACTCTCATTCCTGAACGTGTACCACCTAAAGAACCTCGAATCTTATCCATTGAGCGTTCATAATTTTATTTTCAGTATTTTGTACTCAATTACATAGGTTTCACGAAGTTGCCATTGAAAGTTTAAATGTTATCTGTTAACTTCGGCGGCGCTCTGAAATGATGTCGGATATGTCGAACACATCATCTTTCCTACAAGCATTATTCCACCCTTGCTTTCTAGAGTCGCATGATGTTTTGGCAGCCTTCCCTGGCCCTTCCAAAAATTGTCATAGGAGATAGATGTCTTTCTATATCTCATGTTAGTTTCTACTATCAATTGTCCATGGCAACCAAATCAAGGGGCGCAAATTTGGCTGAAACACCAGTATCAAATCACGAATAGTATGCCAGGAAATATAAGAATAAACTGCTTATTTTCTTTTACACATTGTATACAAGTACCTTGATTTTAAGATAGATGGTGATAGTTGAGTGACCTTCACATATTAATGAAAACTTATTTTCTCAGTGAACGCTACAGATATGATGGAATCTTTATGTGTGAGATTGTGAGTTGAATTGCAATAAACAAATACTAATCACTAATCAGTTATATGAATATATGTAGAACAAAATAGCATATGTCTCTATCCATTATATTTGGATGCTATAATGTTGAGCTTTTTCTGTTTGAAATACATAGGAGGGTTAAGGAAGACAAAAACTAAAACTTGCAATGGCTTATTGTAGACATCACAACGAAAGATCTGAGTTCATAATTGCTTAGAATACAAAAGGCATCTTAGGTGGAGCACTAGAGCATACGATAGTTATGACGATATCAGGTCCAATTTCTAAGTTGCTCTTAGAAATTTAACTTTTTGTCTCCAAACGGGTAACGAGGTCATTTCGCCTGTATACTTGTGAGTCATTAAATGGGCCAATATTGATTGCCTAAAATCAAATGAGTCAAATTTGAGAATGAAGTTAAAGCAAATGGGTCCAAAGAAACGTGACCTGGAGCCATGCAATTGAAGTTAGACCCAAAGAAAGTGATTCTATTGTAGAATTATGATAAAATAGTAATGAATACATTGTCAGATATTTCAGAATTAACTAACAAGTACCGTGTACATCTATTAGTATTAGAAGTGGACAAATGGTTAGGTAGCCTGCCAGTTGGGTGGGGTGAAAATTCAAAATGAGTAATTTTTGGTAGAACGGTTAAAATGACCGATACATAAAAGGTCAAACGCCGCCTTTAATATTTTTCTCTATTCTCGCTTTTAGATAGATTAGAGAGTGGAGATTAACGCTTTTGTGGTTTAATCCGCATTTGCATCACGCTTATATATTGCCAAGAGAAATTTGAATTTGGCTCACTAAAGATCAATGTCAATGGTAATGGCTATCTGACATCCTTTGGTGCCATGTAACTAAGAGAACATATATACAGCTGTAAAATTTTTGGTTGGTTGGATGATTCTTAGTATTAGAATAACTGTTGTTCCTTGATATTTGAAAAAAAAACGACATTCAATTAAATTACGACCAAATCTAGAATCTTGAAAATGTTTCAAAGAACCCTAACTAGGAATCTTGAAAATGAATCTTTCTTGAAACATTTGACTTTATAGTTGTAATATACCAATATGCTTTTAGTTGATCTATTTTCCCTGAATGTGTTTATAAAGTTAAAAATAGCTATAGATGCTATAATATCTAATAAAGCAACTCTTGAAGAGTTGATTGTTAAATACGGGTGAAAATGGCTCACCATTGGTATGCATGATAAGTACCCCGCTTTTAAATAATGTGTCTGCATTTCACTTATTTAACACATAAAAATGGATTGAGTTTGTCAAATAGATACATGTTTAGCGCTTTTGAAGAAAATTGCCAAAGAGATTGAAATTGCATAGCACGTAAAAATTCTTCCATCGATTATAGTTTAAAATATGGATAAACAATAGTGCTTCAAGTGAAGAACGTAGGCAAACTTATAGTTTTTGTTTTCTTTTGAACTAGAGGTGGCAAGTGGACGGGTTGGTTGGCTAACGGTAAACAGGACTGTATCGGGATGGGTTGACTGTAAGTTTTTCTCCTCTTTGTAGATAAGTAGTTTCTCAATTATGTCACAAATGTTATATTATTATGAGAATAATCTAATTTTTTAGTAACTTAAATTATACCAAGGAAGAAATGTAAAATGTACATATTTTAGCCATGGGAACTAAAGGGTCAAACAAGTTTGGAGTTGTATTATGGGTTCCAGACACCATTGATAAGCTCCTAAAAACCACAACAAATCATTAGGGATGATAAGCTCCTGGTGCAACTCTCATTGAAGCTAATCTTACACAAATAACTACATCCACGATAATAATACATGAAATGCTTATTTCCATATCTAAGTATATGCTTATAATATTTCCACTCGCATAATATCAATCGCGACATGTTAATATGTAAAACGATATGTGTGAGAGCGGTTCGTATACGTGTACCACTGCTACTTAGGGAGGTTCGTGCATCCCGACCCATCACCACATCAAATTGATATAATCGGACCGCTTCTTTCAGAGGGTTGTACATATCCCCGAAGAGATTCCTTAAAATGAAAAAAAAATGCCAACGAATCTTTGTTGGTGAGGAGTAAAGTTGGACCAAATCAAATACACCGATAAGTATGTGTAATTTGTTCCTACTTCCATTTCTAGTGGGTATAATTTCACCATGCATTATACTTGATCTATTAAAGTTTATAATATAATATCATGTTTGTTAATCATGTAATTTTGATAAAACTTTACATATTTGATCATTAACAATCTTTTTTTTTTTTTTTTTTTTTTTAATTTTGTTACTTACGCAGGTAATGTTGTGTTGATACATTGGTACATGGTGATCAATCCATTTAATAAAGGACCCAAACGTGACTTCTCCAAAACTCACAATTATTTCGGTATTGAGGCTAATTAGGTGATGTATATAGTATTTGCAAAAAAATAATAATCTAGAATTATGTTATTTTGCACTCTAGAAATGCCAATCACTTAACTCGATAAAGTCCGTAGAAGGTATTCAGATGCCATGTAAGCTATGGATTTCTTTGTCATTTATACAAAATAGAGCTAAATTTTAATGATTTGATGAGTTTAACGTGAATCTGAAAGCCATAAGGTTCCAAAGATTTGATAGTCGGGTCCTATAGTAGATGTGCCTAAATGATCGAAAGGGTGATTTGTCAAAATAATTCAAGCTTAAAACATACATAAAATTCATAATGTTGTAAAAATTATATATGTTGTGTTATTAACCGTCCACGCAAACCATACAATTATTTACAATTTTAACAAAAAAAAAAATTGTTTTATAATATTGTTTGACAATTCTAAAAATGTATTTCTGCTTAACAAAAAACAACAAACAAATAATTAGGAAGTCATGCCATTTTATCAAGGAAGCTTTAAAACTAGTATATATATATATATATATATATATATATATATATATACATATATATATATATATATATATATATATATATATATATATATATATATAATATATATATATATATATATATATATATATATATATATATATATATATATATATATATATATATATATATATATATATATATATATAGCAGTATTTAAAGTTGATCTCAGCAGTGGTGCGGTAGTGCTGATCTCAACCATTGGATCACCCCTCTTCCTCCCTTTTTTACACACCAAACCATGGACCTAATTGTATTTTCCTTTATCTTCTAAGGAAGTTTTGTAAATTTACCCCCTAAAAAATTTTTTTTCCTCCAAAAGAAAATTTTTAAGTAAAAATTTTTTTGGCCAAAAATTTCCGCCAAATTTTTATAATTGTGATGCTTATTTTGGTGCATCACACTTATAAAAATTAGTTATAACTATGATGCACCAAATTTTATAACCGAGATGCACTCAACGATTGTTACCTTATATGTTTCAATAACATTGCAATAACTTAGTATACTATGCTCTTTAAGGGGCATTAGTTATACAACAAAAGACAGAGCTATAGGATCCATTGAAGGCCGTGACGCATTGGGATAACGCTAATGTATATATTAACAATCGTGAATTGATGAAAAGTAAGTTAACCATGTGATTAATAAAATGACTTTGAAACATGTTAGGATAATTGATTTCATTGTATATTTAACTATGTGATTAATAAAATAAGTTGTTGAGTCAGTTGAAAAATCTCTCTTTATACACAAAGGTTGGACGGTTCTAATCAAAACTTTTTCTCGGAATAAGTTAATAACATATGCGATCAAATGCACTTTTTATTTTGGTGAATCACGCTTAAAAAGTAGTTATAACTATGATGCACCAATTTTTATACTCCGATGCAAAAAAAAAAAGGTTCATCACAGCTTATAAATTTAAAAAATTTCCCAAAAAAAAGTTTTTAAGTGGTTTCAAAACTTGCCTGAAGTTTGAGATGTTTCTAATTAGACCCTATAACTTTTTTTTCTCACTTTTCTCTCTAATTATATTTTTCTCTAGAACCTCTATATATATATATATATATATACATACATACATACATACATACATACATACATACATACATACATACATACATATATATATATATATATATATATATATATACTAGATTTCAAAGCCCGCCCAATGGGCGGGCATGACTTATAATTATTGTTAACATATTTTTTTTATCGTCAGAAGGTTGATAAGAAATGTATTTGAAAAGTTTTTTCTGAAAATAGAGCCATGGCTTTGTTTTTAGAACAATTTCATCTACAATTTCTATGAAAATAAGACTACATTGCTTGAAAAATATTGTTTTTCTATATACATGCTTTAAGATGGGAAGATTATTAGTTAGATAAAGTGTTAATAATAGTGTGTATATAAGAGGCTTTGTGCATCAATACTCCATGTTATGTGATAATGTCCCCTACCAAATACTCCATGTTAAATAAAGTATTAATCCTTTGTTTTTTCACTTTGTATGTCTATACTGTGTATTGCACATTCTTCCTTGCTTGAAAATATTGTTTTTCTATATACATGCTTTAAAATGGGAAGATTATTAGTTAGATAAAGTGATAATAATAGTGTCTATATATAAGAGTCTTTGTGCATCAATGTGATATGTGATAATGTACCAAATAGGTTTGTTTTTAAAGCGTGTTATAAGCATGTGAGATGAATTTAGTGAGATAAACTAGTGTGGTTTATATATTGTAGATACAGCTATCGCTCTAAAAAGAATAATATAAATAACAATGTCTATAAACAACTAACATGATCGATGTATTTGTCATATTTAATTGGAGAATCCAATTCTATCAATGAAGGCTCATGTCATTTAATAAACATAATTCCAAGATTAAGCCTATATAAGATTAAATTTGCATCACTAAAAGATAATAGAAATTCCCTATAGGCGCTTTTCGTGAACCGTCGGTTGAACGGGCTATAGTGATCAATAGCATTCCCCGCATCGACTTGATCTTTAAGATGGTTGTAGTTTACCTCCAACAGAGGCTGAAGTGAAATAAAGCTATGCAACAAACATTGATCCAACAAAAACAATTAGAATTATCACCAATTGTAAGAGAAACCTTCTACCCAATCCTTTGAAAACAAAATTACCGTAATATTGGTATTAGAATTTCATCACAGCTTTAGAGCATAAATGAGTCAAAAACTATTGAAATAAATTAGATAAAGGAAGTAAATGTCGAATTTTTCATAGTAACTCGGTAATTTTGACAAACTAAAGTTTTTTAGGATATTGATACTTTGAAGAACATTTTTGCGACCTTCCAACCCAATAACCTTCTGACTTGTTACCCGACCTGACCATGTGGCTCACTGTATTCTAGAGTCTAAAATCTCAGGATAAAATATTTGTTGAGCAACGCAAATAAGCACACACATCATATGACATAAAAGAAGTATAATAATGAGTTTCTTATCATATGCAAAGCTCCACATTATACTACTGAATTACGTTGATCATACATACTATATTTCAAACAAAATCAGATTACTTAATTACCGTGTGCGTAGATGTACTGAGGGATAAAACAACCAACCTGCTAATAGAAAGGAACAATAAGCTAATGCATAAAAAATATGAAATAGCCTGTAAAGATGATTGGCCGCTGGTTTTATGGGCAATATTAGAGCTGTTGCATCGAGTTCATTAGACCACATAGAGTCTAAACATTGTATTTTTTCGTTATTTAGTGGTTTCACGAATCGAGTGTTCGGCTACAATTCAGTGGGCTACACAATGTTATAGCCCTGGGTTCTTCTATTATCAACAATGGAGTTGTATCTACTATGCAACAATGCTAATTAGAACACTTTCAGAAGTCAAAGAATAGTATTATATTTTGTAATATCAGCGGGTCAATAATGCTGTAATTCTGTTGATGTGTATTTTCAATGGAATGATCCTTAAACAGTGGTGTTTCATTAAAGCTTATTACTTTAAAATTTTATTCGATATTCTACCTATGACGGAGTTGCGCATTTTGGTTGAGGAGATGGAGTTGAGGGTTCGGGAGATTGATGTGTTTGTTGAGAGGCTAAAGGGTATGTGTTTATTTAGTAGTATACTTTATATTTTCCATATCCTAATCATATTAAGAACTACCGGAACGTACACAATTAGGGTGTTTGGAATCCCCACATGTACCAACCAATTTCATGCCAATAATAACTTTGTTTTCACACGACATGACTAAGATTATTACCACCAATCCGAATGCCACACAAATGTATCAAATGTATCACTTTCATTATGTTTATAAACCACACAACACACACAGTTATAAAGGAAATAACACTCATAAACAACAATAATAGCATAATTTAAAAGACGAATCATACCAGGTACATCAGTATTATCTTGCCATTCAATTAAATCGATCACCTCATCCGTTTTCCCGTTGTATTAGATAACCTACTACTTATTCTGTCAGAAAAATCAACTTGTAATTCTTGTTTTCTATTAACTTATTTTAGCATAATTTTCATAATCATATGTATAAAAAAAAGATGTGTGTATTACTTACCAGTCAAAATTGGAGGTAAATCTCCAGAGTCTAGGTCGTTGTTAAGGCTGTAAGATACAGTGGAGTCACGGCCTGCATAAAAATAAATGATTAAATCTTTATCAAGTCGTTTATACTACGCCACCTCATGAGAAATATAGACTCTCCCACTATTGTTTTCAATATAAAAAGGTAAGCATGGTTTCAAACCATTTAGGTCCCTAGCTAGCTGGAATGTTGAAATACAATTGCTAGTGATTCTGGGTCAATTCAAAAATTGATGGTCTTATGTTGTTGAATCTAGACCAGTTGATACCATTATAAATTGTGTAAAAACATATCAATTAAGAAATCCAGAATTGTCATTATAAAAGTATAAAGATGCAAGTATTTTAGAAGATAGTAGAACATATGAGCTTGAAAATATTAAAATGATGTATGCAATAGCTAAAATTTACTTTTAAGTTTTAACAATTTAACAATATATGTACTTTTTGTATAAGACGTTATCAACCACCACTCACACATCATCATTCAATTAGAAATTCCATTGGGGTGTTTTTGTTTGACAGATGGTTACCTGTAATATGGTTTCGGCTGGTCGCCATGGTCTATGCAATTATAAATGTCGTTTTATTCGGTCACTTTCCAGTTGCATTGGGAACATGATACATAGTACCATGTGTTTATTGTGGTCATGGATTTTGAAAGAACGAACAAACTATCAATACCAAATGAAACAAAAAATCATGATAAAAGAATAAACATAAACATAAAATAATGCAAACATACCACAAGATGAGAATTGGTACAAAAGTTCTGTTTTTTTTAAGCAAAGCCATTTGCATTTGACAAAGGGGTGGTGTTGGTATTGTTTCTAGGCATCCCATTAGAATATACCGAGTTTTCGACCCATGGAACCAGGGAATGGACTCCGTCAAAACCATATATTGGATCCTTATATGTGCTTTGTGTAAACCCATTACAGAATCTATCTTGATGATAAAAGTTGAAAACATGTTGATCATGTGTAGTCGCTGCACAGTAAGGACAAACGATTCAATCTTCTAAATTTATATTATATTTGTAGGATTGTAGCTTCATTGCTGTTTCTATATACTTTATGAACAATCATATGTATATGGAGGCGTTTGGATAGAGGGGCTTATTGGCAAATGTAACAGCAAAAGTACAAAATAAGCTCCAAAAGTGGGACTTTTTGAAACAGTTTAGCTGCTTGAAATAAGATTATCCAAAACATCCTAATAGTAGAGAAAACTGTACCAAATTTGTTTACCAGCAAGGCACAAACTGAAAAACATGTACTTTTTGATACTCGAATATAGTGACTGTGAATGAAAAAAAAATGTGAAACTGTTTGACCAAATCTGATTATGATTCTGATTATTCCGGGTCAAAATAATTGAACTTGTAGAAGCAGGTATGGAGTTGCTATAACAAAACTTGTTAGTGAGACAGACGTAAACATAATTAGCTAGCCCTAACATTAACCATTTGATAATTTGATTTTGAGTTATGTGGCTTACCTATCATCATTTTTATGTGCCGTGAGATCATGAAACGTTAGGCTTCCTGTGCTTTCTGGTAATTTGAATCTGCTTCAGGTGCTTCTGAAGGTTCATACTCTCCATCCTTTTTACCTCCTGGCTTTCGAGGCAGAAGAAAGTGAGATAATCTCTTGGGTCCTCTTCCAGGCCTTGATCTTGTAGAGCCTAAATGATATCTTTGTACATCATATCCATTGTCCTCCTTTGCCAGTCAAGTTTAGCCTGAACAGAAGCTTCTGGAATACCTTCACGCCACATTGGTACAACGATAGAGACAGTGAACTTTCTCCAGCCCTAATCTTGCAGCAAATCTTTAGAGAAAGTTCTTTTGGAATCAAATGCAACGCACCAACGTTATTGACATCGATATCGTCAGCTTGCCAAGCAAAAGAGCTTCCAAGAAAATACTGATTTTCAATATAGATGAAGTTCTTTGCTTATGGATGGCATGAATGTAAGCATCCTGAATACTTGGTCAATAATGTATCTCTTTACCACTGACAAGACGTGCATTTGCTGCCCATTCGGGTGTGTCTGGGAAGCTGAAAGCAGCTCCAATCCAATTGCGAAACAGCTGAACATTCCACGATTCTGGGTCATCATGGAACATGACTGAGGATGGTGGGATTATGATATCATCAAGTTCTCTGAAGTTAACCAACACGTTTTTCCCACCTTGTTTCTTCCACCTTTGCTCAAATTTAAACACAACATCCCAAGCGATAGGTCCTTCAAGCTTTGAGTGAATGTCGCAGGCCATGGCTCATGGGTCCACCTTTAGTTATGGCAGCCTCTACGTTGTTAGGTTGATGGAAATCATCATTGTGAGCATTGTCCAATGTTCTGAATAGAGAATGAAACGGGGAATCATATCTCCCGTCACAAAGATCAAGACCACCAACAAAACTAACCACACGCCTTCTTTCTTCGACTCCATTGGGCATTGGCGGCCCACCACTATAATATTCTGGTGATGAGTGAACATAGTCGATATTTGGAGATCCTCAATGAAACGTCCACCATCATCGGGGTTTCAGGCATAAATTACAAAGTACATCAGAAACCTTAACACCTTCACTTGCCTTCTTTTTTAGCAGCTCACCAAGTGTGACATTACCTCCTGGTTTTGGCCTCCTCGAATCCCTTATCAAAGCGATCTCGGTGTAAACAGACCATCCAGTAATGTAGATAAAATGTTTCACTTTCTCTTAGTAGACTCACCCACTCTTTTGACTCTTCTTCCATATCTTTCACTTATATATCCCTTTTTCCCATGATAGGCACGTATAAGAATAAAACCACCAAAAGTCAGTGAATGACACTTATAATTCAACTAAATGAATCTAATAATATTTTGGTAATTCAATAGCACTTTTCATGTAAGTTCACAGTTGGTGTTCACCTCGAATCAATGCACAATAACCTCACAAAACAAAACAATCAACCAAATTCAACAAAAAATTGGGATCATGTTCAATAATATTGAGATCTATTCCTGAAACTCCAATGGCATGTAGATACTAGAAGACTAAAAAAAGGTTATTCCAGTTAAAACTTAAACACATATTCATAATGGTGAAAGTAATGTACAAAATAATGTTGTTGTGTGTGAAGTAAACTATAACTATATTAACGCATTCAAACTATGCTTAATAGGTACCATGAATAAGGGTCTTATTCAATGGTCACACCATAAAAGAAAGGTACCATAAAAAACATTGTGTTTTTACGACAAAAATCCGTTTTATTATAATATTCTTATAAGCTAACTTTATTGATATAATATAGCTTTTTGTAATCATAAATGACTTTTCATTGAACGTTTAGACAAAATAAGTTTTACCCGTAACATATAGCCCCGTCATTGTGCGTAAAATGGTTCTAAGGTTTACCTGCAATGATCCGTTATTGAACATTTATAACATCTCCTAACTGAATCAGAAAAAATTAAATATTGAAAAGTCTAACCTTCTCGCTAACTGGTGTTCGATCCATAAGGTGATTGGTTGGGGGTTCAGTAGCTAGAGCAAGTGCACCAAGAGTTTCCATGATAAGATTATGTGTCACTGAGTAGCTGCAAACAGCCAAATGATTTCTATAAGGTGCTCTGTTACTGAGTGTGTGTGGGTTTAAGAGAGACAGACCTGCACAGCATTTAGTGGGACATCGCCACCCTCAATGGCTGCCACAACATTAATCACAAGTGCAACAACATTCACAGTTAGCTGGAACTGTATGAATTTTTGGATATTTGCATACACGGATCTTCCCCATCGAACAACCTGTTTTATAATGAAACATAACAAAAATAAGTAATAAACTTTTACCAGCAAAAATAATATATAATAGAAAAAATACCTTGACAACTGAAGCAAAATTGTCATCTAGTATTATAATATCACTACTTTCTTTTGCCCAATGGGCGGGTCAGTTGCCAGTAAGATGGTGATTGGTGAGTTTATGAAAGTCGTATTTGCTCAGGTTGTAATTTAAGATATGCCAGATTATACTGTTACTGTTTTGCTTTAAGAACACATGGGAATTATTTGAGACTTTAAAACTCAATTTAAAACGTATAATCAATTTAAAACTCAAGAAAAATACCATAGGGATTGACTGCTACTCTAATGACAGGGCTATCTAGTTTACCACAACATGTGATGTGATGAAGAACTATTCTAAAATCTGCAAAGAGATCAATGACAATGACAATGTCGTAAGAGAAAACCTGTGATGGAGAACTAACCATGTTGTTTTCAAAGAAACATCACACCACATGTCAAGCGCCCATGGTTGCAAACCCGGATGAAGAAAACACAAAAATCAGAAACCGAACATTAGAAGAGATTGTGAGAAAAAAAGGATATTAGGGTTTGAGAAAAAATATAATGAACCGATATAAGTTTTACATATATGTTTTATTTGGGCTAACCTAAGTTGTAGGGATTCTCCTATATAATTGGTTGACAGATTTATAATTTTGACTTGAACATATATTCCAAAAGTCATGTTTTCTTAATGGTAAAAACACACATGTTATTCAACCAAATAACCAAGGTTCAATCCTTGCAAAGCTCTTTTTTTAAAACAATTTTTGAAAATTAATTAAAAAAAATCCAAAAATTACATAATATTTAATTAAATTAATTTAAAAAATCCAAAATTAAATAATATTTAATTAAATTAAAAAAATATTGCTTAGGTGGACAAAAATATTGCTTAGTTGGACAACAAATGATTATGTGGCATTAAATTGAATTATCAAGTATTGAGGTGGCATATATATATATATAAATATATATATATATATATATATATATATATATATATATATATATATATATATATATATATATATATATATATATATATATATATATATATCCAATGCCTAACTCCAAACCTAATAACTAGCCTAAATTTTAAGATTCTGACATCCGACCTATTTGATTTATAAACTAAAAAACACACATATCTAAAAACAACACATACACATAATCTCTCTATAAACCTAATACTTAACCTAGCACCCTCTCTTTTTAACTTTCACCGCCACCACTATGTAAATTCTCCGCCACTACTGCAAACAATAAACCAACTAACTACACACCAACTAAACAATTGACACAGTATCAAGGCTAAGGCCATCCACAATGGACCAAGGTGGCAAAGTTAATAAAGGTGGTTTTTATAGGTACAATCCATTGCAAACATACCAAGTCACTCAGTTAGTAAACCTTGTTCTTCCTCAACAAACTCATATTATACTCTGATGTGGTGGGCTATGATATTTCTTTGCCAGCCATAAATATTTAATTATTATCTCACAAAATCTAAATATCATAGTGATAGTTCATTATACTCAATACGGGTTGTGAGAGTTATATATATAAAAGTTCAATGGTGAGGTGTCATCTATTTAACTCAAAATAATTTCATCCATTGAGGATGCCCTAAAACACGGTCCAAAAGTATTTATTTATTTATTTATAAACATCTTTGTATGATTTTTTGAAGATCTAAAAATTCTTATGGTTTATGATTTAGATTTGACGTCGGAAATCTGCTCAGACATCCGGAATCTGGTGGTATCAACGGAAACCGAAACCATGATTACAAGATTAGTAAGAACCACGACCATACCCTGCTAATCTTTATTCAAATTTAAAGTTATTTTTTTCTAAGGTTTTGTGATATTTGGGTTTCTTTTACGACATACTGTAAATGAAAGAACTTTTTGTTAATTTATTAAAGACATTGATTGAATGTTTATTGTTTATTTGATTGAACTTCACAGATACATCGACACCAATATATACACAATTACAGATTGATTCATATTCTAGAGATTGGGCTCAAGCCCTAGAAAATGAACCGACTAATACCCCCGCTTAGCGGGAGGACATCGGACACTAAGAGGAACGAAATTCTCAATGGGCCGATGGTAAACCCTTCGTGAAGATATCCGCATCCGAGAAGGAGAAATGGAACATGAAGAACCCGAACTTGACCGGTAGCAACTAAGTCTCGACGAAATGAATTTCTATCTCAATGTGTTTGGTATGTCTTTGAACGGATTACGGGATAAGTATACAAAGACTTACATTATCACAAGAGACAAGTGTAGCGTAAGAAAAGGGAGTATGAAGCTCTCAGTAAATTCCTCAACCAACATGTTCAAAGAACCATGGCGCTTGCCACGCCACGGTACTCTCACCTTTGATCGAACGAAAGCGTTGGTTGACTTAGAAGACCGTGAGATGAGATTGTTGCCAAGAAATACACAGAAGGGTGGACCTACGGGTAGTGGGACAACAGCCCAATCAGATCGAGTAAAGCAACTCAAGTAGGCGATGAAGAATACAACCGCAGCCATAATCAAGTGTACCACTGAACATATCTCAATATCCTTCGAGCAGAGAAATGTGGTTCCTTATGATCATGCATGAAGAGACAAACCTGTTGCCAACAGATAAGATATATCCGTGTCCGGTGAAGGTGAGGTACAGAGAGCCGACAAGGCTCTGTACAAAGTCGGATCAGAACCGGATCTCCCCGCCGGTTAGAGTCCAAGATTATCAACAGGAGTCCAACACGGGTTACAAGCAAGCATATGAGCTCTCTGCAAAACCTCAATAGCATATTTCTTCCGGATAAAACAACCCAGTAGAATCCGTGTAACCAAATGCCCAAAAGTAATTAAGAGGCCCTAAGTCCGCTCATGGAAAACTCTTGATGTAGTGAAAGAATAATCTGGCGTCAACAGGGTCTCCGAAGAAGCAGAATGAAGCGATATCATCAACATATAGTAATGTATGCAAGGTCGGGTCCCAATCAGAGATATAAAAGCGATGAATCACAACGACTATGACCAAACCCAACCCGAGTCATATAAGAGGCAAACCGCTAAAACCATGCTCTAGGTGCCCGCTAAGCCCATAGAGACCATTGCGCGAGAAACACACATAGTCGGGATGCTCGTGGGGATCCCAAACCCCGGAGGTCGATGCATATAAACGGTCTCGGATAAATCCCGTGCAAAATGCATTCTTGACATCTAGTCGATGAATCCAATGTCTAGAAGCAGCCTAAACTTCAGGACGGTCCGATGGTGCCCGGTTTTACAACCGGACTAAAGGTCTCATCAACATCAATCCCCTACTTGATTCTTGTGCCATTACGCCACAAGTCCGGGCCTTGTAGCGACTAAGAGTTCCATCGACTAAATAATTAGAGTTCCATCGCCTAAATAATCTCATGAAATAATTTGAGCACAAACAACTATTTTTTTGTTGTTGCTACTAACAGGTTTTCTCTTTATTTTAGGCAACAGAGAATAGAGTGAACTTTGAAAGACATCGAGTACGGTAAAGTGCTGTTGATGCAACTTTACAGAAAATAATAAGAAAGTGATCGCTTGTGGTTTATGTTTTAAGTGTGTAATTTTTGGTTGTCGAACTTGTGGCGGTCAAACCGGGATCTAACCATCTAACTGTATTTTATGCCTTCGCGTTTTTGAAGTCGATGATAGTTTTTTATTGGAAATTGAGGCCACATGATGTTCTTGAAGGACGACTTTTTAACAATTTTGTTCAAGTGTTTAATCTTATTTGTTGGATCTTAAGTTGCTTGGATCTTCTGTTGTTAGATCTAAATCTTTTTTTGTAGTTATTATTCAAGATCAATTATGTTTTTGAGGTTAAAGTTTGTTTGTTTCCTTTAGATTTTAACTTTGAAGGTTTTTGTTAGAACTATAAGTTCTTTAGTTTTAGATCCAAAGATGTACTTGTATTTGTTTGGATAGTTTTATGCTTTGTTTTAAGGTCATGATAATACGGCTGACAACTGAGTTTTATGGACTGTGATTTTTGCATAGATGTCTATTCTACTTCTACTTTATCTTATGAATTTGCTTTCGAATTTTAGCATAGTCAGATGTGCCTTATGCACCACTAGCTATATTACAAACCATTCAAAAGTAATTGTTTTTTCAAGATATGTATTTAAGAATTTGAAAACAATAGTATTATAAAGGTGTTGTATTAACTATTAAAAAAGTTGGTCATTTAAAAAATTGGGAATGCCTTTGATAAAAAAATTAAAAACGTAAACGTAAAGAAGATTATAAAACCGAAACAGGTAGATAAAAAAGTAGATAGAAGGACAGATATAACAGTGTTGGAATTATATAACATGACTAATCATAAATATAAACAATAAACATCAAAGTAAGTGCGGAAGCGTATAGGAACATATAATGAATAATTAATTAACTAAAGAATAAAGTATGCATACCTTACTTGATTCTAGCCGAACAAGAATCAAATCCACAAACTAGCAATTAGGATGAACCCTAATTAGGGTTTATAGGATTATAAGAATTACCCCCACCGCTTTGTAATTCAATCCAAGATACAATCAATAGTGTGATTGTACCACGTTCTTGTACACACGCACTATAACAAATTAAAGTAATGCTAGTTTTAATCAAACCAAATAACTTGAGTTGGAAAAAGTTGATGATCGACACCCTTGTGAGGAGGTGGACGATCGCTTTTAAGCAAAACACACAAAACAAGTTTTAGGTTTAGCTAATGAGTACAAGAGATAAATTACAAACACCCTTGGTTTTGTATTTATACCCAAACTAACTTGGTGAACAAGTTTGAGTTGTAGAGGGATTGGGTTTCCTTTTCTTGTGGCTGATCGGTTCTAACCATCCCACAAGGATTCCGAACCTTCCAATATTTACAACATAGTCCTTTTCCAAATACATTTAACGACCGTTAGTCCATTACACTAATTACTTAACGTCCATTATGTTATTTCATTTAATTAATAAATAAATATAACTATTACATTTAATTATTAACTTTAATTCTCATACATAAAGTGTGAATCCCCGGGTCTCGAAGTTCGATCCTAACACACGTCTATTAATTTATTGTCCATAAAACCAACGGCTCCACTTGGACATATCTTACTAGAGTGATCACATCGGTTAGCGTCTAGCAACACTTCGATGCCTCTAGTACAACTCGAGCAAGGCTCCCGGAAAACCTTTTAATGATTTCTCATTATTATTATCCTTTGTTTCTAATACCATGTTAAATAAAGATATGGAATTAAGTCATTCTTTATTCAACCATTCTTTTTCGTTATTAGTGATTGAGCAAGATTACCAAATCTTCTAAACATATTCAGGGGAGAACTTTGGGCATGGCCATGCAAACATCTTGTCAACCCTACGAGGCCCAAAGCAGATTAAACTCCAAAATAAATTTTAAGGAACAAATTCAATCTTGACTACAAGAATAACCCATGAACTTTGCAACACTTCCGTGAAACAACCCTTATGACTACCGCCAATAGCGTTAAGTTGTTCCACGAAGTGCACTACATTCATGACACTTATCCGTATCTCAAGTCCGAGGATAACTATTCATAATTTACTTATAACAATATCCACAAAGTAAATTATGTAGTTGGGATAAGTCCTATATTCAATTCATTGAATATCATCTGAAATTGGTATGCATTCTCATCAATATACTTTCAAGTATATTCTACCATATCTCTCATATTTGTCTTAGTTTCATGATACTCCCATATCATTAATTCATAACGGACGATTTAGAATAAATAAATTTACTCACGGATTAAACATGCAAATATAGGATACAATATCTTATAAAATCAAACATACCAAGTATTTGATTTATTATAACAATTGTTTAACATCCCTTATCCAAATACCAAATAGATCAATGCATGAAAATTCCAGTTGATGAATTATGCCTCAAGTAATGACAATCATACTTGTTGACAATGCATAAATCAACCAACTTGATCTATAGTAATTTTGAGAATACTTATTTCAAGAATTCAATAATGAAGTCCTTGTATGTGTGCATTCAACAATCCACATAATAATTCATAAAGTGTGTGACATCCTCTTTCATCAATTTATGACAATTTAAACTTTCAAACATTTTAAAGTTTAAAGTATTCTTATTCTTTTAATGTATAATGCAATTGTGCTTTTAGTAGCACTACTAGTTCACATGGCCATTAACAAGGATGTAATCTTACCATGACTAGTATTGAGTGTCATCTCAATTAAACCAACATCATTGTATACAAACAACAATATGCTCATTAAAACTCCGTAAACTTTAATATCTTATTGTGTAATGTTTGATGCTTTCCTAACTTTCAAGTTTAAAGTTGATGACAATTTGCACAACATTTGACATATTGTTCATCCATAGAATCTAGGAGCAATTCCAGTTTGAGGATGTAATTCTTTTAGAATATTCATTACACAAGTTATCTAATAACTTTTAGTTAGATATCAATGTTGTCAAATCACTTCTTATTTAAGAATGATACAACAATTTTAATACACAACATGATGTACATGATGAATCTACAGGTCAAACTTAGACTTCATTCATGTTCTATCTTGTCAAAATATATTTATCCATTTCCCAAATGATATATCATGTTTAATTAGAATCATTTATTTTACTGCACATGTTTATTAATAATAAATATATATTCCAAGGTTATATGTTTTAATTCTTAAATCTTACAAGTGAAGTTTCATTCCAATCTAAGACTTAACATTTAGCTTACAAGGAATGTTACTTCCTATATGTTATACAACATATAAGATTTAAAACCTTAACATAATACTCCCACTAGCTTTCAAGAATACTTAAAATTTATCTTATTTCAATTATAAATCGAAACTAGGATTTAATAATTAAACATAAGAATAATTTCATAGATGCATGCATTTATCCATTCATGAATTATTGCACTTCGTACACTTCCAAAGATTATATGAATTCAAAAAACCTTTCAATTACTTACCGTCCTCGCTCAAGTAATTTCTCAAGAAAGAGTTTTGATATTTCATTGTCATATTTCATATTAATGAAAACAAATATGACCATTATCATCTTTATATATTTAATGTGTCTTGAAAAGAATATTCAATCATAATCAATTGCTTAAGTATGATTAATAATCTTGTCATAAAACATGCATTAAATATGTGTACAATTTTTGTCCACATGATTTCTACATAGAAATTCAAACCACTAGGGTTTTCCATCTCTTTGAAGAAACTCATTTCCATTCTCTAGTCTAACTATTAAGATAAACCAAATTTCCAAAATTGATTATCTTTATGGACATCATCTTTAACATTCATAGTATGAGTAATTTACCCAATTCAATATTTGGTAATCCATCATAATGATTATCATTTACTATAATCCCGTAACTCATATTTCTCAAAGATATAAGTCAAATACCTGAGATATCCTTGCAGATCTATGAATGAAAATTCCATCATCTTGAGGTCTATCATTTTCATGTCTAACCTCATCATGATATATACTAGTGTGTTTTAGAAGATTATGTATCTTGTAATTTTATCTTTAAAAAAAACTTCCCACTTGCTTTTTGTAATATATAGACTATCTATATATACTTAGCAGTTAGAGCAAAACTACATTGTTCACTTTTTGGGACATTACAAATACACATTGATAATTCATGACTTTACTTTGTTAATAACCTATTCATAAATAGTTTAACAAATTCAGAATCTTCAATTTTAAAACTTAATGTGATTCATCACATTCCATAATAAAATGGTGTTTTATTAATCTTCTAGGTTGGAGTCATATTGAGTATATTCAATCAATACTCAATTTCTAACCTTGTTACTTTTTAAGAAAGAAGTTATGGTTATCTTGAATCAAACAAATCAAATATACTTTGATTCTCCTAACTGAACATACCATCAACTTGTGGTATTCATTAGAATTAATATTGTAAGACAATCTAACAATATATAAGATAAACATATTCCTTTTGGCTTACCTATTTACCAACTAAGTCAACTTAATGGTATAATAGACTTTCCAAGCCAATTACATGCTTTATAACACAAGTACTTTTTGACCAAGTCACTTCATATCTATGTCTCATCAAGGAACATAAACTGTTATAATCCCATTATACTATAAATCATTGATCAACTCAATGACTTCTTGTATATGTTTTAATTAAAAACATAACAAGTTAACGTCTTACTTTATTATATGTCTTAAAAGACTTTATGTTTATGTCTTTACCATGAATCATAAACATGTTTAACTAAAGTAATTATGAACACAACTCTTGGTTTCAATTAAAATTTCAAGTTAATTTATTTTACTTCACAATAATGTAGGACTACATTATTTTTCATTTATGTCATTCCAAAATACATAAATAAACAAATTGAAGTAGTATTAGATTACTTCATTTATTTATGTTATTCTAATAATACATAAATATTTAATTTGAAGTAGTCTTATATCTATCATCTTGACACATATTCTAAATACTTGTCTAATTAAGAACGCAAATATGTCCATGCAAGGTCTGACTTCACATAGAGATTTACTTTGTTGTTGCAAGCCAAGTTCTCACATGACGTAAATTGCAACACCAAGTGTTTCTTAAATTAGATATGTACAAGTTATATTAGAATGTTAGTCTCTACCTTAAGCGATCAAGAGAATCCTTTAAATCATAAACCTATATGTTGTACCTTGCACACAATATAGATTTCTCCCACTTGTGCATGGAACAACATCATGTAGCGGATAAACAACACGACATATGTTTGTTTATGTGACTAATATGATTGTGTCATTGATATTAGCATAACTAGTAGATGTAGAACCACTTCTTGTCTAATAAGAACGTACATGACTATCATTTAAAACATAAGTGTCTACAAGTGGAAAGTAATTATCTTAAGACATTCTAGAGATAATCTGGGTTACTACCAAGATGACAAAGCTTGTAACTCCCATTGAATAAGAGATCATTACATTAATTCCTTATTCAATAATAAGAACAAAATACTCCCACTGGATTTGACAACATTGCAAGTGTTTCATTAACCAATGAAAGAAAATAGTGTTCTATTTACTTCCTTACACTTTTGATAAAGTCCATACATAACAATTACTTATGTACTAAAAGAGTGTATTCTACTACGTAGATGATGAATTATTCATCAATGCTATTAACTTGAAAAATTGGGCATGCAATTTCTTTCTTAATAGTTCTACTATTCCAACAATTGTAAGTAGTACTTTTAAATGGTCAAAACAAAACAACTAGGTAAAACAACTAGGTAACATATGCAATTTTCTTAACTATTAAAATATGCTTACGAGTTATGTATTTAGAATTTAGACAATTCTAATTGTCCTATCATACCTTTCTTCATTCATGAAAAGGAATAGGATTGAATCTCACTCTTTCTTATATAAAGAGGACTAGGTTTATCCTTTTAGCAAAGTTGACTCTACCAAAACCCTTACGGTGTAGATCAATTTACCAATACAGAATAACCTTCGCTACGGTTTAATGTTGTATTAATACATTTAAAGAATTAGCAAAATTCAATTTTAGTATTTTCGATAATTAAACTTTTCAAGAAAATAAAATACCCAAGGTAATATTCATATAACCATAGAATTTTCTCAAAAACTAGGATCCAAATTATCGTAGTTCCATTACATCAGTTGATCTGCTAGTAACGAAAGCACATAATAGGGCAATCTGTCGAACAATAATTGGCAAACAATTTCCAATTCCTAGATCATTATGGGATTTATATTTTCCAACGCTATTGCAAATATAAACATGTTTCATCCCATCTTATGCCATTGAGTCCAAGTCTCACTTCCTACTCAACTTAAGTGTCTAACTTAAAGAACTGCAAATATGTCCATGTAAGGTCTCACTTTACATAGAGATTTACCTCTCCATTACAATCTAGCCAAGTACTCTCATGACATAAATTGCAACTTCAAGTGTTCCTTTTAATTAGATGGCATATAACTTAATTTAAAAGGGTAGTAGTTTTGATTTTATGTGGTCAAATCAAAGATGTACAAAGATGTCATGCATTCATCTTGTAGCATAATTTTAATAAAAAACTTTTTATTACAAATTCATAAAGATCAAATTATCAAAGTTTTGATTGAGGTATTGGGTTCACCAATCAAGGAATTTAGCGTTAATTATCGTCCATTATACCGTACTTTTGCATAAGTGTAAACACTTAGTGTTTCGGTAATTATCAAGTGGCGCATGGAATTAAAACTAATTCGCTCTTAAGATGAGTTTGTACATTTATGGCTTACTTAGTAGCTCCACTTAACTTACAGGGGAGGGACCGGTAAGCGCAAAAGCATAACCTTAGACATCCTTTCAGTGTGATGTGTATGCGCACTTCTTTATTAACCCCTTTATAGTTCGTTCTAATGGGTGAGCCGTTCAACCATAGTACCAAAATCATCAATCAATTAAACTATTGAAAACTTAACTCTTCCAAAACAAATCAAAATTCACCATTGTTTAGTCCGTATTATTTTTCTATTCAAAATTACCCTTTGCTTAAAACTGCCGCACATAATAAACAAACAAGTAATACCAATAAAAAATAAACTACTAAAAACAATGCGCACATAATAAACAATTTATACGTGTAAACAAGTAGCCACATGCAACTTATTCGATAAAACCCTATTAATAATCAATATCTAGGTTAAATTAATGTATATATTAATTAGGGCTTTCACTCTCTCAATTGAGAGTGAGCCACATACATCGACGAATCGATTAGCGTGAAACCCATAATTAATAATATACCAAATTGCACATAATTGATTCATTAATGTATATAATTGGAGTTTTCCCCAATTCAAGATTTATCATAAATATACATGTGTATAAAACTTAACAATTAATTTTCACATAACCAATCTTAACAATTAAATATTGAAGCAACCATCCATGACGAACATGCATGTATAATCATGGATATAACATAACAATTATTCACGTTGTCACAAGATCGCATACAATTCCATTTCACATAACACTTTATTCATGAATTTATCACGTAACAAATATATTAAATCTAGGTTTCGATATAGATAACAAAACAATTAATATAAACCCTAAAAAAAATTTAAGGAAATCGATTAAAAAATTTTAGGGTTTCCACCCTTAAAAAAAATCGATCCATAATTGATTTTTAAAACCAAATTAGGGCAAAAGCCCTAACCCTAAAATTAGGGTTTATATAATCATAACCAAAACCCAAGAATAAATCATATCAAACACAATACAATATCCGTTTTTTACGTGTTTAGTAATTAATTACTCATTAAAACCAATGACTCGTGATGACACTGTTGGAATTATATAACATGACTAATCATAAATATAAACAATAAACATCAAAGTAAGCCGATAGGAACATATAATGAATAATTAATTAACTAAAGAATAAAGTATATGTACTTACTTGATTCTAGCTGAACAAGAATCAAATCCACAAACTAGCAATTAGGATGAACCCTAATTAGGGTTTATAGGATTATAAGAATTACCCTTACCGTTTTGTAATTCAATCCAAGATACAATCAATAGTGTGATTGTACCACGTTCTTACACACGCATTCATAACAAATTAAAGTAATTCTAGTTTTAATCAAACCAAATAACTTGAGTTGGAAAAAGTTGATGATCGACACCCACAAGGAGGTGGACGATCGTTTTAAGCAAAACACACACAAACAAATTTTTAGGTTTAGCTTAATGAGTACAAGAGATAAATTACAAACACCCTTGGTTTTGTATTTATACCCAAACTAACTTGGTGAACAAGTTTGAGTTGTAGAGGGATTGGGTTTCCTTTTCTTGTGGCCGATCGGTTCTAACCATCCCACAAGGATTCCGGAACCTTCCCAATATTTACAACATAGTCCTTTTCCAAATACATTTAACGACCGTTAGTCCATTACACTAATTACTTAACGTCCATTATGTTATTTCATTTAATTAATAAATAAATATAACTATTACATTTAATTATTAACTTTAATTCTCATACGCAAAGTGTGCAATCCCGTGGTCTCGAATTCGATCCTAACACACGTCTATTAATTTATTGTCCATAAAACCAACAAACAGTACATACTTTTTAAAAACTCTGACACATTGCATTGACTCTTCAAATTTTGAAGCGCAACCTCAAAACGAAGTTATATTTGGAGGTTTTTCTAATTTTTAATCAATGTATTGCTAACTGCTTATCTTACTCAACGTAATATGATATACCGATTGACAATTTTGCACGTCAAGATCAACTTGCAAGTTTTGTATAAGTCTAATGGAATGTACTCTTATGTTGTTTCTCTTAATTATATGTTGTCTATTGAGTTAACGACATAACATTCTAACTTAAGCATAAATGAAAACATATCAATTTGGGTAGTCACGGTCAAATAGGTCTAAAGTCGATCTAATTGATGCTCAACAACTTAAAAGTTGTGAAACATAATTTTTATAACTAATTGATTGTTATTTACACTTAACTGCTTATAAATTCTTAAATTGATTTGAAACAGAGAATTGAGATTCACTGATTGATGAAAAATTGATTTGAAAACAATCGTGTATTGCTTAGAAGATAGAGTTTTGCAATACGACGAAGGTTTTATGAGAAAGATCAATTTTCAATCAAAAATACATTTTGTATTTAAAAAGAGTACACATTCGACGTGCTAGAGAAAAGATGAGATTCGCACATAGAACGGTTTTTCCAAAAGCATTTTTTTCAATCAGAGTTACTTTTTGAATTTGAAAATGAATACACATTTGACGTGCTAGAGAAAAGAAGGTTTGCACATCGAACGGTTTTTCCAAAAGTATTCGTCAATTCCAATCCTGGACCAAGGTTGATTTAAGAGTGAATCGCCCCATGTCACCCACCAAGAGCTTGTTTGATGTTGGCTCTAGAAGGATTTCCATCTTCATCGTGAATATTTTTACATATCACTCAGATGTTCTGGCAATACCACAAGGATAATGCGAAGGACTCTTAATATATTCTTACTTTCCACATTGTGTGAAACATCAAGTCTTCAATAATTTAGTGTCCTAATGAGATATTGTGGATGATCTCTTGGCTCTAGACTCAATAGTGCACATTTGGTTCCTATGCCGGAGACTAGGGAGAGGGTCTCCTTCTTCAATATCAACATTCTCTAAGAGAAAGTCGATATATAATGTAGGTTCCCCGTGAGAATGAAACAAGTCCTTTTAAGAGGAACTTGAGTAGCTTGGGAAGTTTAGTGTAGTGCGTCACTGGTTCCATGACGTCTTGTCTTCAATACAAGTGTTACCTTGGTAACAACCAGTAGCATATGTGTAAAACCCTAAAATCTCAAACGCGTTAAATGACATTTTTGCCCTCAAACTTAATAATTATGTAAACCCGGAAAACACGTCAACATCGTTTAACAATTTATCTCATCAATAATATACACAAATAAAGAAAGTATTTAACTTAGGTTATTAAGTAAATGTACACAAATAATTAAACTCTAAGGTACCAAATAATGTTGCAATGTGTACACAATTTACTTGGACTACAAAAGAGACTACATTCATAATAAAATGATAAAGTTGGAAAGTCAATAATTTGTTCCTCCTCCCTTGATGGCGGCCTCTCACTCCCACATTTATCTCCATATCAATTATCATAAATCCCATTTAACTCATCATCTCATTTGAATTAAAACACACAAAAAGAAACCCTAGCCTCCTAATGAAAACATACGGCAAAACAAAAATTCCTTCTCCATCTCCTTATTTCAGTCGACACATATCAGGTCCAAGAAGGACTCCAAGGTTCTTGCAAGCTGCTATCGTTACGTGTTTGGTACAAGGTTGCTTGGTTGCTTTTAGGCGTTGGTTTGCTACTCTTGTTGTCGTGGGTTTTGAGGCACAAAAGGTGCCTTGTTTGGTCCTTGTCGTTAATTTTGCCTTCTCCTATACGCCACGAAAGGTACTCAATACGACTCGCTTTCTCCTTTGTTTTCTCACTGGTCATGGTCATATGACCTCACACACGCATGCTTTGCTTAATAAATCATGTTAATTTAATGCTAAACCTAAGTCATGTATACCTATATTTGTGTTATGTAAAAACCATGAAACCAATCTTTATACATGCTAACAAATGCCTATATTTCTGCTTTGTGTTTCCTTTTTGGTCGTGGGTATAGGACTATCTCATACGTACCATTGAATCCTTAACCACGTTCATTATATGTAAGTATAGATAGATGGTAAAACCTGATGTGGTGTGCAACATAAAAATCATGAAACAACCTATACATGTCGTTATATATGCATTTCATATCTTGTTGTGTTTTATGTTTCGGTCGTGGTTTTGGGTACATGTGCACGCTTTTTGAGGCCTAAAGACATTATTGTATTGAATGTTTACTTAAGATAACTATAACCTAGTATAAATAACTTAAAACCAGGTCTTGAAACCTTCACATATATGTCAATAATAATGTTTAAATCTGGTCTTATGACCCTTTTCTGGTCGTGGTTTTACACCATATGACACACATTTTTGAGCTATAAAACATGTTGTAAAATGATTAATCTAAGACTATTATAACGTGATACCTAAACACTAGAATCAAACCTTGAACCTTATTTATATGGCGTTAAACATGTGTTAAAACTGGTCCTATGACACGTTTAGTAAACCCCTTATTATACATTCGTTTTGGTCTTTAAAACGCCAGATAAACGAGCATGATAAATGGTATATTAAATTGGAATTAATGTGTGTGGTAAAAATAATGTTGAGGGCTGTTTTAAAAGGATAAAATGGTATGTTACACTTAAGACCCTACATTTTATAATAATTACACTTTGGACCCCAAACTTGTGTAAATCGGCATAAATGATCTTTAAAGTACATAAATCGCTTATTTATCTTAATGTGTCTTTAAATGCTTCATGAATGGCTAAACTTGCTAAATACGGAAACCTGCTATTTACGGAAACTTACTTAATTATGGAAACCTGCCTAAAATAGAAAGTTACCTAAAATGGAAAGTTACTAAAAGTGGAAACCTGCTAAAAATGGAGAGCCGTCTAAAATGAGTAATCCGATCTTAACAAGCGTTATCAAATTCATATAGGTTCCGGACGGCGAGATTGATTCATCTTGTGACTTTGTCTTCTATTTTGCTTGCTTCAAATGAGGTATGATATTCTATCCCTTTTTCAAGAGGGATTTCTCCTGACTTCTCAATCCTTGACTTTGCTTCACTTATGATATTCCTTTGCTATGATTTCCTTATGCTATGATCCTTTTGATATGATTCCGACATAATCCTTTGATATGATTCTATTCGCTATGATATTCGTTTGTTATGATTCAACTTCGATTATGAACCTTATGATTATGAACCATCCGATTATGAACCTCTCGATTATGAACTTATGTTATGGAAACCGATACTAACCTTTGACTTCTGAACCTTTGATATGAACCCTTATGATATGATTATGCTTTGACCCGCCGCTTTGATACCCGAGCTAAATATGTGTTCCTAGTCATGAAGGTAACATGACCGTGTCATTGATGCACCAATGGCATGACTCCAGGCAGTACGAGTGATGTTGCACACAGTCCCCATTATGATATGATTATGAGCTCACTATATGTATATGATTTGGCCATTATGTTTCGGGGGCGTATGGATGCATCCTAGATATGATATGTTTAGTGGATTTAACTGATATGATATGATTTATATGGTGAATGATGTCGAGTGCAATAACGCGTCTTCACATTCCGGAGCTAGCTACTCCATTTGTTACCGAGGTCTCCTCCTATTATGTATGGTATTCGAGGTCACCTCCCAATACAATGGTTACTTATGATATGATATGATATGATATGATATGTTCCGGGCTCGTGGTAGATTTCTGACAACCCTTACACTTTTGATAGACCTATATCTTTCTCGCTTTTCCCAACGCACTATCACTGTAAATTTTTCATTACTCACACTCCTTATATGACTCACTCTACTACCAAGATATATATATATATATATATATATTCCATTGCTTTGATCTGTCACACTCATTTTCGCTACTTCGCACTATCGCTCCATTCAATGCACGGGTTATTATGTGCTTATTGAATGTGATTATGCTATTCATGTTTTATGTGACCATTGATTATCCTGCTATGATGTGATTAATATGCGGTTATCCGAAGTTACTGTTTCCATCGATGATATGTGATCTCACTATTATGTGAACCTCTCAATTGTCCGTGACCATGCCAATGTGAAATCGATAGTTTTGTCGGTTTATTATGTGTGCTTTGTTCGGTTAATCTTGTGGACTATGACTATTCCGTTGTATTCTTATCTGCTTATTGTTGACTGCCATGTTTACATTCGCCATGCTACGGTTTGATTGGGTAAATGGTTCAACGTGTGACGTATGGCTTGTTAATTGGTTGTACTGCTATGTCTTTGATTCATTCAATTATATCGTATGTTGTATTCCTACTTGTTACGTGTGACCGCCATGTGTTGACTCTTGTTGGTACTTCTCGTTGATTATGATGCCGATTATGTTTTCAAATAAGTGTTTTTGACATGTGTGGTTGCCATGTTCACTTACTAATTAATTGCTTCCGCTTGCCTTTAGATTTCTGTTTGACTTGTATGTCTTCTGATTTCTTGAATTGATTATATGTTGTATATGTTGTGTGGATACGACTAATCATATGCTTGCTTATGCTTCAGTTCTTGTATGTCTAGTTTGTATGTGCTTGTTTATATGTCATCGATGCTTTGCTTTGTTTTGTTCTCCTTGTTATCTGCTCGTTTGGATACCGTATAATTGTGCTCAGATCCTCATTGACTCGTTGTTCTTAGTTCACGCGACTTTGTTATCTGTTTCCTTTGCTTCATTTCATTTCCACTTTTATTTAGCTTTCATTTTGTTATATCAATTCACTGGGCTTTTAAGCTCACCGCATTTCTTTTCCTGCGGCAGGTTTTAGGTTTGAAGATGGGCTTTGATGGGCTGAGAGTTAGTGTATCTGAGTGGACCAACCCTAGCACCTTATTAATTTGGGATTTATTTTGAAGAGCTTTTGTTTTGAGTTTTTCTTTTTATTTTGGATATTGTATTTCCTTGTCATTCAATTGTTTATATGATTTGATACCTCATTTTTAAGGTTTCCGTTTGTGAGGATTTTATTTGTATGTTCTGATATGACACCGAATGTGACACTTCACCTTATCGGGTTGGGGTGTTACAATTATGGTATCGAGCCGTGTTTCGCCTTGTTGGCCTTAGGATTGACTCTGCGGAGGACCGGGTAGACACTAGGCTTCCGTCTGCTCGATCTCTTCTGATTCCTTTTGATTGTCATTCATTTGGCTCGATATTCTTTTGTCTTCGATTTGACCCTCCTTTTCGCATTTGATTTTGTTTGTTTACCTTAGCCCATTTGTTTGTCGATCGCTTAGATGAAGACTACTCGGAACCGAAGATGATGGTGCCGACCTTGCACCGCCGCAAATTTCTCGAGAGGTTCGTGAAGCGTGGCGCGACCCATCGTGATCTGCCGAGACATCAAGATGCTGCTGAGGGAGTCTGGACGGATCAACCAAAGACGAAAAGACGGAGACAAGATTCAACTGGTGGCTGAGGAGATTCATCTACTTCACATGATTGGGCGCGACTTGTATTACTCCGATTTGTTTGTCATGCGTTTTGAGGCGGTTTGATATTTTGTTAAGTGATTTTGATCGGTATTGTTTTCTTTGATTCGTTCAGAACTCAATTTGAATCGTGAAGTTTTACCGTTGGCATTTTTGTGATATCTCAGTTTTTCTTTTGAATCGTCAATAATGAGTCATGAGGAACCGTTTTGTGCAAGTTGGTGGCATTCTTTCTTTGTATTATGGTAAACTGGTTTGATGTATTATATGCTGCATGTATGTGTATCTGGTCTGTTTTGGTATGTTAAATGCTATCTGTATGTGATATTGGTTATGTGGTTTGTCATGACCGACGAATATGATGACAATAAGGACTTGTTATGTGATGCAAGTATTATGACGCCGATCAACGTGATAATACCGAGATCATATAATTTGAACTTATTGAAATCATACGACATCTTGGGAAATGCCCGGGTTGGTTCGTGAATGGACTAGGACTCATATCCGTTATTTGGCACTCCTCATGTTTGTCTAGAATTGCACCTTTTCGTGAGATTCTCACCGACATCTGTTATGTATAAGCTTTGTACGCTTGGGAACCGAAATCGTTATGATCTATGTGAGTCTATGGATTGCTACGCCTCTTTAAGCTCGCATGACGCCTCTGGTGTACTCGGCTAACTTCAATTTTCGAGGGCTAAAACTTTTCTTTTAGAGGAGAAGAGTTGTAAAACCCTAAAATCTCAAACGCGTTAAATGACATTTTTGCCCTCAAACTTAATAATTATGTAAACCCGGAAAACACGTCAACATCGTTTAACAATTTATCTCATCAATAATACACACAAATAAAGAAAGTATTTAACTTAGGTTATTAAGTAAATGTACACAAATAATTAAACTCTAAGGTACCAAATAATGTTGCAATGTGTACACAATTTACTTGGACTACAAAAAAGACTACATTCATAATAAAATGATAAAGTTGGAAAGTCAATAATTTGTTCCTCCCTCCCCTTGATGGCCGGCCTCTCTCACTCCCACATTTATCTCCATATCAATTATCATAAATCCCATTTAACTCATCATCTCATTTGAATTAAAACACACAAAAAGAAACCCTAGCCTCCTAATGAAAACATACGGCAAAACAAAAATTCCTTCTCCATCTCCTTATTTCAGTAGACACATATCAGTCCCAAGAAGGACTCCAAGGTTCTTGCAAGCTGCTATCGTTACGTGTTTGGTACAAGGTTGCTTGGTTGCTTTGGGCGTTGGTTTGCTACTCTTGCTGTCGTGGGTTTTGAGGCACAAAAGGGGTGCCTTGTTTGGTCCTTGTCTCAATTTTGCCTTCTCCCTATACGCCACGAAAGGTACTCAATACGACTCTGCTTTCTCCTTTGTTTTCTCTGCGGTCATGGTCTCAGTATGACCTCACACACGCATGCTTTGCTTAATAAATCATGTTAATTTAATGCTAAACCTAAGTCATGTATACCTATATTTGTGTTATGTAAAAACCATGAAACCAATCTTTATACATGCTAACAAATGCGCCTATATTTCTTTTGTGTTTCCTTTTGGTCGGGTATAGGACTATCTCATACGCATTCATTGAATCCTTAACCACGTTCATTATATGTAAGTATAGATAGATGGTAAAACCTGATGTGGTGTGCAACATAAAAATCATGAAACAACCTATACATGTCGTTATATATGCATTTCATATCTTGTTGTGTTTTATGTTTCTGGTCGTGGGTTTTGGGTACATGTGCGCTTTCTTTGAGGCCTAAAGACATTATTGTATTGAATGTTTACTTAAGATAACTATAACCTAGTATAAATAACTTAAAACCAGGTCTTGAAACCTTCACATATATGTCAATAATAATGTTTAAATCGGTCTTATGACCACTTTTCTCGTGGTTTTACACCATACTGCACACACATTTTGAGCTATAAAACATGTTGTAAAATGATTAATCTAAGACTATTATAACGTGATACCTAAACACTAGAATCAAACCTTGAACCTTATTTATATGGCGTTAAACATGTGTTAAAAGCGGTCCTATGACACGCTTAGTAAACCCCTATTATACATTCGTTGGTCTTTAAAACGCATTATAAACGAAAGCATGATAAATGGTATATTAAATTGGAATTAATGTGTGTGGTAAAAATAATGTTGAGGGCTGTTTTAAAAGGATAAAATGGTATGTTACACTTAAGACCCTACATTTTATAATAATTACACTTTGGACCCCAAACTTGTGTAAATCGGCATAAATGATCTTTAAAGTACATAAATCGCTTATTTATCTTAATGTGTCTTTAAATGCTTCATGAATGGCTAAACTTGCTAAATACGGAAACCTGCTATTTACGGAAACTTACTTAATTATGGAAACCTGCCTAAAATAGAAAGTTACCTAAAATGGAAAGTTACTAAAAGTGGAAACCTGCTAAAAATGGAGAGCCGTCTAAAATGAGTAATCCGATCTTAACAAGCGTTATCAAATTCATATAGGTTCCGGACGGCGAGATTGATTCATCTTGTGACTTTGTCTTCTATTTTGCTTGCTTCAAATGAGGTACAGATATTCTATCCCTTTTCAGTAGGGATTTCTCCTGACTTTTCAATCCTTGACTTTGCTTCACTTATGATATTCCTTTGCTATGATTTCCTTATGCTATGATCCTTTTGATATGATTCCGACATAATCCTTTGATATGATTCTATTCGCTATGATATTCGTTTGTTATGATTCTGAACTTCTGATTATGAACTTTATGATTATGAACCATCTGATTATGAACCTCTGATTATGAACTTATGTTATGGAAACCTGATATGAACCTTTGACTTCTAAACCTTTGATATGAACCCTTATGATATGATTATGCTTTGACCCGTCCGCTTGATACCGAGCCAAATATATGTTCCTAGTCATGAAGGTAACATGACCGTGTCATTGATGCACCAATGGCATGACCCAGCACGAAAGTGATGCTGCACACCGTCCCCATTAAGATATGATTATGAGCTCACTATATGTATATGATTTGGCCATTATGTTCCAGGGGGCTTATGGATGCATCCTAGATATGATATGTTTAGTGGATTTAACATGATATGATATGATTTATATGGTGAATGATGTCGTGTGCAATACGCGTCTTCACATTCCGGAAGCTAGCTACTCCATTTGTTACTTGAGGTCTCCCTCCCTATGTATGGTATTCCGGGTCACCCTCCAATACAATGGTTACTTATGATATGCTATGATATGATATGATATGTTCCGGGCTCGTGGTAGATTTCGACAACCCTACACTTTTGATAGACCTATCTTGTACTTTTCTGTTTCCCCAACGCATATATCCTGTATAATTGTTCATTACTCAACACCCTTATATGACTCACTCTACTACCAAGATATATATATTCCATTGCTTTGATCTGTCACACTCTCATTTCATTACTTGCACTATCGCCCATTCACGCATCGTGGGTTATTATGTGCTTATTGAATGTGATTATGCTATTCATGTTTTATGTGACCATTGATTATCCTGCTATGATGTGATTAATATGCGGTTATCCGAGTTACTGCTTCCATCCGATGATATGTGATCTCACTATTATGTGAACCTCGAATTGTCCGGTGACCATGCCAATGTGAAATCGATAGTTTTGTCGGTTTATTATGTGTGCTTTGTTCGGTTAATCTTGTGGACTATGACTATTCCGTTGTATTCTTATCTTTTATTGTTGACTCCATGTTTACATTCTGCCTATGCTACGGTTTGATTGGGTAAATGGTTCAACGTGTGACGTATGGCTTGTTAATTGGTTGTCCTGCTATGTCTTTGATTCATTCAATTATATCGTATGTTGTATTCCTACTTGTTACGCGTGTGGCACGCCATGTGTTGACTACATGTTGGTACTTCGTTGATTATGATTGATTATGTTTTCAAATAATGGTTTTGACATGTGTGGTTGCCATGTTCACTTCATTAATTGCTTCCGCTTGCCTTTAGATTTCTTTTGACTTGTATGTCTTCCGATTTCCTAATTGATTATATCTTTGTATATGTTGTGTGGATCGACGTCTGTTATGCTTGCTTATGTTTCGGTTCTTGTATGTCTAGTTTGTATGTGCTTGTTTATATGTCATCGATGCTTTCCTTTGTTTTGTTCTCCTTGTTATCTCGCTCGCGTTTTGGATACCAGATAATTGTGTTCTGCAGGATCCTCATTGACTCGTTGTTCTTAGTTCGCTGCGACTTTGTTATCTGTTTCCTTTGCTTCATTTCGCTTTAAGCTTTTATTTAGCTTTCATTTTGTTATATCTGTTCATTGGATTTTTAAGCTCGGTAGCCGCATTTCTTTTCCTCATGGCAGTTTTTAGGTTTGAAGATGGGCTTCGATGGGCTGAGAGTTAGTGTATCTGAGTGGACCAACCCTAGCACCTTATTACTTTGGGATTTATTTTGAAGAGCTTTTGTTTTGAGTTTTTCTTTTATTTTGGATATTGTATTTCCTTGTCAGTCAATTGTTTATATGATTTGATACCTCATTTTTAAGGTTTCGTTTGGAGGATTTTATTTGTATGTTCGATATGACACCGAATGTGACACTACATCCTTATCGGGTTGGGTGTTACAATTATATTATCGAGCCGAGTTTCGATCTTGTTGGCCTTAGGATTGACTCGTGAGGACCGGTAGACACTGCTTCCGTCACTGCTTCGATCTCTTCGATTCCTTTTGATTGTCATTCGATTTGGCTCGATATTCTTTTGTCTTTGCCGATTTGACCATCTCCTTTTCGCATTTGATTTTGTTTGTTTACCTTCATTTGTTTTCGATCGCTTTAGATGAAGACTACTCGTGGAACCGAAGATGATGGTGCCGACCTTTGCATGCCGCAACAATTTCGGAGAGGTTCGTGAAGCGTAAGCCGCACCATCGTGATGCGCCTTAGACATCAAGATGCTGTTGGAGGGAGCTGGACGGATCAACCAAAGACGCAAAGACGGAGACAAGATTCAACTGGTGGTTGAGGAGATTCATCTACTTCATGATTATAGCGGCGACTTGTATTCGATTTGTTTGTCATGCTGCGCTGGAGTTTTGCGGTTTGATATTTTGTTAAGTGATTTTGATCGGTATTGTTTTCTTTGATTCGTTCGTAACTCAATTTGAATCGTGAAGTTTTACCGCTTGGCATTTTTGTGATATCTCGCTTTTCTTTTGAATCGTCAGTAATGAGTCATGAGGAACCGTTTTGTGCAAGTTGGTGGCATTCTTTCTTTGTATTATGGTAAACTGGTTTGAAGTATTATATCTTTGCATGTATGTGTATCCGGTCTGCTTTGGTATGTTAAATGCTATCCAGTATGTGATATGTTTTGTTGTGATATTGGTTATGTGGTTTGTCATGACCGGGACAGTAATATGATGACAATAAGGACTTGTTATGTGATGCAAGTATTATGGCCTGATCACCGCGTGATAATACCGATCATATAATTTGAACTTATTGAAATCATAACGACATCTTGGGAAATGCCCCGGGTTGGTTCGTGAATGGACTAGGACTCATATCCGTTATTTGGCACTCCTCATGTTTGTCTAGAATTACTTTGCTTCGTTTGAGATTCTCACCGACATCCGTTATGTATAAGCTTTGTACGGCTTGGAACCGAAATCGTTATGATCTATGTGAGTCTATGGATTTCACGTGCATTAAGCTCGATCGCGTCTGGTGTACCTCGGACTTCAATTTTCGAGGCTAAAACTTTTCTTTGTAGGGAAAGAGTTAAAACCCTAAAATCTCAAACGCGTTAAATGACATTTTTGCCCTCAAACTTAATAATTATGTAAACCCGGAAAACACGTCAACATCGTTTAACAATTTATCTCATCAATAATACACACAAATAAAGAAAGTATTTAACTTAGGTTATTAAGTAAATGTACACAAATAATTAAACTCTAAGGTACCAAATAATGTTGCAATGTGTACACAATTTACTTGGACTACAAAAGAGACTACATTCATAATAAAATGATAAAGTTGGAAAGTCAATAACTTGTTCCTCCCTCCCCTTGATGGCCGGCCTCTCTCACTCCCACATTTATCTCCATATCAATTATCATAAATCCCATTTAACTCATCATCTCATTTGAATTAAAACACACAAAAAGAAACCATAGCCTCCTAATGAAAACATACGGCAAAACAAAAATTCCTTCTCCATCTCCTTATTTCAGTCAACACATATCAGTCCCAAGGGACTCCAGGTCTCTTGCAAGGCTCGCTATCGCTTCGTGTTTGGTACAAGGTTGCTTGGTTGCTTTGGGCGTTGGTTTGCTACTCTTGTCGTTGTGGGTTTTGAGGCACAAAAGGGGTGCCTTGTTTGGTTCTTGTCTGTTAATTTTGCCTTCTCCCTATACGCCTGAAAGGTACTCAATACGACTCGCTTTTCTCCTTTGTTTTATACTGGGTGTCATGGTATGACTCACACACGATGCTTTGCTTAATAAATCATGTTAATTTAATGCTAAACCTATGTCATGTATACCTATATTTGTGTTATGTAAAAACCATGAAACCAATATTTATACATGCTAACAAATCTCTATATTTCGTTTTGTGTTTCGCTTCGGTCGTGGGTATAGGACCATCTCATGCGTACCATTGAATCCTTAACCACGTTCATTATATGTAAGTATAGATAGATGGTAAAACCTGATGTGGTGTGCAACATAAAAATCATGAAACAATCTATACATGTCGTTATATATGCATTTCATATCTTGTTGTTTTATGTTTCGGTCGGGTTTGGGTACATGTGCACGTTTCTTTGAGGCCTAAAGACATTATTGTATTGAATGTTTACTTAAGATAACTATAACCTAGTATAAATAACTTAAAACCGTGTCTTGAAACCTTCACATATATGTCAATAATAATGTTTAAATCAGGTCTTATGACCCTTTTTCTCAGTGGTTGGTTTTACACCATACGCACACACATTTTTGAGCTATAAAACATGTTGTAAAATGATTAATCTAAGACTATTATAACGTGATACCTAAACACTAGAATCAAACCTTGAACCTTATTTATGGCATTAAACATGTGTTAAACCGGTCCAATGACACGCTTAGTAAACCCCATTATACATTCGTTTTGGTCTTTAAAACGCGATAAAAAGCGAGCATGATAAATGGTATATTAAATTGGTATTAATGTGTGTGGTAAAAAATAATGTTGAGGGTTTGTTTAAAAGGATAAAATGGTATGTTACACTTAAGACCCTACATTTTATAATAATTACACTTTGGACCCCAAACTTGTATAAATCGGCATAAATGATCTTTAAAGTACATAAATCGCTTATTTATCTTAATGTGTCTTTAAATGCTTCATGAATGGCTAAACTTGCTAAATACGGAAACCTGCTATTTACGGAAACTTACTTAATTATGGAAACCTGCCTAAAATAGAAAGTTACCTAAAATGGAAAGTTACTAAAAGTGGAAACCTGCTAAAAATGGAGAGCCGTCTAAAATGAGTAATCCGATCTTAACAAGCGTTATCAAATTCATATAGGTTCCGGACGGCGAGATTGATTCATCTTGTGACTTTGTCTTCTATTTTGCTTGCTTCAAATGAGGTACAGATATTCTATCCCTTTTGTGATTTCTCCGACTTTTCAATCCTTGATTTTGCTTCACTTATGATATTCCTTTGCTATGATTTCCTTATGCTATGATCCTTTTGATATGATTCAGACATAATCCTTTGATATGATTCTATTCGCTATGATATTCGTTTGTTATGATTCACGAACTTGATTATGAAGCTTATGATTATGAACCATCCGATTATGAACCTCTCGATTATGAACTTATGTTATGGAAACCTGATACTAACCTTTGACTTCAACCTTTGATATGAACCCTTATGATATGATTATGCTTTGACCCGGGCTTTGATACCCGAGCCAAATATGTGTTCCTAGTCATGAAGGTAACCTGACCGTGTCATTGATGCACCAATGGCATGACTCCAGTGTGCACGAGTGATGTTGCACAACCGCCCCATTATGATATGATTATGAGCTCACTATATGTATATGATTTGGCCATTATGTTCCAGGGGGCATATGGATGCATCCTAGATATGATATGTTTAGTGGATTTAACTGATATGATATGATTTATATGGTGAATGATGTCGTGTGCAATACGCCTTCACATTCCGAGCTAGCTACTCCATTTGTTACCGGTCTCCTCCTATTATGTATGGTATTTCGAGGTCACCCCTCTGAATACAATGGTTACTTATGATATGATATGATATGATATGATATGTTCCGGCTCGTGGTAGATTTCGACAACCCTTACACTTTGATAGACCTATACAGACTTTTGCTTTTCCCAACGCACCATATTCTATAAATTGTTCATTACTCAAGTACCCTTTATATGACTCACTCTACTACCAAGATATATATATTCCATTGCTTTGATTTGTCACACTCTCATTTCGTTACTTCGACTATCGCTCCATTCACGCATCTTAGGGTTATTATGTGCTTATTGAATGTGATTATGCTATTCATGTTTTATGTGACCATTGATTATCCTGCTATGATGTGATTAATATGCGGTTATCTCGAGTTACCTGCTTCCATCCGATGATATGTGATCTCACTATTATGTGAACCTCTCAATTGTCCGTGACCATGCCAATGTGTAATCGATAGTTTCGGCTTTATTATGTGTGCTTTGTTCGTTAATCTTGTGGACTATGACTATTCCGTTGTATTTATATCTGTTATTGTTGACCTGCCATGTTTACATTCTGCCTATGCTACGGTTCGATTGGGTAAATGGTTCAACGTGTGGCTATGGCTTGTTAATTGGTTGTCCTGCCATGTCTTTGATTCATTCAATTATATCGTATGTTGTATTCCTACTTGTTACGCGTGACTGCCATGTGTTGACTCATCATGGTACTTCTGTTGATTATGATGCTGATTATGTTTTCAAATAATGGTTTTTGACATGTGTGGTTGCCATGTTCACTTACTAATTAATTGCTTCCGCTTGCCTTTAGATTTCTGTTTGACTTGTATGTCTTCGATTTCCAATTGATTATATCAGTATATGTTTGTGTGGATCTGACGCTCATGCTTGCTTATGTTTCGGTTCTTGTATGTCTAGTTTGTATGTGCTTGTTTATATGTCATCGATGCTTTGCTTTGTTTTGTTCTCCTTGTTATCCGTTGCTCGTTTGGATACCAGATAATTGTGTTCTCGCAGGATCCTCATTGACTCGTTGTTCTTAGTTATTTGCCGCGACTTTGTTATCTGCTTTTCCTTTGCTTCATTTCGCTTCGCTTTTATTTAGCTTTCATTTTGTTATATCTGTTTCACTTTGGCTTTTAAGCTCGGTCGCATTTTCTTCCTGCGGTGTTTTAGGTTTGAAGATGGGCTTCGATGGGCTGAGAGTTAGTGTATCTGAGTGGACCAACCCTAGCACCTTATTACTTTGGGATTTATTTTGAAGAGCTTTTGTTTTGAGTTTTTCTTTTATTTTGGATATTGTATTTCCTTGTCACCAATTGTTTATATGATTTGATACCTTATTTTTAAGGTTTCCGTTTGTGAGGATTTTATTTGTATGTTACGATATGACACCCAATGTACTTACGCCCTTATCGGGTTGGGGTGTTTACAATATGTATTGAACCGGTTTTACGCTTCCTAAGGTTGAATTATTGGAGGGCTATTTCTTTCACCCTTTTCACATTCATTTCTTTTTCATTCTTCAACCCCTTCAGTGCTTACCGAGACTTCATAACTAGAACCTTGTTGGGTTTATTCCAGTTCTTGCTCTATCTCAGTCCGCACTCTTCCCATTTCTCACTTTTCTCCTTTTTTTCATCATACCTAAGGACTTCTACACTATCTAGTGGATTATCCCTGGTAGATCCCTCCTGCTCAAGGGGATTGTGGGAACAAGTACCTAACCTAACCATCCTTATAAAACCATGCATAAAGTAAATTGGTCGGTCTTTTGGTATTGTTCATTCCTTTTCGAAACCAATTGAAAAATCATTTGGAAAATCAATCAAGGTACTTGTGATATAAAATCAAAGCATTTTGAACCTTAATTGTTTTGATCATTTAGAGATGCTCCCCCTCAACATGTGCATATGATTATGAAATTGTTTAGCACATGGAGGCAAGAGTTCTTTAGAAATAATTTCTTTGATCACAATTTCCTTAGAAAAAGCCTTTTGATTTTCTTGGCAAATTCTCCCCCTCAATATGTGCATAGGATATTTGAAATCATTTTATCACATAGAGGAAAGAGTTCTTTTGAAGTACATTCACGATCACAAAAGCCATTAAGAAACCATTAGAAAATCAATCGAGGTACATTATGTTGAAACATAGAAATCTTTGTACCTTGAACGTTTATTTTTATTTTGAAATGCTCCCCCTCAATATGTGTGACAACTCGTAATTTCAGGTCATTTCTCAAAATTTCACTATTCATCCCGGGAATTTACTATTCATCGGTTACTATTCATCGTTTTTGAAGTCGGTTTGAGACTTTGTGAGGTTATTTTAAAATTTTACTATTCACAAAACACTATTCATTCCCGGAGAAAAATCACTATTCATGATTCACTATTCATCATTTATCGTAAACTAGGTTTACTTTAGTATCAAATCTAGCGTAACCTTAAGGGTTTAGGCTGAATTCATGAAAAATCATTGAGGACATTTCATATAGACTAGAGTTAGTCTACATATTATCAGTAACATCATTTCATATCATTTTATGCATGGTTTTGCATAATTCATTAACGTTTATTTTCCTATTAAATAAACGCTATCGCATAATCATTTATTTTGAATATTTGATCCGACACTTCTAAAAATTATCCTGATATATTTTTATACTCATTTTAAGACTATAAAAATTATATTATTAGTTTACCCAATGTTTTAAATTTATTTTGTATATAAATTGTTATGTATATATATTTACGACGGTTTTCGTAAATACTACTCGATAATTATTATTTCACTCAATTCTTGTAAGAAATGTATTTTTAAAATTTTATTACTTCGATATATTTTATTTTGTTCCGTAAAAATTTATTTCTAGTTAACGCTACACTAAATAATTAATTTTACTACACTTAACATAAAATACATTTAGTCATCCAAATTTCACCACCCTTATCCCCAATTAGCCCTTGCCCCCCCCCCTTTAGTCACCATTTCATTATTAAAAATTACACCTAAGTGACACATACTCATTATATTGAGATATTTGCAAAATACAAATGCTTTATTCATTTACAAAAACACATAGAATACACATTGAAAGGTGAAAACAAAATGAAAACCTCTCATCCCTTGTGGATGATCGGCCAACTCAAGAACCAAGCAAGAAACATGATTTTTTTTTCAAGATCAAGTGATTTTATAAACACTAGATTACTTCTTTTTAAGGTTTTGCATAAAAACCTAGGAGTATTTAGGAAACCTAGTTACTTAAACCTCATCAATCAACTTGTAAGCATTTCATGATCTTTACTAATCTTTCATAATCATTCATGAGTTATTTTTATCATTCTAGTAAGAAAACATGCAAGTTTTATATGTATCTATACCACTTTTAAGTGTTTTTATTACTTATTATGAATTATAATCATCCTATAATTAATCCCTTGAAACATACTATGGTTGATAATGTTTAGGAACCCATGACACCCTAAGAAGGTGTATGGTAGGTTTAGAATAGATTTGGTGTTGATTTGAAGTGATTGAGACAAGTATTACGCAAGAAAAATCATTTTCGACAACTTTAGATTGTGGTCTGATTGTTTTTGCAAAATCTGGAAAATTCAGCAGGTCATGAAGTATTTTGGGTTATATTTCCAGAAAATATACTTTAAAACGAAACCGTGATCGCTTGAACCGGTTAAAACGGATTTATAACGAAGAAGTTATGTTATTTTCAAGTTTAACGACGAAAGCTATATTTTCCGAAAAACTGCATGCTGTCCAGAATTTTTAAGGGTCAAAAATGAGTTTTAAGCGTTATCTAAATGAGTCGATTTATCAAAAATATATTAGTATACTTTAACACGAAGCTAAGGACATATAAACCGTAGAAAACGGACTTATAACGACTAAATTACACGCGTTTAAATAAGGTTGTCGTAACTATTATTCACAAGTATAAAACACTTACATATATATTTTCTATTAGCCAAACTAGTTGTCGCTAGTGACCATGTTTGGAGTCGTTTTTCACATCGATAGAATACTTTTTAGAAAACGAAGTCTTCTAATAAAAGTGAGTTCACCCAGCCTATTTTCCAAAATGTTCAACCGTTCATCAAACGGAGTTGTAACGAATAAAATATGGTCGCTCAAACTTTGCCGAAAACTAACCTTAAACAATAATTTTAGTCCAAGTACCCTACTTCACCTATATTTTTCTCCATGATCGAGATCTCTATGATAAAAATTTAAAAGCTAAGACTTCGAGATAATGTTACAAGCTTTCCAAAACCATTGAGTTTGTTTCCTAACACTCGATATTCACTATTTTACACTAGCTTTTCAGGCCATTTAGTCACTTTCATGAATTGTCAAATTATATTGTTTTGCGACGAAAAACTATAACTTCTTAATAAATCACTAAATGATCATCGTAAGATATCATTTCAGCGTAAATACTTATAAAGTAATTTATAACTTGCCAATACATTATAAACTTATTTTCGACGATAAACTTTATTTTCAAAAATGCACAAGTGGTATGGATATCATGTGAGTTTGCATGCATAACATTAAATCATGACTTATATTAGATCATATCATTCATAATAGGTCGCAGTTAGATATTTGCGCCGCATTTCAGTGTACTCACTTTTGCCATCACATCATTGTACCAAGTGAGTTTTTCATAGCCCCGTTGTACATGTTTATACTTATTTTCAAACCTACGGGGGGAGAATACATTGCACATCTTTTTTATTACGATACCAAGTATATCAAATTCATTACACTTCTTAAGTTACCTCATTGCCAATTGAATGTCCCCATTTCATAATCATGAACCGTTAATTAGCGAGGGTGAGTGAATAGATCTATTGAGGGTGACTCCTCCATCCGGGTTGGTGGTCCCAACGGTCAAACAGATGCATTTTATTTAATATCATTATTTGAGTTGTTTGGCAAAACACTCTGTTGGGGCGAACATAATGATCAGTCTAGCTTCGGTGTCATGTGCTTATAGCAATTGTAACATCTTTATGTGACATATTTGTCATACATGACCTATACTTGTGGTAGTCGTATAAAACATTTTCATAAAGTCAATGAACTCACTCAACCTTTGTGTTGACACTTTTAGCAATGCATTTTCAGGTATCTAAGGCATACACTTCATGGCATGCATAAGGACTTATCATAGAGTCATGCTGACGAGCGTTTCACATGGATTTTTATGCACTTTAAAACATCGTTTGGATTGTAACAAACTTATTTCCACAAATGTTGACTACTTTTGGGACCTATCTTTTGTAAACTCTGAATGTTTTATTATATCAAACGATGTGTTTTCCAAAGACACTTTAGGTCGTTCAATATAAGCTATGCTTGTGATGCTATGGCGGTCATCCCCGTGAATTCTATTCTGTTTGCCAAAAGCAGGTATTTTGGGGGTGTGACAATATGTGCTTCGAGATTCGAAAGCGTTTAGCACATATGGGAGAGCAGCATGCACTTTTGAATCAAATCGATCATCATTTATCAGGTTTCATTATTAAATCACAAATTCTCCCCCGATCAAAAATATCAAACCCTTTGAGATTTTGGATCCCAAGTGATTTAATAAGGTTTAGAAAACATGGGAGAAGATGTGCCTGATTTAAAAGCTCTTCTGGTTTATGGTTAAATGCTCCTCCACAATCATGTGCATTATGTATTTCAAAATAGTTTGGCACATGAAGGAAGGAGTGCTATTGAAACAATCACCCTTTAAAACCGATTTGAGATTTAAATCACGATCTCTCCCCCGATCAAAAATTTCAAACCAATTGAGATTTTGGATCCCGATTTATTTAAATCATTTGGAAAATTTTGGGGAAAGACGTGGCTTGATTTAATTTTTTAAATTGACTGATGAGGACCAATTATAGATATTAAAGATTGTTAGTGTCAGGTATGATAGTTTTTAAGAGATCTTTAAGTAAAATAAAACAATTTCACAATCAAACAAGAACAGAAAAAATTTCATTTTGAAAGATCTTTGGGTTTTAAAGAAAATCATACCATGACATAACATTAAATCTTTAGATCACCACTTATTTTGTACAAACGGACTTTTATGAAGAAATATCTTTGAAAATATTTTATTTAAAATCACTCTCCCCCTCAATCCATGAGTTCGATGATTGAGTGACTTAACTTTGATAGAATGAAGTCCGGTGATTTCCAAAATTTAGTCCAATATTTTTCCATTTTCAAAACAACATTTTCAAAATTGTTTTAAGAAAATGTTATCATCAACTACTTGTCTTTGCACAAAGATACGTTAGGTGGATGAGCTGCTTTTGTTGTTGTTGCTGGAGGTTTGGAAGAAAACCGTATGCTGATGTAGTGAGACCTCTGACGTTGCATTTGTCATGCCAACTCTTCATAGAGGTCCAATTAAGCTCCGTTTCTTCATTTGTCGATGAAGAAAACCATCTCATTTGATGCAGTGAGACCTCTTACGTTGCAATTTTCCATGCCAACTCTCCATAGATGTCAAATTAAGCTCCGTTTCTTCATTTGTCAACCCAAGATATAGTTACCTATTAGGAATTGGAAATTTCATGTTAAAGTGTCGGTCACCCGAATTATGGTCTAGCATATGTTAGCTCGTAGACTTGTAGTTATTTACGTTGTTTAGTAGTTAATTAGTTAATTAGTAGCGTAGAATAGTTTAGTGTAACACAGTGGAGGAAGGACGGGTCTTTACCCATTGCAGATATCACAGTCCGATAGGAGGACGTATCTTGTGTAACTATAAATAACCCTTCCATCCATGGAAGGGGTGGAGCTTTTATTTTAATCTAACCTTGCATTTTGTGAACCAAGTCTCTAGCAAGAAACTCTCTCTCATATCTTTCTCTCTAACTATGGCAAACATGTATTTTCATCATCCAAGACCACCCGAATCATCAACACAATAAATATTACGATCCTACAATTGGTACCAGAGCCAAGGTTATTGTGTTGTGTTGATTTGTTGTGGTTTTTTGTACCTTGGTAAAACTGTTTTTGTACTTTTAATGGTTAGATTATTTTCTGTTTTGTATGTTTGGTAAAACAGTTTGTTATCATGTATTGTATCCTTTTTGTTTGGTCAAATATTAAAAGTCTTGGTCTTTACATGTGAACAATATCTTTCTTTGTGTCATCTATGTCCAAAACTGATATTTGTATTTCCATCTTTTTAGACTTTTGGTACTAACTGTGAAAACAAATGGTCTTAAATGGTCAAAAAGTGGTCAAATTGGTATGTTTTTCATGGTCAAATGGGTTAATATGATGCAATTTCTGCTGGTTTTTTTTTCTGGGTTTGGGTTTGTACGTTTTGGCATTCTTGGTGGCGACTTGATGGTTTGATGTTTCTAGATTTGTTGTTTCATCTTGGTGGCGAGTTGACTCTTAAGTCAGGTCATTAGCGACTTGTCACAACATCAAGAAGCGAGTTATGCTAGCGACTTGAAAAAAAAAATAAAAAATAAAAAATAAATAAATCAGACCTAGCTACTTGTTATTTAACAAGTAGCGACTTGTCAAAAGGTTAGAAACTTGACTCCATCTAGCGACTTGACTTAAAATGAAGTTAGCGACTTGTGAAGTTATGATAAACAGGAAGCGAGTTGCTGTGCATATACTGCTTTTGACTATTGAGTCAAAAGCGAGTTGGGTTTAAAGCAGCGAGTTGTGTGTGACAACTCGCACTCTTCCAGATATTCGTTTTTCAAGGAATTATGTTTGTTTATCATTTACTGACTTTTCTAAGCCTGTTTGACAAGAAAACGAGAAAGGCGTCTCATGAAATGTGAAATTTGCACCCTAGGCACGATACTTAGGCGCACCCAGACACCGTTTGATTTATTTTTATTTTTGTATATGAGAAAATAGTCGTGTAAATACTCAATATTATTGGAAAAATAAATGATTTCGTAAGCAATGGCGCAAGTTTCGTAATTTTTCGAGTCAGTTTACTCCTCCGAATATGTCCCGAACTTAATATCTACAAAATATTGCTAAAAATTTCCGCTTTAGTCGAGGGACATGGTGCATTACAAAATTCGTCCTTGTGCTCAACTATAAATAGAACATGTTATGCTAGGGTTAGGGTTGGATACATTTTATCAAAGCCTCCCTCCTCATCCACTTCGGGCATGTACCATTTGCCACCGGCGCCGCCTTATTTCGGCAGAAGCCCGCGCCCACCTCACCACCGTTTGCCACAAGTAATCAAGAGTGCGTTTTGGGTCTCAAGCCACCGCCATCACCTCTCTAGTCTCTCTTTTGCTCATCATTGATTCGAATGGGGTTTTGCTCGTGTGAATCACCACCACAGCCACCACCATGCCGCGGTGGTGACGGAAGGAATCAAGGGTTGTATGACTAGGGTATTTCTAGGGTTCTTGTGTTTTCTCTCTGCCTCAACGCCTTTCCTCTCTTATCTCTCTTGTTTTAATGGTAAGTGTAGTATCACAAGTCCATGTGTTAGCATTTTCTGTAAAACCGAACCTGTTGATGCTTTTGTGGAATAAAATGAGTTGAAAAGTGATTTTTTTTCTGAAAGTTTCGTGTGGTAAAAACTGGGTATAACATTGTAAACGCGTTCTTGAATCTTGTTCATGTGGTAACGTTTCAATAGTTTCGTGTGGTACAAATTCTGTGAAAGGGTGTTTGAATCTATTTGTGAACTATGGAGATGGTTTAGTTGATTTCGTTTGGAATCGGGGCGGGTCGAACCGGTTATGTAAAAATTGTTAATGGTTCTGAGGTTGTAATAACCGCCTTGTGCGGATCAGGTATAGAGTCACCAAAGTGGTACTTTTGGTTTTAGTCTTGTGTCTGGTAATGGTATTTAATCAATTTTCATTAGTATGGTAATAGATTTGGTTAGTCATGTTTTTGATTTGAGGTTGAGGTTGGGAGTCCTCATTTACTTACGTTTGGCTACTTGAGTCAAGTTTTTGTATAAACCCGTGAGTGGTCCTCAAAGTTTAGTCCTGAAGTTGCTTATTCTAAGTTATTTTCGTGTCATGTTATTACGATGGTGGCGTCATTGAAAAAGGTCCTCGAGTTATTAAAGTGGTCACATTATTAAATCTGTGAATGGTAAGAAATAAAATGAATGTGTGATTGAGTTACCTTGTTCTCTAGTCATGCTATTAAACCCGGTTGAGTCTCAGATTAGATTTCGGATTTGCTTATTTCAATCGTGATTTGGAAATTTGCTATTGTCTATCGTTAATAAATCTAGTTGGCTCATCTATTTTCAAATAACAGCTTAGTTGGGTGTTTGTTTGCGCCTAGTTCGAAACCAACCCGAGAGGGAGTATTTATTTTCTAAGTTGAGTTCTTGATAAACGTTTGAGGCTTGGTACGTTTCGGTATAAATTGGGGATTGAGATTTGGATTTGGATTATACACTATATGCGGATTATATTATTGGACTTGGTCATTAATTGGACGTTGGACAAATTGGACTTACTGGACTCGAAACGAATACAATATATTAGACTCGTTATGAATTTAATATGTTTGATTCGCGATAGATACAATAAAGAAAAATTGTCTAATAATCAATAAATACTCGTTATTAGTTTTCTAATTAAATTGTCGGGAAATACTACTTTGAGAAATTTATTTTACTAAAGTCACGATGACTTGGGAATATTTTATAAATGAACGCGTCATTCCGAAATTTATAAAAACATTCTAAACTGATATTATTTTTATTTAAATTTCTTTTATTGTTAAAAACCCGACTAGAGTTTAAACAAATTTTCTTTTAAGTGACAAAACCTTTATTGTTTAAATTGCCAATTTTAAACTCATCGTCATTGAAAAACATGGTTGTTTTATGCAAGCTATTTGGGATTATGGGTAAACATCAAAACTTACCAATTAACTGACCTTCTTTGCATAGTTATGTGTCGTTACTCCCTCGACTTCTATCTTGTCGTTTTCTACTCAAGTCGAGTCTTGATCAACACTTTTTGACTATTCCTCATGTTATATTGGGATATATATTATGTTTTGGTGTGAGTTACGTTTGGTGTGAGTTACATTGTGATATACTTGTGGCGTGAGTTGTATGTCGAGTCATTTTTCTTACCACCACACGATACGTTAAAACTAAACTTTTGAGATATCGATAATGAATTTTTGAAATCTTTGATACGAGTATTCCACGAAAACTAAGACACGTTGTCTTTCGGATATTATATTATTTTAATTTTTGAGACGTATTTTGAGATAATACGTATACTATTAGGTCGTTACCATGTAGTACCGATGTACTTGTACTCTTTGGATATCGACGTGCCTTCCTTCATGATTTGGTTGTACTTGCTCTTTGATGCCAGTCTTGTTAGTTGTGATTCTTTCGTTGCTTCGCTTCGAGGTGAGTTCATGGCCCCTAATTTTACTTGCTTTTAAACTGTTTTAGGGGAGAATACATGCTCATTTTTATTAAATGCAAATGCTTGATTTCTTTGAATAAATGATTGATACTTGGTTTGACGATGATGCGTGATTTGGTTTAAATATGTTTTTATGTGGACACAAGTGCTTGAACTGTTTTGGATTGGACCTGAAAATGTTTTGTGAGCTATTACGTGCTAGGTTAAGGTTAGAAACCCAAGCGTTGTTATAAATTGTTACATCCGGCTCGAGGATGGTGCGAATGTTATGGATAGATCTATTGAGAATGGCCACCCCGTCCAACCAACATGGCTCATGTGGGGGACGTATAACATGTCGTTTGTTAGTGTGTTTAGAGATAGTCACGGCTCGTGCTATCTAGTGATGGTTTCATGACTTAGCCTGCGTAATAGTTAAACTTGCGTGACACTATATTCGTTGTAGTGTTTGATTTTTATATGGTTCGATGTTGTTTATGAACTATTTTGCGGATAAATGTTTTGATACTATGAATTAGGCAGGGTATGCCTTGATTAAATTTGACTTGTTTATAAGAAATAATTTGCACTTGAAAACCTTGTGGTCCACCTTTTTATTCTTTTGCTTAAAGGTAAACCTTGTTTTCGCGACATTGTGAGCGCCACAATGATCGAAAGGATCTTTTGAACTCGCAATACTTTTATGAAAACCTATGAACTCACCAACCTCGTGTTGACACTTTTAGCCTGTATTCTCGGTATTGAGGCGTGCTTACTTTTGGGCGCTTGGGCAATGGCATGACATGGTCATAGACTCGACTCGATATTTGTATTGGGGACCGCTTATTTATTGTGGGCCTATTTCCGCATTAAACTTTATTGTAAACATTGATTTTATTAAATAAATGATTTTTCTTAAGAAAAACTTTTACTCTATGCTTGTGTTGTGATACCGATTAGTAGCACCCAAAACTTGTATGCTTTCGCTAAAATCTGATTTTTGGGGTGTTACAGATTGGTATCAGAGCCTAGGTTATAGAGAACTGGGTAAATTTATAAAACCTAGACTATAACCACTTTTATGAAAATTTAACCCTATGACCGACACGTGCCTGCCTGCCAAGCTGATGCCTCACTTGTGACTTTGATTGCTAATATATTTGATGAGATGTGTGCCTTACTATTGGATGAGTATATCCATTTATCTTTCACTATATGTTATAAGTATCTTCGGCATACTTATGTTTACGCATCGTATATGTTGTAGCGTTGCGCCTCTTTCGTTGCAAAATCTCATCACTCGTCCTCGCGTGTGGACACTTGTTTTAAGCTGTTGAAAATGGATTTTTGGGAAGTGAAAGACATGATGCTAGAGTAACTAAGTCAAGTATATCAAAATTCATTGAACCTCGGGTGAATATAGACTGATCACCTATATTCAACCAGGGACAGTGGGACATAGCCTAATCACCTATGTCCGACTCAGGAGGTGAATTTCGCGATACTTGGAGTAGTTATGATAGAATTATGTCCGGTTGGTTTTTGGTTTGATTTCGGGAAATGGAAAAGTTTTGGTGTGTATATACGAGCATAAAATTTTATAAAAGTTTTCCTTCACACACAACACACTGGCATCATAAATTCTTGTTTATCGCTATATCCTTCCTTTGTTATGAATCGCTATTCGTCGCCGTCTAATCATTATTTGACTTCGGATTATTTTTGGAATCGTTAGAACTGTAAGACCTTGTTTTGCATCGGGTTAGGTTTGACTCGATTGGTCACAAGTTTGCATTTGGGTTGCGTGAAGTTGTAATAAGCTCATCGGGCTTATTGGAATATTTGGAATCGATCTTGGCTACGTTGAATTTGGATCGTTAGATTTTGCGATTTTGGTTCCTATGGTGAAAATGGATTCGCTTATTCTCGTGGTTTTGTTTTGATCTTGTTGAAGACGCCTCTACTCTAAGCCTTATCTTCGATCTATGATTATCCCATTAATTTTGCACTGTACGCTCTATCGATGTGTATGCTTTTAGCATAACTCTTTGGAACCATCGTCGTTCAATTGTATTTAGAATTTCGTTTGATATCGATTGGTAGTCGAATTTCTTTTGGAAATTTTGACGCTGGATTTGAATCTTTGTGTCTTTCTGCGTTAAGTATTAAGTGCACTACGAAAATCAATCTATTGATTGCTAGTTGTAATTAATGCTCTCCTTCGGAGTCGTACTCTGAATCTGCTTAACTCTATTTTCGACGGAGATTCTGTTGGCCCAACAGAAACCTTAAGACTTTAAGGAGTAACTTGAACCGCGATCCTTGGAGCTGTTGTCTAATCCTTCGCCGCCTTTGGGAATATCTGTGATTCTTGCTACCTCCTTATGATATATTGAGCCCTGCCGTTATTGTTTTACAAACTGCTTTCAACTTTCCGACAAATCATTTTGTGGTCACCCTACAAAATGTTTTGGTGCTGCGTATATGAACTGAAACCTAGAAGTGAATTCCGCCTCCATCCGGGTAATTGTTGGTCATGTCACCAAACCTACTCAGTTCCTACTAATCAAAGAAACGGACACTATGTACAACTTTGCTCACTCACACGTGAAGGAGCATTGTACATTATGGAGTGCCGATTTCTATCACCTCTAATCTGATAATCGTTTCACATCAGATTTCTGGTCATCACTCCAAGAGCCATGGGAACAAGTCTTGGTATGAGCACTGGGTATCATCCATAGACTGTTGGTTGGAGTGAAAGGACCATACAAACGTTGAAGGACATGTTGCGTGTCCGCATGATCGATTTCACCAATGGTTTGGGTAGACACCTCCCATTGGTTGGAATCTCTTATAACCATAGCCACGTTGTACGAGGCACTTTATGGTTGAAAATGTTGCTCGATAATTTGTCGAATCGAAGTGGGGGATACCCAACTAGATATTCTAAAACTGTTCATGAAACTGTCAGCGCTTAGTTATTCATGATGTTTTCATGTGCGTAATTAGACGTAATGCCTCACTGTTGAAAACGATTATGGTCTTTGCTGGGAGATATCCATATTGAGGAACGCCTAAGCTGCGTTGAGGAACCTATCGAAATCGTGAATCGTGAAGTCAAATGACTTGAGCAAAGTCGTTTTCCTATTTTCTTGATAAGTGGAAACTCTAAGAAATGTCCTGAATTCATGTGAGAACGTGAAAATAGAATCTTGAGAAAATATCTATATCTCTTTTCTCATTCTAACGGATAACTCGAATTGAATCGCGAGGACGCGATTCCGTTAAGGAGGGAAGTCTGTGACAACTCGCACTCTTCCAGATATTCTTTTTCAAGGAATTATGTTTGTTTATCATTTACTGACTTTTCTAAGCCTGTTTGACAAGAAAACGAGAAAGTCGTCTCATGAAATGTGAAATTTGCACTTAACGCATACCGGCACACCCGACGTTTGATTTATTTTTATTTTTGTATATGAGAAAATAGTCGTGTAAATACTCATTATTATTGGGAAAAAATGATTTCTTAAGCAATGGCGCAAGTTTCGTAATTTTTCGAGTCAGTTTACTCCTCCGAATATGTCCCGAACTTAATATCTACAAAATATTGCTAAAAATTTCACGTTTAGTCCCTGAGGGGACATGGTGCATTACAAAATTCGTCCTTGTGCTCAACTATAAATAGAACATGTTATGCTAGGGTTAGGGTTGGATACATTTTATCAAAGCCTCCCTCCTCCTCCACTTCTGGCAACTGCCACTCCGGCGCCGCCCTTATTTCCGGCCAGGCCACGCCGCCACCACCTCACCACCGTTTTGCCACAAGTAATCAAGGGCGTGTTTTGGGTCTCAAGCCACCGCCATCACCTCTCTAGTCTCTCTTTTGCTCATCATTGATTCGAATGGGGTTTTGCTCGTGTGAATCACCACCACAGCCGCCACCATGCCGCGGTGGTGACGGAAGGAATCAAGGGTTGTATGACTAGGGTATTTCTAGGGTTCTTGTGTTGTCTCTCTGCCTCGCCGCCTTTCCTCTCTTATCTCTCTTGTTTTAATGGTAAGCGTAGTATCACAAGTCCATGTGTTAGCATTTTCTGTAAAACCGAACCTGTTGATGCTTTTGTGGAATAAAATGAGTTGAAAAGTGATTTTTTTTCTGAAAGTTTCATGTGGTAAAAACTGGGTATAACATTGTAAACGCGTTCTTGAATTTTGTTCATGTGGTAACGTTTCAATAGTTTCGTGTGGTACAAATTCTGTGAAAGGGTGTTTGAATCTATTTGTAAACTATGGAGATGGTTTAGTTGATTTCGTTTGGAATCGGGGCGGGTCGAACCGGTTATATAAAAAAAATTGTTAATGGTTTTGAGGTTGTAATAACCGCCTTGTGCGGATCAGGTATAGAGTCACCAAAGTGGTACTTTTGGTTTTAGTCTTGTGTCTGGTAATGGTATTTAATCAATTTTAATTATTATGGTAATAGATTTGGTTAGTCATGTTTTCAGATTTGAGGTCGAGGTTGGGAGTCCTCATTTACTTACGTTTGGCTACTTGAGTCAAGTTTTTGTATAAACCCGTGAGTGGTCCTCAAAGTTTAGTCCTGAAGTTGCTTATTCTAAGTTATTATCGTGTCATGTTATTACGATGGTGGCGTCATTGAAAAAGGTCCTCGAGTTATTAAAGTGGTCACATTATTAAATCTGTGAATGGTAAGAAATAAAATGAATGTGTGATTGAGTTACCTTGTTCTCTAGTCATGCTATTAAACCCGGTTGAGTCTCAGATTAGATTTCGGATTTGCTTATTTCAATCGTGATTTGGAAATTTGCTATTGTCTATCGTTAATAAATCTAGTTGGCTCATCTATTTTCAAATAACAGCTTAGTTGGGTGTTTGTTTGCGCCTGGTTCGAAACCAACCCGAGAGGGAGTATTTATTTTCTAAGTTGAGTTCTTGATAAACGTTTGAGGCTTGGTACGTTTCGGTATAAATTGGGGATTGAGATTTGGATTTGGATTATACACTATATGCGGATTATATTATTGGACTTGGTCATTAATTGGACGTTGGACAAATTGGACTTATTGGACTCGAAACGAATACAATATATTAGACTCGTTATGAATTTAATATGTTTGATTCGCGATAGATACAATAAAGAAAAATTGTCTAATAATCAATAAATACTCGTTATTAGTTTTCTAATTAAATTTTCGGGAAATACTACTTTGAGAAATTTATTTTACTAAAGTCACTATGACTTGGGAATATTTTATAAATGAACGCGTCATGCCGAAATTTATAAAAACATTCTAAACTGATATTATTTTTATTTAAATTTCTTTTATTGTTAAAAACCCGACAAGAGTTTAAACAAATTTTCTTTTAAGTGACAAAACCTTTATTGTTTAAATTGCCAATTTTAAACTCATCGTCATTGAAACACATGGTTGTTTTATGCAAGCTATTTGGGATTATGGGTAAACGTCGAAACTTACCAATTAACTGAGCTTTTTTGCATAGTTATGTGTCGTTACTCCCTCGATTTCTATCTTGTCGTTTTCTACTCGAGTCGAGTCTTGATCAACACTTTTTGACTATTCCTCATGTTATATTGGGATATATATTATGTTTTGGTGTGAGTTACGTTTGGAGTGAGTTACATTGTGATATACTTGTGGCGTGAGTTGTATGTCGAGTCGTTTTTCTTACCACCACACGAAACGTTAAAACTAAACTTTTGAGATATCGATAATGAATTTTTGAAATCTTTGATACGAGTATTCCACGAAAACTAAGACACGTTGTCTTTCGGATATTATATTATTTTACTTTTTGAGACGTATTTTGAGATAATACGTATACTATTAGGTCGTGACCATGTAGTACCGATGTACTTGTACTCTTTGGATATCGACGTGCCTTCCTTCATGATTTGGTTGTACTTGCTCTTTGATGCCAGTCTTGTTAGTTGTGATTCTTGCGTTGCTTCGCTTCGAGGTGAGTTCATGGCCCCTAATTTTACTTGCTTTTAAACTGTTTTGGGGGAGAATACATGCTCGTTTTTATTAAATGCAAATGCTTGATTTCTTTGAATAAATGATTGATACTTGGTCTGACAATGATGCGTGATTTGGTTTAAATATGTTTTTATGTGGACACAAGTGCTTGAACTTTTGGATTGGACACGAAAATGTTTTTGTGAGCTATTACGTGCTAGGTTAAGGTTAGAAACCCAAGCGTTGTTATAAATTGTTACATCCTGGGATGGTGCGAATGTTATGGATAGATCTATTGGGAATGGCCACCCGTCCGACCAACATGGCTCGTGGGGGCGTTATAACATGTCGTTTGTTAGTGTGTTTAAAGATAGTCACGGCTCGTGCTATCTAGTGATGGTTTCATGACTTAGCCTGCGTAATAGTTAAACTTGCGTGACACTATATTCGTTGTAGTGTTTGATTTTTATATGGTCCGATGTTGTTTATGAACTATTTTGCGGATTAATGTTTTGATACTATGAATTAGGCAGGGTATGCCTTGATTAAATTTGACTTGTTTATGAGAAATAATTTGCACTTGAAAACCTTGTGGTCCACCTTTTTATTCTTTTGCTTAAAGGTAAACCTTGTTTTCGCGACATTGTGAGCGCCACACTGATCGAAAGGATCTTTTGAACTCGCAATACTTTTATGAAAACCTATGAACTCACCAACCTCGTGTTGACACTTTTAGCGTGTATTCTCAGGTATTGAGGCGATTGCTTACTTTTGGAGGCGCTTGGGCAATGGCATGACATGGTCATAGACGACTCTGATATTTTTATTTGCGGACCGCTTATTTATTATGGGCCTATTTCCGCATTAAACTTTATTGTAAACATTGATTTTATTAAATAAATGATTTTTCTTAAGAAAAACCTTTTACTCTATGCTTGTGTTGTGATACCGATTAGTAGCACCCAAAACTTGTATGCTTCCGCTAAAATCCGATTTTTGGGGTGTTACATTGTGTACTTATAGCTATGTAGCAATTTGACTCGATGGAAGCGACTTGACAGACTTTCAGATGAAGAAGACCATGACTAAGATTTGTTGACCATTCTAAACTAATACCAAACAATATCACAACTTCAGTAAACGATTCCACACAATCCACATCTCAAGACTCTTAAAAACATCAAGTCATAAACCACATCATCAACATATTCTAATTAGTGCTACATCCTTCAACATCTCACAAGAATAATCAACAAATCTCATGAATCTATTCAACATCTGATTAATATCCGAATATCAAGAAGAGATATAACAAGTTTGCTATACTCTTTTCTTTGATTAATTCATGTCACTCAACAAAATTTAAATGTCCAAGTAAATCTTTTCGATCTCGGTTTTCATGCCGTGGTTATCAAATGTTACATCAAGACCCTTCTTGGCCTAATCTCACGAATCTTATAACATCATTGATCAAAAGTTGCTGATATTATCCGAACATAAAGAAATGATTTCAACAATAATTATTGAATCACATCTTTGTTTCGGTAAAAAGATAATTAATCAAATCCAAATCCATGATAATATACGAATTAACAGAATATGATTGTAACAACCATGTTAAATCATTGTTCTTGGTTCGTTTATGTCACTATACAAAAAGGATAAATCTTTTTCAGAACCTACCTGTGCTAGTTGGGAGTTGATATCGTTGTAATCACAATACCCTCGAGCCATCCCTGTGGCGAATTAAGGACCTTCGATTCAAAGACCTTTGTGCCATCTCTGTGGCGAGGTCAACATAGGAATGAAGGATTTATGCTCTTACCTGTTACTCACTCTTGTTGTGGTATCAATTGAGATTGAGTTAAATGTGGAAGGAGTTGATCATTTGAGTGTCATGGGTATACGTTTGTTGTTTCCTGATCTACGTTTGTGACAAGAGTTTTTGATAAAACATTTTTTCAAGGTTTATGATTGGGGTGGACTGAAACTTGAGGAGTGATTAGGGTTTGTTGAGAATTATTAGGAGTGTGCTAGGTTTATTATATGTGAGATGTGATGTGATTTATACCCAAATATTAGGGTTGCATTTAACTGGATCGGGTATCACGTATGGGTGGGCCGGAATTGGATGTAGGATGGATCATGGGCCTCCCTCAAATATGGATCAGTGTATCATGTCTTACGGATCGGGCACTTAATTTTTTTTGACCACTGTAACATTGATCGTATATGGAAATGGTTATCCAAGTTTTCTTTAAAAAATTTTGGATACTATTTTTGATAAAATTTGATGTGTGGTATATTAGTATAAATTTCACAAGGATACACGTTTAGGGATATTTGGTCATCAAATTTGATTTTCAGATGGGCTTGAACGGATTTAGTGGTATTTTGAAAAGTGATTTATGCAAATGGGCCAACGATTTAATGTTGAGATTTGTTGATGAGATTTGTTGTGACTATGCGATTGAGTACTTTGGGTTATACATTTTCACGGAAAATATTATGTCACGGCTTGAATTGTCATTTGAACAAAGTTAACTAAGGGGGTTGTTTGTGTTCGATATGTCTTATTTGGATTTGAAGTGAGATTTTCCGGGCACGTTTACTTATTTCGTCTTCTTTCTTCCTATCCTACCGCGAGGATGACTTGTTTGGGCATTTATAGAGTGTGATAAAGACTTGGCTATTTAGTTACGGTTGTGATTCTTTCTCGCTTAACCCACAACGTAACTATCACTGATCTCTCAGCAGTTGAGGATATGTCAAGAGGTTTTGTACATTGGGTACACCGTTTCTCTTTCACGAGTATTAGTACAACTTTAAGTAAAAAATCTGGGGAATTTTACTTCATGATCAAGTTTGGTATATCGGGTTTACTTCACCTGGAGGTCACAACATTAGCCGATAGAATACGTGAATGATGTGTTTACCAAAGTGTTTATTGTATGGTTGATGATGTTGATGATGTTGGATAATGAAGCTGCGCATGTTCCCTAAAGCAGATATTCACGAAACTAAAGTTGTCATTACACACTTCAAGTCGACATTGTTTACGGTTTAGTCTTGATTTTGTAAAATCCCACGAAAGAACCTATTTCTCGGTTTAAATCATAGACTTGTAAAATCCCGTGACAATGGAAACATCTGGTCTATGTAATGTGCATTTCGGATCTATCTTACGGTTTATTCTTTGTTTTATAAAATCCATGAAAAAACTATTTTTGGTTTAAACCATAGAGTTGTAAAATCCGTAATGTTGGAACCATCACGGAGAAAAGGAAAGTGTATTTCGGGATCGTTTCTGATCTTTGGTGCTACGGTTTCTAATTCGAAGAAGGGATAAAAGGGTGTACTTCATGAATTGGATGTGTGTTTGGATATTTGTCATGGCAGTTTGGTTATTACATGGTTTTATGGGGTTATGTGCTTTTAACCATGGTCGGGATGAAACCATTATCAAAGTTCATTTAAATGTCAAAGAAGGCTAGATTTGAGCTTTTAAACAGAAAATGTGACAACGGCATTAATTCACTATTATTTATTTGAGGTTGAAGTGAAATATCACGGGTGAGTATACTTAGTATCTGAAGGTATCGGGGATGGTTGGATGAAGATTCTTCAAGATCCTTGTTCACGCTTATTATAAAAAACGAAGACATGGAAATCTAGTTATTGTTGGGTGTCTTTTACCTTTTCTTTTACCACTTGGGGGAATTGGGCTCTTACTACCACAAGATAACTGTCACTTTAAGGAGTTACATTGTAGTGCTCAGTGTCACATTTAATTGTGGTTTTTAAGAGGTGATGTACATCTATTACTTGATGGTTGGTTGGTTGAAGAGTATAGAGTAATTAAGGATTCAATGGAGCATGAATTCTCGGCACCGCTCTTTGTTACATATGTGCAAGTTTAAGTCACGAGTTCGGGGTAGTTTACTTCAAGGTCAAATTCATCATATTGGGTTTTCTCCATCAACTGTCACGAAAAAGAGCCTACTTGAATGATAATGGTGATGATTACATGTTTTGCCAAGAATAGATGAAAAGAGAGAGATTTATGACGTTTGAACACAACAGTTCAAGCCTCGTTCTCTAAAGAAAAGAAAAGTGTATGTCTTAGTGCGGTTTATCTTCTAAAGAAGAGAAATCTTCTTATGACGTATGAATACAACAGTTCATGCCTAGTACTCTAAAGAAAAGAAAAGTGTACGTTTCAGTGCGCTTTATCTTCTGAAGAAGAGAAATCTTCTCATTTATGACCATTCTCATCAACATGCTTCATGCTTTTTCCAAGCGTTTTTAATTATCAAGTGAACCGGGCTACCATTGATTGTTTTCTCATTCCACTTGCTCGATTATAATGAAGATGGCGACATCACGTGCTAATTTTGCGGGGGAGAAGTGTGAATAGTACATTTGGATGATAGTCACTTATTCAATCAAGAATGGCAACTCCGTATGCAATTCTTGAGGGGGAGAAGAAGTGTGAAATTACTGCATGGGTGATATTATATGAGAATAAATGGTCAAACGGCTCCAAACTCATGTAAGAACCGAGCTTCTTCTTATCGGGTCATCTTTACATGGTGTTTCTTCTATGAGCCGTTGGTTGACATCTTCACGGGCTGATATGATTAAATGACAAAGTGCTTCCAGTTGCGGGGTTGATTTCCTTGATGAACATCTTTCTGTTCTTGTTTGATTGGGAGGGATTTTAGTTAAGGGGATTTACTATTTCAAAGTTAACGGGAATGCATTTGGTGAGTTGAAGATGTTGACTTTCTATTCCCAACGGACAATCTTGAAGAAGGTCGAGTCTACGATCACATTCTACATTTTAGCATGTTAGAAGACTAAAGACGAGTTGCATTTAATGATCTAAATACTTCTTCTTAATCTGGGCACTTATCAAACAGATTGTCAGTTTAGGGGAGAGCACTAATTGGGGGAGAGCGAAAAATCATATTTAATCCCCAATTAGACTTGCTCACATTCTTCAGCAAATTGATTCTCACAAAGATTAAAGATGTTCTTCTCAACAGATTTCAAGTATTTGGGCTTATAATATGTTGCTGATTATGAAGTGTCAAAACCAGCAAGGGGGAAGGAGACACGCATCTAAACGCGAGTAAACTTGATGAGCTTAATACTTCTAAGTGATTGAATATATCCTGGGAAGACTAATGTCATTACCGTAGAGAAACTCAATGTTTGACTCAAGGCGTTTAGTGTTCTTATTCCAACTATGTGGGGGAAGAGATGGAAGAGTTAGTTTCTGAAGATGAAAGAGGTACACAAGTGTGTGATGATTTTGATGTTATCACAATCATCAGGGGAGAGAAATTGTGTACATTGGGGACGCTCAGCTGTTTCACTTGAGTGCTTAATCAGTGATTCATAGATATAATCACTTATTCGGAGTTGAAATCCTTGAGATAGTCCTCCGCGAGAGATAATCGGTGATTCGGCCTGCTTCTTCAATGTTATCGGTTATTCTCTCTTTGGGCATTGGTGCCGGGTTCTTGAGCTTCATACACTTTCTTCAGCGGGAGAGAAAAGTATACATCGGGGTTATCCTTTGGCTATTGGACTTAATCTGCTACTTCAATGGTATAAGTTTCTTTGTCTTTGGGTATATGTGTATTCGGGTTCCTGAGCTCTAGTCTAAGAGACTGTCTGCATCAATTCATCTACTTGGGGGAAGTGGTCTCTTGACAACTCGTTGAGGATGCATAGCTTCAGACTTCAGTGGTAATGAAATTTGAGAAGGATTATTTAAATGTGGGATGATACGTTGCTGTTTTTCTATTGGATGATATAACCTCGAATGAAGAATCACGGTGATTATTCTTAAAAGGAGCAGCAAGATGATGATAATGGTGTGCTTCTTTGTGCACCTGGCTAATGGAAGCTTGAAAGAAAGCTTTGAATCTGCTCAGCTAAAGGATTTTCGGTTTGGGGGGAAGCTGCCAAAGTCTCACTTTCAGATGGATCAATTTCTTTCTTCAACAAGAGCCTTGGAAGCTTTGGTGGTGAAAGTTTTAGGGATGGTGACTTCTATCTTCTACAACGGGGCTGCCCGATATCCTTATCTCGGTACTTGTATCATCATCTTCTTAAACTATATCATCTAATCTATCTTTGTAAATATTTATCAAAAACAAAATACAAAAATATAAAACCAACAAAAAGAAAATAGAAAATTATAAAATCAACAAAAACCCATAAAAATCAGAAAATTTGAAAAATACCAAAAATATTGTTTTCTAAAGACGTGTCTTCTGGTATCGATTACATCTGCGGTCTTAGAAATGTCATTCAATAATGGCACGGGACCATAGATGAAGTTCGAGCAGGAGGTGTAAATATTCTTTTCTAAACATGTCCCAAAAAATGGCTTACAGTTATTTCAGACTGTAACCCAGGCTTCAAACAATGGCTTACAGTTACTTCAGACTGTAACCCGTGCTTAAACTAATGGTTTGCTATTATTTCAGATAGTAACCCGCTCTTTAAAGAAAGGAAAGTGCTACGCTAAACCTATTTTCAAATAATTCGTGCACTTATCCTAAAAACAAATTGAGGAAAGTATGTCGCAGGACTGCTGTTCCTACACAAATGTTTTTCCGTCTAAAATTATTCAGAAAAATATTTGTTGTTTTTCAAAAATGGTTGTAAATGAGTTGCTTGAAAATCAATCAGTTTCAGAGTTTTCATAAAAAATTGAAAACTCAATCAATGACTTCAGCGCTTTTAAACCTTTTAGAAAATGAGTCATTGATTGAGGGGGAGAATGTTCTCAAATTTATATCATCTATCGGGCTTTTCTAATTATCCTAATATGCTTAATTAAAAATGATGTTAACCTATGTTGAAGGACTAGGTGCCTAGGATATGATTGCTAGGATTAGATGATTAGAGTTTGATAAACACATAATTCCCATGCTTTATACGAACTGATTGATATGTTGAATTGACTGTTATTAGTCGATTGCTGTTTGGGTGATGTCGACCACCATATATCATTTATGTTGACTAACGTATGCGGTATATTGGTATATAAGAATGTTCCCTATCGGATCCCACAAAATAATATGATTGGATGCGAAAGGAAAGGCAACTATATCTTGGGTTGACAAATGAAGAAACGGAGCTTAATTGGACTTCTATGGAGAGTTGGCATAAATGCAACGTAAGAGGTCTCCTTTGCATCAGCAGATGGTTTCCTTCATCAGAAAATGAAGAAACAGAGCTTAATTTGTCCTCAGTTGGCATTAAAATGCAACGTAAGAAGTCTCACTGCATCTGCAGACGGTTTTTCTTCCAAGCCCTACAGCAACAACATAAGCTTCTCAACCACCTAACGTATCTTTGTGCAGGATACCATTTTTAAACAATTTTGAAATAATTTGATTAAATTGGTTTGAAAATGGAAAATATTGTTTTGAAAATTAATTGGACTTAATTTTGAAAATCACCGGACTTCATTTTATCAAAACTTAAGTCACTCAATCATCGACTCTGTCATGGATTGAGGGGGAGAGTGATTTTGAAATAAAATATTTTCAGACGATATTTCTTCACAAAAGTTCCGTTGTGTACGATAATAAGTGGTGATCTAAAGATTTAATGTTATGTCATGGTATGATTTTTCTTTTGAATCAAGGTCTTTCAAATGAAATGTTTTTTGTTCTTGTTTGATTGTGAAATTGTTTTATTTTACTTAAAAATCTCTTAAAACAATCATACCTGACACTAACAATCTTTAATGTCTTAAATTGGTCCTTATCTATCATTTTTCAAAATTAAATCTTGCCACGTCTTTCCCCAAACTTTTCTAAATGATTTAAATCTTTTGGGATCACAAATCTCAAATGGTTTGAAATTTTTGATCGGGGGAGAGATCGTGATTTAAATCTCAAATCGGTTTTAATGGAATTGGTTTTAGTCCTTTAAAGGCACTCCTGCCTCCATGTGCCAAACGATTTCATACACATGATGCACATGATTGAGGAGGAGCATTTATCCAAAAACAAGATGAGTATTTAAACCAGGCCACATATTCTCCCATGTTTTATAAATCTTATTAAATCACTTGGGATCCAAAATCTCAAAGGGTTTGATATTTTTGATCGGGGGAGAATTTGTGATTTAATAATGAAATTTGATAAAAGGTGATCGTTTTGATTCAATTGTGCAGGCTGCTCTCTCATATGTGCTAAACGCTTTCGAATATCAAAGCACATATTGAGGGGGAGCATTTCAAAAGAAAACAAACTTTCAAGGTACAAAGATTTATATGTTTCAACATAAAGTACCTTGAATTAGTTTTCAAATGGTTTTCTTAATGGCTTTTGTGATCGTGAATGTGCTTCAAAAAGAACTCTTTCCTCTATGTGATAAAATAATTTCATATATCCTATGCACATATTGAGGGGGAGAATTTACCAAGAAAATCAAATGGCTTTTTCTATGAAAATTGTGATCAAAGAAAATATTTCAAAGCCCTCTTGCCTTCATGTGCTAAACAATTTCTAAATCGTATGCACATGTTGAGGGGGAGGTTTTCTAAATGATCAAAACTATTAAGGTACAAAATGCTTTGATCTCGTATCACAAGTACCTTAATTGTTTTTCCAAATGATTTTTCAATTGGTTTCAAGGAAGAAAGAACTGTACCAAAAGACCAACCTTTTTACTTTATGTATGGAGTTATAAGGATGATGAGGTTAGGTATTAGTTCCCACGATCCGCCAGAACCGGAGGGATCTACCTAGCGACAATCCACTAGATAGTGTAGAGTCCTTAGGTATGATGAAAAAAAGGAGAAAAGTGAGATATGGGAAGAGTGCGGACTGAGGCAGAGCTAGTACTGGAATAAACCCAACAAGGTTCTAGTAATGAAGTCTCGGTAAGCAATGAAGGGGTTGAAGAATGAAAAAGAATTGAATGTGAAAAGGGTGAAAAGAAATAGCCCTCCATCAATTCAACCTTAGGCGAAAACCGGGTTCAATTCATATGCTACTAGTGGTTACTAAGGTAACGCCGGTATTGAAGACAAGACGTCATGGACCCAGTGACGCACTGCACTAAACTTCCCAAGCTACTCAAGTTCCTCTTAAAAGGGCTTGTTTCATTATCACGGGGAACCGACATAATCTATCGACTTTCTCTTAGAGATTGTTGATATTGAAGAAGGAGACCCTCTCCCTAGTCTCCGGCATAGGAACCAAATGTGCACTATTGAGTCTAGAGCCAAGAGATCCTCCACAATATCTCATTAGGACACAAAATTAATGAAGACTTGCTGTTTCACACAATGTGGAAAGTAAAAATATATTAAGAGTCCTACGCTTTATCCTTGTGGTATTGCCAGAACATCCGAGTGATATGAGAATATTCACGATGAAGATGGAAATCCTTCTAGATCCAACATCAAACAAGCTCTTGGTGGGTGACATGTGAGATCTTTTCTAAAGATCATACTTGTGACAACTGGATAGAAACGATGGGGCGATTCACTCTTGAATCAACCTTGTCCAGGAAATGAATTGACGAATACTTTTGGAAAAACCGTTCGATGTGCAAATCTTCTTTTCTCTAGCACATCGAATGTGTATTCATTTTCAAATTCAAAAAGTATCTCTGATTGAAAAAATACTTTTGGAAAAACCGTTCGATGTGCGAATCTCTTCTTTTCTCTAGCACGTCAAATGTGTACTCTTTTCAAATATAAAAAGTATTTATGATTGAAAATTGATCTTTCTCATAAAACCTTCGTCGTATTGCAAAACTCTTTCTTTAAGCAATACACAATTGTTTTTCAAATCATTTTTCATCAATCAGTGAATCTCAATTTCTTTGGTTCACTCACTCCGTGTTGTCTTCTTTGAGACGTTCGGTTTGAGAACGCTAGAGCATTGCGAAACCCTGTCAAGGAGATTCTTGAATTCTACGATCACAGGCAGTACTTATCGCGATCAAGCGAAACCGTGGGCGTGTACCTCAATTCAACGAAAGTGATCAAAGACACTTACGTATGTTTTATTGCTAACTGTTGTTTGCGGTACATTTGGGCGGTTGCGGTGATCGAGTTGAGGAGTCAATCCAAAGCCGCATGCTCACGGCATCCACACTTAATGAAGAAATCATGACGGTGTATATCTACATAACTGGTTTGATATTTTTATACTATGTTTCTGCTACGCTGCTGCAAATATTATGAACCAGTAAAGCTTCCGCTACTCTGATGGAAAGATGTCATGATCCAAAAGGTGTGAGCATGTCGGTCCGAAAGTTACAACATCACATGAAGGCAACACAACTATGGATGATCCAAAGAGATTTGCTGTGGCTGATGATCTCAAAGAAAGCTCGAAGATCATAAAAGATGTGGATCAGTTAAAGGCCTCCACTTAATGTACAAAATAATCGGACTATGAAGAATCGCTACAAAAGCACAAAGATTGCGGAATTGAAGAATTAAAGTCTACGAGCTCGAGATCTAAAGACAAAGAAAGAATGCTAGGATGCAAAATGTATTACATGGGGTGACCTCCCTTAGGGGGAGATTGTTAGGAATTGGAAATTCCATGTTAAAGTGTCGGTCACCCCAATTATGGTCTAGCATATGTTAGCTCGTAGACTTGTAGTTATTTACGTTGTTTAGTAGTTAATTAGTTAATTAGTAGCGTAGAAAAGTTTAGTGTAACACCGTGGAGGAAGGACGGGTCTTTACCCACTGTATGACTGATCCACAGTCCGATAGGAGGACGTATCTTGTGTAACTATAAATACCCCTTTCATCCATGGAAGGGGTGGAGCTTTTCTTTTAATCTAACCTTGCATTTTGTGAACCAAGTCTCTAGCAAGAAACTCCCTCTCATCTCTTTCTCTCTAACTATGGCAAACATGTATTTTCATCATCCAAGACCACCCGAATCATCAACACAATAAATATTACGATCCTACATTACCCTTTCCTTTCGGCATCCAATCATCTTCTATTGTGGGATCCGGAAAGGGAACATTCTTATATACCAATATACCTGCATACGTTAGTGAACACACATACAGATATATGGTGGTTGACATCACCCAAACAGCAATCGACTAATAAAAGTCAATCCAACATATCAATCAGATCATACAAATGCACGGGAATTATGTGTTTATCAAACTCTAATCATCTAATCCGAACAATCATATCCTAGGCACCTAGTCCTTCAACGTAGGTTAACATGTTTTACATTTAAGTATATAGGATAATTAGATGAGCTCGTCAGATGATATAGATTTGAAAACATTCTCCCTCTCAATCAATGACTTATTTTTTACGAAAATTTTAAAGTGCTTAAGTCATTGATTGAGTTTTCAATTTTTACGAAAACTCTGAATCTGATTGATTTACAAGCAACTCATTTACCACCATTTTTAAAAACAACAAATATTTTTCTAAAGAATTTATAAAAGGAAAAACATTTGTGTAGGAACAGCAGTCCTTCGACATACTTTCCTCAATTTGTTTTTAGGATAAGTGCACGAATTTTGAAAAATGGTTTAGCGCAGCACTTTCCTTTCTTGAAGAACGGGTTGCTATATGAAATAATAGCAAACCATGGTTTAAGCACGGGTTACAGTCTGAAGTAACTGCAAGCCATAGTTTGTGACATGTTTTGAAAAGAATATTTACACCTCCTGATCGAACTTCATCTATGGTCACGTGCCATTATTGAATGACATTTCTAAGACCATAGATGTTATCGATACCAGAAGACATGTCTTTAGAAAAACAATATATATTTTTTTTTGTATTTTTCAAATTTTCTGATTTTTATAGGTTTTTGTTGAATTTATATTTTTCTATTTTGTTTTTGTTGGTTTTATATTTTTGTATTTTCTTTTTGATAAATATTTACAGAGATAGTTTAGATGATATAGTTTAAGAAGATGATGATACGAGTACCGAGATAAGGATATCGAGCAGCACGTCGTAGAAGATAGAATTCGTCATCTCTTAAACTTCCACCACCAAAGCTTCCAAGGCTCCAAAAGAAGAAATTGAGCCTTTAAGAATGTGAGACTTTGGCAGCTTCCCCCCAAACCGAAAATCCTTTAGCTGATCAGATTCAAAGCTTTCTTTCAATCTTCCATTAGCCAGGTGCACAAAGAAGCACACCATTATCATCGATCTTGCTGCTCCTTTTAAGAATAATCACCGTGATTCTTCGTTCGAGGTTATATCATCCAATAGAACATCAGCAAAGTATCATCCCACATTTAAATAATCTTCTCAAATTCCTTTTTCACTGAAGTTTGAAGCGATCCATACCAAAAGTTGTCAAGAACCCACTTCCCCCAAGTAGACGAATTGATGCAGTCAGTCTCTAAGAATAATGCTCAAGAACTCTCCCGAATACACATCATGCCCGAAATGAAAACACCTCCCCAATGTTTATGCTAAACAATTTTCTTCCCAGATGATCATGTATGAAGCTCAAGAACTCGAAGTACACCAATATCCAAGAACTCACCCGAATACACATCATGCCCGGAAAGAAATGTTTGTGCTAAACAATTTTCTTCCCTGATGATCGTGTATGAAGCTCAAGAACCCGAAGTACACACATTCCACCGAAAGAATAATTTCTAACACCTCCCTCATGTTATACATTTATCTCCCCTGAATATGTCATACTTTTGTACCTCTTTAATCACCAGAAACTAACTCTTTCATCTCTTCCCCCACATAGTTGGAATAAGAACACTAAACGCCATGAGTCAAACCTTGAGTGTCTCTGCGGTAATGACATTTGTCTTCCCGGGATATCTTCAATCACTTAGAAGTATTAAGTTCATCAAGTTTACTCGTTTACATACGTGTCGCCTTCCCCCTTGCTGGTTTTGACACTTCAGAATCAGCAATCATATTATAAGCCCAAATACTTGAAATCTTTTTAGAAGAACACTTATAATCTTTGTGAGAATCAACTTGCTGCAGAATGTGAGCAAGTCTAATTGGGGATTGAATCTGACTTATCACTCTCCCCCAATTAGTGCTCTCCCCTAAACCGACAATCTGTTTGATAAATGCCCTGATTAAGAAGAAGTCTTTAGATAAGCAAATGCAACTCGTCTTTAGTCTTCTAACATGCAGCAGTAAATGTAGAACAGACTGTAGACTCGACCTTCTTCAAGATTTTCGTTTGGGGATCAGAAACTTAACATCTTCTTCTCACCACATGCATTCCTGTTAACTTGTATATAGCAAATCCCCTTAAATCAAATCCCTCCCAATGAAATAAGAACAGAAAGATGTTCATCAAAGAAATCAGCCCACCAACTGGAAGCACTTTATCATTTAATCATATCAGCCCGTGTGAAGATGTCAACCAACGGCTCTTAAAAAAAACTACATGTGAAGATGATCTGATAAGAAGAAGCTCGGTTCTTACATGAGTTAGGAGCCGTTTGACCATATATTCTCAAATATAACTCAACATGTAAAGTTATCATACTTCTTCTCCCCCTCAAGAATTGCATACGGAGATGCCATTCTTGATTAAACAAGTGAATATCTTTAAAATGTAGTCTCTTACACTTCTCCCCCTCAAAGGTTGCAAATGATGTCGCCATCCCCATTTTAATTGAGCAAGTGAAATAAGAGAACTACCAACGATAGTCCGGTTCACCTGATAACTGAAAGTGCATGGAAAAAGCATGAAGCATGTTGATGAGAATGGTCATAATTGAGAAGATTTCTCTTCTTCAAAAGATAAAGCGCACTTAAGCATACACTTTTCTTTTCTTTAGGGTACGAGGCTTGAACTGTTGTGTTCAAACGTCATAAGAAGATTTCTCTTCTTTCGAAGATAATGCGCACTGAAACATACACATTTCTTTGTTTTAGAGCACGAGGCTTGAACTGTTGAGTTCAAACGTCATAATCTCTCTCTTTTCATCATCTTTTGACAAAACTTGTAATCACCCCCATTATCATTCAGTAGGCTCTTTGTTGTGACAGCTGATGGAGAAAATCCAATATGATGAATTTGACCCTGAAGTAAACTAACCCGAACTCGTGACTTAAACTTGCACATATGTAACAAAGAGCGGTGCCGAGAGTTCATCCTCCATTGAATCTCTAAGTACTCTATACTCATCATCCAACCACCATCAAGTATAAGACGTACATCACCTCTTGAGAATCTACAATTGAATGTGACCTTTGAGCACTACAACGTAACTCCTTAAAGTGATAATTATTTTGTGGTGATAAGAGCCGAATTCCCCCAAGTGGTAAAATAAAAGGAAAAAGTCACCCAACAATAACTAGATTTCCAAGTCTTCGTTTTTGATAATAAGCTCGAACAAGGATCTTGAAGAATCTTCATCCAACGATCCCCGATACCGTCAGATACTAAGTACACTTGCCCGTGATATTTCACTTCAACCTCAAATAAATAATAGTGAATTAACGTCGTTGTCACATCTTCTGGTTAAAAGCTCAACTCTAGCCTCCTTTTACGTTTTAAGTGAACTATGATAATGGTTTCATCCCGACCATGGTTAAAAGCACATAACCCCATAAAACCTTGAAATAACCAAACTGTCATGAAGAATATCCAAACACACATCCAATTCATGAAGTACACCCTTTTATCCCTTCTTCGAAGTAGAAACTGTAGCACCAGCATCAGGTAAGATCCCGAAATACACTTTTCTTTCTCCAGGATGGTTCCATCATCACGGGATTTTACAATTTAATAGTTTAAACTGAGAAATAGTTTTTTTCGCGGGATTTTACAAGACCAAGAATAAACCATTAGATATATCCAGAAATGCACTTTACTATTACCAGGATGTTTCCATTGTCACAGGATTTTACAAGTCTATGATTCAAACCGAGAAATAGATTCTTTCGCGGGATTTTACAAAATCAAGACAAAACCATAAACAATATCAGCTTGAATGTGTTATAACAACTTTGGTTTCGGTGAATATCTATTTTAGGGGAACATGCAGCGGTTTTAACGACGGTTCATTCTACATCATCAACAATTCTTTACCCATATGTAGATAACTTCACAAACCATACTAAGTCGAGTAGTATACACTACTTTCCCCTGGAGGTTGACCAAAACACATCAAAGTACACGTTTCTCCCCCATGATGGTTTCAAACTTTTGGAAGCATCATAACGCGTTACGACCATTAGTACGAGAAGTTCTTGTCATAAGCAAACATCTTGAAAAATCATGACTGACGCTGAAGATTCTTGAAAGCTTTTGCTTAGACTGTGAAGTATCATTGACATTATGTGACGTCGAATATCCCATGGGAATTGCTGAAAGTGAACCTCCATTAATTCAACGGCTAATAGTAATGACCACATATGGGAGAGCATTTCGCATCAATAATACCGTACAAAAAACCCCGTAGTCATTTTTTTCATCAAATTTTAGCTCAAGCCGTGAATGTATCCCTTCGTGAAAATTTTCAACGACCAAAAATACCACTCAAACTCAATATGATAAACTTTGTATCCAAAATTTTGTAACACAAAGTTTGGATAACAAACTGTTTTTTTTTTTAACACACATTTTTGTCTAAAGCTCTATATGCCAAATCCATCTAGTTCACGTTTTCAATAGGGAAGCCCAAAGATATTATATATGCCAAAGCCCAAATCCTCCAAGTATTTACCATATCACGTTATATTACAGAAGCCCAAAGTATACGTGGGAAGTCAAAGCCTACGATCCATACACATTTTGTATACCCGGTCCAAACTTAACACCTTAAAACCGGTTATAAGATATTAAGATATGTCATAACCCTAAAAACACTCACACATTGACTAACCCTAAACACATATGAACGCCTCCCACATAACTTTTCAGCACCCAACTTTACTCTCATCACAAATCTGATAATATCAATCTCATATCCATCTCCATTATCACATCAATTCTTTCGAAAATAAACAAGCTCCTTCATCTATATCACTCACAAACGAATTATTAAAACCCACCAATATCTTTCATGTCTGATTCTTCACGCGACTAGGCTTTAAAGAAAAACGGCTTCAAGATCCTTTCAAAATGGGTCTCGGGTAGGTTGTAATATGTTTATGTTTTCGTTTCTTTTTGGTTGTCATATAACGAAATACAAAAAAGCTTCTAACCTCCACGTTTAGAAAACTTTCTTGAAAGTTTTGGATATAATCACAAGATTAATCAATGATGAAGTGGTTCAATTGAAATAATCTTTAAAGGATTACGAAATAAAATTGAATCAAAACTGAGATCGATTGTCTTTATCATGTCTTGTTAAATTGATGATTGATTGAGAGTTGATGGACTATTGTGAGGGTTATGGGTTGAGTCTAGATGTAGGTTTAGTTGATTATGGTTTTGGATCTGTTAATACTTCGAGTCTTGTCGATTTCTTGAGTAACCATGGACCAATGATGGTATAACCTGAGGTCGAGTTGTTGTTTTGGTATTTGGTTTTCATGGTCTAGTCTTAATAGTCATTTCTTCTTCTACCTTTCTAACAAGTTGCTTCAGTCAAGGGTCAAAAAGCAGTCATCTTCTTCTACTCATTAGACAAGTCGCCTTTATTATTGACACAAGTCGCCTTTAATTTTTGACACAAGTCGCTACTTGACTCAAGTCGCTAGACTCAAGTCGCTTCTTTAACCAGTTTGACAACTCGCTTCCATGAGTCAAAACTCATGAATATTACAAACCGCTAAAAAAGATAGACAAGTCGCTTGGACAAATTTGACTATATGCTCCGGCGAAGTTTCCGACCATGTATTCCGACCATCTGCAAAGATACCCAGAAAAAGTGACAAATAACTCTTCATATTCCCCGTTTTGACCACGAGAAAGACAAGTTTGACCACATAATATTTCACGGTTTGGACAAAAAAGTCATATTTTGTTTGGACCAACAAAAGTTGACACAAAATAGATGTATTCATGAAAGACTCATGACATTTTTTACCAAAAGATACAAAAACAATGTTAAAACAGTTTACCCAAAGTGAAACGGGAAAAAAACTATTTTCCGACAAAGAAAAAGTACACAAAATAGTTTAGAACAAGATACAAAACCACAACAAATCATCAAAACACAATAACCATGGCTCTTGATACCAATTGTAGGATCTTACATATATTGTGTTTGATGATTCGGGTGGCCTTGGATGGTGATTATACAAGTATGCCGTGGTTTAGAGAGAGAAAGAGATGAGAGGGTGTTCTTGAAAGAGAGTTGTTTAACAAAAAATGAAAGGTTAGATTGAGAAGCACCACCCCTTCCAAGGATGGAAAGGGTATTTATACTTACAGACTACACGACCTCCTGACGGCCTGTGGATCAGGTATACAGTGGGTAAAGACCCTTCCTTCCTCCATGGTGTTACTCTAAGCTAAACTATGCTAAAACAAATCTAATAAACAGTAAATAGCGATATGTATACGAGCTAACTTGTGCTAGTCTATAGTTGGGGTGACCGACACTTCACTATGGAATTTCCAATTCCTAACATATGGCTTTGCTTCAATCATTTCACGGTCCATGATCTCCAATGATTCCTCGACAAAATGCAATTTGTCGTCCAGCTGAATTTCATCTAGTGGGATAACAAGTGATTCGTCCGATAGACATTTCTTCAAGTTAGAAATGTGAAATGTGTTATGGATTCTGCTAAGTTCATGTGGTAGTTCAAGTCTGTAAGCTACCGGGCTGATCTAGCTAGGATCTTGAATGGTCCGATATATCATGGGCTCAACTTGCCACATTTCCCAAAACGAATCACGCCTTTCCAGGGCGATACTTTCAACATAAACATTTCGTCAAAATTAAAATTCATGGGTTTATGCCTCACTATCAGCATAACTCTTCTGGCGATCACAAACAGCTTGCAAATGGTTTCTGATTTGAACAATCTTCTTCGTTGTTTCGTGGATAATTTCTGGACTAATGAGTTGGACATCTCCAACCTCACTTAAGCAGACGGGTGATCGACACTTTTGGCCATAAAGTGCCTCAAATGGTGCGGCCTTGATACTTGCATTATAGCTGTTGTTTTAGGAGAATTCGACTAAGGGGAAATGGTTATCCCATCCATTTCCAAATTCTATCACACATGCTCGCAACATGTCTTCGAGAGTCTGTATGGTCCTTTCACTCTGACCATCGGTTTGTGTGTGATAAGTTGTGCTCATATCTATACAAGTACCAAGAGTGTCCTGAAGCGATTACCAGAACTTTGAAGTGAATCGACTATCTATGTCTGAAATAATCTAGACTGGTATGTCGTTTCTAGAAACTACTTCTTTGATGTAAAGTCTGGTAAGTGTATCCATATTTTAAGTTTCTTTGATTGGTAGGAAGTGAGCATATTTGGTAAGGCGGCCAACTATTACCTAGATAGCATCGTAACCGTTGGATTTGTGACATGCCAGAAAAATGACCACACTAACTAAATACACAGACTAGATAAACTATCCAACTACTAGAGTAGATTAGCATCATCATCACTTTCCGGTAGATCACGAAAAATAATCTTCCCATCTTCCTTCGTGAGGAGGTCAAAGTCTACATTCTTACCTGACCAAATACCGGTCTTCCTAGGATGCACCCCTACCTTTTTCCTTGTATCATCGATATGTTCCTGGGAGGAAACCCCCACTTTTTTCCTTGCACATTGTTCCTCCTATAGACGTATTCTTTTCCTCAAAGACATTCTCAACTTCGTCACTATCACTATCATTAACAATATTTCCCACATTATTTGTAGACTGCCAAATTTTCTTATCAACCTCAAAAACATCATCTTGGTCTTGTAGAGCATTAGAAGAATTTTTAAGAGATATAATATTAATAGCTTTTAACGAAAGATCCTTAATGTTACTACCAAGTTGAGAACTAGGCCGTCTTGAGTCGCCTTAGTTTGTGATGTAGAAGCCTTGCCATTCGCTTATGATGAAGAAGCTACGCCATGCACATTAGTTAGTTTAGTTATAGGGCGATAGTAGTAATTTGGTTTCGTTTTATTCAAATGCAAACCATCGATATGTCGCGGTTTAGAAACTAATTTTCCTTTTCCTTGCTTACAAGTCACTTCCACAAACCCATCATCTAACACCTTAGTCAGAACCGCTACTTTTGTCTTTTTTGGGCATTGCTTGTCCTTATGATAAAAAAAATTACAAGAATCACATCGAGGGGATTGCCACTCATACTCAATATTAATGGTTTCCATTGAATGCCCCGACCCATTTGGAAATGGAATAGCCACTACTAGAGATTCACCAAGAGCCTTTTTAGAAGACACCTCAATAAGGGCACGAACATAGTTGTTACGACCCCATGATTCAAGACACGTAGTGCTCGTATAAACATCAAGCATTAAGGTCATCCGAACTTAGTGGTAATCAAACTTAAACCAACTTCTGAATAGGAAACAATAGGAATGTTATGCAGTTTTACCCACACAGGGGCCGTAGTGATTTTCTCCTTTGTTAGTCGAGTGTTAGGCGTCTATATGTTCAACATTATAGGAACCAAATGAATTAGCCATGGCCCGTTTACAAAAACCTGTTCCATACCTTCCCTTGTTGAAAATTGGAAGAAGAAGAAACCATTATTCAACATAACCCGTCCAAGTCCATATTTCGCCTAAGTGTTTTTAACATAGTTATCAACAATAGGGAACGTGCGACGCTTACCAATAAAATATGCAAATAAAGTATTAGCAAAATGATTATTAACCTCATCCACCGCTGCCAACAGAATGACCACATCAGCACCTTCAACATTTTTATCAGTTTTAGTTTAGAATTTTGTATAGTCGTCGTAGATGTGGTATCCTTAAAAATGGAAGCAAAAGAGGCCGGCTTCGAGCCTCCATTTGTAGATTTACCAAGAACACTATTCGAAGAAACCTTAGAATAATGAACGCCTCAATTCACAAAGACATTTTTAAGACTACAACAGGTTCCTCAAGCTTCGATCCTCCATCATCTGAGTTCCCAGGAACGCTATCAAAACCCTCCTTATGAGTATTTTGTTCTGTCTCACTCATACTCTCATTAAAAACCGCATCAACCCCTCCCCCTTCATGAATAAACCCTAAAACCCCACGAAACCGCTCACCACAGCAAGAAAAACCAACAAAGAAAATCACGATTAAGCAAAACGAAAATAAAGAAACCCTAAAATTTGGGTTGTAGCCGCAACCAATCAAAGCCTAACCAACCTACATAGTGATGATGATCATAATAAACGAAATGGAATTAAAAGCGCATTAATGAAATAGCTCACAATAATGATGACAAAACCCTAGAAAAAAACAAAAATCCCAAACCTTAGCTGCTCGACAACCAACTAAGGAACAATTAAAGAGATAGAATCATAAGATTAACCATCAATAACATGAACATTAAAAGGTATTAGAGATAGATTAGGTCAGATTTTAACGATTAAGAAGGAAGGATAAGGGTTGGTCGCCATTTCTGCCTAGAGAGAATTAGGGTTTTCTTTTACTTAGAAATGGTTAGTCACCATATCTTTGAAGGTATTTGAAGCCTCATAATTGTACGTGTTCGTTGCAGATCATCGTGTGGTAAAACCTTAATTTAAATTCTTGTTTTCATCATTGTTTTGATCGTACATTTAATTCATATTGTAACTCTAAATGATAGGATGTAATTATGAGTAAAATACTGTAAATTAACATAACAAGCATGAAATTGATGAATTAAAATTAATTAAGTAATTATATCTATGATTAGTTAGTTTAAAATATGGTTAAATTAAAAAAAGATGTTGCTGATCAGATTTTGGGACTACTTGAGAAGGTCGTAACTTAGTCATAAAAAGGTGTTGTGTCATGAATCTTTGGTCTAAAATTAAGTATTGTAAGTCATAAAAAGGTGTTGTGAGTCTAGTTTCTATTTCGATTAGCCTCGTGTTAATTCAATGAGTTTAGGCCAGTCGAACGATTTTTAAAAGATAAGTAGTCAAAGCTGTGTTTTCTAGACATATTTGGGTCGACTTATAAACATCATTAATCCCTCAATTTTCAAATGGGTAACTTTTTCTGGTATAGGTTCTATGTGTTATTTTATTCCTGGAGTTTTTTAGAATTTTTGGAGTTGTGTAAGTATCTTTTTTTATAAAAATCAAACTTTTTGGTGTGCAAACAGGTTACTTTATGACTAGTCTGAGTTATTGATTTTATTAAAAATAGTTAAGCATTTAAAAATTATGAAAAAATTATTGTAAGTACCTAAGACATTGAGGTAACTGTGGTAACGATTTGGAACATGGTGAAATTCGTTTAAGGTGTTTTAAAAATACTCTAAATGACAATAAAATTTCTGAAAAAAGACTAAAACTATATAACTAAGGGCAATCACCAAATCACTTACACTAAGGACATAGGAAATGCAAATTATGAGCCGTGTGTAACTAGACATTTGAGACATAAGTTTTACCATACACGTTCCATCGTTTGCAAGTTAAAATAGGAAGGTTAAAGCTTGTCCGTGTGTAACTTACACATTACATTTTCTATAGATTATTGCTTGGACTTTGGGAATTTTGAACCTTTTTCTATCAAAGTGAGTACTCATTGCTCCTTTTATATTTTATCGGGAGAAAATAATACTCAACTACTATTTCTAATGATTCTTTGTTGTGCTACAATGTTTTTCAAACTTATAGGACAAGATGTGTGTTTGTTTTGTGTTATGATTCTTAGTATGTCGTTAGGTAGAGGCACCTAATATGTATTTGGGTAGAGGCACACAATATAACTTTGGGTATAGGCACCCATTGTATCTTTGGGAAGAGGCACCCAATATGTACGGATTTTTAATGTGTGGTTGTGTTAGGAGTTTCATTTGTTGCGATTGGGTGATTTTCATTAAGTGCTTGAATATTTACACTAGACCTACGAGTTCACCAACATATTGTTGACGTTTTCTAGTATTATTTTCAAGTTATCAGGTTAACAATGCCTAAGGAGCTTTATGCATCTTATTAAGCCTAGAGAGACTTTAAGCGACTAATATGGAACAATATATTTTGCTTTGAGTTTAATTTTGAATTTCATTTATTTCTATTGGATTTGATGGTATTTTACCTTTTTTTTACTTGTGTTTGTTGTGGTTTCGACTAACCATGATACAAGTTTTCATTTGTGTCGGGGAGTCGTCATGACACTTTGGTTGTCGAATTTACATTTTAGTTATTTTATATTCCTTTTATATCAATGTGTTATGACGATCCTCTCCGTCACGCCTCGCGTTTCTGTCTAGCGGGGTGTGACAGGCCATAAAATATACCGGGTTTAGTTGTACCCGAATAAGAACTTGATATCTAGTTTATTATCGGTAAACATTGTAAGCGATGTTTGGAAGGTTTTCTCTGCCAAGAAGGGAGCTTGTTGACTTAGTGAAGTAACTCTTGAATTGGGTACTCGGGGAATGGAGTATGGCGAAGAGGAGCTTCGTCACCGAACCACTATAAATCATCATGTTCGGTTTGCGCTTTCCTTAATTTATCGCTTTACATTTATTCTTGCATTGCATTTATGTTTGTGTTATGACTTTTTTTTATATTGTGTTGTGGTAACTTGCTTTATTTTATGCTCTCTATTGTTGTAGAATTTTTATTGCGACTTTTCATGTTATGTCACACTTGATCGGTTATTTGATACGAAAGATTTAAGTTTTAAAATGGGAAAGTATTCACCCCCTACTTTTTCCACAATTGTTATCAGAGCCTCGTCGCTCAATGTTTTAAACAAATGGTTTTCAAATTGAGTATGATCCATGTATTTACCCCCTCTATGTTTTCCATAGAGTCAAATCATTCACGAGAACAAGAAAGGACGAAAGAATTACAAGGTTGAAATATCCATGCCTGGTACTTTCTATAAAATATCGATAAAATGCGAAGGGATACAATAATATACTCTAACTCAGCTTGGTAGAGTTTGAGTCGGACTTACCTTGGAGTAACTTAAGTCGGGAATATCACTATTTGGGTATTGAATCGATCTCTATGAGTGGGATACTACAATATCTTGTTTGTGTCATCTTGGTACAATGAAAGGGTTCCTATGTTGTTTTATTTGCACAAGTGGGAGTCTGAAAGGATTATGTGCAAACAACGCAACAAGCTTTCACACTTGCCTTCACCCGAAGGGTCACACCGATGCACACTAAAAAGAACATACAAGCGGAAATAAGAAACGAGATATGAAATGAAATGAGAGTAAATGAGGAAATGAAAATATTGCGTTATTTTCATTTAAGATTTAAACGGTAATTACCCGAAGTCTAATATTTATCCGGGATAAATATTAGAGGGTAATAAATCGACAAAAAACAAATCAACAAACACCTAAGGGTTATTAGTCGATCGGCCGAAACCCACCAAGGGGTGACTTTGACTCCTTATCAAACTTGAATACTTGTTCACCAAGTATTCCAAAATGTTTCCTAGGAGCCTATAAATACAAATGCTTCCTTAGGCATTCTCATAACTAACAAATAAAGCCTAAAAACTCTCTCCTCTCCTCCCTCTAATCGTACGATCAGCCAAAGGGTTTCTAAACCCTTTGTCAACCTTAATTCGACCCTAAGTCGCTCCCTAAATTGAATTTAGTCGATTTAAGGTTTACTCTGGTTTCACATCTCGCCTAACTTTCATAGGTTAGAAGCCCTAAATCTACATGTGCAGTACCGGTCGATACCTGACGCAATCCAAGTTGTCTCCTGAACACCCTAGATCAGTCGAACTACAAAGAAGATGGTGAATCTGTGTGTAGCAGTTGATCAAGAAGGTTAGGCATCTGCAGGAATCAAGTAAGTCTTCTATAAACGCCATTTATATATGTTTCAGATTAGGTTATATCACTGATTAGGAAAGATCTTGCTAGCTAGGGTTTGTCTAGCTGCATGGCCACATATATGTTTACTTCTACTTTTTATTGGCCATGAGGGAACCACCAGAACCCTACAAGAAGGTCTAGGCTTCGCTTGTATTTCTTCGTCAGACTCTTCACTTGAGTACTCCAATTGAGCCCGAACTCCTTCATTATGTGCATGCCTTCTTTGTTCCATCATGAGGGACTCTAGGGATTCAAAATTAGCCTCTACAAAATCAGGATTAATAATTGGTTCAAGATTAGCCGAGTTAGAGGCATGGTTCGTTGGCGGAGTTTCATGATGAGTTATGATGGTAAAGGTTGTGGCAATATAGGTGGCAAGATTTTCACATTAGGAACGAGTAATGGGGTTAAGGTCAAGAAACCTGGTGGGGTGTATATTCTTTACCGTTTGTCATGTCGAATTAGGCTAGTGGTGGTTTATAGTTACAAACTTAGAAATAACGGGAGTTATAGTAGCGGGTCTCACGGATTGCGCCATTGATTGTACAGTAAATCAGATTGCGCCATTGATTGTGCAGTAAATCGCGCTACCGTACCTATCGTCGGTAATCGAAAGATTAGGAGGCCAGTGTCAAAGAGGTGTTGCAGTTTGTCAGGTTCATTTTGGTAAAGAATATAAATATAGTCCATATTAGCGAACAAAGTTTATTTTTAGTTTCGATGGGTAATTTGTTTTTAAAAATATGTCGATAAAATTGTGTTAAAGGGTTAGTAGCCCCCATGGTTATCGACAACGACTGGTTAGCTAAACATGACCCATTGACCCTAACGCCACTCATTTTATATTACTTTAATTTTTTTCTTTAAAACTTGCCTCTTGAAGTCATCGAAATTAATATTCATATCAAGGTATGGCATTAAAAATGTTGTGTCCACCTTCGTTAGGCCACTACAAAAGCCTAATTTGATGGTTTACATTAGGGGTAAATGTCGTAATCATAATTAGTAAATTAAGGATGTATGCTCGATTTGGTCAAACAAAAACGAAATCAAGCAGGCGTCCACTTATTTGTTAAATGAACATTACAATTGCTATATTTGTTTGGTATTTGCTACAATGATCTAATTTATGAAACACAATTTATGACACACTATCCGAGTATCCGTGGGTTGCGATAGCGCGTATTTTAAAATAAAAAATTTCGATGAATCATGTATTGTAATTTAATATGTTTTTTTTTACAATAAATTTACGAATACTGAGAATTTTATTTGACGTATCTCAACTTTTTAACTAATGACAATGTTTTTCATCATACAATTGTGATAATAAATATTTTAGTGAGCAATGTTTTTCATCGTTCAAAATATACATTTAATTTATATAAAGCTAAGTTTTATGGATACGGGTGATAAAAAAACCGACAAACCGGGCCGATCTGTTCAATCCGAAACCGCAAAAACCGATAACTAAGAAATCAAATCACAAAAAAAAGAGAAATCAAATAAACCCTTTTATCGCGGTTCGATTTCGGTTTTTTTTTTTTTTTTTAAATATCAACGGTCACCCAAATCAAATCGTGTTTTATATACATGTAGTTTTAAACAAATTGAGGCTGAATTAAAAATATATGCAGTAAAACAAAATATAATGAAAAGTATTTTGTAATATTAGCTTTATTATTTGTATATCTTAAATTGTTATTTTTGTGTTTGAATAATTTGTATAACATCAAAATATAAGGGATTTATAGGAGCATCCCTACACTTGAGTTTTTATTTCTCTAACACTAATTGACCCGATTTGAAAAAATCAAAACACTTGGAGTATTTAATTACGTAGACAAAGGGAATTTGAATTTATCGTTATTTCCCGTTACTCCATAAAATATTACTTTTACCCATGAGTCCCAACTCGACTTAGCAACCACGCAAGTAACTAGATATTTGAACTAAGGGTTTAGTAATGATAACAATAATGCACTAAAGATGAGTGCATAGAAGGTAGGCTAAAGCGATTTGGGTGTACATTTGGGGGTGGATTTTAAACAATGCTCTTCATTGATATTCCGAAAAACCAAAACATCACGAGAACCGCGAAAATGATAGGCTCTGAGGAGTTAACTAGGGGTATCGTGTACTAAAGATGAGTACATCGCAAGGGTGTGGGGTAATTACTCGACCGATGTAGAAGAGGTAATTATAATACAAGTTTCAAACAAGGGTTATCCTAGTGTCTCTTATCATTTAGTTACTCCTAACTACACAAGTGTAGTCTCACTATCGATCTCGGAATGCATCACAAAACAAGTTCTAGCATCTATTATACTACTGGTACCCTCACTAAGCATTAATGGTGAATGATTTTATTCCTAAAGATCTAGGGCGAACCTCACATTTTTTGGGTGGAATTTGAGTGGTAAGCGGTTTTTGTGCTAGTCATATAATTCCTATCCATGAGACACTTTATTAAGACTAAAGTTTTGCTTGTAAATGCCATAAAAAAATTTATATTTAGGGCTAAAATTGCCCTAACGAATATTTCTCATAGTTTATTACACAAATTACTAAGGACAAGACAAATGATCAACTGAGTGAATAGTTTCTAAGTTCCCGTTTTATTCTCCCTCCCTACACTTAAAATGAACATTGTCCCCAATGTTTTCCGAAAGCATCAAAGTTATGATAAAGGAAGGTAAGTAAGGAAAAGAAACTAGTACTCCCCTGATTAGATCGTAGGATATGTGTGAAGTTGCGGTTATATCCTCTTCCAAAAAGAATGCATAAGTAATAAGCTTCATCCAATGTGTGTTTCTTCTTCTTGTTCAAAATAACCTGCACACTCATAAGAAAACAACAACCCAAAGAATCAAACGAACAAAGAAAAATCACAACAAGATGTAATTCTAGACTTAGAAACAAAGCAAATAAGATATAATGCTTATGGAATGGAAGTTTGCAGTTATTCTGTAAAATTAAGGATTGGAAGTTTCCAAAAATCACAGGTTAGACAGAGAACGAAACCGAGAATCTGTTTCCACATTGCCTGACGCCGTCGGGTTTTAATCCCGACGCCGTCACGTTGTCCTGACAGAAAGGGTCTGGTACGTTTTCTTGAAAAATTACCTCATTAAAACCTGGAAAAATTCCTGCAAAACATCCATTATGACTCGATACAAGCATTTGACTCTAACAAACACACACATATATATACAATTTCAATTATTGTTAATCTCATGTTCATGTTCTTAAAATCATATGTGATCTTCCCTAAACTTATCTTTTTGTAAAATATCTTTGTATGCAATTAAGACGAAGTTAAAAACAAAATAAATCATTTTCACAAAGTCTAACATGAGAATAAACAATAATGAAAAAGATATATAAACACACAAATAAAAATTAAAAACAAACATTCAAACAAATAAACATGAGTTGCCTCCCAAGAAGCGCTTGTTCGAGTCACGAGCTTGACTCTACCCTTATTTAACGGATAAAGGGGAAGTTTTCCTTACACTTAAGCTTAAATGTGGGTGATAGTAGCGATACACACCCTTAGGGTGGAGATTTGCTACGTGAGGAGAGGGTGATGGGTGATTTATATGCTCAAAGGCGTGTGCTCCATTCATTACAACCTTACCTAATTCTATTGGTGTAGCGGGTGAATCAAGTCTTTCTCCTAGAAATGGATCATATTCTATCAACTTTAAGAGATTCTTAGTTAAGGATTTATCTTGACCTAATAAACCCGGTTTAAACCCATAATGTTTCTTGTTATCAACCATGAATGGGTGATGTAAGTGTGTAAGGTCATGGGTTACTCCTATATTAGCTTCCACTCTACATAGCCTAGAGTCTACTACATTTATCAAGCAACTACCCAGACAATTTATTTTGATGGGTGGATTGGGGCCTAATTCAATTCCTAGATTCACATCTAAAGACGGAAAATTGTGTAAGGTTTTTGGTTGAGGCTCCGCTTCATCAAAATTAGGAACTTCCCTAGGACTAAGAGAGAGGTCATGACAACAAGCAGCTAAACCTACATTCTCTAGTGGTGTTTGGTCCAAAGGTTTTATATCAATCGGGGTTCCTATAGTCTCTTCTACTTCTTCCGGGTAAGTTATAGGCTGTGTGTGTTCCTTAAGTGATGGTAGGGCTTGTGGGCTTGGAGTTTCCACCTCATTCTCCATTATATCTAGATCTCCTATATGTTCATCATGTGTTTTAGTATGATCTAACCCAAATACACTCCTAAGCATCTCAAATCCTTCTTTGGCCATTTCAAATTCTTGGTCCGATTCATAAGAATCGTTCTCAAAAACTTGATTACTATGTTCTATTTGCCTAAAGGATTCCTCCTTATCTGTTTCCTTAAATTATGATGTAGACAAGCCTATAATTTCATTCAAACTATGGGTTACGCTTAGGAAGCTTTTCTAAATTTTTTTCCAAATGGTCTCACTAAAAGGAGTTGATCCTAACCATGATTGTTGAATATAAGCCACACATGCACAAAATTCATCAAAGTCATCTAACTTTACACCCATATCCTCTTGGATATCTCTAAGATAACTTACAAATTCATTAGAACAATAAGAAGCAATTCTATTTATGAAATACATTTGTTCCTTAATTGTTAATGATTCAAATGCAACTTCACTTGCCATAACGACAAATGAAAAGGGTTTTACGAACACAAACACAAAGAAGGGGGATAGACTACAAGGAAGCTAATGAAAAAGAGAAATAATGTCCACTTGATAGGAATCAAGCGAGTGAACCTAAACGAGATAGAAATCTAACTAGCTATTATATTCCCCGACAGCGGCGCCAAAAACATGATGCTCGCGGAAGGCGCGTTTGGGGTCATGGAAACTTCCTTTTTTACGAGCAAGTTTTTCAACCTCCTAGGCAATGAACCTAATCGTTGTAGTGTAGTATGGGGTAAGCCTCGGGGATTGATTTCGTTCTCTAGGGGAATAGGAATGCTAGTAAGAAATATATGACAAGAAGGTGAGGTTGAAGATGATTCGTTTTTATCTTTTTTATGGTTTTTTAGAAAGCTAAGGTAAAATCTCGGGGCAATTGGTTGGGGGTGGTACTTCTATCGATTACTCTACTTTAACTAATTATCTAATTATCTAATTACTACGGATGGCTATGTTTAATTGAGGTGTGCTCGTATGATGATTAAAGATGTGTTCACTTAGATGCTATTACTCCCTAGTTATCTTTTATTGGTTGGTTGAGTTGTCACATCCTTTATCTTAACGCGTTGTATTCCTAAAAGTTGCAGGGTGTGCGTATTCTCTAGTTCTATGAGGTTATCTCTCGTATATGATTCACGGAATCGACAAGCCTAAGCTATTTCATCCATGCACCATATCATCATTGAGTATACTCAAGAATTAAACACAACGATAGCCTAGATGCACTTCTAAGCCAATTTCAATTAAGACAAGAAACAACCTAACAACAATCAATAACTAGGCTTCATAGATCTAATCAAACACACAAGTAATATCGCTAGACATGATAGACAAGCAAGAATACACACAATCAATCGAACATGGGGTAGACATAATGATAAATTGGATTAACAAACTTATCTTGATGTGTAAAATAGGGTTTGGGACCCTAGAATACTGTCCAAGTCAGACTACAACTGAGTTATGGTTTGCTCCCCAAAATTCTACCTCTCTAAATACAGAAAAATCGAATTCTATATATAGATTTACCATCGCGACGGTGTCACCTTTTGCATGGGACGTCGTCAGGTCGCCGTCATTAGGGTTTCGTCTAGGCCAAGTCATCGATGGGACGGCGTCACTTGAGAGTTATGACGCCGTCAGTCTTTAGTTAAGACGTCGTCTTGATTCTAGATCTGGGTCGTCTGGAATGAAAACTGTGAGTGAAGCCCTCCATATTTAAAGCATGACGCCGTCCGGTTGCATGACCAGAAATTTCATTGAGCCGTCGCGTCCATGTTTTGATCAAGTCTTCAAAGAGGGACGGCGACGCCCTTTGGATGGGACGCCGTCAGGTTCTACTGATCAGTCTTGAGTGGCTTCGATCTTGACTTTGCCATTTTCTTCATGTTTTTGCTCCTTTTCGTCCAAATGTGCTTCATTCCAGCATTTTGCTTCCAAAAGACCCAAAAACTGAAAAGGAACGAAATTAAGCAGTAACGGATATAAAATGTGTCGAAATAGGGCTTAAATGACCCCCTAAAAGCGTACGTTTTAAATCCTTATCATGTACACACTACCTCCCATTCTTGATATACATTCGATAAAACAAAAATGATCGGTGATTACGGTTATGATGTTCTTTATCACCCAGGCAAGGCCAACGTAGTTGCCAATGTTCAAAGCACGGAAGAGCAACTTGAGTATCTTAGGATTAGATCATTGGGATGGCAATTAGTACAAACCTTCCATCAAAATCCTTGAGACTCTATTCGAACCTATCAGGATAGAGAATCAACCGTGAAAGGAACCTATAGTGAATTAGAATTGATCATGTAGTGAGACCAAATCGAATCATGCGACTCACGGATAGGAGTTAAGGAGATGGAATTTTGTCATGAACAAATCTCACAAAATCCAAGAACACCATTCACATAGGATCCAACCAGATGTGGCTTGTTAAGAAAAATCCGTGCTAGTGGCAAACGAGAAGGCTGACATTGCAGCTTATGTCAGAAGGTGGTTAATTTGTTGAAGGTTAAAGTTGAACACCCAAAAACCTTCAGGTCTACTCGCATGACCAGAAGTTTCCGAACAGAAGTGGAAACATGTAGTTCTAAACATCATCTCGAATCTATTAGAAAAAATAAATGAATTAGACACCATCTAGGTAATCATAAATTGTCTCATCAAATTCAACCATTTGCCTACCCAGGAGGATGATAGTATAAACAAACTCATACGTTCATACGTAAAATTAATCATAAGACGGCATGGTGTTCCAAACTTCTGTTACCGATGGAGATAACAGAATTTCTCACACTTTTGAAGGATACTCTAGAACACTTTAGGTAGCGACCTCAATATAAGTATTGCCTACCACTCATAGATTGATGATCAGAAGGAAAAGGTCATCAAAGCAATCAGAGATATGATGTGGGCATATGTGGCTAAGGAACAGTTGGGATAGATACCTATTGTTAGCCGAGTTTCCCTACGATGAACGATGACCGTCCAGTAGATAAGCCACGCGTAATGAGGCACTCTATGGTCAGTAGTGCAGACCACCAGTATTGAAGACTGAAATCAGAGAAAGTCGACTCACTGGTCTAGAACTAGCATAGGAGACCACTGAGAGGAATCTGCAGATTAGGAGCCTAATGTAAATGTAACACCCCCAAATTTGGTACAGTGGAATCATTCGGGTCATGGGGTGCTACTCAGTTGGTATCACAACATAAAGTATAGAATAACGGATTTGTCATATGAAACTTCAAAATCAAAAGTATTATGTTTACATCATTTGAAAATAGTGCGGAAATCTGAGGCCCATATTAATAAAGTGGTCCCAAATATGTCAAAGTATCCTATAACCATGCCATGTCATGCCAAAATCCTCCAAAGTAAGTTGTCGCATTAAACCTAAAGATACATGTTAAATTGTCAACACGAGGTTGGTGAATTCATAGGTTTGAATTAAAGTAGTAAATCAATTTTGCTGTGCATTTGTATACAAGTAGGATAAGTGTGCAAATAATAGTAAAGCTTAGGGCAAGCAGTAATAATTGTTACCCAACCACAAAAGAATCATATAACCAATATGTAATCAAAACGTAGCCTACCAGCTGGAGCTAAAGTGTGTGTACTTTTCACGGCTATGTGGGATTCTACCACACCGTAAGAACCACGAAGAAAGTACCACACAATGTTTATACCACACAGAATGTTCCACAGAGCAAACCACTAGTGAACCTAACGTAAATATATCAGCACACAAGCTTGTCCAAAATAATATAATATGAATTTAGCACAGCGAAAGAAGTAATGTTGTTGTAATGATATTTGAATAACCGAACAAGTTATTTAGCGAAGTACATAAAGTTTTCAAGAATCAAGTCATTTGCAAGTATTGGAATTTAGTAAAACAAGCATGTATTCTCCCTCAAAAGTGTTTAAAAACAAGTAAAGTAGGGGCCATGAACACACCTCAAATGAAGCAAAGCAAGAATCACAACTGTCACAACTGGCATCAAGAAGCATAACACAACAATATCGAGAGTACATGAACAATGGTACAGGATCGACACAACCTAATAAATATATAGCTATGTCATAATACGGCTCGTAAAATGGTATAATGTTTATGAGATTTGAAAGACAGAGCATTTTAGTTTTCAAAATGGTCTCGTATCATCATTATAAACGAGTTTGGTATTATCATTCGTGTATCGCTAAGAAAGTACATACTGAAGAATACACACGCCAAAAAGGAATAGATAATGACAATAGCCGGGAATAGTATTGACGAGAACTTGATTCGAGAAGGAATAACAACCAGTATTTAAGGAAATAACGACAAATAAAATGTCAATAAAAGTAGTTCGGTTGGTAAGTTTCGGTATTTACCCCATAATCCCAAGTATTTTTTTTAAAATACAGATATTTAATAAATAAAGATAAGTTTGGACTTGTAGTACCAATAATAAAAGGTTTTACAAATAAGGGTATACAATTCGTCATTTGATGGATTTTTTAATAAAGAGTTCTTAGAAATAAAGTTTAAGTATAGAATTTTTTATAAAATTTCACCATAACTCCTTCGTTTATAGAACGTTCACATGTCAAAAGACTTTGTTGCAATCAATTTCCCAAATCAATTTATTAAAAAACAAATATAGAAAACAAAGTGTATCTTATTGATTATTAGACATTATTTCCTTATTGTGTGTCCGTTACGAATCGAATATATTAAATTTGTCACAAGTCTAATACATTGTATCCGTCCCAAGTTCAATAAATCCAAAATGTCCAATGTCCAATAAATGTTAATACCAGCCCGATATTTGTCCAATAATCCCAAGTCAAAACCAATGCATAATCCGATCTCAAGTGTATAATCCAATTCAAAAGTTACAATCTCATTTTAATCCGAAACTAAAAAGTCAAGGTCAAGATTAAATATAAAGTTCAAGAAAATCTATAACCTATAAACGATTTCAAATATTAAATCTCGTAAGTATATAACCAACCAACCCGTTAATTTCTATTTTACGAAAAGTCAACCAATACTTTATGTTTCATTATCTTAAATTAAAAGTCCAAAAATAACTCTTTATGTTTCTATTTTTGCCAAATATTTAGTAAATACTTATGTCTTCTTTTTCTCTTATCGAAAATCAAACAAACACCCTTACGGGTTTTTGTGTTTTAGGGTTTAGTAAATAATTTTGGCAATCTTGTGTAAGTTTAGTGTTCGGGACACATTTAGGTTAACAAACATTCGATTTAAGACCCTACAATTACACCATCGAGTTTAAACTAATTTTTACAATTAAAATAGATATTCACATGACTCGTTTCTCGTAATTATTACAATAATAAAATTTAAATAGTTTACTGAGTTTACGATTGAGTCAGTACGCGCGATGTGTAGTTTTCACGTTTAACGAGGTAATCTCTCGTTTTCACTACAGACTAACTCAAGAAAGTCCGAAATGAAAAAAAAATAATAAATATAATTTAGTATTAAAATAGGTTCTTGAAAAATTACCGAATGTTACAGTCTACCCTCCTTAAAAGGAATTTCATCCTCGCAATTCTGTTCAAGCCATTCGATAGTGTAGTGTCTTAGAAGAGGTGATGATATGGCAACCAATGATATGGAACTAATAGGGTAATTTGTACAATGATGAGACTGTGTCGAGACTTGGTAGATAGTTATCTATAGTTTCAAGCAGAGGTGTATGATTTACTCATAAAGTTTGGTTTAGTTACAAAAGAAAATATTAGTTGTTCAGTTTATGAGGTAGTAGCATAAAATACTTTCCAAATGAGTAAATAGTTATTAAAGGGTTTGTAAAACAGTTTAGAGTAGTAGGAAATTAAATTTATTGTTTATAAAATAACGATACGGTCAAAATTTTGATTTCATAACTGATTAGTAAAACATTTTGTAGGATGGCCATAGAATGGTCTGCATGAAAATCGAAAACAACTCACAAGGCAATAGCGGTGCGGCTCAATATCTCATAAGGAGGTAGTAAAGATAACGATATTCTCGAGAGATAAATGAATGATTAGGCGTCAGCCCCAAGGATCGCGGTTTAGGTTACCCCCTTAAAAATCTCAAGGATTCTGTCGAGCATAGAATCTCTACCGAATGGAGAGTTTAACAAGTCCGAAGTACGACTCTGAAGGGGAGGTTGATTGCTACTAGAAAATCAGTTAGTTGCCTCAGTAGTGTACTTAGTACTCAACGCGGAAAGGTACAACATTCGAATCGATAGTCATAATTCCAAAAGGAATCCGATTACCAAACGATATCAATTCAAGATCAAAAGAAAAGTGAATGTCGACGGTTCAAAACAGTTACGCTAAAGCATACACGTCGATAGAACACAACGTATATCATCAAAAGAACAACATTGATGGAACAACATCGATCGAAGACAAGGCTTGAGGTAGAGGTGTCTGTAACAAGACTAGAAACAAAAGAGATACCAGGATAAGCGATTTCAAATTCTCAACGAGACCCAAAGTCACAAAATATATCAATCCAAATTCAAATGTAGCCGAGACCAATTCCAAACATTTCAATAAGCTCGATGAGCTTAGTACAACTTCACGCAATCCGAATGCAAACTTGTGACCAATCGGGTCTAACTTGACATGATACAAAACAAGGTCAGGTGGTTCCTGACAAGGATTTAAAACATACGTTTTTAGGGGGTAATTTAAGCTCTAAATCGACACATTTTATATCCGTTACTACTTAAAATCGTTCCTTTTTACATTTTAGGTCTTTTGGAAGCAAAATGCTGGAATGAAGCATATTTGGACGAAAAGGAGTGAAAACATGAAGAAAATGGCAAATTCAAGATCAAAGGCCATCCAGTACACCTGACAGCGTCCCAATCAAAGGGCGACACCGTCCCTATCTAAGAGTTTTGATCAGAATACACGTGACGGCTTAGAACAAATTCTGGTTCTACAACCTGACGACATCACGCCTAAACTCTGGAATGCGTCTCTTTCATTTTCCACACCAGACGCTCATGAACCAATCTTAGACGACGTCCTTTATGAAGACTGACAGCGTCACGCTTCTCAACTGACGCCGTCCCAATGATTACATGGCCCAGACGAAACCCTAATGACAGCGACCTGACGGCGTAACTAGCAAAAGGTGATGCCGCCGCATTTGTAAATCTATATATAGAATTCAATTTTTATGTATTTTAAGAGGTAGAACTTTAGAGAGCAAACCCTAATTCAGTTGTAGTCCAACTTGGACAGTATTCTAGGGTTCTATACCCTATTTTACATCATAAGAAAAGTTTGTTTATCCATATTATCGTTATGTCTATCCCATGTTTAATTGAATGTGTGTATGCTTGCTTGTTTAACATGATTAGCTAAATTATCCTTGTGTTTTCTTAGATCTATGAAACCTAGTTGTTAATTTTTGTTAGGTTGTCTCTCGTCTTAATTGGTAGACACTAAAGTAAGGAAAACTGGCTTCTTCTTTAATTAATGCGACCTTGAACGTCCTAAATTGCAAAAAAGCTTAGGAGTGCACCTAGGCCATTCGGTATGTTTATTGCGTGAGTTGTAGCTTAAGGATAATAGAGTATTCGGGGGAGATACTATTGTACTTGTCGATCCTGGATAGTCTAGAGGAAAGTTGCAATTCATAGAACTAGGGAATTAGGCACCCCTTTATGACCAAACGGAATACAACGCACCAATTAAGATGAGGATGTGACAATTCAACCCACCAATAAGAGATAACTAGGGAGTAAGAACATCTAAGTAAATACATCTTTAATCATCATACAAGCACACCTACATTAAGCATAATCTATCCATAGTTAATTAGTTAATTAGTAAGTAGTTACTAAAAGTAGTTAAAATTGGTAGAAGTACCACCCCCACTCCTATACCCCGAGATATTTACTTGCTTTCAAAAATATAAAAAACACTAAAAAGAATCTCCCTCAACCTTAACTTCTCGTCATACATCTCTTGCTAGCATTCCTATTCCTCTAGAGAACGAATCAACTCCCTGGGCTTACCCCATACTACACTACAACGATTAGGTACACTTCCTAAAGGGTTGAAAAACTTGCTCGTAGAAAAGGAAGCCTTTTCGACCTCGAACCTGCCCATCAAGTTTTTGCGCCACTGCCGGGGTATAGAATAGCTAGTTAGATTTCTATCTCGTTTAGGTCTACTCACTTGATTCCTATCAAGTGTGCTTTTTTTCTCTTTTTTTCATTAGCTTTCTTGTAGTCTATCCCCCTTCTTTGTGCTTTTGTTTGTAACCCTTTTCATTGACTATTTCGTTAGCCGTTATAGAGAATGCGAATCCACTAAAATTTTCACCCAATCGACAAAATCCACTACATAAACTACCCTTTCCACTCCAAAATGGGATCTTGAGGTTCCAACAACATCATGATGAACCCTTTCCCAAGGCGTGGACTCGTTTTAAATACATACTACTAAAAGTCCTTCATCAACGCTCTGATTTATTGTGTCCACTCCAATTATTTTACACTCGTATCAACCAAGAAACCCAAATGAGACTTGACTATATAACGGATGGGGATCTTTGGGGATATGGTGTTAAGGATTCATGGGAAATATTTGAGACTTTCACCCAAAGTAGAAGTGGAACATGGGACCCAAATACAAAGATTTAGACATGTTATCAATGTGGATGGCTCAATCTAAATGGATTTTTAGGAGTGAATTGGTTAGAGTTGAAATACTAAGTTGCACGCGTAGGATAGATTTCAATAAAACATATGACACGCATGAGAAATCCTTTAGGTAAATAGAATATATTGATCAAGTTTTTGAGAACAATTCTTATGAATCGGACCAAGAATTTGAAATGGCTAAGGAAGGATTTGAGATACTTAGGAGTGTATTTGGGTTAGATCATACTAAAACACATGATGAACATATAGGTGATCTATATACAATGAAGAATGAGGTGAAAACTCCAAGCTCACAAGCCCCACCATCATGTGAGGAATACACACCGCCTATGACTTACCCGGAAGTAGTAGAAGAGACTATAGGAACCCCATTAAAGGTAGAACCTTTGGACCAACCACAACTAGAGGATGTAGGTTTGAACACTTTTTGTGATGACCCTTCTCTTAGTTCTAAGGAAGTTCCTAATTTTGATGAACCGGAGCCTCAAGCAAAATCATTACCCAACTTTCCATCTGTACATGTGAATCTAGGAATTGAATTAGGCCCAAATCCACCCATCAAAACAAGTAGTCCAGGTAATGTTAAGATAAAGGTAGTAGACTCTAAGCCATGTAGAATGGAAGCTAATATAGGAGTAACCCATGACCTTACACACTTACATCACCCATTCATGGTTGATAACAAGAAACATTATAGGTTTAAACCGGGTTTATTAGGTAAAGATGGATCCTTAACTAAGAATCTCTCAAAGTTGATAGAAGATGATCCCTTTCTAAGAGATGGACTTGATTTACCCGCTACACCAATAGAACTAGGTAAGGTTAGTATGATAGGAGCCCACTCTTTTAGGCATATAAATTACCCATCACCCTCTCCTCACGTGGCATATTTCCACCCTAAGGGTGTGTGTCGCTACTATCACCCGCACTTAAACTTAAGTGTAGGGAAAACCTCCCCTTTATCCGTTAAATATGGGTAGAGTCAAGCTCGTGACTCGAAAAAAAACAAGCGCTTCTTTGGAGGAAACCCATGTTTATTTGTTTGCATATTTGTTTTTCATTTTTATTTGTGTGTTTATATATCTTTTTTATTGTTGTTTATTCTCTTGTTAGAATTTGTGAAAATGCTTTATTTTGTTTTTAACCTCGTCTTAATTGCATATAAAGGTATTTTATAAAAAGATAAGTGTAGGGAAAATCACATATGTTTTTAAGAACATGAACATTAGATTAACAGTAATTGAAATTGTATATATTTGTGTGTTTGTTAGGGTCAAATGCTTGTATCGAGTCATAATAGATGTTTTGCTAAAATTTTTCTAGGTTTCAATGAGGTAATTTTTCCAGGTTTTAATGAGGTAATTTTTCCAAAATTTTTCCAGGAAAAAACGCATCAGACCACTTTTTGTCAGGACAACCTGACGGCGTCAGGAATAACACCTGATGACGTCAGCCAATGTGGAAACAGAATGTCAGTTTCATTTTCTGTGTTACTTGTAATTTTTGGAAATTCCCAATTCTTAATTTTCTAGAAAAAACTGAAAACATCCATTCCACAAGCATTATATCTTACTCGCTTTCTAGTTTAGTTTTGTGTCGTATATAGTTTTACCGCCGATTTTACACAAGGTTTTTTTTTTTCTTTCTTATAAGTTTGCAGGTTATATTGGACAAGAAGAAGAAACACATATTGGAAGCAACACTTAGTACTTATTCATTCTTCTTGAAAAAGGATTTAACCGAAACTTCATACATATCTTACCGAGCTAATCAGGGGAGTATTAGTTTCTTTCTCTTTTAACTTACCTTCCTTTATCATAACTTTGATACTTTCGGGGAACATTGGGGACAATGTTCAGTTTAGGTGTAGGGTGGGAGAATAAAACAGGAACTTAGAAACTATTCACTCATTTGATTTTTGTCTTGTCCTTGGTAATTCGTGTAATAAACTATGAGAAATATTTGTTAGGGCAATTTTAGCACCAAATTTAAATTTTTTTATAGCATTTACGAGCTAAACTTTAGTCTTAATAAAGCGTCTCATGGATAGGAATTATATGACTAGCACAAAAACCGCTTACCACTCAAATTCCAACCCAAAAATGTGAGGTTCACCCCTAGATCTTTAGGAATAAAAGCATTCATCTTTAATGCTTAGTGAGTGTACCGGTAGTATAATAGATTCTAGAACTTGTTTTATGATTCATTCCAAGATCGCTAGACTACATTCGTGTAGTTAGGATTAACTAAATGATAAGAGGCATTAGGATAACCCTTGGTTGAAACCTGTAATATAATTACTTCTTCCACATCGGTTGAGTAATTTTCCCCACACCCTTGCTATGTACTCATCTTTAGTACACGATACCCCTAGTTAACCCCTCAGAGCCTATCATTTTTGCGGTTCTCGTGATGTTTCGGTTTTCCGGATATCAATGAAGAGCATTGTTTACAATCCACCCTCAAATGTTACACCCAAATCGCCTTAGCCTACCTTGTATTCACTCATCTTTAGTTCATTATTGTTATCATTATTAAACCCTTAGTTCAATTATCAAGTTACTTGCATGGTTGCTAAGTCGAGTCATATCATTTGTATACAGTTTTGGGACGATTGGATTAAAGTAATATTTTATGGAGTAACGAGAAAAAATGATAAATTCAAATTCTCTTTGTCTAGGTAATTAAACATTCCAAGTGTTTTGATCTTTTCAAATCGGGTCAATTAGTGTTAGTGAAATAAAATCTCAAGTGTAGGGATGCTCCTATAAATCCCTTTATGTTGATGTTATCGTAGAGGATGGTAGAATAAAAATGTATGGGAAAAAAATCGAAAAAAAATAGAAAAAAGAGTTGTTGAAAAAAAAATAAAAAATAAAAAATAAATAAACAATAAAATACGGGCTACCATCTTACATCTATCTTTATGTTTATGTTTTTAAGTTTATGTTTGTGTTTTGTTTCAAGTTTTTTAGTGTTAGTGAGTCGAGTCTTGGCTTAGCAATGCCACACTTTACATGCTTGTAACATACGATTTTTGACTTGCCACAACTAAATATCCCTATCCAACAAATCCCTTTACTTCCCTACCCTAAGCCTAACGTTAACCCTTTGTAAAGAACTCTTAGATAGTTATTCCTAGGTGCTTAAGCCAAAGCGGTGGAGATTTGATCTATTCTCAAGCCTATGGTAATCTATGTACTATGTCAGGTATTGAGTGTTTATCTTTCATTTTCATTCATATTATATTTCATATAAACCCGAGAGATGAGAGAATCCAAACACCAATTGTGAGGTGCTAGTATATAATTTATGTGCTTGTTATGACTATTCTGTCGCTTGTACTTGTTGTAGACTACCTTAAACCAATGCTTCATGCCCCTTAACTTATAAATTGATTGGCCAAAAGAACATTTTCTTGGGGACAATCAAATTCCAAGTGTAGGGATATTTGATAACGATTTAAAAATTACGTTTTTAGGGGGTCATTTAAGCCCTAAATCAACACATTTTATATCTGTTACTACTTAAAATCATTTTTTTTACATTTTAGGTCTTTTGGAAGCAAAATGCCGGAATGAAGCATATTTGGACGAAAAAGAGTGAAAAAATGAAGAAAATGGCAAAGTCAATATCAAAGGCCATCCAGTGCACTTAACGGCGTCCAAACCAGAATAAACGCGACGTCTCAGAACAAATTCTAGTTCTACAACCTGACGGCGTCATGCCTAAACTCTGGAAGGCGTCTCTCTCATTTTCCACACCAGACGCCCAAGAACTAATCTCAGACGACGTCCTTCATGAAGACTGACGACGTCACGCTTCTCAACTGACGTCGTTCCAACGATGACTTGGCCCAAACGAAACCCTAATAACGGCGACCTGATGGTGTCACTAGCAAAAGGTTACGCCGTCGCATTTGTAAATCTATATATAGAATTCGATTTTTTTGTATTTTAAGAGGTAGAACTTTGGAGAGCAAACCCTATTCAGTTGTAGTCCGACTTGGACAGTATTCTATAGTTCCATACCCTATTTTATATCATAAGATAAGTTTGTTTAATTGTATGTATGTATGCTTGATTTTTTAACACGAGTAGCTAAATTATCGTTTTGTTTGCTTAGATCTATGAAATCTAGCTATTAATTACTGTTAGGTGGTCTCTTGTCTTAATTGGAAGAAGCTAGAGTAAGGAAAACTGGCTTTTCTTTAATTGTTTGCGAACTTGAACGTCCTAAATAGCAAAAAAGCTTAGGAGTGCACCTAGGCCATTCGTTGTGTTTATTTCATGAGTTGTAGCTTAAGGATAATTGAGTATTCGGGGTAGATACTATTGTACTTTCCGATCCCGGATAGTCTAGATGAGAGTTACAATTCATAGAACTAGGGAATTAGGCACCCCCTATGACCAAATGAAATACAACGCACCAATTAAGATGAGGATGTGACTATTCAACCGACCAATAAGTGATAACTAGGGAGTAAGAAAATCTAAGTAAACACATCTTTAATCATCATACGAGCACAGCTACACTAAGCATAATCTATCCATAGTTAATTAGTTAATTAGTAAGTAGTTATTAAAAGTTGTTAAAATTGGTAGAAGTACCAAGCCCCACTCCTATACCCCAAGATATTTACTTACTTTCAATATAAAAAAGACTAAAAAGAATCTCCCTCAACCTTACCTTCTCATCATACATTTCTTTCTAGCATTCCTGTTAGGATTTAGAAAATCCGATAGTTAAAGACTCGGTCACCTCACGTATATGTAATCATTAGAAAGCTCGTAGTCGTAGTCATTTAGTAATAGATTGTGGTTAGTTAAGTAACACCTTGGAGGACGGACGGGTCTTTACCAACTGTATGCCTGATCCATAGCCTGTAGGACGCGTTTCATGTAAGAACCTATAAATACCCTTTGCCTAGCAAGGCAAAGGGTTGGAGCTTTCACTTAATCTAACCTTCTCATTGTTTTTCTCTTACTTTCTCTCTCTAGAAAGCATCCCATCCTTCTACTTCCTCTCTATAAGATCTTGCATGATTCGAACCTAATAATAGTGTGTTTATGTGATACAATAACCAATATACTAAAATTGGTATCAAGAGCCATGGTTTGATCATCAAGTTTGGTTATTATATTTTATTTGGTTCGAATATTATAGCCCAAAAATACACCAAGTTTGAATTTTTGATGGTTAAATGTGTTAAATGTTTGTAAATTTGTGTTTAGTATCATCATATTAGTCTAGTTTTTGGTTTGGAAGGCTAGATTCATCTTGGTTGTGGTGTTTTTTATTGGAAAAGTGTGGTTTTTGGACTTTTTCTTGGAAGAGGTTTGAGTGTTTCTTGGTTGAGGTTTGATATAAAAACTGTCCAGATTCAATGTTCCAGAAGAGGTTTGGTCGAAAAGGGTGTGATCGAAGAGGTTTGATCGAAGAGGTTTGATTGAAGAGGTTTGATCGAAGAGGTTTGATCGAAGAGATTTGATCGAAGAGGTTTGAGCGAAGAGGTTTGACTGACGAGATTTGACTGACGAGGTTTGATTGATGAGATTTGACTGATGAGATTTGACTGATGAGATTTGACTGATGAGGTTTGACTGATGAGATTTGACTGATGAGATTTGACTGATGAGGTTTGGTCGATGAGGTTTGACAGTTGAGGTTTGACAAGTCAAGGTTTGTCAACTCTTGTGGTTTGACCTTGTGCGATTCGTCAGTTCTTGCTGTTTGACCTAGTGCGGTTTGTCAATTCTTGCGGTTTGACATTGCGCGGTTTGTCAGTTCTTGTGGTTTGACCTAGTGCGGTTTGTCAAGTCTTGTGGTTTGACCTAGTGCGGTTTATCTATTCTTGCGATTTGTCTCAAAACCTAACATACAAAACCCTAGTTTTCAAACCCCAATTTTCGATCCACGGAACAGGGGGTATTCATAAAGAATTAGGGAATATCACAAACTCAACCATAACACCAATTTTGTCTAAACTTCTGTATCATCTTCTAGTTCCTTTACTACATTCTACTTCTTACTCTCTTACGGTTTGGTCTTGATTTTTGTAAAATCCCGCGAAAGATTATATTTCTTGGTTTAAATCACAGACTTGTAAAATCCCGTGTACACAATAACATCATGTCTTACACTCCTGATTCAGTGATATCGGAAGTACTCAAAATGTATGATGCTGTAGACAACCATGAGAATATTAGCTATATTGAACGGTTAAAGATGATGGAATCAATCAATGAGGATGCGAGATCTCCGTGTTCAGAATCTAAAGAAAGAGAAATGCACCAGTCAAGGTTACAGAATGCTTTTGCAAAGGAAAAGGAAAGTTGCATTGAACCTTATCAACAACTTCATTCACACCTCATGTTACTTCTAACAAAGAGAATGGAACGAACATTTTCTGCACTTTTCCGTCAAGAATTATCAACGTTCTCGGGCACATTACTCTTAAACTTATAACAATTGGAACAACAACTTGATAGAGAAAAGGTTCAAGAAGCTAGTTCTAGAGCAGCACTTCAGGTGATCGACAGACAATTTTAGTCATTCGTCAATAGGGAATACACTTCAGATTATGACTATGATATGACTGAAATGTCGTTCAAAAATCACACTAGAATGGAAGTTAACATGTTCATAGAGACATTTATCCAACTCATGGATAATGTGAAGAAGTATATTGAGGAAGTTACACAGAAATATGAAAAAGTGGATGAGTTTCGGGTGCAATTGAGAGATAGTTGTGATGAGTCGGGTAATGTATCAGTTGAAAGATCGGGTGTTCTTTGAATGCAGAATATCAAACGAATGATGTAACGGTTGCTTTCCGTAACTCTGTCACACAAGAAGTGGATGCGTAATGTCGAAAGGTGAATTAATGTCGGGTACAATAAAGAGATTGTAGTGTTGAGACCGGTAAAGCATCGGACTATGGATTAGTTGACACTGAATCTGAGAGACTCAGAGACAGATAAGCTTCACACAACCAGTAGTTCAGTGACTCTTGTTACACATGATGTGGATGCAGATATCAGACCGATAAATGAACAGGTTTCATGTGATGAGGTACCCTTAACTGTCCAAAATGATGCATCTGAAAATAATCTTCTGCAAACTGATCACATCACAAAACATGTTCTTGATAAATGTTCTGTAACTGAAGCTGAGTCTGACATAAAGTGCTTCAAAACTAATGATATGGTTAATAAGATAACTTTTGATGAACTTTCAAATAAATTCTCAGAACTTGAAAAACATTGCATTTCACTTCAAATTGCAATCCAAAGAAAAGAAGAAAGTTTTCAAACTGTGAAACCTTGTAAAAATTCGAAATTCCACGAATTGAATTTTGAAAATTAATGATTTAAAAGCTCAGTTCGGACAAAAACTTCGACAATGCAATTTGAAGAAACATATTTCTGATATGCAGGTGAAAAGTAATTTGGTTACAAGTAATTCTGATATTAATGCTATTGATGATATTAAAATGAGAAATGATGAATTAGCAATTTGTGTGGCGAAATTACTAAAGTAAAATGAGACTTTGAGAAAGCATCACATAGAACTAAGTGACTCGGTCAAAGAAGCTAGAACTAAGCCTTTGGATCGAACAAACTCTTTGATAGCCAAAATTGATGAACTCAAAGCTCAAATTCATGATAAGAGTTTCACAATAGTTGCCTTAAAGAATAAGCTCAGAAAAACATAAGGGAATAGTGTGAACACTAAGTTTGCAAAACCATCAATCTTAGGGAAACTAGTTATTAGACAACCGAATGCGTTTAGATCTGCAAAACCAAAATTTTCAAAAATGCGGTTTGCCTCCCAAGTTGATCTTGAAACAAGTTTTGACAAAACCAGTCACTTCACCTTACTTGCCTAGAAAAAAATGCTATGAATGACTTGTATAAGAACTTTTATCTAGAAATGGCTAGAAAGAAGGCACACATTCGAAAAGACAGAATTTTAGGTGCAAGACCTAGGGTGATAAATTCTTCGAGATTTCAAGGCACTGCTAGTAGTAGTAAACCATTAACTAGGAACACTAAAATAAAGACTATGGATTGGCTTGGATCTAAGAGTAGTTGTGTTTCGATTAAAGTTATTCCCATAGCAGATCACTCTAAGAAATCTAGATCTATTTCTGAATCCAAACAAGTTGTTTGCTTGAATTGTCTGAAATGTATCTTTAATGCAAATCATGATAAATGTTTTACAAAATCCGTGTATAAAGTAAATGCTCGTGCAAAGTTTCAACCTGTTAAGTCTAGGATTTACACTAAGTCATCTACGGTGCATATGAAGCAAAACAAACCAAAAACTTCGCCTAGATGGTTACCAACTGCTTAATCTTTGGAAACTAGGAATAACGATAAGTCTTTCACTATGCATAAGAAGCATAACAATCCTAGACCTTGCCATAAGTGGATACCATATGGTAGAATTTTTAAGAATCTTTGGACTTAAGTGGATACCTACTGGAAAGCGGTTTACCGATGGCAAACTCAAGGTTGACCGTGAAACCCCAAAGGTTTGGATACTAATATCACTAACCAAAATATATGCAATCTAGTTGTAGGTACATCGATCATTCACTACATGGGAAGACTCAAAGCCTGGATGAATAAAGGACGCATATCTCCTGATTCAGGAGGTCAGGCTAGTCAAAGTTGATGTATATGCATAATGACATTTGAACACAGCAGTTCAAGCCTCGTTCTCTAAAGAAAAGAAAAGTGTATGTTTAAGTGCGCTTTATCTTCAAGAAGAAGAGAAATCTTCTTATGACGTTTGAACACGACAGTTCAAGCCTCGTTCCCTAAAGAAAAGAAAAGCGTACGCTTCAGTGTGCTTTATCTTCAAAAGAAGAGAAATCTTCTCGTTCATGACCATTCTCATCAACAAGCTTCGTGCCTTTTCCATGCTCGCTCAGTTATCAAGTGGATCAAGTTACCATTGATTGTATTCTTATGTCACCTACTCAATCAAAGTTGGCAATGACGACATCAAATGCAAGTTTTGCGAGGGAGAAGTGTGAATAAAATACGTTTATGATGATTGCACTTGCTCAAGTGGATCTATTTACCATTGATAGTATTCTTATTTCACATGCTCAATCAAAATCGGCAATGGCGACATCATTTGGAATTTTTGCGGGGGAGAAGGGTGAATAAAATACATCGTGATGATTTCACTTGTTCAATCAAGAATGGAAACTTCGTATGCAATTCTTGAGGGGGAGAAGTATGAATATACTGAAGGTTTTTTGACATTTGAGAATAAATGGTCATACGTCTCCAAACTCATGTAAGAACCGAGCTTCTTCTTATCGGGTCATCTTCACATGGAGTTTCTTCTAAAGAGCCGTTGGTTGACATCTTCTCACAGGCTGATATGAGTAATGATAAAGTGCTTCCAGTTAATGCTTCACGTACACATCATCATGATGATTCTGATCTATCAGAATCATCAGGGGAGAGTGAATGTGTACACCAAGGTTTCACAACAAGTTCACCTGATCGGGTTTAATGTCTTATGAAGCAATTTGTGTCGAAGATTGGTTGATTATGTATCTCTTCATGCCTTATTCTTCGTTCTTCTACCTTATACACCTTCACCTATCTCGGGCAACAAATTGAAAATTATCAGTGTTCCAACTTGTTAGTCTGGTGTTACCATTTCATGTTGTTAATACAAATAAACCGTTAAAATGTTTATTAATATTTAGCGATCTCTTTGTGTTCTGTTGATAACAAATATAATGTTATCATAAGTAAAATTATAAGGATACATGTTATTTTTGTAAAGCATTTACATATAGTCATTTAATACAAATTGTTGTAATTAATCATTTGTTGTAATAGTTTATTAGGATGGGTAAAAACCAGAACCCACGACCCATGGTATTAACCCATGATCCATTGACTAGATGCATTGCATCCCATGACCCATAACCCAAAAACCCATGGGCAAAGAGGAGCGTCCCACGGATCCCTGGAGTTACACTAGACGGATCCCTTAAGGAAGGGATCCGTGGGATCCCTTGAGAGGCAAGATTTTGCCTATAAATAGAGAGCCATTTCTTCATTTTTACTTACCCCTCTTCTTACTAACTCTCTCATATATTCTTACACTCTTCTAACAAAAGATCACTTGATCTAGAGAGTTGTTCTTCTCTCTTCTATTGTGATTCTCATATAGGTCCTTCTCTAAGGTGAGATCACGAGCATTCTACAAGTCATCCAAGAAAGGGGTCCTTGATTGATTTGTTCCTCCACAAGATTTCTGTAGCAAAGATCTTGTATTTGATATTTCACATATTTGTTGTGTAATAGTCGTGTTGGTTTGGTCCTCCGTGTTACGGACTCGGTATTTAGCTTTGTACCGGAAAAAGGTGTAAGCAACGTTATGAAGGCTTCTCCGCCAAGTTGAAGGACTTTGTTGACATAGTGCTTGAACTCTCGAGTAGGTGACTCGGGGAGTGGAGTAGAGCAAGGAAGGTGTCCTTGTAACCGAACCACTATAAATCGGTTGTGTCATTTCTATCCCTTACTTTACTTTCTTTACTTGCATTACTTTTAGATCTATAATTTATCTTCATCCATACGATTTCACATAACATTGAATCTAAAGTTTTTAGAAACTACTTAAAATCAGAAAAACTATTCAACCCCCCCCCCCCTTCTAGTTTTCCACAATTGGCATCAAGAGCTAAGTTTATAAAAGTTTTAAAGTAAACCGTATTTTAAAAACTTTTCGATCACTATGGGTTCTGAAAATTACAAGGAAGGGCAATCTATGCAACGACCTCCACTACTTGAAACTAATGGTTTTATATATTGGAAAAATAGATTCGAAACATATGTGAAGTCTAAAGATATTGATCTTTGGTACATCATTGTTGAAGGCGATTTTAAAGCCACTGCAAAAGATGAAAATGGAAACTTAGTTAACATACCTCATGATAAACTCACTGAAGAGATTAAGAAAAAGCTTTCCAAAAATAGTGAAGCTAATTTGGTTTTATATAACGCCTTACCCAAAAAGGAATTCGAAAGAATCTCCATGCTTAAAACCTCTAAAGAAATTTGGAATTCTTTAGTTGTAACTCATCAAGGTAATAAACAAGTGAAAAAAAATAAAATAGATTTATTTGTTCAACAATATGAACAATTTTCAATATCGGATGAGGAAACTATAGATCATTCTTTGCTAATTTTAATACCATAATTACATCTTTACAAGCACTTGATGAATCTTTTTCTAGCCGTAATCATGTTAGGAAATATCTAAGGGCACTTCCATCTAAGTGGAGATCTAAGGTGACGACAATCGAAGAATCAAAAGACTTGACAATCCTCACCCTTGATGAACTCATAGGCAACTTAAAATTCTATGAGCTTGTCCTTGCTAAAGATTTCGAAGCCTCAAAAGTGAAAGAGAAGCACAAATCTCTTGCCCTTAAAGCCATGAAGGTCTCAAGTGATGAAGAGGAATCCTCTTCGGATAGTGATGACGAGGAGTATGCCATGGCGGTAAGGGACTTCAAAAAGTTTTTTAGAAGGAAGGGAAGATACGTCAAACAACCATATGACGACAAGAAAGGATTCCGGAAAAGTAAAGAGGACGAGAAGGCAAGGGATGATCTCGCTTGCTTTAAATGTGGGGACCTAAACCACTTTCTTAGTAAGTGTCCCAAACGCGATGATCAAAAGGCATTCGTGAGCGGTTCATGGCACGACGAGGAGGACGAAGAAATTGGTCTCATGACAAATGACGAGGTATGTCACGAATACTATAGTAGCTCATCACTAGATGATGACTCATTGCATAATGAATATGATAAACTTTGCAAAATTAGTTTAAAAGTAATCAACAAAAACAAGTTTTTGAAAAACCAAAATCAACGTTTAGAAAAGGAAGTCATAGAGTTAAAGGCAAAATTAAATCGTATAGAAAAAGGAAAGATATCAAGTGGCGAATGTGAACTTTGCGTTCAACTTCAAACACTAGTTGATCATCTAGACTCTAAGATTGCTAAAATGAACACTAATACCTTAGATATGATATTGGATAGTGTTAAAACAGGAAACAACCAAAAAGGTCTAGGTTTTAAAGAACTTAATGCGTCAACTAGTGTACAGCCAGGGATCCGTGGGTCTGCTGAAGCAAACAGTGGTAATAATTTAGCTTCTTCATCTAGAACTGATTTTGTTATTGTTAATAAGAAGAAACCAACTCATGTTACCATTAGACAACCACCTCCAAGATATAATTAAAGTTTTACAAGAAACAAAGGTCCATCATTTTCAAAACCGAACACATCTAGGATACCTAATAATGTTTATCCTAGAAGTAATCATCAAATGGGATGGAATACAAATATGCAAAATGGCTTTCCATTTCAAAACTTTGCACCATGGAATGCATATTCACCTTATCCATATATGTCTAACATGAATGGAATGTTTAACACTAATGGACCCAGGAACAAATGGGGACCAAACTTTTGAGTTAATTGTTTTCTTAGGCGTGCTTAAAGGTCGACCTAGATCCGAATGAGTGGATCAAGGATAGCGGGTGCACAAGGCACATGACCGGCAATAAAGATTTATTCTCCACATATGAATCCTTCAATGGAGGAAATGTGGTATTTGGAAATAGCAAAAGCAAAATCATCGGTAAAGGTACGATTTCTAACAAATCTATAACCATTAACGATGTGTGTCACGTAGAAAACCAAAACTTTAACCTCTTAAGTATAGGACAAATATGTGATAAAAAGTGCAACATACTTTTCAACGAAACCGGTAGTAAGATACTGAAAAACAGTATCACCATAGGTAGAGGAATTAGGAAACATGGAATCTATGTCATTAAAATTGGTAATGAACCTAAAGACAAACTTTGTCTTACTTCTATGGATGATACTTCGACCTTATGGCATCGAAGATTGGGTCATGCCAATATGCGACTTCTTGAATCGCTATCATCCAAAGATCTAGTAAGAGATCTACCAAAATTAAAATATGAACATCACTTTTGTCATGCTTGTAACATAGGAAAACAAGTCCATGCTAGTCACAAAGCTAAAAACATAGTCTCTACAACTAAGTGTCTAGAGTTACTACACATGGATTTATTTGGTCCATCCGCTATCCAACGTTATGGAGGCAACTACTACACTTTGGTTATAGTGGATGATTACTCTAGGTACACATGGACTAAATTTTTAAAGAACAAAACTGAAACGTTCAATAACTTTGAAATATTAAGTAATAAAATTCAAAGACAACTAGGAAGTCCTATAGTATCTATTAGAACGGATCATGGTAGGGAATTCGATAATGAAGTGCAATTTAGAGCCTTTTGTGACGCTAATGGTATTACTCACAACTTCTCAGCTCCTCGCACTCCATAATCGAATGGGGTAGTTGAAAGAAAGAATAGAACCCTACAAGAAATGAGTCGCACCATGCTAAATGAGAAATCCATACCTCAAAAGTTTAGGTGCAATGCCGTTGATACCTCAACGTACATACTTAATCGAGTCTTAATTAGACCATTTTTAGGTAAAACTCCATACGAGTTACTTCGAGGCAAAAATCCTACGTTAGACCACTTTAGAGTCTTTGGTAGCAAATGTTTTCAACTTAACACTAAAGATTACTGTTGGGTTTTTGGTTCCTTGGATCATGAATTATTCTAAGTGTTGGAACCACGGATAGTGTTGATGAAACCACGAACAGAGGAATGAAACCACTGCTGAAGATAAACCGCGTCTAGTAGTATTGTGTAACCACGGATAATGTAATGTAACCACTGCTAGTCTTGTATAGTTGGTTTAGTATTCTATATTAGATAAATATGGAAAAGATATTTATCTTGTAGGTTACGTATTGTATTATGTAAAGGAATCCTTAGCCTATAAAAGGAGGTCCTAGGTTAGATTAGATATACGTATGTTTTATATCTAAGGTCAATACACTTCAAGGTTGTAAAACCCTAATACTGGTTAGGTATTATTAATAATAATATTGAGGTGTTAAATGTGTATTGTTCTTCTTCTTATGATTAAGTATTAAATTAAGCGTGATACTTAATAAGTCTTTATTCAAGTCAGTTTCTATATTAAATCATTTGCTCAACTGGGATCAACAAGTGGTATCAGAGCTTGTGATCTAGAAACTATAACCAAGAAGAAGTTATGTTAAGTTCTATTCAAGAAAGCTAAGATGTTTGACGAAACACACATGGTTACTGCTTCCAAGGTGCCCATGCTCACTGGCATGGAATCTGGAGAATGCGAATAAGGAAATATATTCGTATGATTGATTATGCTCTTTGGGATGTTGTGGAAAAAGATGATACTCTTCCTAAGAAGGGTGAGGATGGCCAAGATATAGCCATTGTTAGTGAGATTGACAAGGCTAAGAGAAAGATGGAGATTAAAGCTCATAGTATTCTCTCTATGGGAATACCTAATGAATATGCTTTGGACTTTGAACAATATGAGTCTGCAAAGGAGCTCATGGATGCTATTGAAACAAGGTTTGCTGGTAATGAAGTTACCAAGAAATCAAGGAAAAATATGCTCAAGCATCAGCTAGAAAACTTCACGCTTTGAGTGGAGAAAAACTTGATGGCACCTATAACGGACTTCAAAAGCTCATCAGACAACTAAAGTCGGTTGGAATACAAAGTTGGTCAAGAAGATATTAATCTAAAGTTCATCAAGTTTATCACTGTTGGGCTATGCATCTTGTTGTGTGGAGGAACAAGGATGACTTTGAAAAGATGACTCTAGACAATCTCTACAACAACTTAAGGTATATGAGTCCGAGAACAACATTCTTGGGTGCATCTTCAACTGGTCAAAACATTGCTTTTGTTTCCACTAATCACAAGAGCTCACAAGATGTATCCACTGCTGCCTATGGTATAACCATGGCTATTGCAAACAATACCACTGTTAGTGATAATGTCAGTGATGGTGCAATTTGTGCTTTTCGGTGATTTAACTACGGTGTTCTTGTTTTGAATCAAGATCTAGATCAAATTGATCCTGATGATCTTGAGAGATTAATCTTCAATGGCAAATGGCAATGTTGACTCTCCAAGCAAGGAAGTTTCGAGGAGGATTGGAGAGCGAGTCAAGTATGATGGTCAAAGGAGAGCTGGTTTTGACAAAAGCAAGATGGAGTGCTTTAATTGCAAGAAGAAGGGTCACTTTGCAAGGGAATGTCGAGCACCTAAGAGGATTGAAGGCATCAAGAAGACCATTGAAGAGCCTGCTCCTTCCATCATTGGTGGCTCAAGATAGTCTTGGTGATTATGACTGGAGTGATGAAATTGAAGAAGGACCCAATGCAGCTTTTCTTGCTAGTAAGCTTCAAAAGAGCATAACTTTGCTCTTATGGCCTATGCTTCATCTTCGGTTCAGATTCGAGGTATCTAATGATTCAAAAACTTCTACTTGTTCTTTTAAATCATGTCAAGATAACTTAGAATCTCAAAAAGCTATCACTGAGAGTTTAAGGAAAGAAGTAGAAAGACTGTCTCTAGATAACTTAGGTTATAGAGTTGGTCTAGAAAGTGTTGAAGAAAAGCTAAATTACTTTATTAAATGTGAGTTTGAGTATGTTGATAAAATTAATATACTTGGTGGTGAAATTGATCTTAAGTATAGAGAGATTAAGATGCTTAAAGAGAAACTAGAAAAGTGTAAAGGGTAGAAGCCCTAAAAAAAGAAAAACATGTTGTTAGGGTTGCTAAAAACAGGTATGCTTCGATCTAGTAAATAAGCCAATAGGTCAAAATTGTTCGGGATGGTACTGGTCTTGGTTACAATAATATGCCCCACCATCTCTTATGAAACATGCCACCTTCAAAAGAACTTTCATTTAGCAGGTGAATTTAGTTTCAATAAACCGTAGGTGAAACTAGCAATGCATCACCTAAGATAGGTTCGATAAGTCATCGATGCTCCCATCATTGAAGATTGGGAATCGATTCGAGGAAGATAGATCGTATCAACACTGAGAGGATAGAACCTGTTAAGAAAGTTGATACTAAGCAAGCTAACCTCGTGCCTAGATTTGGAGCTCAAATTGCTAAGAAAGTAGTAGAGTACAAGGAAGTACCTAGAGAACAGATGAATAGATACAAACCTAGGGGAAACTAGAGAAACTTCAATGGACTAATTTCAAATAGGTTAGGAAATGAGTTTCAATTCGTTAAAAAGGCTTGTTTTGTATGTGGTAGTTTTGAACACTTACAGAGAAACTGTTATAAAAACAGACCACAAGTTTGGAATCATTGGAGGAGGGTAAATCACCAAAACTTTTCAAAGAAAACAAACCCTCATCCTAACAGAAACATGATTCCTAGAGCAGTGTTAATGAGGAATGGAAATACAAAATCAATTGTCACTAATACACCCAAATGGGTTCCAACCACTGCTAAGCAAAATGTAAACCCGGCTAAAGCAAAACAACCTGCTAAGCAAAATATCACCACGATACAAAAGAAGTTTTAAAATTCCAAATGTGATAACTAACACGATTGGTTGGAAACTATTTTTATGCTGTAAAGGCCTCAACTAGTTGGCAATGGAAACCTAAGACCAAGGTTTTACATCATGTCAACTGTGCATCAATGGACCTAAACAAATTTGATTATGTTGATGCATAAGGCAGACCCAAGTCAGTATTGGCTTGGGTCCATAAAAGAACTAATCATTTAATTTCATGTGCAAGGCAATCTACAAGATGAGCTAAAAGATAAAGGAGTTTTTGATAGTGGTTGCTCTGGGCACATGACTTGGGATGGGAGCAACATGGAAGATTTTGAAGCTTTTGATGGAGGCTATGTGGCATTTGGTAATGATCCAAAGGGAGGAAAGATACTTGGCAGAGGCACAATCGGAACAGGGAATTTAGACTTTGAAAAGGTCTATCTGTACGAGGACTTAAGTATAATTTATTCAGTGTTTCTCAAATGTGTGATAAGAAAAACTAGGTACTTTTGGTGGCTGAGTGTGTGGTGTTGTCACTGAATTTAAGATGCGATGAGAAGTATATACAGCTAAGGGTACCTAGGAAGGAAAACATATATTGTTTTGATCTTAAAGATGTAATTCCTAATAGGTCCTTAACTTTTTTGTTTGCTAAAGCATCTGTAGATGAGTCTAAGTTATGGCATAGAAGGCTAGGTCACCTCAATTACAAAACAATCAATAAACTGGTAAAAGGCAACTTAGTGAGGGGGTTACCTTCTAAGGTTTTTGAGTGTAAGAGCTGTGTGTGGCTTGTCAAAAACAAAACAACATAGAGCTTCTTGTAAGACCAAAAGCATTAACACCATCACACAACCACTGTTTATGCTTCATATGGATTTATTTGGACCTACATTTGTTAAAAGTTTGAACCATAAGTAGTATTGCCTTGTTATCACTGATGATTATAGTAGATTTTCTTGGGTATACTTTTTGGCGCTAGAGTGAAACTAGTGAAATAATCAAGAGTTTCATTACTAAGATAGAAAATCTAGTAAATCATAAGGTCAAGATAATCAGACGTGATAATGGAACTAAGTTTAAAAATGATGTGGATGAATCGGTTAGTTAAGGGTATAGAAAGACAGTTTAGTAGAACACCACAACAAAATGGTGTAGGCGAAGAAAGGAAAAATAGGACACTAATTGGGCGCTAGGACAATGTTGTTAGAGTCTAAGTTACCAACTACCTTGAAGAGCTGGAAGGCCTTTGCATGTTATGTGCAGAATAAAGTAAGGTAGTGAAACCTCATAACAAGACCCCATATGAGTACATTACAAGATAGGAAGCCAATGATTGCATTCCTAAAACCTTTTGGGTGTCCTGTTACTATCTTGAATACCATAGACTACCTAGGCAAGTTTCAAGAAAAAGCTGATGATGGATACTTTTTAGCTACTCTTCTAATAGTAAAGCCTTTAGAGTATACAATAGGGGGACCATAATTGTTGAAGAGAACCTACATGTTCAATTTAGTGAAAAGACTCCTAGTGTTGAGACCAAGGACCCGACTTCATTTAACATTGATATTCTAACCAAATCTATGAATTATGAGCCTATCATTGCAGGAACTTCCACTAATGTTGATGTAGGTACTCAAAGGATTACGTCTGAGAAGCAATTTCTAAGGAAGTGATTCTCCTCGAGGTTCTATTTGTTTGAAAAGTGGAAAGCTAGTTTCCTTCACCCATCATTAAGCAAGGTCCCACGATGATGATGTCTTGGCTGGAGAAATGTTGATCATCATCAAGATAAGGATGAGTTGTTGAAAGACCATTCGTGTCGGTAGAAAAAATTGAAAAGAAGAAAAGGCATTCTGAAAGCACTGCTAAGCCAAATGAAAGCACGGATAGATATAATGAAAGCAATGCTAAGCCAACTTCTACCACTGCCGTTAAAGTGAAACCACGGTTGTAAGTCGCGATGATAGTACTTTCTATGGACCAACTGCAAAGCCATTATTTGGTGAAGAGGAGTATCCACATGATCCAAATATGCCTGCTTTGATAGAAATTGATACTCCTACTGATGATGAAGACATGGATGATTTTTCAATCTGATTTTACTAATTTGAAACATGTCATTCATGAAAGTCCTGTTACCTCAACAAGGATTCATAAGATTCATCCTAAGGAACAAATACTTGGAAATTTGAACACCCTGTTCAAACAAAACAAGGTTAGAATACAAAAACCTTTTCTGAACAAGGTTTCTTTGCAAGATCACTTCACAAAAGAAATAGTCATAAAGATGCAAAAAGTGCTTGTTTGCATGTTTTCTGTCTCAAAAGGATCCCAAGAGAGTTGAAGAAGCATTATCTGAAGAAGGTTGGGTAGAATCAATGCAAGAGGAGCTTCTTCAGTTCAAACTTCAAGAGGTTTGGACATTGGTTGATCTTCCAAATGGTAAGAGGGCAATTGGGACAAAATGGGTGTGCAGAAACAAAAGGGATGAAAGAGGTATTGTTGTGAGGAACAAGTCAAGGTTGGTTGCTCAAGGATACACACAAACGGAAGGCTTGGATTATGATGAAGTGTTTGCTCCAGTTGCAAGAACTGAGGCTATTAGATTGTTTTTAGCTTATGCTTCATTCAAGATTTTGGTGTGTATCAGATGGATGTTAAAAGTGCATTTTTGTATTGCACAATTGATGAGGAGGTTTATGTTTGTCAACCTCCTGGTTTTGAAGATCCGATCATCGACAAGGTTTGAGGTGAGGAAGGCTATGTATGGGTTGCATCAAGCTCCTAGGGCATGGTATGAGTGTCTGTCTACTTATTTAATGGATAATGACTTCAAAAGAGGGTTGATTGATAAGACTTTGTTCATTAGGAAGCACAAGGATGATATTTTCTTGGTTCGGTTTATGTAGATGACATCATCTTTGGCTCAACCAATAAGGGGCTATGCAAAGATTTTGAGAAGCTTATGCATGATAAGTTTCAGATGAGTTCTATGGGAGAACTCACTTTCTTTTTTGGCCGCAGGTTCAACAAAGGTGATGGTATTTTCATTAGTCAAGACAAGTATGTAGCGAGATGTTTTGAAAAATTTGGGTTTAGGGATGTGAAGAGTGCTAGTACACCTATGGAGACTCAGAAACCACTGCTACGGATGATGGAATTCCCAGAGTTGATCAGAAGTTGTACAGGTCCATGATTGGATCTTTGATGTATCTTACAGCATATAGGCCAGATATAATGTTCTCAGTATGTGTGTGTGCAAGATTTCAAGTTACACCTAATACAACACATGAATCTTTGTTAAGAGAATATTTAGATACCTTAAAGGTCACCATAAACTGGGCCTTTGGTATTCTAAGGATTCTCCTTTTGATTTGGTGGCCTATCAGATAGTGATTATCTTGGTGCAAGTTTGGATAGGAAATCTACTACTGGAGGATGTCGGTTTTGGGAAGCAGACTAATTTCATGGCGGTGTAAAAGTAAACCATTGTGGCAAATTCTACAATGAATATGTGGTTGTCTTCTAGTTGTTATGGTCAAGTTCTTTGGATTCAAATCAATTGCTAGATTTTTGGTACAACTTTATGCATACTAAGATTTACATTGATAATAACAGTACAATTTGCATCATTAAAAATCCTGTTTTACATTCTAGAACTAAACATATTTAGATAAGGCATCATTTTATTAGAGATTGTAATGAGAAAAGGTTGATTCAAATGGTAAAAATCCATCTTGATTTCAATTTTGCGATCTTCTCACTAAAGCATTTGATGTGAGGAGGTTTCAGTACCTTGTTGTTAGTATTGGAATGATTAATCTCTAAATTCTCAACTTGTTTTGTAAAATTTTGTATAAGTATTGGACTGTTATTATGTGATCTTAGTATTGCTATTCTTGTTTCTAACCATTGATAGTTATGTTCAAACCACTGCTTGTTGCTTTTTGTTCCCACTAACCATTTTGAGATAAAAAGAAGTTAATTACGGATGCAAAAGAAGTCTGAAGTTAAATTGTTCATTCATTCAAGAAGCAGTTTACAACTTACACTACCTTCGACTTAATTAACTTCAAGTGCAATTAAAAGACTAGTTCTATACATGATTTTCTACACCTATCCTAGCTTATATCATCTATTCCAAGCGGGATATGCATGACCGTCTGACGAAGAAGCTAATGATTAAAATGGGAAGGATGGATTGATGAAAACGAAGATGATGAAGATGAATACAGCAGATGATTTTGTGATATGAGAAGTCTTCGGTTGACCCATCTACTCGTTCCACCATAAAGCATCACTCCATCTTCCTTTTACCCTTTCCCTTACCGATATGTGATGCCTCTCTGTTCTTTGGAAGTGGTGGATTTTTGGCACGTGGCCTTGGTTGGGGTTGAGATGGTGAAGGTTGTGATTTCTTTGCTTCCTCATTCACCAACCTATTGAAGGTTGGCTCTAGGCTGGAATCATCGATCCTCTTGATGACTCATTAGGATCAACCACACTATCGTCTTCAGATGATGGAAGAAAAGGGATTTTCTAGGTCTTGGTTCTTGTGGAGGAAGGTACAGACGTCATGGGTTAGAATCATCACTTGATGATGATGATGAGGAGGAGGAGGAGGACGATGTTAAATCAATGACTTCTGGATGATTCCAACTGGGATTCCACATCTTTGCTTGTTGATTGTGGATTTTTGTGGAATTAGGGTTTTGGTTTTAATTGATGTATGTGTTATCTGAGGTTTGGAATTCTTTTATAAGCAAAGATATGGCTTATGTAAGTAAATGAGGGGCAGGTTAAATGTGGTTGAGGAGTTAATGAGATCATTGGGTTTTGGAAATCTATCAATACCGGAAGTTGACCATATTGACTTAGACATTAGCACTTTGGTTAACCACTGATAGGTTTATGGAACCACTTCTACCTTTTTCTATCCACTGCTAACATTAACTCTTTTCGCTGTGTTTGGTTCTCGTTTGTGTCTTGCAAGTATGAAGGAGCTTGTGATGTGTTTAGATGCTTGTGTTAAAAAAACTTGTGTAACCCTTCATATTTTTGTGAGATATCTCTTATTTAGACACAGATTTGCTTGATGTATCTAATGATCAACTGGTTGGAGTGCAATTCTGTATCCACGGATAGCTGCTTTTAAACCATGGATAGTGATTTTCAAACCACTGACAGCATGCTGCTTGTTTTTGGATACTTCAGGGGCTGTTTGGTAACTTTGGCTAAAGTATATTTATCTCCCCAAATCACGGACAGATCATTTAATTGATCTTCAAACCATTTCAACTTGGCGCTCTCTATAAACCCTAATCACTTTAATTTTTTTAATTCACAAATCCCACAACACTTACATCATCAATCACAATGACGACTCAGTACTCTTGTTGGAATCACTCCTAAACAGTATTTCAAGTATTTATATTTCATATGTAATAGGTAGCTTTATTATGGCCTTTATGTTTGTTTAAGGTCAAGCTTATGTAGAAGGCCCATAAGCTTAGCCCAAGCCCAGTGATAAGGAATAGGGAAGGAGAGGAGTGTTGCCTAGCTCCTTGCCTATATAAACAAATGTAATAACCCTCACTTGAGGGTTGGTTGTTCAATTTATTCTCTTTCACATACCCTACTATTTATTTACGTGTGTGTGTGTTTGGATAGTTGTTCAACCGATCTCATCTTCTTCTCTATTTCTTCTCTTGATGCTTGTGTTGTAAAACTAGTGACCTAACAGTGGTATCAATCGCCATCTAGTTGGGTGAAACGGTTTGTTTTTTATCTACTAAAGGGTTAAGTTTTTAACCTTTCTCACGCTTAAAACTCATTTTTACACTTTTCAATCCAAGATTCTTGCCTTTAAAGGTTATTGGGTGTTAAAATTTAAGTTTTTGGCA
>OU343218.1:66275643-66526740 GCA_910596185.1 Chrysanthemum makinoi
AGCGTTTTTGCTTTTAGAACACCTAGGATGTAATTTAGCATGGTTTTAGTGCTTCTTAGGCTTAGCGTGTTTATTTAGTGTTTTCTTTTTTTTTACATGTTTTATTTTCATTTCCGTTCTTTAATTTGTAGAATAGCGAAATAAATTCCAAAAATTAGTTTAACCAATTTCAAGTCTAATCACGAAATCAACGACCTCGTCAATTTCACACCTCGTTGGGACACGACCGGGGAAATCACTTCCCGGACATTTTCTCACACGGTAGCTTGATACGTTGACCTTTTTCCGTAAGGGTTTGATTTGCCGAATTTTACGGTTAATTTGATATATTGATATTGTGTTTGTTTTCACCACTCACTTCACAACGAATCAATCTGCATCTAGTTTGCCTCAGGTCTGCTTCGCTGCTTCAGTGTCTCCACGTCATTCTTCAACATGCTCACATGCTCTTTTGACGTTGGAATTCAATATTGATGAAGTTCTTTAAGTCTTTAACTTTGTAGATTCTTTGATTTGACGAAGAATCATTCTGACTTTTGTGTTGCTTTTGGATAGAACTTCCATTAGTGATGATGTTGGCGTGAGCATGAGAAGAATCTGCATGATCATTCCTCTCCAGAGCTTCCATAAGAAGAAAACATAAAAAACGGTTAGTAATAAGCGGATATCGGCACTTACAAGTTTGAACTTCGAGAGTGTTAACAGCATAGTGTGAAAACACAACTCTAATTCTTACAAAGGCCGTTTCTGAATCGGAGTCCCACAAGTGAGATAACACGATGTACCGAAGTACACCTACGATTCAGATGAGTCGCTGAGGTACACCGAAGCATCACCTCACGATTGTAGACCGTTTGAGACCACTAAGCGCAATCCACGGGGAGTTGCCTAAGCGACCTGCTGTCAGGGCTGTTTGATGTTGACCCTGGCAGGAGTTTCCATTCAATCACTGAGGATCACTAATGTGAACCTCTCATAAATGTTCTCGACAGATTGCTAAGATCTGTGAAGGACTCGATAATGTACCACTGAAATTCTTATTGTTGAACGTCAAGTGATGAATTGTCAAGTTTACCTAAGAGATCTTTTGATGAATCTCGTGGCTCTAGACTCAATAGTGCATTTTGGTTTTCCTGAGCGGAGACTAGGGAGAGGGTCTCCTTCTTCAATACCAGCAATCTCTAAGAGAAATCCGATAGTTTACGTAGGGTTCCCTGTGAGAATGAAACAAGCTTCTGTTGAGAGAAACTTGAGTGGTTAAGAAGGTTTAGTGCATGCGTCACTGGGTCCATGACGACTTTTAATCTACAATACCGGTGTCATCTAGTGACAACCAGTAGCATATGAATTGAACCGGTGTATGCCCTAAGGTGAATAATCTGGAGGGCTATTCTTTCACCCTTTTCTTTGCATTTGTTTTTAATTCTTCAACTCCTTCTTTCTCCGATTCTCATTTTCTCCTTTTATAATCAAACCTAAGGACTTCTATTCTAATATTGGTAGGTTTTTGGGTAGATCCATCCGGCTTTGGCGGATCATAGGACGGTTATTCCTAACCTTAATCACCTTATAACTCCATTGCCATAAAACCATTTTGAAGAAAATCTCTCAAAGGGTTTGTAGATGAAAACATGTTTGAACCACTATGAGAGTTTATCTTTTAGCGAAAAATCCCCCTCCACATGTGCTTTAGAGTTTTGAAGGAAATCGCACAGTGAGGAAAAAAAAGCGCGCACTTTTGAATTGAGAGATCAAGATAGACATTCCCCGCGAGACACGGTTACGTGGCATAGTTAAAGAGTTGCATTGTCAGCTTTTAGGTGACAACTAACTCTAATAACTATCTTGAAGGTGTGGAAAACCCCGAAAGGTTGTCAAACCCGTCAAGGTTCATGTCTACCAAGAGTTTCTCGAATGGTACATTCTACTCGGACAAGTCCTTTGCGAGACACGTTTACATCACTAGCGAACTAGCTTGAAATTATTACCCTTCCCGGACAAGTCTTTTCGAGTTACTAACAGTTAAGATCTCGTCAATTCATGGGTTAAAGTCTTTTCACACGAGAGTTCATATAGCAAAAACAACAATTTCTTATCACGTATTTTTCTCCCCCCTCAAAAATGGCATATAAAATGTTATTTTTGAAAAGTTGAGAATAAATATGACCATTTCGAGTGTTGCGGGGAGAATGACCACTGTGAACAATTTGTGAACAAAGTTTTAAGTCAAGTACTCCCCTCAACGAGTGATATAAACGGTTGAGGTTTTGAAAATCATAAGGGAAAGTACTTGTTCTTTTGAGCAAAAACCTTGAAAAGTGAAAGGTTTGATAGGTTTTACTCAAAAGTAAGAAGCTTTCGCTCCTTTTATAAGGATTTTAGCACTGAAGCGTACACAGGGGTCCTTATTTAAAGTACGGGTTGTACACTGTAATATGTGCACAAGCCATTGACATAATAAATCATACATCCAAATTTATAATGAAAGAAGCAGTTCAAGGGGTACCAGGTAGTCCAGAGATGTCGCCAAGAGTGTGAATCGGGCGTCGAAAGATGATGATGTTTCTCCTGGGTCGACCACTAACATAGCTTTCCAATCTTCTGAACTGATCCCTTCTATACAACCGTTCATCAATCATCGTGATGATCCTCTTCACATCCCTTCGATCCTGAGAATTCAATCGCTTAGGAGACCAATCTCTGGTGTATATCTTTCAACGGTAGCCAATCCGTCCCTAACAACTTCAAAGTGTGATCTCCAAAATTGTGAAGATCTCTACACCCATCAAGCAATTTCTTTGAAGTTCACTGCGGTAAACGACGCCGAATGGTTTGCTGATGAGTGTAAGTTGTGAGAGCTGGTTGATGTCGGGAAGATCCAGCTGCGGTGGAGTGAAGTTGACACGGGCTGATAAGATTCAATGCAGCTGGAGATCTTCTACACGTTCCTTGATAACTATGCGTCTGATGAAGATGAGCACTGACTTGATGAATTCACGTTGTACTTCAGTGGAGAATTGTCTCATACGACCCTGTACTTTGGCAAGGTACATGTTTTCGATGTCGTTGATAGACAAATTCTCAAAGTCAGCTTCAGAGAATGCATAATCCCTTTCGTCTTGTCTCTTGACCACAATATTCTTGAGATACGTGTAGTCCCATTTGGACGAAAGATCAACGTGTTTGATGGCAACGATGTTTTTAGTACTGAACACTGCATGTTGAGACTTCTGTACCTGGCAGCTTCTGTAGTAGATTCTTCGGCGTTCCGGCCAATGATGAATCCCATACATTGCATCTTGGTCGTATGCTTCCACTTTGTTGGAGAACAAGTGATTAGCTCTTTCCTCGATAGCTATGCAGTTTGAGTATTCGGATGCTGGGAATGGAAGTGTCAGGGATGTAGCGTATTTCCTTGAACCATCGCCACCGTGAAGAAGAAATTCCAAGTCTTTGTTGAAGAAATATCGGAATTGAATCCTAGGCTGATTTGTTGGCCCTTGATCGTGGTAGTGGTTTAGACCAATCGGTGTAATATGGAGGGTTGTCCCGCTTCGTAAAGTCGATGTTTGCTTCCGGGTTGAGCCAATCCATGTTATTAGACATAGCTCGAGCAATGTTGTCAAGGTGATATTCGACCTCGATGGCACTTTCTGAGCTATCTTTCCACAGTTGAAAAGCTTCATTCTTGATTCGCTGCAACTCAGATTTCGTCATCTTCTTTACTCGGAATTTTTCTTGCAGTATCTTAGCATGCTCCAATGTATTAACGTCTACCAGATCTTGACCTTCTTCAGGGTAGGGAGTGGAATTGACAAGTGTAGAAAACCATTCAAATTCCTCTGTTGTATCTTCATCTAGCCATGATACGACGTCAGCCTTGGGCGCCTTCTTTTTCTTTTTCTTAGGCCTAGATGAAGATCTGGTTCTGTACTTTGTCGGGAGAGGAGGGGGTGTTGTTGGGCTCATGGTTTCTTCATCTCACCACCCGTATACTCAAAGTGATCACCGGTTTTCTGAGTCTGGGGTGGTGTCTCTGAATCCTGAGGTTTATCAGCAGAAGAGCGGGGAGGAGATCTTTGTTGAGCTGGAGGCCTTTGTGGTGGAGGCTCATTAGTACTGAATCAAAGAGATTACCAGACTTCTTGTGCGTTTAGGCTTCTTATCCTTATCTTGATCTTTGTCTTCATCATCTCTGAGAAGTTTAGGCCTTATAGCTCTTCTCTGAATGATGACTGAGTTGGTATTCCGCAATGCTTCAAACAGTTTAGCTTCATGGGAGGCAAACGTTGCAGAGCGTGTTGACATTTGCGCTACCAGCCGATTTACTAATTCATCATCTGAGAAGATTGTAGTTTCAACTGGATTGATGCTCAAATTCATCGGAGTTAATTTCATGGCTTGCTTGGCTAAATGTAAGAGATTCGGATAAAGTTGTCTGGTATACATCTCCTTTGTCAGTTTCGGAATGACCTCCATTAAGAACTTGTGAGTGTATCCTTTTATCATCTCGTCCATGCTCCCTTGAAGATCATCCTTCATAAGCTTCTGTACATACTCCCTTTCAACTTTCATCTTGTCCGTCTCATCGTGAAGATAAGTTATCTGATCAGCAATGAAATTCAGCTTTCTATAGAGCATGTCTTTCTTTCTGACTCTTTTGACAGCTTTGATGATTCGGTTCTTAGTGGGAGACATCAAGATGGAGTGGCTTCTTCATGATTTGGATGATGATTTGGTTGATTTCTTTGATGGTGGTGGTGAAGAGTGAGATGATGAATCTGATTAAGGAGGATACATGAGGAGACTCGGGGTCCTTAGGTGGTTCAGAAGTTCCTCTTAGAAAGCCTGTCATCAGTCTTTGTTTCATCAGCAGTATTTTCTCAGTCTTTCTTTGCTGGTTCTCAAACCATAATCAATAGTATCCTCAAAGTGTTGTTGTTGCAAAGATGGTGGCACCAGCTCCCTTATCGGGTTGATTAACCGCATGAGATGGTTTAGAGGTGGGGCTGCACCACTTGACCTCCGGGCCACCCATTTGACCTTTGCAAATTCCTTGCAACGTGTTGGAGTCTAATGAATTTGAACTTCTTCTGTAAGAGTATCCAGTTGCTCTTCATCACTTTCTGAGCTTTCATCATATGGCACAAGTACAGGAGTTTTTCCTTTGCCATGTCAGCATTGGACTAGGAGGTTTGGTACTGATGAAGTGTCATCATTTGCAGTTTCAGAGTAGTAGACCCCTCATCCGATTGTGTATCTTCAGAGCTTTCGTCCAGTAGCTTTCTTTGTAGTTCAGGTGTAGGAATAGGAGCAGCTTCCGAGGGGGGGAACTTTCTTTTGGGAGGTTTCCTCTTTGGACCTTCCTTTGACTCTCTCGGCTTATGCACTTCAGCACTTCCTCTCTGGTTCTCCTAGTAGGAGTTCCAGAAGGCTTTTCATCGAGATGACCAACTTTGCCTTCTCTTACTGCTACTCGATACCTTTTGTATGTTTCAAGCTTTTGATTTCATTTGTCAGAAGGTGATCAGGCAACACGTAACCTGTTTCTTTGTTGACGATTCCTTGATTCGACTGATAGGGTATGGGTTCAGTCACATGTCATGATTGTAGGGTCATTGAGCCTCTTGGGAATATCAGGATGAAGTCCAAGTGCTCTCTGGATCAACAGCTTTGTGTATCTGACATAGGGAATCTTTGAGCCAAGTTTCTTGTGAAATGACATCATGTCATCCCATATCATAGCTTCAATTTCGATGTCCTTCTTGTTGATTAATGACCAAAATATTTGCAGCTCCATGAGCTTGGGATGCTCATAGTCACTGTCACGACCAGAGACTGACTTGGTGATGATGATGTAGAGGGTTCTCCACGGTTGAGGAATGTTCTTAAGCTCCACATGAGAATGCTTAGTGATAATTCTTGAAGCTTCATCATAGCCAATATCCATCAGAATTGCAGAAGAACTGTCTCTTCAGTAGGTGTGGCATAGAAGTCGGTTGGCTCGATGTCAGGAATAAGAACAGCCCGTAGATCTGCTTGGGTGTAATGGTGATTTGTTTGTGATTGAGGTTAACAGTCACGCACTTTGACCTTTGATCCTTTGCATTGAATTCCAGAATTGTTGTATGTAGATTTCCGGTACTGTGGCAGAGTGTGAGAGCATGTTCTGGTAGGGATGATTCTTTAGAACATCCACAGCAATGAGACAAGAAGATTCTGAGCATGTGAGGGTTTCAAAGTCAACTCTAAGATTGTTCTTTACAAATCTTCTGGATAGCCATTAGGGAAGATATCGGCAATTGTGAGAACCTCAGGTGCATCCACATTCATTTGAGCAGCCATGTCGTGATCTGAAATAACATTAGCCCAAAGAACCAACATATCGAAAGACATAATGTTAGTCAACAGAAGGTTTTTATTATCTAATTATTGAATGTACAGTGTTAATGATTGTTACGAGTCCTAAGTCACTTGTTTGTCCAATAGTCCAATGACGTCGTGAAATGTGTTCGTGAGTTAGTTAACTTTAAGTTTTAAAGTTTATGTTATCACTTATAGTTCACCACAGATCAAACGTTTAAGTTTTTAGTGACATTATGGATTCGTGACGTTATGATTCATTTATTACAAGTTTGCCGCGTAACAATTCATAATGAAGGTCAATCAAGGCTTAGGCGTAGATATTGCAAAGTTACGCGTAAACAGAAGTGGTATATGCGTAGGCGCAAGCTTGTGCGTAGGATCTTTACTTACGCGTAAGAAATGTTACGCGTAGGAAAAAGGGGACCTTATGCGTAGAGCTTTCGCGTAGGCGTATATAAGACCTTACGCGTAAGGCTTACTCGTAAGAGTAGACCTTATGCGTAGAGTCACTGTTTACGCATATCCTTCACAGGATACGCGTAGTCCCATTGTAGAACCTTACGCGTAAAATTTCTCTTACGCATAACTTTCTACGCGTAAGGTGATCCTTATGCGTAGAGTAACAAAGACCTTGATTATGAGTTTATCGTAGCAAGCCTGAAATAAAATCATCATATCATCAATCTTAACATGTATAGTCATTATAAAAACAGATCATGGCATGAAACTCATTACAGTTACGTGTAGAAGTCATACGGTAAGTCAAACCCTAGGTTTAAGAATTCAGCATATGATTTCTAGCCATAGGAATTGTACCAAACGTTTTATGGTAGGTCTTAGGTGTTGTGAGAGTCTAAACCCAGTTTTACATCCAAAGTCAGTGAATCAAAAATACCCAACCTAAGAACATTAAACCCTAAATTCCAATTCTAAATATTAGTGTTTCTGGGTTGTTATAGGGCCTGGATATCATCAATTCAACATGATATTAACATCACACAACAATCTTTTTGACCAAAAACAATCACATTTGAAAAATACCCAAAACCACGCATAAACCCTAATTTCAAAATCATTCAATTCGTGATTTTGGGTGAGTTTTGATGATTAAACGGTATCATTGATGTATTAGAAACGTTTTGACACTGACCTTTTAACCATAAACACACAATATTGATCATGTGTTCAACGCATGCGTAGAAAAACCAAACAAGATATACACGTTTTGACCGTTGGATTCATGTAAAAATCAAAACCAATGTTTAAAAACACGTTAAAATTATGAAACAACTTACAAAATGATGATCCAAAACACAGATTTCTTGAACGATTTCGTGCGTAGGAGGATAGGTTATGAGTAATAAATGTGAGTAGAAATGTTAGGTGGAGCGTTTTATTAAAAGTAACTTTAACATTTTTACAGTTTTGGTCCCTCCACCTTTTCCTTTTTCATGCAAAGCCATTTAACTTCCATTTTGGTTACCAAACAAAGATTTTTAAGAAAGAAACTTGACGACACTCCCCCTCGACTTAATAAATGATGAAAGGTTATAATTTTTAGTCCGAGGAGTGTCGTTTAACAAGAAAGTTTACCACCATTGATAAAAGAAACACCGGAATAGAGTAACATGCAAGTACCGGATGTTTTGAAACAGTTAAGTGTTATTTTCTCCCCCTCAACACTTGATCGGAAAAAATACTAAATTTTGAAAGATTAGAGTGTTGACGGAAGAAATGTACTTGCCATGTTGAAAGAAAAATAGATAGAAGAATATTTTTTGTTGTTTTATCAGGTTTTATATTTTTGTATTTTGTTTTTGAAAAATATTTACAAAAGAGATTTTGGTGTTTGACAGGTTTTTAAGACTGTTTTAGGAGGTCATCCAATTCCTCTTGAGTCAAACACCTCATACCGATCAGGTGGACCAACTCATAAGATCTGCCAATTGGTATTCTGTACCCACAAAATATAATTCAACAGTACCCTGTTCCACGTGATCCTTGATGAAATGATATCGAAGATCGATGTGCTTTGATTTCGAGTGCTGAACTGAGTTGCACGAGATCGCAATGGCACTCCGATTGTCGCAGTACATCGGGATTCTGTCAAATACGTAACCATAGTCTTTGAGTTGTGTTCTCATCCAAATGACTTGAGCACAACACGCCGACATGGCTACATATTCTGCTTCGGTAGAGGACAGTGATGTACAATCCTGCTTCTCGATTGCCAGACACCAGTTTGTCACCAAGAAAATTGTAAAGCTCCGGAAGTGCTTTTCGTGATCTAAGCATCCTGCGTGGTCAGCGTCTGCCCGAGGGCGTGTTGAGAACCATACAGAGCTTTGTTCAGTTTGTTAGGACATGGTTCGGAACGCCGGGCATCAAGAATCCTTCTGGTTGGGCGACATTAAACCGTTTCTTTACGTTGTCCATTTCGAAACGCAGTTTTGACATCCATCTGAAAGAACTTCAATTAAATGAGCCGCGAACGCGAGAAATATCCGAACAGACTCAAGACGAGCAACCGGAGCAAAAGATTCTTCAAAGTCAATACCCTCTTCTAATGATACCCTTAGCCACCAGACGTGACTTATTTCTAATAACGTTTCCTTCAGCATCCAATTTGTTTTTCCAAATCCATTGAGACCAATGACGTAGACCCCTGTTGGTCTTTCAACCAGTTCCCATACTTCAAGACGTTTGAATTGGTTGAGTTCTTCTTGCATGGATTCGATCCAGTTGTATTTTGTCATTGCGTCTTTGATGTTTTTAGGTTCAGATTGGCAGACAGTGAGTGCATAAATGCAATGTTTACCATCTGAGTGAAGACGTTGTCTCGTAACGATTGGTTGGTTTGGGTTGCCAATAATATTTTTCAGAGGATGGTCTTTTGTCCATCTATGTGTAGAGGGTTGATGTTGGTATACATTGTGCAGATTTTGAGGATTCAAATGGCTTGTTGAAGATTCCGCGACATCTGGTGCAGCAGTCTCATTAGCAAACGGGTTAAAAAACGCATTTGGATCAAAATCTGCAGGTGGGGGTACTTCATTCAGAACATCATCAGGCGGTTCATCATTGTTGGAAGCGGTTTGTTCAACTGTTGTGTTGGAGTCAACTGTTGGTTCTTCTTCAACCGTAGTTGTTGTAGCAGGTGTATCAGGTATAAGAGTATTATCAGGTTGAGCAGCGGAAACAGCGGATACACCTGGAGCACGTTCATCAATATCGTCACTAAACAGCGGAGCAAATAGCCTTTCCATTTGTTGACGAGTGAGCTGGGGGCTTTGTTCAGCTGATGATGGGGTTTGGGGGAAGTTTAAGCGGTTGTGGCCGGGTTCTAAGCTGTTATTCTCAGAAGCCATTTCCGTGAGTTCATCAAAATGAGCATGAATCGTTTCCATAACCTCCTTTGTTCGACGATTCCAGATTCGGAAACCTTTAGAATTATCACAATATCCTATAAAGACTCCAATGTCAGCTTTGGCTTTGAGCTTTCCAAAGTCATCACGATCATTATTCGGATAGCAAAGAGATCCAAATACATGAAAATGTTTGAGATTCGGTTTTCTATTGTGGACAAGCTCGAAGGGTTTTGTTGTGGCTTTGTAATCATAGACGGTTTTGAGTATAGCATGCAGTAGATACAGCTTATGCCCATAAGTAATCTGGAAGTTTAGCATTGATTAACATTGTTCTTGCAGCTTCTACTAACGTTTGGTTTCGTTTCAACAACTCCTTTTGTTCTGGTGTACGTGCAATAGATGTCGATGCTGAATCCCACTTTCTCATAAAATTCACGAAGAGTTTGGGTAACAAATTCAGTGCCTCTGTCTGTTCTGATTTGTCGAACGGTGTTTCGTAGCTGAACTTGTATTTTCGTGAGAAAGGTGATGATCATTTGTGGAGCTTGATCTTTGCTTCGAAGAAAGTAGACCCAAGTCCAGCGTGAATAGTCATCAACAATTACTAAGATGTAGCGTTTGCCATTGATCGTTTGCACGCGCATCGGGCCACACAAATCCATGTGAAGAAGATGAAGCACATGCTGAGAGCTGTGTTCCACCTTTGAAGGAAAATGAGCACGAGTGCTTTTGCCTTGTTCACAAGCTGAGCAGATGTGATCTTTAGAATACGAAATCGTGGGGAGTCCTTCAACTAGGTTGTGTCGAGCAAGGTTGGTGATGGTTTGAAAGTTTAGATGTGAGAGACGACGGTGCCATAGCCAGGATTTTGTTGATGTTGCCTTTGAAAAGATGGGAGAAGAAGCAACCATGTCTTGCATAGAGATAGTGTAAAGACTGGAATTACGCGAGCCAGACATAAGGTCGTTTCCTTGTAGATCACGAATGAAACAAGTTTTCTCCCTGAAAGCAACCTCCAAATCTCCATCACAAAACTGACCTACTGAAAACAGATTGTGACCGAGGCCTTCCACATAATAAACCCTGCTAATTTCGATGTTCCCATTGATATAGTCTCCGTAGCCCATGATAGCTGCGAAGTGATCATTCCCGAATCTGACAGTGCCAATGAACTTTGCAATAAAGTTTGATAACAGTTTAAGGTTGCATGTCATGTGTCGGGAACATCTGCTATCAACAATCCAGAGAATGATCTGTATCACCTGCATTACCACAAGACGACACAGATGGAATAGAAGTAGATGTGGAACCCGAAATGTTAGCGGGTTCCAAAGCAGTTATAGTAGTACATACACACACACAATAGCTTAGGTATCCATTTAAATCCTAGTGTGTTATATATCCATTTCTGCCATCTCCACTAGTATTTGCTTTAGTCTTAGTGAATGCACTAGGTGGTACTACATTCCTAGGAGGTGAAATGGAGCTACGGGACAGCAAAGATTTCTTAGAATCTAAAGAGGGCGGTTCTCCCAAGCACAGACTTAGAAAGATTAGTGGGCTAGAGGTATTCCGGTTCTTAGGATTCCTTAAACGAGAGATGATAGCTTTAGCAACACATTTATCATGACAATCAGAATTCATACTTTTACGACAAATAACACAAGGTGCATCAGACTGAATATCAAAAGTGCTTAAGGTTTAGCATTCGTTACATCACTATTTCTATTACATTTGCAGACGATATCTATAGTGGAAGCAACTGAGTCTTATTCATAGTCCTAGGGTGTTCTTCTACTTTAGCATTCCTGATTGATCTTTTCTTAGGTCGCAACTTCCTATTCTTCGATGTAGTGCTCCTAGGCTGTGAAGTGTGGACGTTTGGAAAAGACGCAACTATTCCTGTTTCAGTAGAAGGAAGCACGTTAGCAACTTGTGATTTGGCAGTAGGGATTCTAGGTTCACGATTACCTAGTGTTACTGGGGCTATTCTCTTAATCACGGTAGGCGGAAGTTGTTCATACTTTCCTAACATTTCTCTTAACTTGAAGATAGTGTGAATCATATCTTGATTTTCAGACCGAATATTTCCAGCAAAATGCATAACTTCTTTAGTGTGTGCAAGATAATGATCAAGTTCATTTGATGCTTCATCACGAGTCTTTTTGAGTAAATCAAATATGACACCATATTCCTTTTTAACTTTTACAAGTTCTTGTTCATATTTTGAGATTTTACACTTAAAAGACACGTTTTGATCATCCAATTGATCAATTTTTGGATCAGAGTTTGTTACGCAACTGGGCGATTTTGTGTTGAAAAGCAAGTTGTTGATCGGGAATATCTTTTTGACACCAATTAAGACGACGTATTGCATTTGAAAGTTCGTTTGACAATCGTTTATTTTCAACTGTTAAGGACTCGATCTGAAGCACATTATCATTGTTCTCAACATTTACCCAGGATCAAGTATCAGCAGAGATATAATCAAATGCATATGACAAAGAATTCAATAGCACAACATTATGGACATCAGCACAGATGACATCTTCCAAGACTCGATCAACATCTTTTCTCAACAGTTTCTTTTTACGTTTAGTGTTAGAAATAGTTGTTTCTGTTTTCTCAAAACGACCATCAATCCAAGTTCCTTATGAAAGTCCCTTTCCCAAGACAATGCACAACTTTTCAAATTTTTAACATTTGGTAAAAGATTTTTCTGAAAAATGTCTCTTTGTTCTCGCGCCAGAGGCGATTGAAAATGTTGAACTTTGATTTCAGAATGATATTCTATCTCATGTTGTAAAGTTTTGAGGTCAGCCATGAAAAGGTCAAAATATCTAAGTATTTTGCGATTTTCAGGTTTTGAGTTTACTTCACTGATGGAAGGTAAAGGACCATAAGTTTGTGCATAATCTGGTTTGGGATTAACATTAGAAGACTCAGACGTTTTTATGATAATCCTTGGTGTTTTAGAAGAATCCGTTGGTGTGACGAAAGTGACCGCTTTTGAATAGTTAAAAGGTTTGTTGTAAACAACATTTTCTATTTTGATCGACTCTCGTCTTCTGCATCTAATTCCTCTTGACGATGATATTCAACAACATTCATAACAGAATTATCAATTTTATATTCTGCAATGGAAACTTCAGGATTTGGTTTGAATGCTTTGGTTGAAAGCTTAGGTTTGTAATCAGCAAGATTCGGTCCATATCCATTTGGATTTGGTTTTAAAGTAAACTTTTCAATAGCTGTGACCGACTCGCCATGTTTGTAAACAACAGTTTTAAACTCTTTAAGTTTGTTTTGCAAGCCGATGATTTCTTCAAGATGATCATCTATTCGTTTCGTTGAATGCTTTTTGTATGCAGAGAACTGTTTTTGACAAGTTAACAACTCAGCCTTAGCTTTTTGATTTTCCAAGGTGAGAGCGTTAATTTGCTTTTTATGTTCATGTTTCAGTTGTTCTATTTCAGACAACAAAGCATTCTTCGAAGCGGCTAGATCACGCATCTGTCTCTCTAAATATTGTTCATTTTGATGAGATTTGGCAAAGGCTGCTTCAAAACCTTTTTCACGTTTTTCTTGAGTTTTGAAAAAGTTGAGTTGCTCTTTTGTAAACATTCAAAATCCCTGGTTAACAGTGCATTTTTGCTTTTCAAGTCTGGTGATTAATGGCATGACATTTTTCCACTATGGGTTGTTGGTCTTGTATTAAACGAGCAAAATCTGGATGAGGCAAAAGTTCGGGTGTTCAACGAGTCACAAACATGATCATTACTTAGATCCTCAAGTATAACCACGGAGTCAATTTGAGTATCAAGGGAACCCATAAGGTCATCTTGATCGTCAAATATAACTACGGGGTCTATTTGAAAATCGGCGGAATGAGATGTGGACGACTCATTTTGAACATTCTGAGCCTTGCCGGATTCAGATGTTGGCGGAGATATGAGATCAGAGATAAATATGGTTTGTTCGGGTACCTGAGACAAGCCATCAATGTCATACACTGGGCCTGTGTCACTCATGTGTAACTCATGCATATTAGCCATCAACATAACAGCTGCATTGGCCTGCAAGTCCTCCATATCATCATCAGAGTCTGCATTTGCCATAAAGCTCTGTTCTTTGTCTGTGAGAGTTCCACCAGCTTCATCCTTAAGAGCCAAAGAAGAGCCTCTTTGTGATAAGCACTGCCCCTAGTCCTAGGCTTTGGGCATGCATTAGCCAGATGTCCCTTCTCATTGCAGTTGTAGCATCGAAGACCATTCACCCATTTTGAGCATTTCCCTGTTCCACCACTGAGCTCTATTGTTATTCCTACCACACATTAAACCCTTGACCACCGCCCATCTGACGACCATAACCACGATTCTGAACTTCAACTCGTCCATTGTTCACAACAGCTTGATTCCTTGTGTTAGATGAGGAACGAATACGGTTGTTGGACTTGTTGGTATAACGGCTAAAGGCATTAGCAATCATAGCAAATCCTTGTTGCAGTGCTTCGAACGGATCAGATTCCTCATTAGCTTCACTGAAAAGTGCTTGAGCATTGTTGTTGTTGTATGGAACCAATTGAGTTTGTTGAGATTGAGGCTGTGAAGGATCATATGGTGTGATTGTAGCAGTTGGTTGAGTTTCTGGTTGAGGAGAATAACTGTTTTGAGCATATAAGGCAAGTTGTTGATTTTCCGGATGTGTCCGTGGAGCAATTTGAGCACGGAGAATCCTTTCCCTATCAACTTCCTTTTCATGAGGCTTCAAGTAATCGTACAACAATCCATATGTAGAATGATACATATTCTTCGCTTGACGGAGAAAAATGACAGACTTCTCCCATTCAGGACCAAGACTACTCAGGAACTTAGTATTCACTGCAATTCTTGGCATGATGATGTTGTGTTTATCCAAATCATTGATGATGTCTGGAAAACGATGATGATAAGACTCTAGTGTCTCTCCAGGTTCAATCATGAAGTGTTCATAAGCCAAGTAAATTTGGATTCCAAATCCTCCTGATTGAGTACAGATCCTTCCATAAGAAGATGAATATGATCCCACATTTCCTTTGCAGTCTTTTGAGCATCAACACTTCGAAGAATTGGGTTAGGTAATCCTAAGAGGATATATTGCATTGCAAGTTCATCAGCTTCATAGTGTAGAAGTTCCTCTGCATTCAGGTCGGCAACAGTAGCAATGTTGGATTGTTCATCTCTTGGTGGATTAGCATTTGGATCGGCGGGTACGATAACAGTAGGCATCTGAAATGGACCTTCCAAGATAACCTTCTTTAAGAACTTTCCATGTGGCTTCTTCAGATCACAAAACCGAAAGAACCTTATCACCCATTGATCGTAGTTTCCTGGAGTGAGCATTGGAGGTCTATCAAGTGATCCAGCCTCATGAATTGATTGTTGGCTGCTTAAAGCTTCACACATCTTTGCAAACCAAGTGGGTTCCTTCATAGTGTTCCTTGATGGATGTTGATTGAATTCGTTTGTGTAGGGTTGTACTTGAAGACTTGGTGGTGGTTGAACCATTTGAGGTTGTGGAATTGCAGCAAGTTGTGGAGTATGTTGTTGATTAAATTGTTGTTGATAAATTGCTTGTTGTTGATTCAATTGTTGATGTTGTGGAGTTAGTTGTTGTTGACGTTGAGAATAAGTGTAAGGGAAATAGTTAGAGTATGGTGGTTGTGACATGTTGAAAAACTTGTGTTGGTAAAAATGGATCTTTGTAGTCGAATGAACCTTTGTTGATGAAGTATCCTTAGGCGTAGTAATCACAATAAACCAAGTAGGACTTATGCGTAAAAACACCAAAGTTACGCGTAACAAGAAGGGTTACGCGTAGTTTTAGCTTACGCGTAAGTAGGGAAAAGACACTAAAGTTATGCGTAGACACAAAGGTAGGCGTAGAAACTAGCGTAGGATTACCTTAGCGTAAGACAGGCTTAGGCGTAAGATTAATCTTATGCGTAGGATTTCTACACGTAAGCTTTCTGCTTATGCGTAAGTTTTGGGTTTTGCCCAAATGATCTTTTACACTATCACAGTGCAAAAGATATCCAAAGTCGACGTATTTTCAGGCTTATCAAGCAAGAAGAAACACGAGTAAAAACACGAAAACGAAGATCAAACCAAGGAATAACTTACGCATAATATTAGGGTTTTGATACGCGTAAGATTACTCGTAAAAATGATTGTGCCCAAATTTGTTTCTAAACCAGATTTTTTTTATGGAATAGCTTCAATATCACCGAAATAACACAAAAGTGTGAAACTTGATGAATCAAAACGGCTAAACAGGTTACACGTAGAACGACACCCACGAACAAAAACAAGCTTAAAAACTTAGATCCACGCGTAAAGGTTGAAACTTTTTGCCAAAAACGAGTATTTTAACACCTTAAAACGTTGAAAGTACAAGAATCTTGGATTAAAAAGTGTAAAAAACGAGTTTTTAAGCGATCCAAATTGTTAACCACGTTTACGCGTAAGACCGAACAAAAAAACTTCAAAAACGAAAGTGTTAACCAAACTATTTGGTGATTGATACCACTGTTAGGTCACTAGATTTACAACACAAGCTTCAATGAAAGATATAGAGAGGCGATTGAACAAGATTCACACACACACACGATATAATAGAGACGGTTATGCGTAGAGTGTAATGAAGAGAATAACTTGAACAACCAACCCTCAAGTGAGGGTTTTACAAGAGTATTTATAGGCAAGGAGCTAGGGCAACACTCCCACTCCTTCCCTTTTCCTTAATGGACATGGGCCTAAGCTTATGGGCCTTCTACATAAGCTAGACCTTAAACAAACATAAAGGCCATAATAAGCTACCTATTACATATGAGTAACTAACACTTGAATAAAGGTTTAGGAGTGATTCCAACAGAGTTTCTTGAGATTGGTGCTGTGATGGATCATATGATGTAATTGTTGCAGTTGGTTGTGGAGGATTTGTGAAGACATTTTGCAAAGTAGGGAATTGAGGATAACACGTTTGAGCCCACAAAGCTAGAGATTGATTATCCGGAAGTGAAGGCGAAACAGGGAGTCCACGGATAATCCTTTCTTTGTCAACTTCCTTTTGGTGGGGCTTCTAATAGTCGTACAACAATCCATATCTAGCATGATGAAGATTCTTCGCTTGACGGATGAAAATGACATACTTTTCCCAATCAGGACCAAGACTACTAAGGAACTTAGTGTTGACTACAATTCTTGGCATAATGATGTTATGTTTTTCCAAGTCATTGATGATGTATGAGAATCGATGATGATATGACTCTAATGTCTCCCCTGGTTCAATCATGAAGTGTTCATATGCTAAGTAGATTTTGGATTCCATGTCTTCTTGATTGAGTTTAGTGCCTTCCATGAGAAGATGAATATGCTCCCACATTGCTTTAGCAGTCTTCTGAGCATCAACACTACGAAGTATCGGATTGGGTAATCCCAAAAGGATATATTGCATTGCAAGTTCATCAGATTCCATGTGTAGAAGTTGGTCAGTAGTGAGTTCATTAAGACTGACAACGTTGGTGACATCATCTCTTGGTGGATTAGCATTTGGATCTCCGGGTACAGTGACAGTAGGCATCTAAAAAGGACCTTCAAGGATGACCTTCTTCAAGAACTTTCCATGTGGCTTCTTTAGATCACAAAACCTAAAGAACCTTATCACCCATTGATCGTAGTTTCCAAGAGTGAGCATTGAAGGTCTATCAAGTGATCCAGCCTCATGAATGGATTGTTGGCTACTTAAAGCTTCACACATCTTTGCAAACCAAGACGGTTCCTTCATAGCATATTTGGATGGATGCTGATTTTGAAAGTTTGTGTAAGGTTGTACTTGAAGACTAGGTGGTGGTTGAATCATTTGTGGTGGAATTGCTCCTTGAGGAATTTGTTGATAGTATTGTTGTTGTTGCGTTAGTTGTTGTTGTTGTTGAGGATACATATGAGGAAAGTAGCTAGAGTATGGTTGTTGAGACATCTTGAAACTTGTGTTGATGATGGATCTTTGTAGTCGAATGAAACTTAGTTGATGAAGTAACCTTATGCGTAGAAAACCAGCTTATGCAAAGAAAACACCTTATGCGTAGAAAAACCAACCTTAAGCGTAGGAATAGAACTTACGCCTAGGAGTAGCTTACGCGTAGATTAGATGAAACCTTAGCTTAAGCGTAAACCAAAGGCTTAATAGTAAGAACCTTATGCGTAAGATTTCCTTAAGCGTAAGACAAGCTTATGCGTAGAAAATGCTTATGCGTAAGATGTGTACTCGTAAGCTTTTATGCTTAGGCGTAAAACTAGGGTTTTACCCAAAAATCCTTTACACTTATACCAGTGTAAAAGATATCCAAAGTCGAAGTGTTTTCAGGCTTATCCAAGCAAGAAAACACTGAGTAAACCAATAGAACTGAAGATCAAACCTTGAGTAGCTTACGCGTAGACTATGAATCCTTACGAGTAAAACTAGGGTTTTACTATGCGTAAGAATTGCCAACTTGCACCAAAAAACTGATTTTATGTCCAAAAGTGTTTCTAAACCAGATATTTGTGATGAAAAGGCTTTAATATCACTAAAATAACACAAAAGTGTGAAACTTGATGATCCAAAACTCTTATGCACCTTACGCGTAGAAATGACTACACGAATGTAACCAAGCTCAAAACTAATGAAATACACGTAAAGTTTCAAACTTTTTGCCAAAAACCTAAACTTTATCACCAAATAACCTTTAAAGTATAAGAATCTTGAGTTTTAAAGTGTAAAAATTTAGTTTTTAAAGTGTTTGAATGTTTGAATACCGAAACTTACGCGTAGACACAATACTTCAAAAACAAAACCGTTTCACCCAACTATTTGGCGAATGATACCACTGTTAGGTCACCATGTTTGTAACATAAGCATAAATGTATAAGAAATGAGATAAGAAAGATCGGATGAACACTTAAGCACAAACACACGAATGAATAGAAAAGGTTTAGGCGTAGGTTTTGTATAAAAGTGAACAACTAACTCTCAAATGAGAGTTACAAGACTATTTATAGGGGAAGGGAGCTAGGGCAACATATCTAGTCCCTTCCTTTCCTTATTGGGCTTTTGCATAGGCTCATGAGCTTTATACATGAGCCTTGCCTTAATTACTAACATAAAAGCCTTAATTAAGCTAACTATTACATATTGATTACTAACACTTGAGAAATGGTTTAGGAGTGATTCCAACAAAACTACACCTCATAAACCAAATATTATCATAAATAACACACACACTACAACCTCATGGGAGAGGTGGCGTGCGAACACAAGCCACAAGGCCACATGTCCTCTTCTAACACATTCCCTCTTACACTAACTCACCTCTTGTTCCCCACTAGATGAGATATCACCTCATTCTTATCTTGAACATGAAAAATGGATTAAGAACTCACCAAAAATCTCTCCTCCCTCTCCTTTAGCTGCTGTATAACCCCCCTCCTCCATCACCATCATCCACCTTAATTCATATAACTAGGTGTACACGAAAGTTGAAGGGGTTGATGAGCTCTACATAGTCCAAGTGTTAATTTGGTGATTCCATGGTTAGATTAAGAGTTATACAAGAGGGTAAGGGCTGAGATAAATGGGTATTTACAAAGTTCACATAAGGATTTACAAGACTTGGGTTGAATATTCAAGACAAGGATTAAAGACTAGAGGGGTTAAGGGTTGAATTGATCTTGTGGTTATAGTAACTTGTCATCCTAATCCTTGCAAGATTTGAGTTTATTCTCATGTTCATTCAATATGGTTGTAATAATATCTATAATTATTTGATGTAATTTGATATAAGTAGTATATGTAATATGGCTTGACAGATGTTGTACATGAGGTGTAACCATGAAAACAAGCTAAAACAAGTCCTAGGTAAGTTCTATGAACCTGAATTCTGCAACAGTCTCAAAGATTGATTAAACTGATCCTCTCAGTAAAATTTGAGGTTAATTCAATAATATAGGCTTGTAGAGCTATGTCTTCTGGTAGTAAATGAGAGCCAAAATGGCAAAACATGTCAAAATCAGCACACCGGATTTCATTTGAGAAAACCTCATGGTTTTGGTAATTTCTGAAAGTCGAGTCCGTTTTATGAAATGTAGCTAAGACATAAACTTGAAGTTTGGCAAAATCCTTGCATCAAAACAAGTTGTAGAACTCAACTTATGGCCATTTTGGCAGGACTGAATGTGCAGCCAAACTTTCTGCAATGAAATATAAGTAATTACTTGTAATTAGACTATTGATATAAGTAAAATTTGGACTTTGGACTTGATTAAGCTTGAGAAGCTATTAGAGGAAGTAAAAACTAAAACTTGGGCTTTTGAATCACTTAAAAAGGACTTGTGGTTAAAAAGTTACGCCTAGTTAATTGTTACTAGAGGTAAATATAGTGCTGGAACAAGAAAGCATGCTGAAACGATTTTAAAACGAGGTTTTGACCCTTTTCTAGTCCGAATCAGCAAAAGTGTACAGCACAAAAGTTGCTCAGAATGACGTTTTCTACATAAACTCGGGTGCACATCAGCAGAAAGTGAACAGAAAATGCTAAAAACTACAAAAACTAAACTGACATGTTGGTTACTAGAAAACAACCTTAGTTGAGAAACTTTAAGTGATATCTTGATTCATTGAGGCCAAAATGAAACCAAGGTTAAGCCAAGGTATTGTTTCAAGATATTTTAACTTAGATACATCCTAAAGAATGTCCTTGATTATTGTTTAACTTAGCCGCAGGACTAATATAAGTTTAATGACTTGAAACTTGTTTTTAAAACTTGGTTCATTGGATTAGATTTTGCTAGATTTTGATAAACTAAGTAAATGACCATATGGCATGTTAAACTATTTCACGACACACAACTTATATCATCATATCGTCACACAAGTCAATCAATAGTCTTTGACGAAACGCGACACATGTTTTATATAACATTTGTCTCGTAAAATACTTCACTTATAAATGACAAGTACAACAATAGTAAGGAATTTTATTATCATAAGAGACCTCCTCGGGGTGTAGTATCGACGAGTTGTGGATTTAAGACTTAAAGTGTCCTGGCTCCTCATACGTTCACTACATGACCTTTGATTTTGATAGCCCGAACGATGGTACGATGTTATTTATACAAGAGCTATAGGCCAAACAACACTTAAGGGATACTTTAACTTAAGGATTCATGTACAACATCATAAGCAAACAAACTACATATACTTGTACACTTATATCGTACACTATACTAAAACGCGAATACTATTCTTTCGTAGGTAATCGTTAAAGATCTTGTTCTTGCCATACTCTATTGTTGACATACATTATATCGTTACACTCCGCTGCTAATCACTACAGTGAGTTCATAGCCCCACTTTCTATTACTTAATTGTTTTACAAACCCTTGGGGGAGATACATGCTTTATTTTAAATCGAACACATTGCTTTCAAACTGTATGCTTATCTGATTGTTTTATTAGCACTAAGTTACTGCATTTACCAAACATAAGTCCCTAAATCATGAACCATTAATCACTAGAGAGTGTGAGCACGAATATTTTGAATAGATCTATTAGGATTGACGAATCCCGTTTATGTTGGCCCCGTTAAAGGCAAACAAACGCACTATATTTGAGTAACATTAGGTAAAAACGGCAATTTTACCTATTAGGGCTGGTACCAACAATTTCACCAATTAATATTGGAACACGTTAACGGCTTGGTTGCATGAGCTTAGTGAAATAAAAAAGCGGGCTCAAGTATCACATACTTGAGGCAGCCGTATCAAACAAAAGTGGGCTCAAGTATCACATACTTGAGGCAGCAGTATCAAACATAAGCGGGCTCGAGTATCATATACTTGATTTGGGCAACTGTTTGTGTGTATCAAGCATCATAAAGTGGACAAGCACGGATAATAATCAAGTTTTGTTTTCAAACCATTAGTGTGAGTCTAATTAACTCACACTACCAACATAATGTGTTCAACCATCAAACAAACTCTATGAATATCACTTAACCTTTGTGTTTACAGTTTTAAGATTGGTATCAGAGCTTTAATTATAGAGAAACGGGTCTAATTGAGACCTAAACTATAACTAGGATATCCCCGCCCTCCGAACCGGATGTGAGGGTATCCCCTCATCCGGCTCTCTGCAGGGGAATATCCACTCACTACTTCCCCTAATATCCTCCCTTTACCACATCATGGGGGTTTACAAGAGATCCTAGAGGGTCGCTCGGAAAGGCTGCTATACTATACCTTTTGACTTAACTCTACTCTAGTAGTCACTAGACTCACTATAGTAGTCCGTCTTTTACAATCAAAAACATTTTATAGCCTTCCGTTCTCCGTGCCTTCCATCCTCCAGACGATTATGTGACTTATAGGTAGTTTATGCTACACAAACATACTAGTATATTGATATATACACTCGACATATTTTCAATCATTTTAGCTAAACGATAGACTAAACATATTTGCGTATGCCTATTCTAAGGCATTGCGGCACAATCATATTTTCCCAATCATGTATCTACTCGTGCATTTTAGGATTACGAAACTTTATCCAAGACATTGTAACTGATTACAATGGTCTTTCCTACTTTCCAGACACTGTGAGATACAGTGGTCTCTATTACATTCTCAGACACTGTAAATCCTACAGTGGTCTCTATTACATTCTCCGACATTGTAAATCCTACAGTGGTCTCATTTATTTTTCAAGACATTGTGAGTTAGACAATGATCTCTCCATTATTTCTTAAGACATTGTGACTTACACAATGGTCAAATTTATTTCTCAAGACATTGTGAGTTACACAATGATCTCTCTATCATTTCGCAAGACATTGTGAGTTACACAATGATCTCTCCATCATTTCTCAAGACATTGTGAGTTACACAATGGTCTAATTTACTTCACATACATTGTAAGTTACACAAAGTCTCTTGAAATTATCTTATAAACCTTATATGATATTATTTTACATGAAACCCATCACAATCTATCAATTTCCTTAATGGAAATACAAGAAATGGTATTTCTAAAGGACAAACTGATTCATCATCTACAAAAGCTGAAGTTCAGCAACTTTCTCTACATTCATCAAAGTCCTATTTTGAAACCTTCATTGTTAAAAGGCCCGTGAAGCTAGCCAAGTATGGACTATTTTAGAATTACTTAAAGACTTCCTTTCCACACGTATCTACCCATACTATCTTCTATGCAATGGAATGTGAAAACATAGGTTACAAGTCTTGTATAGCCAGGACTTGCAACTGAATGGTTTGATATCGCCTTTGCCTTGTGGATATTTTCTCAAAAGCTATGGACATATCACGAGTATACCTAATTTAGGTATTTGTAAAATTTATCGAACCTCGGCTAAATATAGTCTAGTCACCTATATTTAACCTAGGGACAGTGGAACATAGTCTAACTAACTCTGTTCGACCTAAATTTTTCAAACACTGAGAATAGTTATACAAGGGTTATATTCAAGTTAATTTCCTACTTAAACTCGATAAACCTCCAAAATTCATTAAAAAGATCTAGAGACACGATAGTATCTTACCACTCAGCGAGATCTTAACACATATTTATACTACCTAATTTCAATCTTGAAAGTTTTCGTTTATGAGATAATCCTAACTACTATCTTAGGATAGTCATCAAATCTTCTTGTCGTTTCTTAGAAGTACTAGCCTGATTAGGTTTCAAGGCTATAATTCCGCCATATTCCTTTACAATGTACTTATGATTTTAAAGCAAACTTGACATCTCTACCTAAGAATAATGGTAAGCGTACACTACACTAATCTAATCGTCAACATATCACGTCATTATCTAAACCCCATTATAAGTTAGTATGTAAAGCTTCACAGTATCACGTTTCTTTCAAACACTAGTAGACATAAAACGACATAGCCTTCATCCCGAAACCACCTAAGACATGATCAACTTTGGAAATGGTTTGGATAACCACTTGCCACTAGCAAGACTTTCCTACAACGACAATTATCATATCATTACAAACCATTTCACATCAACAATATCTTACACCTTTGATTAACAACAGTTACCCTAACAACAACAAAAACTATTCCATTTGAGGCACTATATAGACGAAAGTGTCAGTCAACCATTTGCTGGACTAAGGTGTTCAGAGATCACCCACGAAAAAACTAATGAAACCATACAAACACAAATTAGGCTGTATGCCGCACACTATCGCCAGAAATGAAAATTTCATAGATGTAAGGCATTAAAATTTAACAAAAACTCCATGTTAGAAATTAAGATTTTGTTGAAAGCCTTGATACAATAAAATATGATTCGTTTTGAGAACCGGGAAAAGCCAAATTTGAGGTATATTGGACTCTGTAAGATTTTAACAAAACCCATTAGATTATCAACTTAAGCCACCACCAAAAACTTAGAATGGTACATAACATATTCTATGACAAGAAACTTGAGAACGCAAAGATTAGAATTCGGCGCATACACCCACATTTTCCTAGACACTTCAACATCGGATAACACACACTGAATTCCGGGGATGGAATTTCCTTAAGGGTTAGAGACTATAGCAACCCGTAATTTTTCATAAGGTAAAATGACTGTTTTACCCTTTGAATTTTTAAAGTTGACCTTTGACTTTGACTTTTGACTATTTGACTTTTACCGTAACGTAAAAGCAAATACGATAACCGGTAGTAACTGGTAATGTTTCTTGTGACCAACACAAGACTACGATAAGTCTAGGTGTTCAAAATACTCTACTTTCACCAATAGTCAAATTTTATATGAACTATTGCCACCTTGTTAGTTTTACGTAAATATTTTACTCTTTACGTAATACGCGTGCTCAAACCTACGTTATTAGGTTTTAACAACATAAATGCACCCCATTAGACTTATCACACTTTTAATATACTTAGTTGGAGTATATTGATATGTTTAGACATTTTTTGTAATTATTACATTTTTAAGTTACTCGGTTTTAAGTTTCGTAACTTAAGGGCTTAACATTAGTAATTACCGGGACCGAAGTACACCTCATAAACCAAATATTATCATAAATAACACACACACTACCACCTCATGGGAGAGGTGGCGTGCGAACACAAGCCACAAGGCCACATGTCCTCTTCTAACACATTCCCTCTTACACTAACTCACCTCTTGTTCCCCACTAGATGAGATATCACCTCATTCTTATCTTGAACATGAAAAATGGATTAAGAACTCACCAAAAATCTCTCCTCCCTCTCCTTTAGCTGCTGTATAACCCCCCTCCTCCATCACCATCATCCACCTTAATTCATATAACTAGGTGTACACGAAAGTTGAAGGGGTTGATGAGCTCTACATAGTCCAAGTGTTGATTTGGTGATTCCATGGATAGATTAAGAGTTATACAAAAGGTTAAGGGCTGATATAAATAGGTATTTACAATGTTCACATAAGGATTTACAAGACTTGGGCTGAAGATTCAAGACAAGGATTAAAGACTAGAGGGGTTAAGGGTTGAATCGTTCTTGTAGTACTAGTAACTTGTCATCCTAATCCTTGTAAGATTTGAGTTTATTCTAATATTCATTCAATATGGTTGTAATAATATCTATTATTATTTGATGTAATTTTATATAAGTAGTATATGTAATATGGCTTGACTAATGTTGTACATGAGGTGTGACCATGAAAACAAGCTAAAACAAGTCCTAGGTAAGTTCTATGAACCTGAATTCTGCAACAGTCTCAAAGATTGATTAAACTGATCATCTCAGTAAACTTTGAGGTTAATTCAATAAGATATGCTTGTAGATCTATGTCTTATGGTCGTTTCGCTAGGTGGCGCACCTCATAACTCATCCTGATGAGTAAATGAGAGCCAAAATGGCAAAACATGTCAAAATCTGCACACCAGATTTCATTTGGGAAAAGCTCATGGTTCTGGTCATTTCTGGAAGTCGAGTCAGTCTTATGAAATCTAGCTACGACATAAACTTGAAGTTTGGCCAAATCCGTACATCAAAACAAGTTGTAGAACTCAACTTATGGTCGTTTTGGCAGGACTGAATGTTCAGCCAAACTTTCTGCAATTTAATATAAGTAATTACTTGTAATTAGACTATTGATATAAGTAAACTTTAGACTTTGGACTTGATTAAGCTTGAGAAGTTGTTAGAGGAAGTAAAAAATAAAACTTGGGCTTTTGAATCACTTAAAAAGGACTTGTGGTTAAAAAGTTATGCCTAGTTAATTGTTACTAGAGGTAAATATAGTGTTGTAACAAGAAAGCATGCTGAAACAATTTTAAAACGAGGTTTTGACCCTTTTCTGGTCCGAATCAGCAAAAGTGTAAAGCACAAAAGTTGCTCAGAATGGCGTTTTCTACAAAAACTCGGGTGCACATCCGCAGAAAGTGAACAGAAAATGCTAAAAACTACAAAAACTAAACGGACATGTTGGTTACTAGAAAACAACCTTAGTTGAGAAACTTTAAGTGATATCTTGATTCATTGAGGCCAAAACGAAGCCAAGGTTAAGCCAAGGTATTGTTTCAAGATATTTTAACTTAGATACATCCTCAAGAATGTCCTTGATTATTGTTTGACTTAGCCGCACGGCTAATATAAGTTTAATGACCCGAAACTTGTTTTTAAAACTTGGTTCATTGGATTAGATTTTGCTAGACTTTGATAAACTAAGTAAATGACCATATGGCATGCTAAACTATTTCACGACACACAACTTATATCATCATATCGTCACACAAGTCAATCAGTAGTCTTTGACGAAACGCGACACATGTTTTATATAACATTTGTCTCGTCAAATACTTCACTTATAAATGACAAGTACAAAAATAGTAAGGAATTTCATTATCATAAGAGGCCTCTTCAGGGTGTATTATCGACGAGTTGTGGATTTACGACTTAAAGTGTCCTGGCTCCTCATACGTTCACTACCTGACCTTTGATTTTGATAGCCCGAACGATGGTACGATGTTATTTATACAAGGGCTACAGGCCAAACAACACTTAAGGGATACTTTAACTTAAGGATTAATGTACAACATCAGAAGCCAACGAACTACATATACTTGTACACTTATATCGTACACTATACTAAAACGCGAATACTATGCTTTCGTAGGTAATCGTTAAAGATCGTGGTCTTGCCATACTCTATTGTTGACATACATTATATCGTTACATTCCGCTGCTGATCACTACAGTGAGTTCATAGCCCCACTTTCTATTACTTAATTGTTTTACAAAACCTTGGGGGAGATACATGCTTTATTTTAAACCGAACACATTGCTTTCAAACTGTATGCTTATCTGATTGTTTTATTAGAACTAAGTTACCGCATTTGCCAAACATAATTCCGTAAATCAGGAAACATTAACCACTAGAGAGAGTGAGCACGAATATTGTGAATAGATCTACTGGGATTGACGAATCCCGTTTGTGTTGGCCCCGTTAAAGGCAAACAAACGTACTATATTTGAGTAACATTAGGTAAAAACGGCAATTTTACCTATTAGGGCTGGTACCAACAATTTCACCAATTAATATTGGAACACGTTAACGCCTTGGTTGAATTAGTTTAGTGAAATACAAAAGCGGGCTCAAGTATCATATACTTGAGGCAGCCGTATAAAAAAAAGTGGGCTCAAGTATCACATACTTGAGGCAGCCGTATCAAACAAAAGCGGGCTTGAGTATCATATACTTGAGGCAGCCGTACCAAGCATCAAAGCGGACAAAGCAATAATAGTTGTTTTGTTTTCAAACCATTGGTGTGAGTCTAATTAACTCACACTACCAACATAATGTGTTCAACCATCAAACAAACTCTATGAATTTCACTCAACCTTTGTGTTGACAGTTTTAAGCATGTATTTCAGGTCCATGATGTCGGAAGCTGGCACGGAGGGGCAAGGACTAAATCAAGAAGGCTATAATTATTTTATCATTCACAAAACATCAAAGACTTTATATTGATGTATTTTGTAAACAATGGAACCAACTGGGACCTATTTTGTAAACTCTGGTATATTTAAATAAATTGAATGATAAATCCTTTTTAAACGACTCCTTTAGAGATCGTTTTCTATTATTATGACTGTTGTGCCATCGAGAAATAACCAGTTTGAATTCCGTTGCGTATCACGAAGTTGGGGGTGTTACATGCTTGGCAAAGCACCCGATTGGGGTGGATACATAAACTAACTATCAAGGTTTCGGTGTCATGAGCTTAGTGCAACATTAATACTTTTCGTAAACATAATTGGAATACAATTTTCGTAGAAATCTTGTAGTCTACACTGCTTTAACATTCTTAAACCTATGAACTCACCAACGTTATGTTGACCTTTTAGCATGTACTTCTCAAGTGTTTCATTTCAGTTGCTTGGTTTGGCACATATGGAGCATATCTTAGAGTAGCATGTTGGGATTTCATTTTGACAGATATCGATGCATTACTTATCGTTCGATAGCAAAACAAAACTTCATTTCATTTTGTAAAACTCTTTGGCTATGTATCGTAAAATATTATTTCTTTGATCGAACGTGTACTTTTCAAACGACTCATGTAGAGGTCGTTCTTTATACTTGGTGACTTTGTGCTATGAAGTCACGCCCCTGGTTACCTTTCCGCTGCGACATTTTGGGGGCGTGACAATTAGTGGGTAGAATATGTAGATCAGCAGGTTTTATTGAATTGGATTGCAAATTTCTTCTTCAATTTTTTGTTTTCTTGGTTAAGGTATGCAGAGTAATGTTATGTAAAATGTGTAAAGATGGTTGCTTTTTAGTATGCAGATAACATATTTCTGCTTATATAATTTGATGTCATGGTAAGTGAAATTTATCTGATTCTCCTTTCTCCATAGTTACTTACACTCATTCTACTTATGTACTTGTTGTCATTGTAAGTTAAATTAGGTGATTCTCCTTTTTCCACAATTATTTACACCTTTGTTATTTTTTTTAGTATGTATCTAGGTTACTAAAAGTAAGGGGTTGCAGATAGAAGTTCACTAGGTTATGCTTGACCACTTAATCAGTTTGGTGCTTACTATGGCTTTCATTGAATAAAAATCATACGTAATATTGAAATTTTAGTGCAATATTTTGTTTAGTGATTAATGATTTCATACTAATTCAAATATACATATTTGCAGGCACGTTTACATGCGATGGAAACTTCATAACAACGCGATTTTTTAGATAAATGGTGCCTTTTTTACTTTTGTTTGCAAAAATGGGTCTTTATTTTTCTTCATCTAATGGGTCTTTTTTAGTTTTGCGGACCACTAGTCCTTTTATTTACTTTCTAAACTTTACAAATTTAGTCTTTAACTTATAAAACATGTTGTATATATTTTTTTCTTTCAAATCTTCATTATACTCTAGCTCATATTTATGATGTTGGTTGAGACTTAATAATTAATATAGGACAACCAATAAATTTATGCTACACCTCTTCTCACCTATAAAATCTTTTACACACATTCGTGCAATTAAAAGGAAAAATCATCGTATGTGGAAAATTACTCGTTGGGTGGATATAAAAAAAAGTTGAATGTTGATGTTTCTTATTGGAAGGCGTGGCATAGTAGACGGAAATATATAAAGACCATGTATGAAACATGGGAGAGAAACTTTAATATGTTACCAGAGTACATTGCAGCTTTGGAAGCTTCAAATCCTAATATCATTGTGTAGGGCTGTAAACTGTAACAATTCAGATTTTTCAGGTCATTATTTAACCACTTATCTCTATTATTTATTTTAATTTCGCGAAAATTAACTTTACGGGTAACCGGATAGGTTCACTTGCATACGTCGTTACATATACATTTACCTTGAACTGACTCTATAATATGATTAGTCTACATGTTTTAAGCATTTTACTTTCATTACATACATATTTTATATGTTATACTTTTATTTTACCATTTTTACAAAAACGTTGCAAGTTTTACATTTCTAGCTCAAACCCGTACGACATTATCCCTAATTGTACCCACCTAACACGAAAATTTACCAGAAAATAAACAACCCCCCCCCAACACACACACACTAGCTAAAATCCCACACCTCAAATAGGATAACCATTTGAGGTGTCATCCTTTTTGTGTGGTGTCCTTCATTTGCAAGAACTTAAGACAAGTTTCTTAAGTTACTTGCATGTACATCTTTACATGCATAACTAGATCTCATCGACACAACTCCATCACCTCTTCACCCTCTCATCTTGTGTCGTCCACTACACCACCACAAATACCCCTCTTGCTCTTTTAATTTTGCCAAATTCTTGATGTTAGGTTGAAGATCTTATGTTATAACTATTGTTCTTGGGGTTTGTTTTTTCATTAACACTATCAAACACCATCTCTATTGGGTTTAAGGGGTTTAGATCATCTAGTGTTTTTCTAGATTTATTTGGTTTTGGGTTATTAATACATTGGGTTGAAGAGCTAGTTGGTGGATCTTGGTTTTGTTGTTGTTTTCACCACCCTTTCTCCTTTGTAAGGAATCATCACAACAATCTTATATTCTATTGAAATAATCTTGTATTGTTTATAATCATATATTTATTTACTTAGATTTATTTGTATTATACATATTTCATACATTTATTTTAAAGGTGATACATTGTACTTGGTGAATCAAAACAAGAGAATATTAGAAAACATGATTTTCTAGCTAAACTTTAGGACTGTTTTGGATCAGTTTCAGAAATGTAATATTGTGTATAAATTTGTAACTTATGAATCATAGATAAAAATATAGGGTTTTAGGTCTATGTCTTAGCTTCATTTATACGGGTGGCTCGTCTCGTAACAATGCTCGATGATTTAACTAGAAAATAAATGGTGAAAGTTTCCAAAATTTGCGCACCAGATTTCAATCACTAACAGCTCCAAAGTTTCGTATAGAACCCACTGTTGGTTTAAAAAGAGTAAATGTGGGGGAAACTTTAACTTAAACTTGGCGATTTGAATCGAGTGAAACGGAGTTATAGATTGTAAACTAGAGTGGTTTTCGTGGGACTATTTTATGGAGTTAAAAATCAGCTTTGACATTTAAGGGTAAATTGGTAATTTCACACAGGCTAGGTAAATTTTAGAACTGTGGGGCCCACAAATCTAACTAGGAGTCTCAAATACCTTTCTATGGACGTAAAATCAGGGTCGTAGCCTTTTACAAAACTAGTCTTTGTCATGTTAAAAACCTTATAAACACTAATTACAAAGGCATAGTCGATATAAAAGCTTTATAAATTTCACTTGCATATTAACATGTATTATTCACAACCTAAGACGCATCATTATATTTATGTCGCTCCTAGGATTTTCTCAGCTTTTCGTAGTCTTATATATTTCATCACTTGTTATCGCTTTTCTAGAGGTGAGTTCATGGCCCCCATTTTACTAGTTTTGATATACATTGGGGTGAGAACATGCTCGTCTTACTTACACACATTATTTGTTTTATTGAAATACATTACTCACTTACTGAAATATATTACTCGTTTACATAGCACATGGTTAAACAAATTTCAATTACTTTCTTTCGGACACAAGTACTTAAACATTTATGTATCACCGAATTTATCACTTTTGTCGTGACAAATCCTTACAATCATGAACCATTTTATGAACTAACGGACTTGGTACACATCTTGAACTAACGGGCTTGGTATAATCTTGAGCTAACGGACTTGGTACGATCTTGAACTAACGCGACTTGGTACAATCTTGAACTAACGGACTAGGTACAAACTTGAACTAACAGTCTGGGATTTGATGTCATGATCTTAGTAAAATAATAACACTTTTTAGGAAACTGTATTTGTTACAGTAGTCACTAAAATCTTGTGGTCCGCACTTGATATTTACATTAAACCGATGCACTCACCAACCTTGTGTTGACACTTTTAGCATGTATTTTCCTCAACTTCGTAAGGCATTAACTTTGGATTTTTGCATTAGAGTCACACGACATGTTTTAAAGACTTTCATGCATTATATTTACCATTAGATAATGTTTTAAACAAAATTTATGTTTCATTTCACATTGGGACCTCTATTTTGTAAATCTGATATTACTTATAGAATGGTATCTTTTAAAAATGTCTCATTTAGAGGTCATTTTCTATGACTTGAACTTTGCGTTATGAAGTGCAACCCAATTACATTATCTTTCGCTTCAATATTTTGGGGGTGTTACATAAACTAACCGGACGGACACGAATAGAGTCTTGTTCATGTTCGTTCGTTTAATTTTAACCTGACACAAATGATTAAACGAACGAATTTTCTTGTTCATGTTAGTTTATTAAGAAAATGATTTGTTTACGTTAATTGTTCATTAAGACACTAAACGATCCCTAAACGAACATAAACGATCGAACAAAAATGAACGTAGAAAAAAACATAAATTTTTTTAAATTATGCTCAATATTTTGTTTTATAAGTGTAGTTTTGTTTAAATAAACCAGATTTGAAATTATACAAATAAAAGATATGATATACGAACATAAACAAATAAATGAACATAACTGAACGTTAATAAACACATAACCGGGCGTTCATGAATATAAATGAACAGACACGACTTTTGTTCGTGTACGTTCATTTTACTAAACGAATGTAAAATATTGTTCATGTTTGTTCATTTAATAAATAAACGAATATAAATGAACTTTTACCGAATGATTCATGAAATGTTTTTGGACCAGCTATTAATGCATTTCATTTATGTCTACCTATTATTTTTATTGATGGTGCTCATTTGAAGGGTTCTTACAGAGGGAAGCTACTTGTTACTGTAACGAAATTCTAACAATAATATATTGCCAATTGCTTATACCAGAGAGTATTAACAATGCACTAAGGCTGGAAGGCAAGATAGAGGTGCAATCACCTTACACATCAGCGCCACATCAGCTTTCTCTCTCATCTCTCTTCCACTCACTATCACCTTTATGCCGACAAAGGACTCTGATATGCGTAAACATGCATTCGGGGTCAAAGGAACTTCCTTTTCGTCGAGCAAGTTTTTCAACACCCTAGGTAGTGAACCTAATCGTTGTAGTGTAGTATTAGGGTAAGCATCGGGAATTGATATCTTTCTCTAGGGGAATAGGAATGCTAGTGAGAAATTACTACGCTAAGGTTGGGGTTGAGGAAGATTATTTTTTATCTTTTTTATGTTTTTTAGAAAATGGGAAGGTACAAATCTCGGGGTATTGGATTTGGGGGGTTGGTATTTCTACCGATTACTCTACTTATCTAATTATCTAATCTAAGGTGAGTGTAGTCTATGTCTATTGTTGTGTGCTCTTATGATTATTAAAAATGTATTTACTTAGATGCTATTACTCCCTAGTTATCTCCTATTGATGGTTGAATTTTCACATCCTTATTCTTAACGAGTTGTGTCTTCTAAGGTCGTAGGGTATGCGTTTATCCCTAACTCATTGAGACTACCTTTAGGTTATTCCCTACGAAATCTCTAGGATTCATAAACTAACTCTAAGGCTTTCATTGGATGTTTAGACTACAATAACTCTAGGTGATTATAAACTAATGTTCAAAAAGATTACTCAAGCATTAAAAACACAACGGATGACCTATCGCAATATTAGGTCAATCACAATTAAGATAAGAGACAACCAATTAATATTCAATCCCTAGGTTTCATAGATCTAAGCAAACACACAAGTAAATTAGCCGGACATGGAAAACATGCAAGCATACATACAAACAATTGAAGACATGATTGAATCAATGAAGTAAATCACTTATCTTGTTGTAAAATAGGGTATGGAACCCTAAGATACTGCCCAAGACAGCCTATGTTCGGTTTAGGTTTTACTCCACAAAACTACCTCTCTAAAATACTGAGAATTCGAATTCTATATATAGAGTTACAATATGAGACGGCGTCACTCTTTAATTGTGACGCCTTCGGGTCGCCGCCATTAGGGTTTTGTCTTGGCCACGTCAACTCTGTGACGGCGTTACCTTATGCTTGTGACGCAGTCGGCTTCAACCTCTGACGCCGTCGGGGTCCAAATCTAGGTCGTCTGAGTTGCGACGCCCTACTCTTTTAAACATGATGCCATCACTTGTAAAATAGCAATTTGCTCTCTGAGTCGTCTCAAGGTGTGTTGCGATGGCGTCGCAATTAATCCGTGATGCCGTCCCCTTCAGCTTCAGCAGCTTGGGTGTCTCGATTCTTGACTTTGGCCATTTTCTTCGTATATTCGCGCCTTTTCGTCCGAATAAGTGTCATTCCAGCAATTTGCCTTCAAGAGACCTAAAAAGTGAAAAGGAACGATATTAAGTAGTAACGGATACAAAAGTGATCAATTAAGGGCTTAAATGACCCCTCAAAAGTGTACCTTTTAAATCCTTATCAAATATCCCTACACTTGGTATTTGCTTGTCCTCAAGAAAATGTGCTTTTAGCTAATTAATTTATAAGTTAGGGGTCATGAAGCATTAGTTTAGAACAATTCACAACACGTATAAGCCCCGCAAAAGTCATAACAAGCACGGAAATTACATACTAGCACCTCACAAGTGGTGTTTGGATACTCTCATCTCTCGGGTATGAAATATATCAAGTTAGAAATGGAAGATAAACACTCATTAGCCGGTCCTAGTACATAGATTACCATAGGCTTGAGACTAGATCAAACCTCCATCGCTTTGGCGTCAGCACCTAGGAAAAATTATCCAAGAGGTCTTTTAAAGGGTTGTGACGTTAGGCTTACGGTAGGGAAACAAAGGGTTTGGTGGGATAGGCGATTTAGTGGTGGCAAGTCAAAAATCTTTATGTTACAAGCATGAGAAGAATGGGGTTGCTAAGCAAAGACTCGACACTATAAACTCTAGATAACTTGAAACAAACGAACAAAAATTTAAAGATAGATGTAGGATGGTAGCCCGTATGTTTTTTTTTTTTTTTTTACACTCTATTTTTTTTCATACACTTTTACTCTACCATCCTCTACGATAACATCAAAATAATAGGGATTTATAGGCACATCCCTACACTTGATTTTTTATTACTCTAACACTAATTTGACCCTAATTGAAAAGATCAAAACACTTGGAGTACATTATTATGCAAATAAAGGGAATTTTAATTTAACGTTCCTTCCCGTCATTTCATAAAATTTAACTTTTCCCATGAGTCCCAATCGTCCCAAAACTGTGTACAAAGGATATGACTCGACTTTAGCAACTTATACAAGCAATTAGATAATTGAACTAAGGGTTAAGTATGATAACAATAATGCACTAAAAGTGAGTGCATACAAGGTAGGCTAAGGCGATTTGGGTGTACATTTGGGGGGGGATTGTAAACAATGCTCTTCATTGATATTCCGGAAAACCGAAACATCACGAGAACCGCTAAAAGGATAGGCTCTGAGGGGTTAACTAGGGGTATCGTGTACTAAAGATGAGTACAACGCAAGGGTGTGGGAGAATTACTCAACCGATGTGGAAGAAGTAATTATAATACAGGTATCAAACAAGGGTTATCATAATGCCTCTAATCATTTAGTTATTCCTAACTACACAAGTGTAGTCTCACTAGCGATCTCGGAATGCATCACAAAACAAGTTCTAGAATCTATTATACTACTGGTACACTCTCGAAGCATTAAAGTGGAATGCTTTAATTCCTACAAATCTAAGGGCGATCCTCACATTTTGGGTGGAATTTAAGTGGTAAAGGGTTTTGTGCTAATCATATAACTTCCTATCCATGAGACGCTTTATTAAGACTAATGTCCCACTCCTAAATTTCATGAAAAATTTTAAATTTGGTGCCAAAATTACCCTAACCGATATTTCTCATGGTTTATTACACAAATGAAATTGGACAAGGCAAATAGTCAAGGATAAGCATAGTTTCAAAGTTTCCGTTTTATTTTCCCTCCCTACACTTAAACTGAACATTGTCCCCAATGTTCCCCGAAAGTATCAAAGTTATGATAATGGAAGATAATTAAATACGAAAGAAACTAGTACTCCCCTGATTAGCTTGGTAGGATCCGTGTGAAGTAGTGGTAAAATCTTTCTTCAAGAAGAATGTATTCGTGAAAAGCTCCTTCCAATCTTATGTATTTTCTTCTTGATAAATAAAACCTGCGCACTTGAAGAAAACAAACGAAACCTTCGCGTAAAATCGGCGGTATATATATGAATCTACTAAACTAGGATATAATGCTTGTGGAATGGATGTTTACAGATTTTTTGGAAAATTAAGACCTGGAAGATTCCAAAAAATTAATAAGTAGCTCAGAAAACGAGAAAAAGTTAGAAGTTGTTTCTACTCCTCCTGATGCCGTCAGGTTGCGACCCTGACGCCGTCAAGTTATCCTAACAGAAACTGGTCTGCGATTTTCTAGAAAAAATTCTGGAAAATGTATATCTTTAGAATCTGGAAAAATTTCTGCAAAACATCCATTATGACTCGATACAAGCATTTGACTCGAACAAACACACATGTATATCTTTTTAATAATCGTAATTCTCATGTTCACGTTTTTGTTTGAAAACCTGTGTAATCCTCCCTACACTTATCCTTTTTGTAAAATACCTTTATATGTAATTAAGACGAGGTTAAAAACAAAATAAAGCATTTTTACAAATTTAAACATGAGAATAAACAATCAATAAAAGATATACGACACACAAACAAGTAAACAATTATGCATGGGTTTCCTCCCACGAAGCGCTTTTCTTTATTTATGAGTCTTGTAGCTAGACTCGAAGTTGTGCCCGACCACTTGCTGCAGCTCAAACTGCACAGGGAGAGGACTGGAAGGCCACTGTCACCTGTTTTGGATGTGGAAAGAAGGGGCACTTCAAGAATGAGTGCCGAGAGCCGTGGATGAGAGGAAATCCCGGTAATGTAGGAGGATTTGTTAACTGAGGTGTGGGAGGTAATGGCTTAAACCCTGTGAAGCGTGAGGTTGTGCAGAACCAGGGAAACCATGGTGCTAGGAATCAGTAGAGAGACATGGGAACAGCATGTGTGTATGCTATTGGGAAGGAAGCTGGTGAGGACCCTAACGTAGTTACGGGTACGCGTTCCTTCAATAATCGCTATGCTTCCATACTGTTTGATACTGGTGCGGATATGAGTTTTGTATCCACCAATTTTATACCATTACTAGGAATCTCCCAAACACCTCTAGGGTTTAGTTACGATGTGGAATTAGAAAATGGAAATAGGGAGAAGATAGACACCGTAGTCCGAGGTTGTACCTTAAGTTTCCTAGACCGCCCGTTTAGCATAGACCTATTGCCAGTTACCTTGGGAAGTTTTGATGTCATTATCGGAATGGATTGGTTGTCGAAGAACGGTGCACACATCATCTGCGATGAGAAGATCGTGCGTGTACCGTATGGCAGAAAAGTTCTGAGCATACAAGGAGATCAGAGCGACTGTGGAAGTCCTTCCCGGTTGAGCATCATCTCTTATATCAAGGCCCAAAAGTACATCGATAGAGGAGGTTGTATTTTCTTGGCTTGAATTTCTGAAAAGAAAAGCGAGGAGAAGAGTGAAAGACACCTTAATGATGTACCCGTCGTTAGAGAATTTCCATATGTGTTTCCCGACGATCTGCCAGGGATTCCACCTGTCCGACAAGTGGAATTTCCAAATAGAGTTGATACCCGGTGCTGCACCCGTAGCCCGGGCACCCTATCGACTTGCTCCAAGAGAATTGGAGGAACTGTCTAAACAGTTGGCAGAGTTGTCAAAGAAGGGATTCATTCGACCAAGTTCGTCACCATGGGGAGCACCAGTGTTGTTTGTGAAGAAGAAGGATGGATCGTTTCGGATGTGTATTGATTATAGGGAGTTGAATAAGTTGACGGTGAAGAACCGATATCCGTTACCTAGAATAGATGACCTATTCGACAAACTCCAAGGAGCTAGTGTCTTTTCTAAGATCGACTTACGATCTAGTTATCACCAGCTTAGAGTTCGAGAGGAGGATACCCCTAAGACGGCGTTTAGGACTCGTTATGAACACTATGAATTCCAAGTAATGTCGTTTGGTTTGACCAACGTGCCAACGGTTTTCATGGATCTCATGAACCGAGTATGTAAGCCATATCTGGATAAGTTTGTGATAGTATTCATAGAAGACATCTTGATATTCTCCAAGAGTAGTGAGGAGCACGAAGAGCATTTGAGGTTCATTTTAGGATTATTGAGAGAGGAGAAGCTGTATGCCAAGTTCTCTAAGTGTGAATTTTTGATACCGTCCATGCAATTCTTAGGTCACGTGATAGATAGTCGAGGTGTTCATGTAGACCCAGCTAAGATTGAGGCCATTAAGGAATGGGCATCTCCTAAGAACCCATCAAAAATCCGCCAGTTTCTAGGTTTAGCAGGCTATTATAGGAGATTCATTGAGGGATTTTCCAAAATAGCTAAGTCGTTGACCAAACTGACACAGAAGGACGTTAAGTATGAATGGGGAGAAAAGGAAGAAGAAGCATTCCAACTTCTGAAGGAGAAGTTGTGTAGTGTGCCCGTCCTAGCTTTGCCTGAAGGAAGCGAAGACTTTTTCGTGTACTGCGACGCTTCACATAAAGGCTTAGGTGATGTTTTGATGCAACGGGAGAAGGTGATTGCTTATGCATCCTGACAACTTAAGAAGCATGAGAAAAACTACACCACCCATGACCTTGAGTTAGGTGTTGTAGTGTTTGCCCTTAGAATCTGGAGACATTATCTGTATGGAACTAAGTGTGTAGTATTTACCGACCATAAGAGCTTGAAGCATATCTTGGATCAGAAGGAACTGAATATGAGACAACGTCGTTGGTTAGAATTGTTTAGTGATTATGACTGTGAGATTCGTTATCATCCTGGTAAGGCTAATGTTGTGGCTGATGCACTTAGTCGTAAGGAGAACATTCCACCATTGCTCGTTCGATCCCTAGGAATGACCATTGTTTCGCCTCTGCCATCTCAAATCTTCGCCGCCCAAGCTGAGGCATTGACGGAGGAGAACCGTCCTTACGAGAATCTTCATGGAATGGTAGAAAGTGAAAACGGCTTCTTGAAGCGTTCCGATGGAACCTTATGCTTCAAAGACAGAAGCTGGATACCATTTCATGGTGGAATTTGTGAGTTGATTATGCACGAGTCGCATAAATCAAAATACTCTATTCATCCCGGAGCCGATAAGATGTATCAGGACCTTAAGAAACTCTACTGGTGGCCTAACATGAAAGCCGACATAGCTCAGTATGTCAGTTGGTGCTTGACTTGTTCTAAGGTAAAGGCCGAACACCAGAAACCCTCAGGACTCTTAGTTCAACCCGAACTCCCAGAATGAAAATAGGAGCGAATCACCATGGACTTTATCACCAAATTACCAAGAACAGCTAGCGGCAATGATGCTATCTGGCTAATTGTTGATCGTTTAACTAAGTCTGCTCACTTCTTAGCCCTTAGCGAAATAGATAGTCTCGATAAGCTCGCTCGACTGTACCTTAAGGAGATAGTATCACGTCATGGAGTGCAAATATCTATCATTTCCGATCGAGATAGCCATTTTACATCCCACTTTTGGAGATCCTTACAGTCAGCGTTAGGAACAAACTTGGATATGAGCACTGCTTATCACTCTCAAACCGATGGTCAAAGCGAGAGAACCATTCAGACCTTAGAGGATATGCTTAGAGCCTGTGTTATCGATTTCGGCAAAGACTGGGAGAGACATCTCCCTTTGGCCGAATTCTCTTACAACAATAGTTATCATTCTAGCATTAAGGCCGCTCCATTTGAGGCACTGTATGGCCGAAAATGCCGTTCTCCTGTTTGTTGGGATAAAGTTGGCGAGAGTCAACTTACAGGTCCCGAACTTGTCCTAGAAACCACTGAGAAGATAGTTCAGATTCGTAACCGTTTGCAAACCGCTCGTGATAGACAAAAGAGTTATGCCGATAGGAGACGTAAACATTTAGAATTTCAGGTTGGAGATCATATTATGTTAAAGGTTTCTCCTTGGAAAGGAGTGATTCGATTTGAAAAGCGTGGAAAACTCAATCCCCGATATATTGGTCCCTTTCCAATCCTGGAAAGAATCGGACCGGTAGCATACCGCCTGGAGCTATCATCGGAATTGAGCAGTGTACACAATGTCTTTCATGTTAGTAATCTTAAGAAATGTCTTTCAGAGGAAAACATAGTTGTGCCCTTAAGAGATATTCGTATCGATGAGAAATTGAATTTCGTTGAGGAACCTATTGAGATTATGGATCGTGAGATTAAACGGCTGAAGAATAGCCGTATTCCAATTATCAAAGTTCGTTGGAACTCCCGACATGGACCGGAGTTCACTTGGGAACGTGAGGACGTTTTCCGTAGGAAGTATCGTAAACTTTTCATGACATCAAACAACTCGGAGTGAAACCCGGGACTGGTTTCTTCTGAGGCTGGGAGGCTGTGACAACTAGCAATTTAGAGAGTCTATTTTAGGTAACCGCATTACGTTAAACTAAACCGAGCTTTTGCCTTTAACACTATTTTTATCAACCGTGACTTGATTTTATATCGTCTATTGGTTTTTATGGCTTATTTCATTATTGAACGAGTTATCGTGTGAGTTTTAACTCTTTTTTGTAGGCACTATTCGATTCGGCACTAGAAAAGCCTAAAACGAGAAATATTGTAACTTTTAGACCGTAACTCGAAAATTTGCAAATAAATAGTCAAAACTTGTGGAAAAACATAAATAACGATATTAGAAAGTCGAATGAATGTCGTGTGTGACAACTCGTAATTTCAGGTCATTTTACAAACTTTAAAAGTTTCACTATTTCATCATTTATCGTAAACTACGTTTACGAGTATCAAATTCGCGTAACCTTAATGGTTTAGCTGTGAATTCATGAACATATCATCAAGGACATTTCATATAGACTAGATTTAGTCTACATAACATCAATAACATCATTTCATATCGGTTCATGCATGGTTTTGCATTTATTCATTAAACGTTTATTTTTCCTATTAAATAAACGCTATCGCGTAAACATTATTTTGAAACATTGATCCGACACTTCCAAAAATAATCTTAATATATTTTTATACTCATTTTTAGACTATAAAAATTATATTATCAATTTACCCGATGTTTTGAATTTATTTCGTATAGAAATTGTTATGTTTATATAATTACGACGGTTTTCGTAAATTCAACCCGATAAATATTTATTCACTCAATTTTGCAAGAAAGGTATTTTTATAATTTTTATGACCTCAATATATTTTATCTTGACCCGTTAAAATTTATTTTTATCTAACGCTACCCTAAATACTCAAATGTGTATACAATTCACCACAAGTCTTCAATTTACTTACATATAACTACACTTAAACATAATAAAAAAAAAAGTATTCAAAAGGTGACTAACACCCCTTTGTCGACAAGGGGGGTGAGTCATGTGTGTATTGTAAAATATCTACTATGTAAATGTATATCACTTCACATTTAACACATACACATCATAAGATCAAAGGTGAAAACATTTTCCTCTTCCTCTCTTCTCTCTAGAGCCGGCAACCACAAGGGACTAAGAAGAAATCATCATAAATTTTTCTAGACAAGGTTTTAACACTCTAGTCTCACTCTTTATTAAGGTTTTGCAATAAAAACCTTGGGTGATTAGGAAAATCCTTTGTCCATAAACCTCATCAAGTTACTAGTAAGCATCCATATTCATGTTTTTATTTCATATTCATTGTTATATTCATTTCATCATACTTGAGAAAACATGCAAGTCATATGAGGTTTATACCACTTTTCATTGATTTTAAGAGTTATATATATATTTGTCATCCTATAATTACTCCTTGTTATAAATCACTCTTGGTGATGTCTAGGAACCCATGACACCCTAAGAAGGTGTATGGTAGGATTAGAATAGCTTCGGAGTTGTTTTGAATTGGTTGGAATAGGTTTGGTGCGAGAAAAACTCATTTCGACAAGTTTTCTAAAGGGTCTGTCCTTATTTTGAAATTCTGGAATTTTCGACAGTAAGCAAAATATTTTGGGCTAGATATTTGGAAAATATACTTTAAAACGAAAACGTGGCCGCTTGAATGGGTTAAAACGGAGCTATAACGAAGAAGTTATGAATTTTTGAAGTTTGACGACGAAAACTATTTGTTCCAGAAAATTCAGCATGCTGTCTCGACTTTTTACGAGTCAAAAATGAGTCTTAAGCGTTATAAAATGTGTCGACTTATCAAAAATATATTAGTATATATTATTACGATTCCGAGGACATATAAAACGTAGAAAACGGACTTGTAACGATTAAATTACACGCGATTTAACAAAGTTGTCGTAACTTTATTATATAAGAAAAACTAATATATTTCTATTAGACACATACTACGGCAACGAGGGACCATGTTGAGGGTCGTTTTTAACAATGACGGAGTACTTTTTATAACATGATGTCTTCTAGTAAAAGTAAGTTCACCTAGACTATTTTCCAAAATGTCCAACCGTTCGTCAAGCGGAGTTGTAATGAATAATATACGGTCACTTAAATTTTGCCGAAAACCATTCTTAAACAATATTTTGGACAAAAGTACCATACTTTACTAATATTTTTCTCCATGATCGAGACCTCTAGGATGAAAACTTAAATGCTCAAACTTTGAGATAATGATACAAGCTTCCCAAAACAGTTGAGTTCGTTTTCTAACACTCGACGTGCACCATTTTACGACTAGCTTTTCGAGGCCATTTTAGTCACTTTCATGAAAATTTCAACAACATTATTTTAGGACGAAAAGTTATAATTTCACAATAAATCATTAAATGATTATCGTAAGATATCATTTCAACGTAAATACTTGTAAAGTATTTTATAACATGACGAGATGTCATAAACATATATTTCGACGATAAATTCTATTTGCAAAAGCGTACAAGTGGTATAGATTTCGTATGAGTTTGCATGCACGACATTACATCATAACTTATCATAGAGCATATCATTCATAATAGGTCACGTTCAGAGGTTGCGCCTCATTTCAGTTTTGCCATTACATCATCATTATCATTGCAACAGGTGAGTTTTCATAGCCCCAAATTATTCAAGTTTTTACTTTATTTCAAACCTACAGGGGAGAATACATTGCTCATCATTTTTATTATGATACCAAGTATATCAAATTCATTACATTGCTTAAGTTACCTCATGCAATTGAATGTCCCCATTATATAACATGAACCGTTAATTTCATAGAAGCGAGGGTAAGTGGATAGATCTATCGAGGGTGACTCCTCCATCCGGGTTGGTGGATTCCAACTGGTTAAACGGATGCATTTCATTTAATATCATTATTTGAGTTGTTTGGCAAACACTCTATTGGGACGAACATCATGATCAGTCTAGTTTCAGTGTCATGGACTTATAGCAATTGTATTATTTTTGTGACATCATTGTCATACAAACTTATACTTGTGGTAGTCGTATTATGCATATACATAAACTCTATGAACTCACTCAACCTTTGTGTTGACACTTTTAGCAATGTATTTTCAGGTAACTAAGGCTTTCACTTCATGGCATGCATGTGGACATATCATAGAGTCGCGGTGACGACGCGTCTCACATGGGATTTATATACTTTAAAAACATCGTTTGACTTGTATCAAACTTATTTTCCGCACATAGTAACTTTCATTTGGGACCTATCTTTGTAACTCTGAATGTTTTATTAAATCAAGCGATGTATTTTCCAAACGACACTTTAGGTCGTTCAATATAACTGTGATTGTGATGCTATGACAGTCAATCCCCAGGAATTCCATTCCGCTCCAAAACAGGTAATTTGGGGGTGTGACAGATTGGCATCAGAGCTTCGGTTATAGAGAACTAGGTTGCATCATTGACCCTAGACTATAACTACATCATCATAGTATCTCATCATTTCATCATAAGTGCATAGTCACTATACATGCGGTTTCATACGCACATTTTACGAGTTATTTACTTTCATTTCAAAATCGATTGTCACATAGATGCCTTCAAATACCCATCCCATCATACTCACATCACTTTGACATGGAGAATGCCCTGTCATTCCCTATTACAATTTTAACATTAGTTGACTCAACACCGATAACATCAGATGATGAGACTGAACCCTTTTAGGAGGACGAAGTTGCACCTACACCATCGCGATCACTATTGATTCACCGTAGGATCAGGACAATTTTTATCATTCGGTTGGGACAGATTATACCATTTGGTAGAACTTATAGGTTTAGTCCTAATGAACCTATTTTTTTTAACTCACCACAAGGATTTTCATTATCATCATTGTCATCATTTTCATCATCATTGTCATCTAGAGTACCATCCGTGTCATCACGTTTCATAGACACTACTCATACACCTGACTTGCAGCTTGGGAAGCGTGCATGATTTGACACACCATTATCATTTATCACTAAGACTATAGACACTACACCGTCTCATAGGTTTGAGGACTGTGAGATTTCTAGGGCTATTGCTGCTAGACCACCTACTACTCCTACACTTGAAACACGATTTGACCATCAACAGGAACAGATAATAGGTACCTTTCAATCTTATGTAATCTTTATCATTTATTATCTCCACGTTAATCACAACCTTTGTTCATTTCATTTTTTATTCCAATCGCCCAATTTTCAATCATTTCGCGATGATACCTCACTATCTTACTAGGGGTTAGGCCAAATTTATTCTTGACCAATTAGGAGACTATTACCATTCTATGAGGTTGCCCCGTGTATCCTACAAACCATTCAACAAATTATATTTCAAGTTATTTTGCTACCATTTCATGAAAGCATTTCATTTAATTTTATTTCAAGCTATTTTACACCATCTTAGAAACATTGTTTCATAAAGTTTTAAAACAAGTTGTTTCGTTACCACCCTATCAATTGGTTTTCAGTCATTTTATCAACGATTTAATATCATCATGCGAAACGATTTTCATGTTACTCTGAAAAATCATTGAGTCATTATCTTACAAAACAAAACGTTGAATACCATCTAAAACTTCGGAGGAACATAATACCATTTCAACAGAAACAAGCATCACATCGTTTGTCCTCGATTATACATGGCCTGATCACCTATGTATAATTTAGGAAGAATTATGTCATGAAAATAATCTTCACTCAAAAGCAAAGCTTTGTAATCAGATAAATTGTTGATAAACATTTCTTTTTTTTAACACTCTATAGAAGCCTACGCCATTCATCTCTCACTCAACCGATAGGTTAGAATTTGACGAGTGACCTTTTTAGAAAAGGCTTCTTATACCATCTATGAGGAGGATTCTTTGATACAAGAAAACAATGAAAGCATTCTAGGATTACCAACAAGGACTAGAAGTATATAGTAAGACGTTTCAAAACTCAACAAAAATCATAAGACATCACGAGACATTTCAAAACACTATTTTGGACTAGAAGCCAAATTATATCATTTCAAAAGTACTAGCTAGACCGAGTTACGAAATTTAGTACGAAGCGAATATATACTAAGCAACACTATAGGGAGAAACCAAGTCTTCTAACTGAGACTATAGAACATTTCACTAAACATGGCTTAAACAGTAGGTGAACTCCCCTTCAATGAGTTTTCTTTAAAGGAAAATTTGGTTAAACCAAGGTTATCGATATAAACTTCCTCTAAGACATTGTGTTCTCTAGAAATCCCGAGTAACCTCACTTCTATATCAAGAGATGCAACAGGTTTGAACATATCGAACAAACAATGACTCTCCATCTACAAGTGAAATTAGAACAAACATTCCTTGGTATAGTATAAACTGATATCTACTTTCTGGCTAGCATGATAACAATCTAAGTGATGAAATATTTTAGAAGCACTCAATATCGGAACAAATCTTGAAAATCAATCACTACACCACATCACTTAAAATATTTAAGGTTTTGTGACTTTACAACATAGAGCATGGAAACACTTCAATAATCAAACAATAAACATTTTAGTCATGGAGACTAAACACCTTAGGCAAGTAAGATTCCAGTAATGACATTCGCTATAACGAGAAACGCGAGGAATCACAATTGTTACCCATAATCTATTCCTTTCTATAGGGTCCTTTTCGACAGACTTAACATTTTGAAATTTGGCATGAGTCACGTGGTATCAATTCCAGTTGTACCTATTATAAGTTATTCGATTCACCTTAGGCTCCTGATAACCATTTCAACCTTCCCATGGAACCTTGGTTAGGACATGAGTATCACCTATTATCCTCAGCTCAATGGTTAGAGCGAGAGAACAATTCAAACGTTACAAGATATATTCAAGGCATGTGTGATTTTTCTATAAATGATTAGGCAAATCATTCTTCATCGAACAAATTGCTTTACAACAATAGTTAGCACATGAACATATTGACTACACCAATTGAGGCACTCTATGGTTGAGGTGTCAATCACTTACTCACGGGTCAAAACCAGGAAAGTTTAACTCACTAGTCCAAAAGTCATTCATGAAACAACAAAGTGATCGAACAGATCAAAAATCAGTTACAAGTAACAACATATAGCTAGATAAGCTATGTCGTTATACGACGCAAAATATTGGAAGTATGTGCCATAAGTCGCAAACCATTAGAAGTTCAAGTTGGCAAAAATATATGTTCAACGTCCCGTCTTGGAAAGGCGTGGTACGATTCAGAAAACACTGGACGACCCAATGCGACTCAAATATCCTCACCTTTCACCGATAACACCGTAGAACCTAACATGGACTGAATTCAGGGACTGAATTTCTTTTTGGTTGGGCGAATGTGACAACTCGTAATTTCAGGTCATTTTACAAACTTTAAAAGTTTCACTATTTCATCATTTATCGTAAACTACGTTTACGAGTATCAAATTCGCGTAACCTTAATGGTTTAGCTGCGAATTCATGAACATATCATCAAGGACATTTCATATAGACTAGATTTAGTCTACATAATATCAATAACATCATTTCATATCGGTTCATGCATGGTTTTGCATTTATTCATTAAACGTTTATTTTTCCTATTAAATAAACGCTATCGCGTAAACATTATTTTGAAACATTGATCCGACACTTCCAAAAATAATCTTAATATATTTTTATACTCATTTTTAGACTATAAAAATTATATTATCAATTTACCCGATGTTTTCAATTTATTTCGTATATAAATTGTTATGTTTATATAATTACGACGGTTTTCGTAAATTTAACCCGATAAATATTTATTCACTCAATTTTGCAAGAAAGGTATTTTTATAATTTTTATGACCTCAATATATTTTATCTTGACCCGTTAAAATTTATTTTTATCTAACGCTACCCTAAATACTCAAATGTGTATACAATTCACCACAAGTCTTCAATTTACTTACATATAACTACACTTAAACATAATAAAAAAAAAAGTATTCAAAAGGTGACTAACACCCCCTTGTCGACAAGGGGGGGTGAGTCATGTGTGTATTGTAAAATATCTACTATGTAAATGTATATCACTTCACATTTAACACATACACATCATAAGATCAAAGGTGAAAACATTTTCCTCTTCCTCTCTTCTCTCTAGAGCCGGCAACCACAAGGGACTAAGAAGGAATCATCATAAATTTTTCTAGACAAGGTTTTAACACTCTAGTCTCACTCTTTATTAAGGTTTTGAAATAAAAACCTTGGGTGATTAGGAAAATCCTTTGTCCATAAACCTCATCAAGTTACTAGTAAGCATCCATATTCATGTTTTTATTTCATATTCATTGTTATATTCATTTCATCATACTTTAGAAAACATGCAAGTCATATGATGTTTATACCACTTTTTCATTGATTTTAAGAGTTATATATATATTTGTCATCCTATAATTACTCCTTGTTATAAATCACTCTTGGTGATGTCTAGGAACCCATGACACCCTAAGAAGGTGTATGGTAGGATTAGAATAGCTTCGGAGTTGTTTTGAATTGGTTGGAATAGGTTTGGCGCGAGAAAAACTCATTTCGACAAGTTTTCTAAAGGGTCTGTCCTTATTTTGAAATTCTGGAATTTTCGACAGTAAGCAAAATATTTTGGGCTAGATATTTGGAAAATATACTTTAAAACGAAAACGTGGCCGCTTGAATGGGTTAAAACGGAGCTATAACGAAGAAGTTATGAATTTTTGAAGTTTGACGACGAAAACTATTTGTTCCAGAAAATTCAGCATGCTGTCTCGACTTTTTACGAGTCAAAAATGAGTCTTAAGCGTTATAAAATGTGTCGACCTATCAAAAATATATTAGTATATATTATTACGATTCCGAGGACATATAAAACGTAGAAAACGGACTTGTAACGATTAAATTACACGCGATTTAACAAAGTTGCCGTAACTTTATTATATAAGAAAAACTAATATATTTCTATTAGACACATACTACGGCAACGAGGGACCATGTTGAGGGTCGTTTTTAACAATGACGGAGTACTTTTTATAACATAATGTCTTCTAGTAAAAGTAAGTTCACCTAGACTATTTTCCAAAATGTCCAACTGTTCGTCAAGCGGAGTTGTAATGAATAATATACGGTCACTTAAATTTTGCCGAAAACCATTCTTAAACAATATTTTGGACAAAAGTACCATACTTTACTAATATTTTTCTCCATGATCGAGACCTCTAGGATGAAAACTTAAATGCTCAAACTTTGAGATAATGATACAAGCTTCCCAAAACAGTTGAGTTCGTTTCCTAACACTCGACGTGCACCATTTTACGACTAGCTTTTCGAGGCCATTTTAGTCACTTTCATGAAAATTTCAACAACATTATTTTAGGACGAAAAATTATAATTTCACAATAAATCATTAAATGATTATCGTAAGATATCATTTCAACGTGAATACTTGTAAAGTATTTTATAACATGACGAGATGTCATAAACATATATTTCGACGATAAATTCTATTTGCAAAAGCGTACAAGTGGTATAGATTTCCTATGAGTTTGCATGCACGACATTACATCATAACTTATCATATAGCATATCATTCATAATAGGTCACGTTCAGAGGTTGCGCCTCATTTCAGTATTGCCATTACATCATCATTATCATTGCAACAGGTGAGTTTTCATAGCCCCAAATTATTCAAGTTTTTACTTTATTTCAAACCTACGGGGGAGAATACATTGCACATCATTTTTATTACGATACCAAGTATATCAAATTCATTACATTGCTTAAGTTACCTCATGCCAATTGAATGTCCCCATTATATAACATGAACCGTTAATTTCATAGAAGCGAGGGTGAGTGGATAGATCTATCGAGGGTGACTCCTCCATCCGGGTTGGTGGATTCCAACTGGTTAAACGGATGCATTTCATTTAATATCATTATTTGAGTTGTTTGGCAAACACTCTGTTGGGGCGAACATCATGATCAGTCTAGTTTCGGTGTCATGGACTTATAGCAATTGTATCATTTTTGTGACATCATTGTCATACAAACTTATACTTGTGGTAGTCGTATTATGCATATACATAAACTCTATGAACTCACTCAACCTTTGTGTTGACACTTTTAGCAATGTATTTTCAGGTAACTAAGGCTTTCACTTCATGGCATGCATGTGGACATATCATAGAGTCGCGGTGACGACGCGTCTCACATGGGATTTATATACTTTAAAAACATCGTTTGACTTGTATCAAACTTATTTTCCGCACATAGTAACTTTCATTTGGGACCTATCTTTGTAACTCTGAATGTTTCATTAAATCAAACGATGTGTTTTCCAAACGACACTTTAGGTCGTTCAATATAATCTTGTGATTGTGATGCTATGACAGTCAATCCCCAGGAATTCCATTCCGCTCCAAAACAGGTATTTTGGGGGTGTGACATTGGCATCGAGCTTCAAGTTATAGAGAACTAGGTTGCATCATTGACCCTATACTATAACTACATCATCATAGTATCTCATCATTTCATCATAAGTGCATAGTCACTATTCATGCGGTTTCATACGCATTTTACGAAGTTATTTACTTTCATTTCAAAATCGATTGTCACATAGATGCCTTCAAATACCCATCCCATCATACTCACATCACTTTGACATGGAGAATGCCCTGTCATTCCCTATTACAATTTTAACATTAGTTGACTCAACACCGATAACATCAGATGATGAGACCCTTTTAGGAGGACAGTTGCACCTACACCATCGCGATCACTATTGATTCACCGTAGGATCAGGAAAAATTTTATCATTCGGTTGGGACAGATTATACCATTTGGTAGAACTTATAGGTTTAGTCCTAATGAACCTATTTTTTTAACTCACCACAAGGATTTTCATTATCATCATTGTCATCATTTTCATCATCATTGTCATCTAGAGTACCATCCGTGTCATCACGTTTCATAGACACTACTCATACACCTGACTTGCAGCTTGGGAAGCGTGCATGATTTGACACACCATTATCATTTATCACTAAGACTATAGACACTACACCGTCTCATAGGTTTGAGGACTGTGAGATTTATAGGGCTATTGCTGCTAGACCACCTACTACTCCTACACTTGAAACACGATTTGACCATCAACAGGAACAGATAATAGGTACCTGTCCATCTTATGTAATCTTTATCATTTATTATCTCCACGTTAATCACAACCTTTGTTCATTTCATTTTTTATTCCAATCGCCCAATTTTCAATCATTTCGCGATGATACCTCACTATCTTACAAGGGGTTAGGCCAACTTTATTCTTGACCAATTAGGAGACTATTACCATTCTATGAGGTTGCCCCGTGTATCCTACAAACCATTCAACAAATTATATTTCAAGTTATTTTGCTACCATTTCATGAAAGCATTTCATTTAATTTTATTTCGAGCTATTTTACACCATCTTAGAAACATTGTTTCATAAAGTTTTAAAACAAGTTGTTTCGTTACCACCCTATCAATTGGTTTTCAATCATTTTATCAACGATTTAATATCATCATGCGAAACGATTTTCATGTTACTCTGAAAAATCATTGAGTCATTATCTTACAAAACAAAACGTTGAATACCATCTAAAACTTCGGAGGAACATAATACCATTTCAACAGAAACAAGCATCACATCGTTTGTCCTTGATTATACATGGCCTGATCACCTATGTATAATTTAGGAAGAATTATGTCATGAAAACAATCTTCACTCAAAAGCAAAGCTTTGTAATCAGATAAATTGTTCATAAACATTTCTTTTTTTAACACTCTATAGAAGCCTACGCCATTCATCTCTCACTCAACCGATAGGTTAGAATTTGACGAGTGACCTTTTTAGGAAAGGCTTCTTATACCATCTATGAGGAGGATTCTTTGATACAAGAAAACAATGAAAGCATTCTAGGATTACCAACAAGGACTAGAAGTATATAGTAAGACGTTTCAAAACTCAACAAAAATCATAAGACATCACGAGACATTTCAAAACACTATTTTGGACTAGAAGCCAAATTATATCATTTCAAAAGTACTAGCTAGACCGAGTTACGAAATTTAGTACGAAGCGAATATACACTAAGCAACACTATAGGGAGAAACCAAGTCTTCTAACTGAGACTATAGAACATTTCACTAAACATGGCTTAAACAGTAGGTGAACTCCCCTTCAATGAGTTTTCTTTAAAGGAAAATTTGGTTAAACCAAGGTTATTGATATAAACTTCCTCTAAGACATTGTGTTCTCTAGAAATCCCGAGTAACCTCACTTCTATATCAAGAGATGCAACAGGTTTGAACATATCGAACAAACAATGACTCTCCATCTACAAGTGAAATTAGAACAAGCATTCCTTGGTATAGTATAAACCGATATCTACTTTCGGCTAGCATGATAACAATCTAAGTGATGAAATATTTTAGAAGCACTCAATATCGGAACAAATCTTGAAAATCAATCACTACACCACATCACTTAAAATATTTAAGGTTTTGTGACTTTACAACATAGAGCATGGAAACACTTCGATAATCAAACAATAAACATTTTAGTCATGGAGACTAAACACCTTAGGCAAGTAAAATTCCGAATGACATTCGCTAGAACTAGAAACGCGAGGAATCACAATTGTTACCCATAATCTATTCCTTTCTATAGGGTCCTTTTCGACAGACTTAACATTTTGAAATTTGGCATGAGTCACGTGGTATCAATTCCAGTTGTACCTATTATAAGCTATTCGATTCACCTTAGGCTCTTGATAACCATTTCAATCTTTCCATGGAACCTACTAGGACATGATTATCACCTATTATCCTCAGCTCAATGGTTAGAGCGAGAGAACAATTCAAACGTTACAAGATATATTCAAGGCATGTGTGATTTTTCTATAAATGATTAGGCAAATCATTCTTCATCGAACAAATTGCTTTACAACAATAGTTAGCACATGAACATATTGACTACACCAATTGAGGCACTCTATGGTTGAGGTGTCAATCACTTACTCACGGGTCAAAACCAGGAAAGTTTAACTCACTAGTCCATAAGTCATTCATGAAACAACAAAGTGTTCGAACAAATCAAAAATCAGTTACAAGTAACAACATATAGCTAGATAAGCTATGTCGTTATACGACGCAAAATATTGGAAGTATGTGCCATAAGTCGCAAACCATTAGAAGTTCAAGTTGGCAAAAATATATGTTCAACGTCCCGTCTTAGAAAGGCGTGGTACGATCAAAAACACCGGACGACCCAATGCGACTCAAATATCCTCACCTTTCACCGATAACACCGTAGAACCTAACATGGACTGAATTCAGGGACTGAATTTCTTTTTGGTTGGGCGAATGTGACAACTCGTAATTTCAGGTCATTTTACAAACTTTAAAAGTTTCACTATTTCATTATTTATCGTAAACTACGTTTACGAGTATCAAATTCGCGTAACCTTAATGGTTTAGCTGGGAATTCATGAACATATCATCAAGGACATTTCATATAGACTAGATTTAGTCTACATAACATCAATAACATCATTTCATATCGGTTCATGCATGGTTTTGCATTTATTCATTAAACGTTTATTTTCCTATTAAATAAACGCTATCGCGTAAACATTATTTTGAAACATTGATCCGACACTTCCAAAAATAATCTTAATATATTTTTATACTCATTTTTAGACTATAAAAATTATATTATCAATTTACCCGATGTTTTCAATTTATTTCGTATATAAATTGTTATGTTTATATAATTACGACGGTTTTCGTAAATTCAACCCGATAAATATTTATTCACTCAATTTTGCAAGAAAGGTATTTTTATAATTTTTATGACCTCAATATATTTTATCTTGACCCGTTAAAATTTATTTTTATCTAACGCTACCCTAAATACTGAAATGTGTATACAATTCACCACAAGTCTTCAATTTACTTACATATAACTACACTTAAACATAATTAAAAAAAAAAAGTATTCAAAAGGTGACTAACACCCCTTGTTGACAAGTGAGTCATGTGTGTATTGTAAAATATCTACTATGTAAATGTATATCACTTCACATTTAACACATACACATCATAAGATCAAAGGTGAAAACATTTTCCTCTTCCTCTCTTCTCTCTAGAGCTGGCAACCACAAGGGACTAAGAAGGAATCATCATAAATTTTTCTAGACAAGGTTTTAACACTCTAGTCTCACTCTTTATTAAGGTTTTGCAATAAAAGCCTTGGGTGATTAGGAAAATCCTTTGTCCATAAACCTCATCAAGTTACTAGTAAGCATCCATATTCATGTTTTTATTTCATATTCATTGTTATATTCATTTCATCATACTTGAGAAAACATGCAAGTCATATGATATTTATACCACTTTTTCATTGATTTTAAGAGTTATATATATATTTGTCATCCTATAATTACTCCTTGTTATAAATCACTCTTCGTGATGTCTAGGAACCCATGACACCCTAAGAAGGTGTATGGTAGGATTAGAATAGCTTCGGAGTTGTTTTGAATTGGTTGGAATAGGTTTGGCGCGAGAAAAACTCATTTCGACAAGTTTTCTAAAGGGTCTGTCCTTATTTTGAAATTCTGGAATTTTCGACAATAAGCAAAATATTTTGGGCTAGATATTTGGAAAATATACTTTAAAACGAAAACGTGTCCGTTTGAATGGGTTAAAACGAGCTATAACGAAGAAGTTATGAATTTTTGAAGTTTGACGACGAAAACTATTTGTTCCAGAAAATTCAGCATGCTGTCTCGACTTTTTACGAGTCAAAAATGAGTATTATTACGATTCCGAGGACATATAAAACGTAGAAAACGGACTTGTAACGATTAAATTACACGCGATTTAACAAAGTTGCCGTAACTTTATTATATAAGAAAAACTAATATATTTCTATTTGACACATACTACGGCAACGAGGGACCATGTTGAGGGTCGTTTTTAACAATGACGGAGTACTTTTTATAACATGATGTCTTCTAGTAAAAGTAAGTTCACCTAGACTATTTTCCAAAATGTCCAACTGTTCGTCAAGCGGAGTTGTAATGAATAATATAGGGTCACTTAAATTTTGCCGAAAACCATTCTTAAACAATATTTTGGACAAAAGTACCATACTTTACTAATATTTTTCTACATGATCGAGACCTCTAAGATGAAAACTTAAATGCTCAAACTTTGAGATAATGATACAAGCTTCCCAAAACAGTTGAGTTCGTTTCCTAACACTCGACGTGCACCATTTTACGACTAGCTTTTCGAGGCCATTTTAGTCACTTTCATGAAAATTTCAACAACATTATTTTAGGACGAAAAGTTATAATTTCACAATAAATCATTAAATGATTATCGTAAGATATCATTTCAACGTAAATACTTGTAAAGTATTTTATAACATGACGAGATGTCATAAACATATATTTCGACGATAAATTCTATTTGCAAAAGCGTACAAGTGGTATAGATTTCGTATGAGTTTGCATGCACGACATTACATCATAACTTATCATAGAGCATATCATTCATAATAGGTCACGTTCAGTGGTTGCGCCTCATTTCATATGCCATTACATCATCATTATCATTGCAAAAGGTGAGTTTTCATAGCCCCAAATTATTCAAGTTTTTACTTTATTTCAAACCTACGGGGGAGAATACATTGCACATCATTTTTATTACGATACCAAGTATATCAAATTCATTACATTGCTTAAGTTACCTCATGCCAATTGAATGTCCCCATTATATAACATGAACCGTTAATTTCATAGAAGCGAGGGTGAGTGGATAGATCTATCGAGGGTGACTCCTCCATCCGGGTTGGTGGATTCCAACTGGTTAAACTGATGCATTTCATTTAATATCATTATTTGAGTTGTTTGGCAAACACTCTTGATGAGTGTGTAAATACTCATCATTTTTGTACAAAATAAACTGCAAAATCATCTGAAAACACTCAGAAACATATCAAAATGATCAAAATATCACAAATCAGTGTTTTATGTGTTTTAAATGCAAAAATATCAAAATCAGATGAAAAACATATCAAATGTGCAAAAATTGCAGTTTTAGTCCCCCAAGTTTATAAAATTGTCAAAAATAGTCCCTGAGCCAAAATTTCAAAAGAAAAGTCACCAAAGGTCCTTTTAAAATCACAAATTGTCATATTTATTCCTTTGGTGGAAAATCTAAAAGTTTTGAGAAAATTACAGTTTAGTCCCTGAAAATCCAAAATTGGTCAAATTTAGTCCTTGGAAATTTTCAAAAATGTCAAACTAGACCTTGGTCTATTAAAGGTTGGCAACATTAGTCCTTGGATTACATCTTCATAATTTACATGTTTGGTCCCTGGGAATTGGAGCTTTACATCTTTGGTCCCTATGTTAATATTCCTAAACAAACCAAACGGATCCTACTTATACCCCAAGCCCAAAACACTAACCCCCCTTGGCCCAATCTTGTACCCGGTCCGTTTCCCACAACCCGACCAACCCAAACCCACAATTTAAACAAAACAAACCCGCCCCCTTTATACCTGTCTTCCCCGACAACTTGGTCTGCAACCATCCCCCCCTCCAGCCACCCTACTCTTTCTTGTTCCCCCCTCCTCCACCACAATCCAAATGCATTTAATGCACCTTTAACCTCTTCACTCAACCCTCAACTGCTTAATCCAAGTTTCCCGCCAAAACACAATGAATGGCCAAGATCAATTAAACTCATCCTATGGCCTCAAAAGCATGTGGGATTATCTCAGAACAGGAGAGAGAAGCACTTGGGGTATAAAAGAAGGAAGATAGAAGCAAGAAAGGAAGTAGTTAGTTTTATAAAAAATTCTTCTTATGTCGTTTTTTTTAGTTTAATTATAGTGTTGTAATTTCACTTCATTTGTATTTCCTTTAAGTTAAAATACCATTGTAAGCAACTTTTGAGTATCAAACTAATCTTTCATATAAGTTTCAATTTTGGGTTAACTGTTGAAATTTCTCAGCTCCAAAGTACATTATCCAAGTTTTTAGTAGCTTATTTTAAGCTTAAATAAGTTTACCTAAGTCCTTTATAAGGTTTTGACAAGCTTGTAATTCATTTTCAAGAAATTTTGTCTTTTGGTCAACAAAAGTCAACTAAGGGCCAAAAGTGAAATGGAAGCTGATATGGGATGTGCAGTGGTGTAATTGGGTTGGATTAGGTTCAATTAATGTAGTAATGGGTCTTGGTTTAGCCTGCAAATCAGTTGGAGATATGTAAGTGAGTCTCTCCTTTTCAATTTTTTTTAGTCCAATTTGCATTTTATGGTTATATGTGTATCTGTAGCCACAAGTGGTTTTTATGTGTTCAATAAGTTGTAACTAGGTAATTTATATTCAGTTTGATCATTGGTTCAAGTTTGATCACTAGTTAACTTGATTTTTAGTTCAAAACAGTAGGATTCAAGGGTGTTTGGCACTGCTGCTTTATCTGTCTTAGAGGCCTAAGCAGTTGAGAGAACCTCTTGGTTCGTGTTTGTTTGGTTGTCTTTGATTCCATTCTGTCTTACTTTTGTGCCTATAGCATGTCCAAAGTCAAAATGAGCTTGAAACTGTCCTTGTTTTCATGACTGTTGAAATCAGTCACAGTAATCAATCCACATAGGTTTAGAACTTGTTAAACAAGGTTGTTAAACTTTCATTTCATCAAATTATATCCTAATCAGTCCAACATTTGCATTCAAATCTCAAGAAAGTCAACCTCTATAACTGTTTTAGAAAGTCAAAAGTCATGTGAATGCCTGATTTTTGCAGATCTCACAGATGATGCACACTGTTCATTTTACTTAGTTAAGGTCTAAAATTTGGCACATTTGTAGTTTTCCAGGTGGTCTTCAAGACCCTTTATCTGTTTTGCCTTTAAGCTTATCTGATAAGCTTATAAATAAGCTCCAAAGTAGGTGCTCTGTCCACCTTTATTCTGCTTGGCAGAGTCTGTTCCATTTTGGTCAGTTTTTGTTTGATCAATATCTTCCTCATTAATAGTCCTTATTTGCTGAAACTTGGCACATTTGTTCCTTGCTTGGTTGACTTGAGTTCCTAATATCTGTTTTGCACTTAAGCCCTCCTGATAAGCAGTTGCAACCGCTAATCAGGGGTCATTAGGTATTTTGCTTAATAGATCAGTTGCTATAATCATTGGTAGAATGCTCATTAGTGGTTAGGGGTAGCTTTAAACAGTTGCCTTAGAGTAGTAATAGTGTATTTTAGCTTATGTAGTCAGTTGGTGTAGTTTAGTGCTTATTTGCTTTTTATAAAGTGCTTATTTCCTCTAGTTTACATAGCAGCCTTAGATTCTTCCACATAAGGCCAAGTTTTTACATTTTTCTCATCTTTAGAATAAGATTTTAGAATTTCCCTGAAGTTTTCATAATTTTTTGTCACTGTTCACTATTTTTCTTTATTAAATATAGTTTTTAATCATTTTAAAATAGCTTTTATTGCAATTAATTGAGAAAAAGTTCCAAAAAAATAATTTTTCAATTTTAATAGTTTAAGATAAATTTAAAAAGCATAAAAAAGATTTTTCCATATTTTTCTCCTTTTATTTGGTATTTTCCATAATTTTAATTAGTTTTAAATAGTTTAAAATTCCTAGAAAATAGAAAAATAATAAGAAAAATACAAAAATAGTTTTGAAAATTCTAGTTTGATATTTTAGATTTTTCCATTTCATAATTTTATTTTTCTAGCTTTATTTCCTATTTTCTTGTATTTTAGGTAATTATTTAATAGTTAAAAATAGTTTTTAATTAATAATAATTAGATAAATAGTTATAAAAATAATTTTCTTTTTCTATAAAAGTTTCTTTTATCATTAGGATTGTAAAAATGTATTTTTCATATTTTTAGGATCTATATTGTATAAGCTTCACTTTTTATTTTATATGCTTACTGAATTTTAATTTAAACGTAAGTTTTTAGTTTTAAGTTTTAAACGTTCATCATTTTAATTATAGTGATAGCGTTTATTTAATAGGTTTTATCTTTCTAATTTCCTTTAATTTTCATTTTAGCCCTTGTAGTTTATGTCCTTTTTCCGTAGTTATAATAATTCCAAATCTCCTTTTTCCGTTCAAATCTCGCGATCACTATACGTTTGATAATCCATTGCATAGCTCGCTGGGACATAACGACCTGGGGAGACCCTATACTCCTCGGATCTTCATTGAATTCGTGCTTGAGCAGTTTTAAGTCAAGTTACGGTCGCCATTCACAAGTGGCGGGCTTGTGTGATTTAGCTTGACTGTTCGCTGCGCTTCAAATTTTTGCGCCGCCATTGCTGGAGTCAGGTCGATAATCTTACGTCTAGCAGATTAGTGATTTGGATATTCACTCTTTGTTCATACCATCCATCTGTATATGTTTATATTTTCTTATCCAAAAACCCAAAAATATTCTTCTCATTCCTCTTATTAGTTGATTCTATTTCTCTTACCCTCTTTTACCGTTTAATTCTATTCTTCGTATCCTCTCAACCATTTGATTCTCTTCTTAATCCTCTATATGTTTAATTCCTATGTCGACATTCGTCAACTTCATCGTCGAGAAATGTGTGTGGCGGTGTGGAGGTCCTAGTTCAAGCGAATTTTGCAATTCGTGCGAATTATCCATCAAACATGCTTTTCAAAGTTATTTCGACCAACCGCCACAACACGAAATACATTCTAATCTTGACAAACCAGTTCAAACGTTGGAGCTACCCCAAGCACCCATCGAGGATTACGAGGACAACCTCTTTGAATCTAGAGCCCGTAATCTAATCGAACAAATTTATGTCGATGAAAAAAGGTCAAGAATTAGAATTGATTACGATGAACCCGTTCAAACACCGGTGACTAGCAAGCATGACTTGCCTAATCTTCACGTTTCTCAAGAACCAGAACCGGAGACCATAACGGAAGTGGTGGAAATTGCTAGCTCTCAGAGCACATTACTTGTCCCACCTCCCGATCTTTCAATGTTCTTCGAGACTTGATAGTCATTCGGATCACCATGTTGGTTTTGATGATTCTTTGGATAAACTGATTCCTCTTCATAACTATCAAATGCAATCGTTTATTCCTTGTGTCGGTTGTGGTGAGCCTCTTTTTGGTTCACCCTGTCGTTGGTGTACGTGTGTACAATGTGGTAATGATATTCATAACGGGAGTTGTTTGTTTTGTGGTTCGAGGAATTCATTTAATTATGATCCTAATCCGAACTCATTTAACGACTTCTCAAACTTTTCCAATTACCCACCACAGCCCGACTTATCTTCATATAACCAACATTACTGCTGTGAATTTTGTGGAGGTCCTCACCAAGGATTTGAGTGTCAATCCGGAAACACGTTTGTCTATGAACAGTTTTTCGGTGATGCTCGAACTTTGGTTATAACCAAAATCCATATGATTCACCAAATCGGACTCAACAGCTTTTATCATATGAGTACTGTGGAGGTCCCCACTTCAGCTCTGATTGTCAAATAGGGAACCCAGTTCCTTGTTGCAATCATGACTCTTACATGTTTGACAATCTCCAACCTCCACAGCACTATACGGTTCAAACTCCACCCGAGCCGTTGTCTCAAGAAATCTCCCAAGATTTTGAAACCGCAATGAAAACACTTGAGGATATGATGAGTAACTTTAAGAATCAAGTGAGTGGTGAAAAGACCATGGGAGAATTGCTTTCCGGCGAGAGGCCGCCAATCTAGGGAGGAATTATTAGTCCTAGAGCATGCGGCTCTAAAGGCGTTCCCAATTTCTTAAGGCAGCTCTATATGATGATGACGAGGAAGGTTTTTATCCTTTTAGAAATAATATTTCTCAACCTCCTCGGCCAGTTGATATCCCCAGTTGAGATTCCATCTCAAACAACTGCTATCACACCCGAAGCTCCCACTCACTCTCTTATTATGGGGGATGAGCATCTTAACACTGTTCCTGAAAAGGAACCGGACGAATTCATAAAGTCTAGTGTCGAGAGCCTTGTCCCAATCCCAAGAGAGTCACAGGGAATTCTCGAGCATTTGTGTGATATCCCTCCTCCTCTTGTCTTCCAAAATGATCATGTTGAGATGTTCTCCGATTCTGATGATGATTCATTGTCTTGTGGAGACATCGCTATGGAAGATTTACCTTCGAGCTAGTTAGCTTAGAAGAAGAGAATGATGAAGTTACGATCGAAATCAAAGATGAAGCTCTTCGAGCGACATTATTGAACGTCAGTCTTCTCATTTCTAAAATCGAGGCTTTCAAAGAGAAACCTATTTCATCTCCTATCCCCATTAAGGATAGTGACATTCTTTCCGATGATTCTATTCCAGAAATGAAAGCCTTCTGTTTTGATAATATGGGAGAGAAGATTAGTGGCAGTACCACTTTTCATTCTCATAATTCTCTCCCCGATCATGAATCATTTACTTTAGAGGAGTTCACCAGTGAACCCACTCATATCAATTCTGAATATGATTCATTCACCTTCGAGGAGTTCTCCTGTGAACTTACTCATATCATATCTCCGCCGGAGTATGATAATTTCTACTTTGATCTAGACATACCCATATTATGTCTTGATCAAGTAAGCTTAACTGAGGAGATTCACGAAACTATGAATTCTCCTATTGAGGATGAAGAGTTAGTCATGATTTCTATCATGATTTTCTTTCTTTTCTTCATATATTCTGTCACTTCTCCTGTTCTTCACTCGTTCGGGAGTGAGGACACTATCTTTGACCCCGGCATTTTCAGTTATCATTTGTGAGCCGGGTCTTTCTCTGTATATCTCGTCGGTGTGGAACTTTCGCGTGCTTCAATGTTTATCCAAACATCTTGAATGAAAGTCCGATGGAGATTGTTTCTTCCACTTTGCTTCCCCATGAACCAATTAATTCGGGGTCGAGTCAAGCTAGCGACTCGGGAATCAAAAACAATAGCACACTATATGGGTTTTCACCCATATTTCCGACTTCTTTCTATTTTCTACCACCCTAGTGTGGGGGGGTTGCCCCACATGTTGTGTATATATGCAAAAAAAAAAAAAAAAAAAAAATCCTTGCTAAATAATGGCCGTAGTATTTCCTTTTCGTTCTTTGTTTTCGCATAACGCCGGTACTTTGAATATTGAGGGCAATATTCATTTCTAAGTGTGGTGGGGATTCTCACGAATTTCATATGTATATGCCGCCCAATTCCCGTTTTTGGCCAAAATTTTTTTTGGAGTAAGTGTTTTGCACTTACTCATTTGGTTATCGATCCGCCTTGTCAGTAAGACAAAAGGATTGGCTAATCCTAGAGCAAACGGCTCTTGGTAAAGATTTCTCAAATCCGTTTATATGGCTTGCAATTTGCCCAAAATTGTATGGTATTCAACTCACCATATCCTAAAAAGTGAAGAGTTGGCTAGCCCCAAGGTTATGGCTTGTGGTAAAGGCAGTGGAAAATCCATAATTGGTATTCAACTCACCAAAGATAATTCTGATAATTTATCTAAGAGTTGGCTAGTCCGAAGGGGTACGCTACGGTAAAGACACATCAAATCCGTTATATGGTTTATGATTTGCCAATAAATCCGATGGTTATCGGTGTACCATGGTTCTTGCTTGAACTGAAACATTTGGCTACTCCAGAAGTAATGGCTTTTGGTAAAGAGATGAAATCCATTAAGTTTTCTCAAAAGATTGCTAGGGACTAGCAATAGTTTAGTGTGGGGGATTGATGAGTGTGTAAATACTCATTATTTTTGTACAAAATAAACTGCAAAATCATTCAAAACACTTTCGAAACATATCAAAATGATCAAAATATCACAAATCAGTGTTTTATGTGTTTTAAATTAAAAATATCAAAATCAGATGAAAAACATATCAAATTTGCAAAATTGCGTTTTAGTCCCCAAGTTTATAAAATTGTCAAAAATAGTCCTTGAGCCAAAATTTCAAAAGAAAAGTCACCAAAGGTCCTTTTAAAATCACAAATTGTCATATTTATTCCTTTGGTGGAAAATCTAAAAGTTTTGAGAAAATTACAGTTTAGTCCCTGAAAATCCAAAATTGGTCAAATTTAGTCCTTGGAAATTTTCAAAAATGTCAAACTAGACCTTGGTCTATTAAAGGTTGGCAACATTAGTCCTTGGATTACATCTTCATAATTTACATGTTTGGTCCCTGGGAATTGGAGCTTTACATCTTTGGTCCCTATGTTAATATTCCTAAACAAACCAAACGGATCCTACTTATACCCCAAGCCCAAAACACTAACCCCCCTTGGCCCAATCTTGTACCCGGTCCGTTTCCCACACCCCGACCAACCCAAACCCACAATTTAAACAAAACAAACCCGCCCCCTTTATACTGTCTTCCCGACAACTTGGTGCAGCAACCATCCCCTCCCGGCCACCCTACTCTTTCTTGTTCCCCCCCTCCTCCACCACAATCCAAATGCATTTAATGCACCTTTAACCTCTTCACTCAACCCTCAACTGCTTAATCCAAGTTTCCCGCCAAAACACAATGAATGGCCAAGATCAATTAAACTCATCCTATGGCCTCAAAAGCATGGGATTATCTCGAACAGAGAGAGAAGCACTTGGGGTATAAAAGAAGGAAGATAGAAGCAAGAAAGGAAGTAGTTAGTTTTATAAAAAATTCTTCTTATGTCGTTTTTTTTAGTTTAATTATAGTGTTGTAATTTCACTTCATTTGTATTTCCTTTAAGTTAAAATACCATTGTAAGCAACTTTTGAGTATCAAACTAATCTTTCATATAAGTTTCAATTTTGGGTTAACTGTTGAAATTTCTCAGCTCCAAAGTACATTATCCAAGTTTTTAGTAGCTTATTTTAAGCTTAAATAAGTTTACCTAAGTCCTTTATAAGGTTTTGACAAGCTTGTAATTCATTTTCAAGAAATTTTGTCTTTTGGTCAACAAAAGTCAACTAAGGGCCAAAAGTGAAATGGAAGCTGATATGGGATGTGCAGTGGTGTAATTGGGTTGGATTAGGTTCAATTAATGTAGTAATGGGTCTTGGTTTAGCCTGCAAATCAGTTGGAGATATGTAAGTGAGTCTCTCCTTTTCAATTTTTTAGTCCAATTTGCATTTTATGGTTATATGTGTATCTGTAGCCACAAGTGGTTTTTATGTGTTCAATAAGTTGTAACTAGGTAATTTATATTGATTTGATCATTGGTTCAAGTTTGATCACTAGTTAACTTGATTTTTAGTTCAAAAAACGGTAGGATTCAAGGGTGTTGGCTTGCCGCTTATGCTCTCTTAGAGGCCAAGCGGTTGAGAGAACCTCTTGGTTCGTGTTTGTTTGGTTGTCTTTGATTCCATTCTGTCTTACTTTTGTGCCTATAGCATGTCCAAAGTCAAAATGAGCTTGAAACTGTCCTTGTTTTCATGACTGTTGAAATCAGTCACTGATAATCAATCCACATAGGTTTAGAACTTGTTAAACAAGGTTGTTAAACTTTCATTTCATCAAATTATATCCTAATCAGTCCAACATTTGCATTCAAAACTCAAGATAGTCAACCTCTATAAGCTGCTTTTAGAAAGTCAAAAGTCATGTGAATGCTCGATTTTTGCAGATCTCACAGATGATGCACACTGTTCATTTTACTTAGTTAAGGTCTAAAATTTGGCACATTTGTAGTTTTCCAGGTGGTCTTCAAGACCCTTTATCTGTTTTGCCTTTAAGCTTATCTGATAAGCTTATAAATAAGCTCCAAAGTAGGTGCCTGTCCCACTTTATTCTTGCTTAGCCAGATCTGCTCCATTTTGGTCAGCTTTTTGTTTGATCAATATCTTCCTCATTAATAGTCCTTATTTGCTGAAACTTGGCACATTTGTTCCTTGCTTGGTTGACTTGAGTTCCTAATATCTGTTTTGCACTTAAGCCCTCCGATAAGCAGTTGCTTAATCAAGGTCAAATTGATTAGGTATTTTGCTTAATAGATCAGTTGCTATAATCATTGGTAGAATGCTCATTAGTGGTTAGGGGTAGCTTTAAACAGTTGCCTTAGGGTAGTAATAGTGTATTTTAGCTTATGTAGTCAGTTGGTGTAGTTTAGTGCTTATTTGCTTTTTATAAAGTGCTTATTTCCTCTAGTTTACATAGCGACCTTAGATTCTTCCACATAAGGCCAAGTTTTTACATTTTTCTCATCTTTAGAATAAGATTTTAGAATTTCCCTGAAGTTTTCATAATTTTTTGTCACTGTTCACTATTTTTCTTTATTAAATATAGTTTTTAATCATTTTAAAATAGCTTTTATTGCAATTAATTGAGAAAAAGTTCCAAAAAATAATTTTTCAATTTTAATAGTTTAAGATAAATATAAAAAGCATAAAAAGATTTTTCCATATTTTTCTCCTTTTATTTGGTATTTTCCATAATTTTAATTAGTTTTAAATAGTTTAAAATTCCTAGAAAATAGAAAAATAATAAGAAAAATACAAAAATAGTTTTGAAAATTCTAGTTTGATATTTTAGATTTTTCCATTTCATAATTTTATTTTTCTAGCTTTATTTCCTATTTTCTTGTATTTTAGGTAATTATTTAATAGTTAAAAATAGTTTTTAATTAATAATAATTAGATAAATAGTTATAAAATTAATTTTCTTTTTCTAAAAAGTTTCTTTTATCATTCGGATTGTAAAAATGTATTTTTCATATTTTTAGGATCTATATTGTATAAGTTTCACTTTTTATTTTATACGTTTACGGAATTTTAATTTAAACGTAAGTTTTTAGTTTTAAGTTTTAAACGTTCATCATTTTAAATATAGTGATAGCTTTTATTTAATAGGTTTTATCTTTCTAATTTCCTTTAATTTTCATTTTAGCCCTTGTAGTTTATGTCCTTTTTCCGTAGTTATAATAATTCCAAATCTCCTTTTTCCGTTCAAATCTCGCGATCACTATACGTTTGATAATCCATTGCATAGCTCGCTGGGACATAACGACCCGGGGAGACCCTATACTCCTCAGATCTTCATTGAATTCGTGCTTGAGCAGTTTTAAGCTGGTTACGGTCTGCCATTCACAAGTGGCAGGCTTGTGTGATTTAGCTTGACTGTTCTGCGCGCTTCATATTGGGGCGAACATCATGATCAGTCTAGTTTCGGTGTCATGGACTTATAGCAATTGTATCATTTTGTGACATCATTGTCATACAAACTTATACTTGTGGTAATCGTATTATGCATATACATAAACTCTATGAACTCACTCAACCTTTGTGTTGACACTTTTAGCTATGTATTTTCGTGTAACTAAGGCTTTCACGTCATGGCATGCATGTGGACATATCATAGAGTCAGCGGTGACGACGCCGTCTCACATGGGATTTATATACTTTAAAAACATCGTTTGACTTGTATCAAACTTATTTTCATACATAGTAACTTTCATTTGGGACCTATCTTTTGTAACTCTGAATGTTTTTATTAAATCAAGCGATGTATTTTCCAAACGACACTTTAGGTCGTTCAATATAACTGTGATTGTGATGCTATGACAGTCAATCCCCAGGAATTCCATTCCGCTCCAAAACAGGTAATTTGGGGGTGTGACATCGTGGGACACTCGGGGGACAATATATGAGCTCGGAAATGGGTAAACGGGATAGTTTACGAAAAATAATGACTTCGGACCCTCCTCTTTTGCTTAGGCCGGCGCCCCCCCCCCCCCTTCCCCCACAATTTTTATTTAGTCCTTTTCCCAAGTATTTAAACCCCCTCACCTCCTCATTTTACCTCTTCACTTTTTCTCACTAAAACACACACACCTTTCTCTCTCTAGCTCTCTCTCTCTCTCCTCAAAATAATTAAAACCCTAACCCTAACCACCCACCACCGCCGCCCCTTTCCGGCCAAATTCCGTCCACCCACCGGCGAGTGATATCTCACCTCTACCACCATCTTGTAGATCTTTTCATCCTCTTTCCATCCATATATAAAACTCTCACAAAAGCCTTCATTAACACCTCCAAATCTTCAAATTAAGATTTGTACTTTTAGGGTTGTCATCAAATATTGTAGATCGGGCTTGAATAAGGTAAATGGAACATGGGCCAAGCTTTTTTAAGCTTTAATAAGCCACGAATTACTCTAATTAAATTCGTATATGGGACGAATTTTGGGGTTTTGGTTTAAACATGGGATTAAATCTAATTAACACTTAAATAAACATGTAGCTAGTGTTTTAGAATTATGTGGTGTATCATATTGTTGGGTATTTGCATTTTAGGTTTATTTTTATGTTTTTGGTTAGAATAGATGTTGGGTTTGATGATTGGAGGTTGATTGATTATGTTTGGATGTATTGGAAGTGATTTGGTAGTGTTTGGTTGGGAAAATAGAGGTGTACGAGCCACATAGGGCTCGTACGTGAGCCTTGGCTTGCGTACGTGACCCTCAAGGACCAAGGGTCCGGGTTGAGTTGTCGTGGTAGCTTGTGAGTTTATGTTTTTGGTGTTTGGATGAGACGTGTGGAGCCGAAAAGCTTCTAGAGCTTCTTTGGTTCACGTGGTCTTAACCGTGACCATGTCATGACCATTAGGGCCATAACATTGGTTTCGGGTATATTTGGTTGATTGATTGGTTGGCGAGATTGATTTGAGTAGATTTGGGATTGAATTGCGCTATTATGACTTTTATTTGGACTTGATATATATAAATTGTCAACTTTGAGCAACGTCGGTGTTACTTTGACTTTTTAGTCAATAGTTGACCTCGACAACACCGTAACATGGACTTTAGTATAGTTTGGACTATTGATTGATTAAAAGCCGAGAAGTCATGACTCGTGCTTGTGGACTCGAAACAAATAATGATATGAAACTAATATTGGAATTTGACGAAATATATATATATATATATATATATATATATATATATATATATATATATATATATATATATATATATATATATATATATATATATATATATATATATATATATATATATATATATATATATATATATATATATATATATATATATGAAAATGCTAATAGACTATGAAACATAAATAATAAAAAGGTTTTCATACCAAAAATATCGATAACAAGACTTATCTTGTTATTTACGATTTTAAATAGAAACTAACGACTAAAAATGGAAATGTTGTATAATAAATAAGTAATTAATGTTTCGAGTACACGTTTATCGAAATATGCCAATTATGGGTATTTAATACTAGTTTCAAGTGTTTATTTACTTACGTTGTGTGCATGGGTTACGGATAACCTAACATTAATAGTGTTGATCCACGTGGGTAGCGGACTTATTAGGTTGACGAATCTAATAAGAGCCCGCTAGGTACGTCGGGTAATATTATTAATGGGTGAATTATCCTTATGACTCTTTAGGATGCGACTGATTTATGGGATAATAAGCGACACGAATAAATAATTGAGTTTATCGAGTTGACGAATTCGATAAGGTCTACTATTTATTCCGAAACTTATTGGACTATGGAGCTTATCGCTTAGATGTCTCATTGTGTTGCATTGAGTCACATATTGGTTGTTTGAGAGAATTCATAGCATCATACTGAGTCGATACACCCACATGAGGATACCAAACACTAGGATTAAATGGTGAAACGAGACATTTTTGGAAATAACGAAATGGAATACATTGGGGTAGATAACGTTGATTTTGGGAAATATATATATTAAAATTGGTTTACATTAATAGGTTGTGCCAAGTCGATAGTTGATGCGCCGTGATTACCTGTTATCTTCTACTAGTGTTTATTCGTACGTTGCTTGCTTGAGGTGAGTTTCATAGCCCCACTTTTATCTACGTTTTTAACTAAATTGGGGTGAGAATCATGCTACTATTTTTGGACCTTTAAAACTATTTGGATTTGCTTATGTGCTTGACTGTTTAGATAAGACGTGCGGTAGTTGTTGCCTTAGACTAGGTTAACCGTTGCCTAGCTAAGAATAGACTTCTACCTGGACCTAGTCTGGGGTTGGCAATTGTTCTAGATTTTGCCACGACAGTGCTGGACTAGAGTCGTGGGGCCCGAGTGATCCCTGGATGCGGGATATGGATTGTGATCCGGGTAGGATCGGTTGGTGATCCGGTTAGGATCGGTAGTGAACGGTGTTTATCTATCTTAGGTCTTGCATAGCAAATCAATTCCTACAGGTCCACTATGATTTTATTGAATTTAAACCTATGAATGCAACCACCAAATGTAAGTTGACCTTTTAGCATGTTTTCTCAGGTATTTGAATGATGTTTGGAATACGTGATCGGTGGAAGCTTGGCAAGGAGGCATGGTTCAAGGATCATATTTGACTCTGATAAATTATGGGGACCTATTTTATTAAATCATGTTTTGGGCCTAATATTTATACTTTTGGATTAATGTTTTAAATATTTAAATTTGGGATTGGTTTTGAATGAAAATGACTATCTTGTTTGCTATACTTGTGTGAGATACCAATCCAACAGTAACGCCCCGAAAACTTGATTAAGTCTTCCGCTGTACCGAGATTTGGGGGTGTTACACTAGCGGTAGCTAAGAATCCCCTACCTACTAGCAATGGGCATGTCGGGTCCTTATTCATGTCTAGCACATGGAAATCCGCAAAAAGAGTCAATTCTCCTACGTGTACCACCATGTCTTTTATTATCCCTATCGGATATGCAAAACTACCGTCCGCTAGACCTAAGATGGTTTTCGTTGGTTCTATTTTACCTAAGTTAAGGCTTCTATGGAGGGACAACGGAACAAGATTGATGCATGATCCTAAGTCGGCTAGAGCATCGAGAGGGTTGGAAGTTCCAAGCCTACACGGAAGAGTGAATAGCCCAGGATCGTCTAATTTCTTAAGTAAATTATTTTGCACAAACGCGGACCCATGTTTTCCAAGTTTTAGTTCTCGCTCATATTTTTCTTTTAAAGCATTATAATAAGGTGCATGAGCTAAGACTTCAAGAACCGGTTTTTCTTGATGGAGTTTCAAGTACTCCTCCTCTATATTAGGTTTGGGTTCTTGGTTTACGGGTTTCTCAAGAGTAGGTTGTACCAATGGTGCGGGGCCTTGGTACCTCATTTGGGATCGCTTGGAACCCTTGTTGATAGCATTTACCGAGTGAACTGTTGGGTGTGACGCGCATGGATGTGCACTCTCCCATGGTGAACAAGAACATGAAGTCGATGACATCGAATTCACTTTTGGGTTCTTTATAGTATCACTTGGGAGAGCTCCAATTTCCCGGTCATTGAAGGCTTTAAAGAGGGCGTCAAGCTTATTTGTCATCTCGTCTTTTCGTTGCTTGAAATCGGCTTCAAGCTTAGTCAATCGGGTATCTTGAAATGACATGAATCTAGACGCAATTGCCTCAAGACTAGTGGGGTTCCCGGTGTTTGGAGGGTTGAACCTATTAGGTGGACTAGATGAGCTTAGGGGTGGGTTTGAATTTTGGTTCCACTTAAGGTTAGGGTGATTCCTCCATGAGGGGTTATAGGAGTTTCCTAAGTTGTTTTGTTCGGCCTTGAAAGTGTACCACTTTTCTCCCGCTCCGTCAGTACGCATGTAGGCGTAGTCTGCAAAATCTTGTTCGGGGAGTCTTGTGCAATCACGAGTGTCGTGGGGACCACTACACAACTCACAAGGTAGAGTGATTTTGTTCACTTGATGCGAAGACTTAGGATTTTCGTAGGAGCTCATTAGGAATTTAACTTGATCTTCAAGCTCGAGCATCCTACGGTCAGAATATTGTGAGTCAATAGGAGGCAAGGAGATTGCCTTTACGGTTTTGGGAAACTCACGGGGGTCATTCCAACTTTCGTTGTCATAGAGGGAAAGGTCCTCTATTATACCCCACGATTCTTCCGCGGTGAGATCACTAAGTTTACCACCGGCCGCTTGGTCAATAGATCGCTTAGTGGGGAAGTTGACATGATCATAAAAGAGTTGGACTTGAAGCAAAGATCAATGCCGTGATGAGGGACTCTATGGAGTAAGTCCTTGAATCGAGTCTATGCTTCGTAGAGAGATTCACCTTGACATTGTTGGAACATCAAGATTTCATTCCTAAGCTTAGTAGTTCTCCCCGATGGGAAAAATTGAGCAAGGAAACGAGTAGTGAGATCATCCCAACTTGAGATGGAGCAATGGAAGTCGCTCAAGCCAATTACTAGCTTGTTCCCGTAGAGAGAATTGGAAGAGAGCCGCGTGGTCTCCCGAAAGTAGTAGCATCGAGGTCGATGGAATCGACGATTTTAAGGAAATCCTTAAGATGCTGATTAGGATCTTCGGAACGAAGTCTATGGAATGCACATCCGTTTTGCACCAACCGGATTGTGTCGGATCGAAGGGTCGTAGTTTGGGCTTGGTCGAGAAGCTCAATGGTGTTTCTATAGCCTAGGTGGCTTGGTCTTGAGTATTCACCAAGAGTACGGCCTCTTGGCGGGTCATTTGATAGTGGGTTGATGAGTAGTGGTTGATTATCACCTTCCATGATGAAAAGTGATGGGGTTACTAACAAAGGTCACGAAGAAGGGGGATAGACTACAAGGAAGCTAAAAATGGGAAAAATCTTACTTGATAGGAATCAAGCAAGGAAACCTAAACGAGGTAGAATCCTAACTAGCTATTCTATTCCCGGCAAAGTGGCGCAAAAACTTGATAACGCGTACAACGCGATTCGGGTCAAAGGAACTTCCTTTTCGTCGAGCAAGTTTTTCAACACCTGAGGCAGTGAACCTAATCGTTGTAGTGTAGTATTATGGTAAGCCTCTGAATTGATATCATTCTCTAGGGGAATAGGAATGCTAGTGAGAAATTACTACGCTAAGGTTGGGGTTGAGGAAGATTATTTTTTATCTTTTTTATGTTTTTTAGAAAATGGAAAGGTACGAATCTCGGGGTATTGGATTTGGGGGGTTGGTATTTCTACCGATTACTCTACTTATCTAATTATCTAATCTAAGGCGAGTTTAGTCTATGCCTATTGCTGTGTGCTCTTGTGATTATTAAAAATGTAATTACTTAGATGCTATTCCTCCCTAGTTATCTCCTATTGATGGTTGAATTGTCACATCCTTATTCTTAACGGGTTGTGTCTTCTAAGGTCGTAGGGTATGCGTTTATCCCTAACTCTTTGAGACTCCCTTAAGGTTATTGCCTACGAAATCTCTTGGATTCATAAACTAACTCTAAGGCTTTATTAAAAACACAACGGATGACCTATAGCAATACTAGGTCAATCACAATTAAGATAAGAGACAACCAATCAATATTCAATCCCTAGGTTTCATATATCTAAGCAAACACACAAGTAAATTAGCTGGACATGGAAAACATGCAAGCATACACACAAAAAATTGAAGACATGATTGAATCAATGAAGTAAATCACTTATCTTGTTGTAAAATAGGGTTGGAACCCTAAGATACTGCCCAAGACAGCCTAGGTTCGGTTTAGGTTTTACTCTACAAAACTACCTCTCTAAAATACTGAAAATTCAAATTCTATATATAGAGTTACAATATGCGGCGCCTCTTTAATTGTAACGTCGTCGGTCGCCGCCATTAGGGTTTCTCTTGGCCAAGTCAACTCTGACGGCCGTCACCTTATGCTTGTGACGCCATCGGCTTCAACCTCTGACCGGGGTCCAAATCTAGCGCCCGAGTTGCGATGCCCTACTCTTTTAAACCCGATGTCGCCACTTGTAAAATAGCAATTTGCTCTCGAGTCGATCAAGGTGTGTCGCGACGGCGTCGCAATTAAGCCGTGACGCCGTCCCCTTCAGCTTCAGTACCTTGAGTGTCTCGATTCTTGACTTTGGCTATTTTCTTTGTATATTCGCGCCTTTTCATCAGAATAAGTGTCATTCCAGCAATTTGCCTTCAAGAGACCTAAAAAGTGAAAAGGAACGAAATTAAGTAGTAACGGATACAAAAGTGATCAATTAAGGGCTTAAATGACCCCTCAAAAGTGTACCTTTTAAATCCTTATCAGACTCACTCCTACCCACCTTAATATTACACACTTTGATTAAAAAAAATAAAAAATAAAAAAATTAATAAAAAAAAACTACAAACCAAACGGACAAATTTTTTTTGCGAGGATCAAGAAGGTGAATTACTCACCTTAACTTTCTTGAAATGTGTGAGTCATAAGTGAGTCTAAGATGGTATGCATGGAAGTGGCGGGTGAATGGAAGGCAAGGTGTAGGTCCAAAGGTTTATGGATCTAAGTAGCCTTGTAAGACAATAACTAACTTGGATAAATCCAAACTAATTATGTGAAGAACTCTTTAACAATGAGTACTTTATGCTAATGCGGAATATTAACATCAAGCAAGAAGAACACAATAATTACTAAAGAACTTTCTGTATTAATCTCTAAAAACTTGATGCTAACCATATACCTTTAGGGTTCTTTATACTCTTAGGAAACCCTAGAATACAAAACGTGTAGAAGGATAAAGATATCTTTTCCTAAGATATCTCTACGCGTACATATCCTTCCCTAATATAGCTCTAACAAACTATTCTATTTTTTTCATAAACATACTTAACTATCGACCATTTGTTCTGCCAGACTTAACTACATTAGTACTGACAGACTTAACTACTAACATACTTAATTCTGGCTTACCGGACTTAACCACTAACACTACCAGAATTAATCCTAAACAGACTTAAACAAACTTAAATCTGTTTTACAAAATATTATTCCCTACAATCCTCCCCTAACTTGATCTTCACTTGTGAACTTCAAGTTCTTTTGTATTCTTGAGGATCTTGGAATTATCTTTGATCTGCATTTTGAAATGTCTTCATTGTGTGTTATGTACAACATCATATCAACAAACTATCAACACTCCATTGTCTTTACTGCAACTGTGACTATATGTACATCAAATCATAAAAGTTTCAAGCTATTCTCATCACATCCAGGTGTGTTAACTCCTGTGAGAGGTGAATCATATAAAATTTAATGGATTTGATGTCTCTTTACCAATTAGCCATTACTATTGGAGTAGCCAATGTTTTGGTGTATAATACCATGGTACATTGATAACCATCTGATTTTTAGCAAACCAGCAGCTATCAACAGATTTGATGCTTGTGGAATGGATGTTTACAGGTTTTTTGGAAGATTAAGACCTGAGAAATTCCAAAAATTTATAAGTAGCACATAAAATGAGATAAAAAAGATAAGCTGTTTATGCTCCTCCTGACGCCGTCAGGTTATCTTGACAGAAACTGGTCTGCGATTTTCTGGAAAAATTCTGGAAAATTTATATCTTTAGAACCTTGAAAAATTTCTGCAAAACATTCATTATGACTCGATACAAGCATTTGACTCTAACAAACACACATGTATATCTTTTTAATAATCGTAATTCTCATGTTCACGTTCTTTTTGAAAACGTGTGTAATCTTCCCTACACTTATCCCTTTTGTAAAATACCTTTATATGTAATTAAGACGAGGTTAAAGACAAAATAAAGCATTTTCACAAATTCAAACATGAGAATAAACAATCAATAAAAAGATATACGACACACAAACAAGCAAACAATTAAGCATGGGTTGCCTCCCACGAAGCGCTTTTCTTTATTTATGAGTCTTGTAGCTAGACTCGAAGTCGTTGCCGTATGTGGTCTCGTTTTTCATTCTCAATGAAAATTCTATCATATTAACAAAATTTTCATCGACTCTATACCTAGGCCCTAGGGTCAAGCAATCCTTATAATAAAGTCTCATTTTCTCCCACATGAAGTTCAAACCTTTTTCAACATCGCCTTCGCTTGTTTTCAAAAGCTCTAATGTTGTCTCGTTCGAAGGGATAAGGCCATATCCATTCGTCTTCCAAGGCATCCTATAAGTGATTTCATCGTCCCCTTCCTTAAACCTAACCGTTCCTTCAAACTTGTTATGGCTCATTTTAGACTTTTCAACAAACGGTTTTCCTAGCACTACTTGGGATAAGCTATAGTCAATGACACATCCGATGTCTTCTAGGACCACAAAATCAACTAAGTAGGTGAAATTTCCTATAAAGACGTGTACATCTTTGACTCTTCCCACAAAGTTGCAAACCCCACCCGGATACTTAGGGTCTCTCCTAATCTTAAGTTGTTCATTCATAATGTCATTGTAAACAGCTAATGACATCACATTAATGGGAGATTCCGTATCTATGTAAGCATGTTCGACATTCCTATATCCAATCATACAAGGGATTTTGAGGTTCTAAGGATTTCCTCTCCTAATCTTTGGGCATATCCTAATGATGGGTGATCGGGGATTGTAGATTATGTATTGATGGTAAGCAACCTCTTCCTTAGTGGGGTAAAGATTGAAGTAAGCACTATCCTCCTCATTCACATTTTTATCCACTAAGCCATTATCCGAATTACTGCTGATCATAGAGCCAACAACTGAGGCGTTAACCACTTTCTCAACAAAGATCCCTAATTATACTGTCAAATACCTTTTGTAAATCTTGAAGGTCGTTGTTTCTACTCACATAACGGCTTCGGCGGTTGTGTTGGTCAGTGGGTTGGGGTTTGAGTGAAAGTAATTTATTTGGTGGTGGGTTGTTGTTTGATGAGTTATCACCTTCTATAATGAAAAGTGATAGGGTTACTAACAAAGGTCACGAAGAAGGGGGATAGACTACGAGGAAGCTAAAAATGAGAAAAAGCTTACTTGATAGAAATCAAGCAAGGGAACCTAAACGAGGTGCAAATCTAACTAGCTATTCTATTCCCCAAAGAAGGGCCAAAACTTGATGCTGCATACAACGCGCCCCGGGGTCAAAGGAAACTTCCTTTTCTTCGAAAGCAAGTTTTTCAACCACCTAGGCAAAGGGAACCTAATCGTAGTGTAGTATTATGGTAAGCCTCGGGATTGATATCATTCTCTGGGGAATAGGAATGTCAAGAGAAATTACTACGCTAAGGTTGGGGTTGAGGAAGATTATTTTTTATCTTTTTTATATTTTTTTAGAAAATTGAAATTACGAATATCGGGGTATTGGATTTAGGGATGGTATTTCACCGATTACTCTACTATTATCTAATCTAATTAACTAAGCTAAGGGGTAGTCTACGTCTAATTGATGTGTGTGATGATGATGATTAAAGATGTGTTTACCTAGATGCTATTACTCCCTAGTTATCTCCTATTGATGGTTGAATTGTCACGTCCTTATTCTTAACGCGTTGTGTCTTCTAAGGTCGTAGGGTATGCTTTCTTCCCTAACTATTTGAGACTACCTTAAGTTTATTGCCTACAAAATCTCTAGGATTCATAAACTAACTCTAAGGTTATCTTTGGATTTTTAGCCTACAACAACTCTAGGCGATTATAAACTAATGTTCACAAAGATTACTCAAGCATTAAAAACACAACGATGACCTATCGCAATCCTAGGCCAATTACAATTAAGATAAGAGATAACCAATCAATATTCAATACCTAGGTTTCATAGATCTAAGCAAACATACAAGTAAATTAGTCGGACATGGTAAACATGCAAGCATACATACATACAATTGAAGATATAATTAAATCAATTCAGTAAATTGCTTATCTTGTTGTAAAATAGGGTATGAGAACCCTAAGATACTGCCCAAGACAGCCAAAAATCGTTATTAGGTATTACTCCACAAAACTACCTCTCCAAAAGTCTGAAAATTCGAATTCTATATATAGAGTTACAACTGCGACGGCGTCACTCTTTAAATGTGACGCCGTCGGATCGCCGCCATTAGGGTTTCGTCTTGACCACATCAACCTTGTGACGGCGTCACCTTGTGGTTGTGACATCGTCGGCCATCTTCTGACGCCGGAATCAATCTAGGTCGTCGAGTTGTGACGCCTATTCTTTAAAGCTTGACGCCGGGTATAAAATAGCAAGCATCGAGCCGTCACAATTTTGGAGCACATTATGGCTATATGCCGCCGCCTTTACTGTGGACGCGTCACCTTCAATTCCAGCAGCTTGAGTGTCTTGATATCGACTTTGGCCATTTTCTTCATATATTCACGCCTTTTCATCCAAATAAGTGTCATTCCAGCAATTTTGCCTTCAATAGACCTAAAAAGTGAAAAGGAACGAAATTAAGCAGTAACTGATATAAAAGTGGTCGATTAAGGGCTTAAATGACCCCTCAAAAGTGTACCTTTTAAATCCTTATCATTTACATTATTCCACACTGGTCTAACAAAACTATTTCCATTGTTTGTTGCCATTCTCCTTTTAAGTTCAGTCTCCTTAGCCATTCTTTTCTCATGGAAATCACAATCTCTAATTAAGTGACTTAGGCTTCCACACACAAAACAACTCTTCTTAGTGAAAGAGTATCCATCCCCAAACTCTCTTTGCATTAACCCATTCCAATTCTTTCTGTCTACTTTAGGTGTCTCAGATTTAGTCTGTTGCCTAGGAGTTTGAACACAACTAGGTTTAATTGTTTCTAGTTTAGACACAAAAATGACATGCTCAACTTGTTGTGATTTGGGCACATAAGGCTTTCCTAATTGAACTGGTTTAGAAATCTTTATGGGTTCATATTTTAGCTCAAAAGAACATTCAGAGACATTCCCAATAGATCCATCACTGTCATTAGATTGACAGGTGGAATACTCACTGGTTTTTTCAACATTGGTCTCAGACTTCTTTCCAAAAGATCCTTCACTGCCATTAGATTGACAGTTAGAAAATTCAATGGAATAGTCTTGAGAAGCAAGTGTCTCGGGGTTTTTCCATTTGCTATAATCAAATAGAGACTCATCATATTCTTTTTCAGGTTTAGGAGTATAATCATCATTAAGAGGAGGAGGAACACCTTTGTAGTTGTTAGTTTTAGCAAATCTATGATATAGAGGTTTTCCTTCAAAGTCCCTTTTTGAAATAACAAAAACAGTTTCTTTCATCTCTTCTTCATAACCTAAAACCTCTTTATCTGATTTTATCTCAAACCCTAAACCAATTTTACTTGTTGCGCTCATACCTAAATTTATTAACCTATGTTTACCATTTTTTTCCATGAGTCAACTATCTTTTTAACTCTTCTTTATCTTTAATTGCTTTCATTCCAATTCTTCTATATTTTCTAAGCTTCTCATCTTTTTCAAATATTTCATTACCTTGGAAAGTAAGCTTTTCATTTAGAGATGCATTCTGTTTTTGAAGAGTATTTACTTGTTTTTCTAGTGTTTTAACAGCATTTTCATAAGCAAGTAATTTAACTTCTTGATCACCTAATTGACTCATTTGTTCATCATAAAGAGATTGTAGTTTATTGTATGAATCTGTGCAAATTTTTGAGCATAAAGATACCTCACTGCTGGAGCTTATGGCCATGATAGCCTGATTGACTTGGCCTTCATCAATGTGTTCTCCCCAGTTAATCACACCAGCTTCCAAAGTCAGTAACCCTATCTGACTCTTATCTTCCTTCTCAGCATGCCTATTATAGAAGGAATCCCTCTTCTTTTCTTCATTTTCCTCTTTTACTGTACATTCTTTAGCAAAGTGACCTCTTTCTTGACACCTGTAGCATTTAAGCTTTGACTTGGCAAACCCTACTAGTCTCTTTCCATCAAAATGGACTTACCTACCAGTCCTTTTGAAGAATTTATTCATCCTCAAGGCAATCATGGCACACTGCCAGTTTATATCCATTTCCTCCATCTCCTCATCTTCAATCTGATCCAAGTCTTCATTTAGGATGTCTTCAAATTGACTAGAAAACAATGAGTAGATGATCTTATCAGCAAAACCAGCAGCCCCATCCTTTTCCTTTATACCAGAAGAAATAGTATAGCTACCAGAACTAAATCCACTACCAGATTTAACTTTGTTTTTACTACTCTTGCCTTGAGAGACAAAAGCAACATTGTTGTCACTTGAAGAGGCCTTTGAATTTCCTTTGATGTCTTGTTCATAAACCCTAAGGTTATTGTACAAGTCATCTTTTGACAAAGTGTCAATATCTTCTTTAGTTCTCATGATCATTGCTAGATTTGACCATTCTTTAGGCAATGATCTAAGAAACTTCATGTTTGCATCTTCATTAGACACTTCAGATCTACGTGCTTCTAACTGTGATAGGAGTTGTTGGAATCTATCATAGCTTTTCTCCAGGCCTTCAGAACTGCTTATGATAAAGGCTTCAAAATGTTGTTTATAAACAGGTTTCTGCATTTTCTTGGAGTTAGCATTTCCTCCAAATCTGGTTCTAATAGCCTCCCGTATCTCCTTAGCATCATCCATACTAGGGAAACTTCTGAGATGTTCCTTTGGAACGGCCATCAATAAGGGAGTTCTTGCCTTCCTTTCTTTTCCACAGCAAGTGTCTTTGCAACAGAGATTGGTGGAAGAATTCTGACCACCCCATCTTTACCTTTGGAAATTCTCTTCTTTGAGTTTCCATTCTAGATCACTTTCCATACCTCTTTATCTACATATTCCAGATAATTTTCCATTTCCATAGCCCAGATGTCGTACTCTTCTTTTTTCAGAATAGGAAGTTTGAGGTTGGAAATAGTGGTTGTAGCAGGGATTATTTGTTGTTGTTTCTTAGACCCTGCTTCTGATGCTTCAGAATCATGGTCAAAAGCCTCTTCATCAGTAAGGTGGTTTGAGAAATTATCAGGTTGAGACATTCTTTAGGATTTTTAAGTGAGATGAGATGAGTGTTTTGGTGAGTTGTGTTTCTTCAATTCAGAGTCCTTCAACAGGCTCTGATATCACTTGTAGGTCCAAAGGTTTATGGATCTAAGCAACCTTGTAAGACAATAACTAACTTTAATAAATCCAAACTAATTATGTGAAGAACTCTTTACAATGAGTACTTGATGCTAATGCGTAATATTAACAACAAGCAAGAAGAACACAATAATTACTAAAGAACTTTTTCTATTAATCTCTAGAAACTTGATGCTAACCATATACCTTTAGGGTTCCTTTATACTCTTAGGAAACCCTAGAATACAAAACATGTAGAAGGATAAAGACATCTCTTCCTAAGATATCTCTACGCGTACATATCCTTCCCTAATATAACTCTAACAAACTATTATATTTTTATCATAAACAGACTTAACTATCGACTATTTGTTCAGCCAGGCTTAATTACATTAGTACTGGCATATTTAACTACTAACAGACTTAATTCTGGCTTACCAGACTTAACCACTAACACTACCAGAATTTATCCTAAACAGACTTAAACAAACTTAAATTTGTTTTACAAAATATAATTCCCTACACAAGGTGAGTGATTCACTCACCCTTGCCGACCAGTCTAAGAGGAGCTAGATGACTACCAATCAAGTCTTGTATCAATCTTACCTTTAACTGAAGTCTTGCTATTTTTAGAAAGCATAGTGATATAGCATCTGTAATAAGTTAAAGACTAAATTTGTAAAGTTTAAAGAGTATATATATATATATATATATATATATATATATATATATATATATATAAATATATATATATATAGCATCTGTAATAAGTTAAAGACTAAGTTTGTAAAGTTTAAAAAGTAAATAAAAGGAGTCCGCAAAACTAAAAAAGACCCATACTTACATGAAGATCCAATTTTGAAAACAAAAGTAAAAAAATCACCATTTATCAGAAAAACTCGCATAAAAACCTCAAAAGAACCAAAGATGCTTCACCCAAATCTGAAGTGGAATGTTGCAAAGTAATCTCATTAAGTGGAATGGAAACAAAAGAGAAATGAAGACAAAAAAGAAAAAGAACAAAAGTGAGGGTTGCAACTCTTTGTGCTCTTCATGTAAGGGGATGGATAGAAAATGTTGCTGAAAGAGTAAACATCAAAAGTTAGGGCAAAAAGTGGTCTAGTAAACATATCTTCTACTTTAATCAAATTGCAAACATTAGCTTAAACTTCTGCAAGAATGGCCCAGGCAAAACTAACTAAGCATCCAAACAATATCAAAAACATCAGCCTTGGTCCTTTACTTTTGAGAATTCAATCTTGCGATAAAAAAAATTGATATCATATTACGAAAACATTTCAGCAAGCATTTGGTATGCATATCTTCATACATCGATTTCTGACATAAGTGATTATTTACTGTGACAACTCGTAATTTCAGGTCATTTCTCAAATTTACTATTCATCTCGGGAATTTACTATTCATCGGTTACTATTCATCGTTTTTGAAGTCGATCTGATATTCTAAAAACGTATTACAAAATTTTACTATTCACGAAACACTATTCATTCTCGGAGAAAAATCACTATTTATCATTTCTCGTAAACTAGGTTTACGAGTATCAGATTCGCGTAACCGTAAGGGTTTAGCTGCGGATTCATTAAAAATAATTGAGGACATTTCATATAGACTAGATTTAGTCTACATATCATTAGTAAAATCATCATCATATTAGTTCATGCACGGGTTGCATATTTCATTAAGTGTATATTTTCCTATTAAATAAACGCTATCACATAATTATTTATTTTGAATAATTGATCCGACACTTCCAATAATAATCCTGATATATTTTTATACTCATTTTAAGACTATAAAAATTATATTATTAGTTTACCCGATGTTTTCAATTTATTTTGTATATAAATTGTTATATATATATTTATATATATATATATATATATATATATATATATTTACGAACGTTTTTGTAAATACTACTCGATAATTATTATTTCACTCAATTCTTGTAAAGAAATGTATTTTTATAATTTCTATGACTTCGATATATTTTATTTTGTTCCGTAAAAATCGATTTCTAGTTAACGCTACATTAAATACCTAATTATATTTATAAACTACACTTTATACTTACATTTAAAAACAATTATACATCAAAAATTCATCCAACCCTTTTCTTTTCCCTCCCTTGCCGACCAAGCCCCATGACTCACCATAAATTTCATGAATATCTTTACTTATGGATGTACAAATACACATAATCTTTAGATATTTACTACATACTATTATTATACTAGTTATTATCTAAAACTTAAACACATACTACACTCATTTGCAAAGGTGAAAAATAAAAACACTCTCCATCATCATCACCATATTCGGTCAAGGAAGAAAAAACGGGAAGAAGCACAAGTTTTTCAAGAACAAGTTAATTTATAAACTCTAGTATACTTTCTTTTAAGGGTTTTGCAATAAAAAGCTAGAATATTTAGGAAAAACCTTGTTCCATAAACCTCATCATCATACTAGTAAGCATTTCATGATCATTATTAATCTTTCATATTCATACTTAAGTTATTTTTATCATGCTTGAAAGAAAACATGCAAGTTTCATGTGTATCTATACCACTTTTATTGTTTTTAGTACTTATAATTACTATATATCATCCTATAATTAATCCCTTGAAACATATCATTTTTGATGATGTTTAAGAACCCATGACACCCTAAGAAGATGTATGGTAGGTTTAGAATAGATTTGGTGTTGATTTGAAGTGGTTAGAATAAGTATTACGCAAGAAAAATCACTTTCGATAACTTTAAAATGAGGTCTGATCATTTTTGTGAAATATGGAAATTTCGACAGGTTATAAATTATTTTGGGCTAGATATTCAGAAAATATACTTTAAAACGAAACCGTGGTCGCTTGAACGGGTTAAAACGGATTTATAACGAAGAAGTTATGCTATTTTCAAGTTTAACGACGAAGACTATATTTTCCGAAAACAAAGATGTGTCCAAAATTTTAAGGGTGAAAAATGAGTTTTAAGCGTTATCTAAATGAGTCGATTTATCAAAAATATATTAGTATACTTTAACACGAAGCTAAGGATATATAAAACGTAGAAAATGGACTTATAACGACTTCAACACGCAATAAGGTTAACGTAATTATTTTATATAAGTATAAAACACTTACATATATATTTTCTATTAGCCAAACTAGTCGTCGCTAGTGACCATGTTTGGAGTCGTTTTTCACATCGATGGAATACTTTTTAGAAAATGATGTCTTCTAGTAAAAGCAAGTTCACCTAGCCTATTTTCCAAAATGTTCAACCGTTTGTCAAACGGAGTTGTAACGAATAAAATGCGGTCACTCAAACTTTTCCGAAAAACTACCCTTAGACAATATTTTTAGTCAAAGTACCCTACTTCACCTATATTTTTCTCCATGAACGAGACCTCTATGATCAAAAGTTTAACACAAAGACTTTTAGATAATGTTACAAGCTTTCCAAAACCGTTGAGTTTGTTTCCTAACACTCGATATTCACTATTTTATAACTAGCTTTTCGAGGCCATTTAGTCACTTTCATGAATTGTCAAATTATATTGTTTTATGACAAAAAACTATAATTTCTTAATAAATCACTAAATGAATATCGTAGGATATCATTTCAACGTAAGTACTTGTAAGGTAATTTATAACTTGACAATATGTTATAAACTTATTTTTTGACGATAAACTTTATTTTCAAAGATGCACAAGTGGTATGGATATCATATGAGTTGCATGCATAACATTACATCATAACTTATATTATAATCATATCATTCATAATAGGTCGCGGTTAGAGATTGCGCCACATTCCAGTGTACTCACTTTTTCTATCACATCATTGTATCAAGTGAGTTTTCATAGCCCCGCTTTACAAGTTTATACTTTATTTCAAACCTATGGGGGAGAATACATTGCACATCATTTTTATTATGATCCCAAGTATATCAAATTCATTTACATTGCTTAACTTACCTCATTGCCAATTGAATGTCCCCATTTCATAATCATGAACCATTAATTCCGGAAGAAGCGAGGGTGAGTGAATAGATCTATTGTGGGTGACTCCTCCATCCGGGTTGGTGGTCCCAACTGGTCAAACGGATGCATTTCATTTATTATCATTATTTGAGTTGTTTGGCAAAACACGCTGTTGGGGCGAACATCATGATCAGTCTAGCTTCGGTGTCTTGTGCTTATAGCAATTGTATCATTTTTATGTGACAAATTTGTCATACATAACTTATACTTGTGGTGGTCGTATAAAACATTTACATAAACTCTATGAACTCACTCAACCATTGTGTTGATACTTTTAGCGTATTTTCGTATCTAAGGCATATACATCATGGCATACATAAGGACTTATCATAGAGTCACGGTGACGACGCGTCTCACATGGATTTTATGCACTTTAAAACATCGTTTGGATTGTAACAAACTTATTTCCGTAAATGTTGACTACCTTTTTGTGACCTATCTTTTGTAACTCTGAATGTTTTTAAATATATCAAACGATGTCAAACGACCTTTTAGGTCGTTCAATATAACCAGAATCGCGGATGCTATGACAATCAATCCCCAAGAATTCCATTCCGCTGCAAAACAGGTAATTTGGGGGTGTGACAGATTGGCATCAGAGCTTCGGTTATAGAGAACTAGGTTGCATCATTGACCCTAGACTATAACTATATCATCATAACATCTCATCCTTTCATCATAAGTGCATATTCACTTTACATTCGGATTCATACGCACATTATTCGAGTTATTTACTTTCATTTCAAATCGATTGTCACATCAAAATTTTAACAACAGTTGACTCATCACCGATAACATCGAATGCCGAGACAAAACCTTCAAGGAGGGTGAAGTCACTCTCACTCCGTTGTTTCACCACCAACATGTCGAGTCACACGTTATTCACACATTAAGTCACTAAATCGTCATACCTTTGAAATACTTACGACATCTCATAACCCATCTCCTAGGAATCCGTCAATCATTTTGAAAAATAACCTCAAACTAATCACCTCCTATCACATCTCTTTAGAGCGTTTATTATTAACATAGGACTTTGCTACGTCTCACCCTTCATCTTATTTTGAAGAGTATATACGAAGAAAGCTCCACCAGCTATGACACAAGCTGCTATCCAAAAGTATATAGAGGATAGTATAGCTAGGGCATTAGAAAAGAACAGCAAACGGCTGCTGCCGCCGCCGAGGCCAGCACCGCCAAGCTGCTAGACTTGTTGCTGCCATGGATTTGCAGGAAGGTACAGAGTTCGAAATGGTACATACAAGGACTTTAAGAGCGGTGATCCCCCAAAGTTCAAAGGCACGTAAGGAGCCAACGCTATGATCCTGGTTTGAAAAGATCGAGTCTATATTTCTTCTATGCGATTGCCCATATGACCGAAAGTGAAGTTCGCCACTAGTACACTCTTGGATGAGGCAATGTCATGGTGGAATTCTTATGCACAGCCTATTGGTATGGAAAATGCTTACAAGCTCACATGGGATCCATTCAAGAGATTGTTGACTAAAAAGTATTGTCCGCGTACTGAGGTGAAGAAGTTGGAGACGGAATTTTATGAGTTAGTGACCATTGGTTATGACATCGAGACCTACATCAGAAAGTTTCAAGAGTTGGCTGCTTTATGTTCATCTATGGTTTCGGACAATGAGTAACTACTAGAAGGTTTCATTGGAGGACTTCCACAGATTATTCAAGGTGATGTGATTTCTTTTGATCCACAAACAATTGAAGAATCTATCCGAATAACTCAAATACTCATGGCTCAAGCTGTGAAGAGGGAAAACATTATCGACAATAACAACAACAACCACAACAACAACGACAACCAAACTAACAACAACAAAAGGAAATGGGAAAATGACCAGGGAGGTTATAATAACAACAACCAAAACCGGAACACTAACCATCAACAGCAACAGAATAGAAGACAAGAAGCTGCAATGGGTTATGTCGCTACACCAACACAAGGAAAAGGTTATCTTGGAACTCACCCACTATGTAATCGTTGTAAGTATCATCACTCGGGTCTTTGCCCTGCTAAGTGCTACAAGTGTCAAAAACTAGGACACCTTGCCAGGGATTGTAGAGGCAAAGCTATAATTACATGTTTCAGATGTGGGGAGCAAGGACACTATCGGAACCAATGTCCCCAAAACCAAGGTCAACAAGTTGAAGGTGCTCATGGGAAAGCATATATGTTAGAAGAAGGAGAAGCTCACCAGGGTATCCCTAGTATTCGGATCTTTATGACTTAAGACTATGTACTGTTTGATAAACCACTTGTTGTAAAATATTCTCATCTATCGTACTTTCTTTTTCTTTCTGATTCGTTATCACTTACATAAACTTTTACTTCCTTGTACTTTAACTACATTTTATAAATGACATGGTTTAAATCTGTTTAAACATTGAGAGTTATAACAACTAAACCGAACGTCACATTATCGTTACTTAATTATACATAGCCAGGCTAACTATGTCTAATTCTGGAGGGATCATGTTATGTTGGGAGCAGTTATTTATAAATCTTAGTGCAAGCAAAAATTTTCACATATTTCTAAAAGTCAAAGTGATGCTCATCGGAGATATTCATCCAATATTTTTTCTCTACTATGATGTTTTGTACACTCTCAATCATCGATAACCATAACGACACTTCTTCATGTCTTCTCTCCTCGTTATACACCACAAACACTAAACCTGTAAAAAAACCAACATGGACTGAATTCAGGGACTGAATTCCTTTTTGGGTGGGCGAATGTGACAACTGTAATTCGGTCATTTCTCAAATTTACTATTCATCTCAGGAATTTACTATTCATCGGTTACTATTCATCGTTTTGGAAGTCGATCTGATATTCCGAGAACGTATTTCAAAATTTTACTATTCACGAAACACTATTCATTCCCGGAGAAAAATCACTATTCATGTTTCATTATTCATCATTTCTCGTAAACTAGGTTTACGAGTATCAAATTCGCGTAACCGTAAGGGTTTAGCTGCGAATTCATGAAATATCATTGAGGACATTTCATATAGACTAGATTTAGTCTACATATCATTAGTAACATCATCATCATATTAGTTCATGCACGGGTTGCATATTTTATTAAACGTATATTTTCCTATTAAATAAACGCTATCGCATAATCATTTATTTTGAATAGTTGATCCGACACTTCCAATAATAATGCTGATATATTTTTATACTCATTGTAAGACTATAAAAATTATATTATTAGTTTACCCGATGTTTTCAATTTATTTTGTATATAAATTGTTATATATATATTTACGACGGTTTTCGTAAATACTACTCGATAATTATTATTTCACTCAATTCTTGTAAGAAATGTATTTTTATAATTTCTATGACTTCGATATATTTTATTTTGTTTCGTAAAAATCGATTTCTAGTTAACGCTACATTAAATACCTAATTATATTTATAAACTACACTTTATACTTACACTTAAAAACATTTATACATAAAAAATTCATCCAACCCTTTTCTTTTCCCTCCCTTGCCGACCAAGCCCCATTACTCACCATAAATTTCATGAATATCTTTACTTATGGATGTACACATACACATAATCTTTAGATATTTACTACATACTATTATTATACTAGTTATTATCTAAAACTTAAACACATACTACACTCATTTGCAAAGGTGAAAAATAAAAACACTCTCCATCATCATCACCATATTCGGCCAAGGAAGAAAAAAAGGGAAGAAGCACAAGTTTTTCAAGAACAAGTTAATTTATAAACTCTAGTATACTTTCTTTTAAGGGTTTTGCAATAAAAAGCTAGAGTATTTAGGAAAAACCTTGTTCCATAAACCTCATCATCATACTAGTAAGCATTTCATGATCATTATTAATCTTTCGTATTATACTTAAGTTATTTTTATCATGCTTGAAAGAAAACATGCAAGTTTCATGTGTATCTATACCACTTTTATTGTTTTTAGTACTTATAATTAGTATATATCATTCTATAATTAATCCCTTGAAACATATCATTTTTGATGATGTTTAGGAACCCATGACACCCTAAGAAGGTGTATGGTAGGTTTAGAATAGATTTGGTGTTGATTTGAAGTGGTTAGAATAAGTATTACGCAAGAAAAATCACTTTCGACAACTTTAAAATGAGGTCTGATCATTTTTGTGAAATCGGAATTTTCGACGGTTATAAATTATTTTGGGCTAGATATTCAGAAAATATACTTTAAAAGCAAACCGTGGTCTTGAACGGGTTAAAACGGATTTATAACGAAGAAGTTATGCTATTTTCAAGTTTAACGACGAAAACTATATTTTCCGAAAAACCGCATGCTGTCCAAATTTTTAAGGGTCAAAAATGAGTTTTAAGCGTTATCTAAATGAGTCGATTTATCAAAAATATATTAGTATACTTTAACACGAAGCTAAGGATATATAAAACGTAGAAAACGGACTTATAACGACTAAATTACATGCGTTTAAATAAGGTTAACGTAACTATTTTATATAAGTATAAAACACTTACATATATATATATTTTCTATTAGCCAAACTAGTCGTCGCTAGTAAGCATGTTTGGAGTCGTTTTTCACACCGATGGAATACTTTTTAGAAAACGATGTCTTCTAGTAAAAGCAAGTTCACCTAGCCTATTTTCCAAAATGTTCAACCGTTTGTCAAACGGAGTTGTAACGAATAAAATGCGGTCACTCAAACTTTGATCCATGAACGAGACCTCTATGATCAAAAGTTTAACACTAAGACTTTTAGATAATGTTACAAGCTTTCCAAAACCGTTGAGTTTGTTTCCTAACACTCGATATTCACTATTTTACGACTAGCTTTTCGAGGCCATTTAGTCACTTTCATTAATTGTCAAATTATATTGTTTTACGACGAAAAACTATAATTTCTTAATAAATCACTAAATGACTATCGTAGGATATCATTTCAACGTAAGTACTTGTAAGGTAATTTATAACTTGACAATACGTTATAAACTTATTTTTCAATGATAAACTTTATTTTCTAAGATGCACAAGTGGTATGGATATCATATGGGTTGCATGCATAACATTACATCATAACTTATATTAGAATCATATCATTCATAATAGGTCGCGGTTAGAGATTGCGCCACATTTCAGTGTACTCACTTTTGTCATCACATCATTGTATCAAGTGAGTTTTCATAGCCCCGCTTTACAAGTTTATACTTTATTTCAAACCTACGGGGGAGAATACATTGCACATCATTTTTATTACGATCCCAAGTATATCAAATTCATTTACATTGCTTAAGTTACTTTATTGCCAATTGAATGTCCCCATTTCATAATCATGAACCGTTAATTCCGGAAGAAGCGAGGGTGAGTGAATAGATCTATTGAGGGTGACTCCTCCATCCGGGTTGGTGGTCCCAACTGGTCAAACGGATGCATTTCATTTATTATCATTATTTGTGCTGTTTGGCAAAACACTCTGTTGGGGCGAACATCATGATCAGTCTAGCTTCGGTGTCATGTGCTTATAGCAATTGTATCATTTTTATGTGACATATTTGTCATACATAACTTATACTTGTGGTGGTCGTATAAAATATTTACATAAACTCTATGAACTCACTCAACCTTTGTGTTGACACTTTTAGCTATGTATTTTCAGGTATCTAAGGCATATACATCATGGCATACATAAGGACTTATCATAGAGTCACGGTGACGACGCGTCTCACATGGATTTTATGCACTTTAAAACATCGTTTGGATTGTAACAAACTTATTTCCGCAAATGTTGACTACCTTTTTGGGACCTATCTTTTGTAACTCTGAATGTTTTTTAATATATCAAATGATGTGCTTTTCAAACGACACTTTAGGTCGTTCAATATAACTGTAACTGTGATGCTATGACAGTCAATCCTCAGGAATTCCATTCCGCTGCAAAATAGGTAATTTGGGGTTGTGACATTTACACAAGTCCTTCACATTATAAAGAGGATTACTAAACCAATGGACTATGATAATAAATGAGGAACACCAATGACATATCATTGTTTTCCTCACTTTCCACTAAAATAAAAACTTGTGAACAAAGTGGAAGGTGAATGTAGTTGAGCGATAAGTCATTGAATTTAAATGAATAACACGTTATTCGCCTGCCATCTCAGAGTCACATCATCAGGGTACCAATAACTAAAACACATTCTCTAAGAAAAACCATTAACACTTTGTAGATCCCACAAAATACCCCACCAAAAATATCAAGTCACTCACAAAAAAAGAGTATGTTATTGCCTTGGCTAAATGACCATTGGCACATGAATGACTGAAGGGACGGTGCAGGATGGCAGATGAATGACACGTTGTTGGTATCAATGGCACGTTGTTGGGATTCCTACACCGAGCACTCTTAGAATAGCCTAAGCTAGATATAACTCCCTAGATTTTGATTTACCATATTATTGATATAACCTAAAGTTTAAATAAATAATTAGTTACTAAATACTATATATATTATATGATAAAGGAAATAAATACAAACTATGAAAATCTTATCTTAAGCTAAGTCTATAAATGACACATTCATTTTATCCCTAATGCTTCTACACGTTTTTCTTTCTTTCCAAATATGAGGAAACCGATTTTTTTGCACCTATCATATTCCTTGTTCGTTTGATGTGGAGATAAGTACTAGACCAAGTAAATATTTTGTAAAGATATAAGAAGATTTGCATGCCTCTTTCCTTCATTAAACCCTACACGGCATACTCACCAAAAACAATATTCGGTCTTATTCACTTACCAAAACCAAGTACACGCTTTCTCCTAATCAATATATTTGACCTAATCCTTTTATTCCAAACTGACATTCAAATACACACAATACAAGTTTCCTGGCAAACTATATCCTCTCCATTTGAAGGCTTGAAGGATGTGGTGAGCTTTCCAATGGTGATTGAATCGATCCAAGTTTTGGTGTAAACGTTTTGGTGTTGTTTTCTTGTTCTCTTTTGCCTCGTTAGTCTCCCAAGGTACACAAATGATTCTCTTTGTCACACACTTAATTATACGACCTAATCTATACCTTAACCTAATTAGAAACATGCTTTAATAACTCTTATTAATCTTTTTGATCCATTTGTTGTCTCGTTGACATGTAAACGTATGTATATAAGAAGAGAAAATCACATGAAATCATAGAATGACCTTGCTAATACGTATGTCGATCCACTGTTTTTTTCTTCTGTTTGACCTAATCGGTATAGCCCTAAATATTGTCATTAAGATCAGTATTAAAACAGTAATGAGACATTAACTACATGATACTAAATCAGGAAAACCCTAGGAAATTAATATGGGTCGATTAGGGTTTATAAGGTTTAGGGTTGTGTTGAATTTGCCTCAATGTACGCTGTCTAGAAATTGGGCCGGGTTCAAGGAGGTGTAACTAAATGATACCAACGTGTTTTTGGGTGATTCTTGAGTCTAAACATAATTTCTATCCATGTAATTTCTGGAAATATAAGGTTCATAGAAAATAGAGGTCGGGAAGGGTACTTTTTGAATATTCCAAGTGGGTGATCAAAGCTGTTAAACTAAGTCTAGAAATCAGTTGGAATGGACGATTTTTCATTTGCAGACCATAAGGTCTTAAGGGCTATAAATTAGTATGGTAAATATTTGGCATGTTAATTTACTTCTGGAATATTTGGGGATTTTTGTGAATTTTCTAAACTGGTCTAACAAACCCATAATTTAAAGGTGTAACAGCAGGTCATTTTCTGTAAAGGTCTGGAAAGATGAATTTTTAGATCATACTTATGCTTTCAAATAAAATTTGTAAAAATTTGTGAACTTACTTAACTGGTATGGGAACCTCTTGGAATTTTCTCAGATTTGTTGGAGGTCATTTGATAGGTCTATAAATTCTTAAGAAACTGAGTCAGATTTTCTTTCTAAACCTAAAAATTTGTTTTGGCACATTTAACCCTAATTAAGCTAACTAATGATTTGAAACACACTGTTAGGTTCCCAAATATGCAACACAAGTAACAATAGAAGAAATAGAGAGGAGATAATGATCGGTTGAACAATAAACAAACAAACACACACGTATGAGTAAGAATGGTTATGCGTAGAGTATGAATGAAAGAGTAAATTGAACAACCAACTCTCAAGTGAGGGTTATAACAAGGTATTTATAGGAGGGAAGCTAGGGCAACACTCCTAGTTCCCATCCTTTTCCTTATTGGACTAGGCCTAGGCTTATGGGCCTTCTACAAAAGCCTAAGGCTAATAACTAACATAAAGGCCATATTAAGCTAACTATTACATGTGAATCACTAACACTTGATTTAGGTTTAGGAGTGATTCCAACAATCTCCCCCTAAGTGTTGGTGATGAATGAATATGAACGGTGAAGGCGTTGATGTAATAGTAGCTTTGACGTCTTCTGACATTCTTCTTTCTTGTGAGAAGAATTGCCTTGATTTTGAACAATCTCCCCGTCAGAGAAATTGTTTTCTTTAAAGCAGTTACGCTTTGACGTCATCTTTATCTTTGTTCTAAGATCATTGTTCTTTTATGATGAAAGTGATAGTATGTTGTTGTTAGCATCAAGTCGGCCTCAGTCGGCTTCGCTGCTCCAGTGTCTTCACGTCATTCTTCAACATGCTCACACGCTCTTTGACGTTGGATTTCAGTACTGATGAAGTTCTTTAAGTCTTTAACTTTGTAGAACTTTCAGTAGTTAGAACTTCCATTAGTGATGATGTTGGCATGAGCATGTAAAGAATCTGCACGATCGTTCCGCTCCAGAGCTTCCATAAGAAGAAAACATGAAAACAGTTAGTAATAATCGGATACCGGCACTTACAAGTTTGAACTTCGAGAGTGTTAACAGCATAGTGTGAAAACACCACTCTAATTCTCATAAAGGCCGTTCCTGAACCGGAGTCCACAAGTGAGATAACGCGATGTACCGAAGTACATCTACAGTTCAGATGAGTCGCTGAGATACACCGAAGCATCACCTCACGACTGTAGACCGTTTGAGACACACTAAGCGTAATCCACGGGGAGTTACCGAAGTGACCAGCTGTCAGGGCTGTTAGATGTTGACCCTGGCAGGAGTTTCCATTCAATCACTAAGGATCACAATTATGAACCTCTCATAAATGTTCTCGACAGATTGCTAAGATCTGTGAAGGACTCGATAACGTACCACTGATGTTCTTATTTTTGAACAACAAATGATGAAATGTCAAGTGTACCTAAGAGATCTTTTGATGAATCTCGAGGCTCTAGACTCAATAGTGCATTTTGGTTTTCCTGAGCGGAGACTAGGGAGAGGGTCTCCTTCTTCAATACCAGCGATCTCTAAGAGAAAGCCAATAGTTTACATAGGGTTCCCTGTGAGAATGAAACAAGCTTCTGTTGGGAGAAACTTGAGTGGCTAAGAAGGTTTAGTGCATGCGTCACTGGGTCCATGACGACTTTTAGTCTTCAATACCGGCGTCATCTAGTGACAACCAGTAGCATATGAATTGAACCCGGTGTCTGCCCTAAGTTGAATAATTTGGAGGGCTATTTGTTTTCACCCTTTTCTTTGCATTTCTTTTTAATTCTTCAACTCCTTCTTTCTTCGATTCTCATTTTCTCCTTTATACAATCATACCTAAGGACTTCTAATTCTAACTATTGGTAGTGTCCTTGGGTAGATCCCTCCGGCTCTGGTGGATCATAGGATGGTTATTCCTAACCTTAATCACCTTATAACTCCATTTCCATAAAACCATTTTCAAGAAAATCTCTCGTAGTGTTTGTGAATGATAAAACATTTTGTACCACTGTGAGAGTTTTATCTTTTAGCATAAATACTCCCCCTCAACATGTGCTTAAGAGTTTTGACAGAAATCTACACAGTGAGGAAAGAGCGCGCACTTTTGAATTGATCGACTCAAGATAGACAATCCCCCGCGAGACACGGTTACGTTGAATAGTTAAAGAGTTACATTGACAGCTTTTAGGTGACAACTAGCTCTAATAACTATCTTGAAGGTGTGGAAAAACCTCGAAAGGTTGTCAAACCCGTCAAAGATCATGTCTACCAGGAGTTTCTCGAATGGTACATTCTACTCGGACAAGTCCTTTGCGAGACACGTTTACATCACTAGCGAACTAGCTTGAAATTATTACCCGTCCCAGACAAGTCTTTTCGAGTTACTAACAGTTAAGATCTCGTCAATTCGTTGGTTAAGTCTATAGCACAAAAGAATTCATAAGCAAAACACAGCATATTTCTTATCACGTATTTTTCTCCCCCTCAAAAATGGTATATAAATGTTATTTTTGAAGAAATGTTTTAGAATAAATATGACCATTGTGGGAAGATAACCACTGAGAACAATTTGTGAACAAAGATTTTAAGTCCTAGACTAAGAAAGAAGAAGGCTAGTGTTTACATACCTTGTAGAGTTTAAAAGCTAATTACGACGATTGTTCCATGAGACCAAGACCAAGACGAAGTAGGTTGAATTGTTCCCGCTTCAACGGTTTGGTGAGGACATTAGCTATGTTGTCTTTGGACACTACCTTCTCAATAGAGATGTTCCCCTTTTGAACATTGTCTCTTAAGAAGTGATGAAGAATCTCTATATGCTTTGTGCGAGAATGCAATACCGGATTCTTGCTTAAATCGATGGCACCTTTGTTGTCACATAGAATGGCTATGTCACTTAGATGAATGTCGTAGTCAACTAACGCTTGTTTCATCCATAGTGCTTGTTGGCATGCTTTGCCGGTGGAGACATATTCGGATTCGGTTGTTGATATTGCCAATGCCGTTTGCTTCTTTGAGAACCAAGATGTTAAACAACATCCCATAAAAGTACATACACCACTTGTACTTTTTCGGTCAACATAATCACCTGCTTGGTCAGAATCTGCATATACAATTGTTTCTACTCCCGTACCTTTAGGATACCACAATCCTAATTGATTTGTACCCTTAATGTATCTAAATATCCTTTTGACGGCTTCTAGATGTGATGTTTTAGGATCTTCTTGAAACCTAGCACATAGACAAACACTAAACAAGATATCCGACCGAATAGCCGTGAGGTAGAGAAGACTACCAATCATGCCATGATATTTTTTGTTATCAAAGGATTCGCCGTCTTCATCTTTTGTAAGTTTAGTGTCGGATGACATTGGTGTCCTAATTTGTTTTGACTCTTCTAAACCGAATTTCTTTAACATCTCCTTAATGTATTTAGATTGATTAACGAAGATACCATCTTCTACTTGTTTGATTTGTAGACCAAGAAAGAAACTAAGTTCTCCCATCATACTCATCTCGAACTCGTCATGCATGATTTTAGAGAAATCATCACACATGTCTTGACAAGTAGATCCGAATATAATATCATCTACATATATTTGAACAATGATTATATGTGACTCTTTTTTCTTAGTAAAAATTATGTTATCAACTAACCCCATGGTGTAGTTTTGTTTGATTAAGAATGACTTAAGTCTATCATATACCAAGCTTTTGGAGCTTGTTTAAGACCGTAAAGGGCTTTCTTTAGCTTATACACATGTTTAGGTTTTTCAAAATCGATGAAGCCCGGAGGTTGAGCTACATATATTTCTTCATTAATAAAACCATTTAGAAAAGCACTTTTAGAATCCATTTGATAAAGCTTAAGATCATTAGCACAAGCATAAGCAAGAAGTATTCTTATAGACTCTAATCTAGCCACGGGGGCATAGGTCTCATCAAAGTCTATTCCTTCTTGTTGATTATACCCTTGGGCAACGAGTCTAGCTTTGTTTCTAGACACTATACTGTTTGCATCTAACTTGTTTTTATATACCCATTTGATTCCTATTATGGTTTGATTACTAGGTGGGGGGACGAGTGTCCAAACATCGTTAGAAACGAATTGATTTAACTCTTCTTGCATAGCCATTACCCAACTTTCATCTTTTATATCTTTTTGTGTATTCTTAGGTTCTATGGTTGAGACAAAACAAAACAAGCTACTTTGGTTTTGAACTTGAGACCTTAAGGTTCTTTCGTTTAGCTTTCCTATGACCTTATCTACGGGGTGATCTTTGGACTCTTTAATATTTATGATTTCATCATTTAAAGGTTCTTCTTCTTCGTTTATCTTTTTCTTTATTACAATAGCTTCACTTTCGACAATCTCGTCATCGACAAGAGGTGGAGTAGGGTTGGGTGGACTTTCATCAAATTTACGTTTAATGATTCTTCTACCTTAATTGTTTCTTTGTTTAATATGACGTAAGCTTTGCTATTAGGAGAGTAACCTAAAAAGATACCTTCGGTTGATTTAGGATCAAATTTGGTAAGGTAATCTTTAGTGTTAAGTAGAAAAGAATTGCTACCAAAGACTCTAAAGTGATCTAACGTAGGCTTTTTGCCTTGAAGTAACTCGTATGGAGTTTTACCTAAAAGTGGTCTAATTAAGACTTGATTAAGTATGTATGTTGAGGTATCAACGGCATTGCACCAAAACGTTTGAGGTATGGATTGCTCATTTAGCATGGTGCGACTCATTTCTTGTAAGGTTCTATTCTTTCTTTCAACTACCCCATTCGATTGTGGAGTGTGAGGAGCCGAGAAGTTGTGAGTAATACCATTAGCATTACAAAAGGCTCCAAATTGCACTTCATTATCGAATTCCCTACCATGATCCGTTCTAATAGACACTATAGGACTTCCTGGTTGTCTTTGGATTTTCTTACTTAATATTTCAAAGTAGTTGAACGTTTCAGTTTTGTTCTTTAAGAATTTAGTCCATGTGTACCTAGAATAATCATCCACTATAACCAAAGTGTAGTAGTTGCCTCCATAACTTTGGATAGCTGATGGACCAAATAAATCCATGTGTAGTAACTCTAGACACTTAGTTGTAGACACCATGTTTTTAGCTTTGTGACTAGAATGAACTTGTTTTCCTACGTTACAAGCATCACAAAAGTGATGTTCATATTTTAATTTACGTAGATCTCTTACTAGATCTTTAGATGATAGTGATTGGAGAAGTCGCATATTGGCATGACCCAATCTTCGATGCCATAAGGTCGAAGTATCATCCATAGAAGTAAGACAAAGTTTGTCTTTAGGTTCATTACCAATTTTAATGACATAGGCACCATGTTTCCTAATTCCTCTACCTATGGTGATACCGTTCTTAGATATCTTACTACCGGTTTCGTTAAAAAGTACATTGCACTTTTTATCACATATTTTTCCTATACTTAAGAGGTTAAAGTTTAGGTTCTCTACGTGACACACATCGTTAATGGTTAGAGATTTGTTAGAAATCGTACCTTTACCGATGATTTTGCTTTTGCTATTTCCAAATACCAACATTTCCTCCATTAAAGGATTCATATGTGGAGAATAAATCTTTATTTTCGGTCATGTGCCTCGTGCACCTGCTATCCTTGATCCACTCATCCGGATCTAGGTCGACCTTTAAGCACACCTAAGAAAACAATTAACTCAAAAGTTTGGTCCCCATTTGTTCATGGGTCAATTAGTGCTAAACATTCCATTCATGTTAGACATGTATGGATAAGGTGAATATGTGTTCCATGGTGCAATGTTTTGAAATGGAAAACCATTTTGCATATTTGGATTCCATCCCATTTGATGGTTACTTCTCGGATAAACATTATTAGGTCTCCTAGATGTGTTTGACCTTTGTTTCTTATAAAGCTTTGATTATATCTTGGAGGTGGTTGTCTAATGGTAACATGAGTTGGTTTCTTCTTATTAACAATAACAAAATCAGTTCTAGAAGAGGATGCTACATTATTACCACTATTTGCTTGTGACCCAGGATCCACTGGCTGTACACTAGCCAGTTCCCTTTTTGTGGGATCCTCCGCAACAGTGGTTTGTTTTTCTAGTGATTTTACGAATTGTGTTTCTTTGTTTTCACTAATTGGCGCATTAAGTTCCTAAAACCTAGACCTTTTTGGTTATTTCCTGTTTTAACACTATCCAATATCATATTTAAGGTATTAGTGTTCATTCTAGCAATCTTAGAGTCTAGATGATCAACTAGTGTTTGAAGTTGAACGCAAAGTTCACATTCGCCACTTGCTATCTTCCCTTTTTCTTTTGCCTTTAACTCTATGACTTCCTTTTCTAAACGTTGGTTTTGATTATTCAGAAACTTGTTTTTGTTGATTACTTTTAAACTAATTTTGCAAAGTTTATCATATTCATTATGCAATGAGTCATCATCTAATGATGAGCTACTATAGTATTCGTGACATACCTCGTCATTTTCCATGAGACAAATTTCTTCATCCTCCTCCCCGCTCATTCCCCACGAACTGCTCAAAAATGCCTTTTGATCATCGCGTTTGGGACACTTACTAATAAAGTGGTTTGGGTCCCCACATTTAAAGCAAGCACGATCATCCCTTGGCTTTTCGTCCTCTTTGCTTTTCTGGAATCCTTTCTTGTCGTCATATGGTTGTTTGACGTATCTTCCCTTCCTTCTAAAGCACTTTTTGAAGTCCCTTACCGCCATGGCATACTCCTCGTCATCACTATCCGAAGAGGAGTCATATTCATCGCTTGAGACCTTCTTGGCTTTAAGTGCAAGAGATTTGTGCTTCTCTATCACTTTTGAGGCTTCGGAATCTTTAGCGAGGGCAAGCTCATAGACCTTTAAGTTTACTATGAGTTCATCAAGGGTGAGGATTGTCAAATCTTTTGATTTTTCGATCGCCGTCACCTTAGATCTCCACTTGGATGGAAGTACCCTTAGATATTTCCTAACATGGTTACGGCTAGAGAAAGATTCATCAAGTGCTTGTAAAGATGTAATTATATTATTAAAGTTAGCAAAAGAATGATCTATAGTTTTGATAAGGTTTTAAAATGTACCTTTTTGAGGGGTCGTTTAAGCCCCTATTTGATCACTTTTGTATCCGTTATTACTTAATATCGTTCCTTTTCACTTTTTAGGTCTCTTGAAGGCAAATTGCTGTAATGGCACTTATTTGGACGAAAAGGCGTGGATATAAGAAGAAAATGGCCAAAGTCAAGAATCAAGACACTCAAGCTGCTGAAATACAAGGTGACGGCGTCACTGCTTAACTGCGACACCGTCGGAGCACTTCTGTGACGGGACAGTAGCCAAATTGCTTATTTTCAAGTGACGGTGTCAGGTTTTAAAAGAGTAGGCCGTCGACAAGAAACTCAACGGCCTAGATTTGATCCAGACGGCGTCAGAGACTGAAGGGGACGGCGTCACAAGCATAAGGTGACGCCGTCGCAAGACTAACGTGGCCAAGACGAAACCCTAATGACGGCGACCCGACGGCGTCACAAATCATAAGGTGACGCCGTCGCGATTGTAATATTATATATAGAATCCGAATTTTTCAGTCTTAGTGGGTAGTCTTTTGGAGTAAAAACCTAAACCGAACCAAGGCTGTCTTGTACAGTATTTTAGGGTTCCAAACCCTATCTTACATCAAGATAAGTGTTTTACTTCATTAATTCAATTATGTCTTCAATTATTTGTGTGTATGCTTGCATGTTCTCCATGTCCGACTAATTTACTTGTGTGTTTGCTTAGGGAATATGAAACTTAATTATTGAATATTGATTGGTTGTCTCTTATCTTAATTGTTAATGATCTAGTAATGCGATAGGTCATTTGTTGTGTAATTAATGCTTGATTAATCTTTGTGAACCTTGGGCTATAACACTTAGAGCAGTTGTAGGCTAAACCATCCAAAGAGTGCATTAGAGTTAGTGTTTATAATTCCTAGAGGTTTTTGTAGACGAGACCCTTTGGTAAGTTCAAAGAGTTAGGGATAAATGCATACCCTACGACTTTAGACACACAACGCGATTAAGAATAAGGACGTGACAATTCAACCATCAATAGGAGATAATTAAGGAGTAATAAAACCTAAGTCAACATATCTTTAAACTATCATACGAGAACACAATAATTAGATATAGACTACATACACCTTAGATTAGATAATTAGATAAGTAGAGTAATCGGTAGAAATACCAACCCCCAAATCCAAACCCCGAGATTCGTACCTTTCCATTTTCTAAAAAACATAAAAAGATAAAAAATAATCTTCCTCAACCCCAACCTTAGCGTAGTAACTTCTCACTAGCATTCCTATTCCCCTAGAGAACGATATCAATACCTGTGGCTTACCCTAATACTACACTACAACTATTAGGTTCACTTTGCCTAGGTGTTATAAAACTTGCTCGAAGAAAGGAAGTTCCTTTGACCCCGAGCGACGGCGTGTAGCGTTATCAAGTTTTGGCGGCTGCGGGGAATAGAATAGCTAGTTAGTAGTCCACCTCGTTTAGGTTTCTTTGCTTGATTCCTATCAAGTAAATTTTTTTTCTCATTTTTTAGCTTCCTCGTAGTCTATCCCCCTTCTTCGTGAACTTTGTTCGTAACCCCATCACTTTTCATCATGGAAGGTGATAACCACCCATCATTCATCAACCCACCACCAAATGACCAGCCAAGAGCCCGTACTCTTGGTGAATACTCGAGACCAAGCCACCTAGGCCATAGGAACACCATTGAGCTTCCCGACCAAGCCTAAACTATGGCCCTGCGATCTGACACCATCCGGTTGGTGCAAAACGGATGTGCATTCCATGGACTTTGTTCCGAAGATCCAAATCAGCATCTAAGGGATTTCCTTAAAATTGTCGATTCCATTGACCTTGATGCTACTACTCGGGAGACCACGCGTCTGCGTTTGTTCCAATTCTCTCTACGGGACCAAGCTAGTAATTGGCTTGAGCGACTTCCCGCCGGCTCCATCTCAAGTTGGGATGATCTCACCTCTCGCTTCCTTGCTCAATTTTTCCCACCGGGGAGAACCACTAAGCTTAGGAATGACATCTTGATGTTCCAACAACGTCAAGGTGAATCTCTACGAAGCATGGACCCGATTCAAGGACTTACTTCATAAAGTCCCTCACCACGGCATTGATCTTTGGCTCCAAGCCCAAATCTTTTATGATCATGTCAACTTCCCCATAAAGCGATCCATTGACCAAGCGGGCGGTGGAAAACTTAGTGATCTCACCGCGGAAGAATCATGGGGCATAATAGAGGACCTTGCCCTCTATGACAACGAAAGTTGGAATGACCCCCGTGAGTTGCCCAAAACCGTTAAGGCAATCTCCTTGCCTCCCATTGACTCACAATATTCCGACTGTAGGATGATCGAGGTTGAAGATCAAGTAAAATTCCTAATGAGTTCCTACGAAAATCCTAAGTCTTCACATCAAGTGAATAAAATCACTCTTCCTTGTGAGTTATGTAGTGGTCCCCATGACACTCGTGATTGCACAAGACTCCCCGAACAAGCTTTTGCGGACTACGCCTCCATGCGTACCGACGGAGCGGGAGAGAAGTGGTACACTTTCAATCCCGAACAAAATAACTTAGGAAACTCTTACAACCCCTCATGGAGAAATCACCCTAACCTTAAGTGGAACCAAAACTCAAGCACACCCTAAAGCTCATCTAGTCCACCTAATAGGTTTAATTCTCTAAACACCGGGAAACCCACTAATCTTGAGGCAATTGCATCTAGATTCATGTCATCTCAAGAGACTCGATTGACTAAGCTTGAAGCCGATTTTAAGCGAAGACAAGGCGAGATGACGAACAAGCTTGATGCCCTCTTAAAAGCCTTTAATGAACGGGAAATTGGAGCACTCCCAAGTGATACTATAAAGAACCCAAAAGTGAATTCAATTTCGTCGACTTCATATTCTTGTTCACCATGGGAGAGTGCACATCCATGCCCCTCACACCCAACGGTTCACTCGGTAAATGCTATCAAAAAGGGTTCCAAGCCATCCAAGATGAGGTACCAAGGCCCTGCACCATTGGAAGAACCTACTCTTGAGAAACCCGTCAACCAAGAACCCAAACCTAATCTAGAGGAGGAGTACAAGGAACTCCATCAAGAAAAACCGGTTCTTGAAGTCTTAGCTCATGCACCTTATTATAATGCTTTAAAAGAAAAATATGAGTTAGAACTTAAACTTGGAAAACATGGGTCCGCTTTTTTGCAAAATAATCTACCTAAGAAGTTAGACGATCCCGGGCTATTTACTCTTCCGTGTAGGCTTGGAACTTCCAAACCTCTCGATGCTCTAGCCGAGTTAGGATCATGCATCAATCTCGTTCCGTTGTCCCTCCATAGAAGCCTTAACTTAGGTAAGATAGAATCAACAGAAACCATCTTAGTTCTAGCGGACGGTAGTGTTGCATATCCGGTAGGGATAATAAAAGACATGGTAGTACACGTAGGAGAATTGACTCTTTTAGCCGACTTCCATGTGCTAGACATGAATAAGGACCCGACATGCCCATTACTAGTAGGAAGAGGATTCTTAGCTACCGCTAGTGCTATCATCGATTGTAAGATGTCCAAGATAGTGGTAGGAGAAGGGAGTGCTAGGTCAATTTACGATGTCAAAAAGCATATGTACTACAAAGAAGAGGAAATCCCACATGAGATTATGTTGGATAGGACGCCTTCTAGATATGGACCTTGGATAGATAAGAACCTCATAGGTCCCCCAATGACCTTTCTACTTAGATGAAGCCTTTGCTAGTAAAGCAACTTTCCATTAAAAAGAGATGGCTAGGGACATGGAAGTGAACCCGTTCGAGGACGCCTTAGTATTTAGGAAGATGACCGAATTCCTAGGAAGTTTGCCCGTCAACCTTGTCATGAATAGGTGGAAAATTGAAAAGCCTAAACATAAGTGGGATTAGAATAGACCGCCTAGTGATGGTAATGGAGAGTGGCACATTAGGATAACAATCTATGATCCCGATGGAGAAAAGTTTGAAAAGGCATATCGAACCGAATGTACTACTAGGAACTTAAATGATAAGTTTGATCTTTATGACATTGTTAAGGATAGGCTTACTTATATCGGTACGTAGGAGCACGACTACGAGTCTAGCTACAAGACTCATAAATAAAGAAAAGCGCTTCGTGGGAGGCAACCCATGCTTAATTGTTTGCTTGTTAATGTCATATATCTTTTATTTATTGTTTAATCTCATGTTTAAATTTGTAAAAATGCTTTATTTTGTTTTTAACCTCGTCTTAATCACATATAAAGGTATTTTACATAAAGGATAAGTGTAGGGAGGATTACACACGTTTTCAAAAGAAACGTAAACATGAGAATAACAACTAATTAAAAGATATATATGTGTGTTTGTTCGAGTCAAATGCTTGTATCGAGTCATAATGGATGTTTTGTAGAAATTTTTCCAGATTCTAAAGATGTAAATTTTCCAGAATTTTTTTCAGAAAATCGCAGACCAGTTTTTGTCAAGATAACCTGACGGCGTCAGGATCGCAACCTGACGGCGTCAGGATGGAGTAAAAACAACATATTACTTTTTTCTCTTTTTCTGAGCTACTTATAAAATTTTGGAATTTTCCAGATCTTAATTTTCCAAGAATTATGTAAACATCCATTCCACAAGCATTATATTCTAGTTTAGTCGAGTCTTATATATATATTATTACCGCCGATTTTACGCGAAGGTTTCGTTTGTTTTCTTCAAGTATGCAGGTTTAATTTATCAAGAAGAAGTTACATAAGATTGGAAGGAGCTTTTCACGCATACATTTTTCTTGGAAAGGATTTAACCACTACTTCACACACGGATCCTACCGAGCTAATCAGGGGAGTATTAGTTTCTTTCGTTTTTCATTACCTTCCATTATCATAACTTTGATACTTTCGGGGAACATTGGGGACAATGTTCAGTTTAAGTGTAGGGAGGGAAAATAAAACGGGAACTTTGAAACTATGCTTATCCTTGACTATTTGCTTTGTCCAATTGTATTTGTGTAATAAACCATGAGAAAATATCGGTTAGGGTAATTTTGGCACCAAATTTAAAATTTTTTATGACATATAGAAGTGGGCCATTAGTCTTAACAAAAGCGTCTCACGGATAGGAAGTTGCATGACTAGCACAAAAACCCTTTACCACCTAAATTCCACCCAAAATGTGAGGATCACCCTTAGATTAGTAGGAATTAAAGCATTCATCTTTAATGCTTAGAGTGTGAACCGGTAGTATAATAGATTCTAGAACTTGTTTTGTGATGCATTTCGAGATCGCTAGTAAGACTACTCTTGAGTAGTTAGGAATAACTAAATGATAAGAGGCATTAGGATAACCCTTGTTTGACACCCGTAATATAATTACTTCTTCCACATCGGTTGAGTAATTCCCCCACACGCTTTGCGTTGTACTCATCTTTAGTACACGATACCCATAGTTAACCCCTCAGAGCCTATCCTTTTCGCGGTTCTCGTGATGTTTCGGTTTTTCCGGAATATCAATGAAGAGCATTGTTTACACCCCCCCCCAAATGTACACCCAAATCGCCTTAGCCTACCTGTATGCACTCACTTTTAGTGCATTATTGTTATCACCCTAAACCCTTAGTTCAATTATCTAGTTGCTTGCATGAGTTGCTAAGTCGAGTCATATCCTTTGTACACAGTTTTGGGACGATTGGGACTCATGGGAAAAGTTAAAGTCTATAAAATGACTGGAAGGGAACGTTAAAATCCCTTATTTGCGTAATAATGTACCCCAAGTGTTTTGATCTTTTCAATTCGGGTCAAATTAGTGTTAGAGTAATAAAAACTCAAGTGTAGGGATGTGCCTATAAATCCCTATCATTTTGATGTTACCGTAGAGGATGGTAGAGTAAAAGTGTATGAAAAAAAAATAGAAAAAGAGAGAAAAAAAATAGTGTTAAAAAAAAACATACGGGCTACCATCCTACATCTATCCTTTAAATTTATGTTTGTTTGTTTCAGTTATCTAGAGTTTAGAGTGTCGAGTCTTGGCTTAGCAACGCCATTCTTCATATGCTTGTAACATAGAGATTTTTGACTTGCCACCACTAAATAGCCTATCCCACCAAACCCTTTGTTTCCCTACCGTAAGCCTAATGTTACAACCCTTTAAAGATCTCTTTGATAGTCTTTCCTAGGTGCTTACGCCAAAGATATGGAGGTTTGATCTATTCTCAAGCCTATGGTAATCTATGTACTAGGACCGGTCAATGAGTGTTTATCTTCCATTTCCAACTTGTTATATTTCATATACACCCGAGAGATGAGAGTATCCAAACACCCCATGTGAGGTGCTAGTATGTAATTTCCGTGCTTGTTATGACTTTTGCGTGGCTTGTATGTGTTGTGGACTATTTTAAACCAATGCTTCATGACCCCTAACTTATAAATTAATTGGCTAAAAGCACATTTGCTTGAGGACAAGCAAATACCAAGTGTAGGGATATTTGATAAGGTTTTAAAATGTACCTTTTTGAGGGGTCGTTTAAGCCCTTATTTGATCACTTTTGTATCCGTTATTACTTAATATCGTTCCTTTTCACTTTTTAGGTCTCTTGAAGGCAAATTTCTGTAATGGCACTTATTTGGACGAAAAGGCGCGGATATATGAAGAAAATGGCCAAAGTCAAGAATCGAGACACTCAGGCTGCTGAAATACAAGGTGACGGCGTCACTGCTTAACTGCGACGCCGTCGGACACTCTGTGACGGGACAGTAGCCAAATTGCTTATTTTCAAGTGACGGTGTCAGGTTTTAAAAGAGTAGGCCATCGCAACTCAGACGGCCTAGATTTGATGGGGACGGCGTCACAGACTGAAGGGGACGGCGTCACAAGCATAAGGTGACGCCGTCGCAAGACTAACGTGGCCAAGACGAAACCCTAATGACGGCGACCGACGGCGTCACAAATCATAAGGTGACGCCGTCGCGATTGTAATATTATATATAGAATCTGAATTTTTCAGTTTTAGTAGGTAGTCTTTTGGAGTAAAAACCTAAACCGAACCAAGGCTTTCTTGTATAGTATTTTAGGGTTCCAAACCCTATCTTAAATCAAGATAAGTGTTTTACTTCATTAATTCAATTATGTCTTCAATTATTTGTGTGTATGCTTGCATGTTCTCCATGTCTGGCTAATTTACTTGTGTGTTTGCTTAGGGAATATGAAACTTAATTATTGAATATTGATTGGTTGTCTCTTATCTTAATTTTTAATGATCTAGTAATGCGATAGGTCATTCGTTGTATAATTAATGCTTGATTAATCTTTGTGAACCTTGGGCTATAACACTTAGAGCAGTTGTAGGATAAACCATCCAAAGAGTGCCTTAGAGTTAGAGTTTATAATTCTTAGAGGTTTTTGTAGACGAGACCCTTTGGTAAGTTCAAAGAGTTAGGGATAAATGCATACTCTACGACTTTAGACACACAACGCGATTAACAATAAGGACGTGACAATTCAACCATCAATAGGAGATAATTAAGGAGTAATAAAACCTAAGTGAACACATCTTTAAACTATCATACGAGCACACAATAATTAGACATAGACTACATACACCTTAGATTAGATAATTAGATAAGTAGAGTAATCGGTAGAAATACCAACCCCCAAATCCAAACCCCGAGATTCGTACCTTTCCATTTTCTAAAAACATAAAAAGATAAAAAATAATCTTCCTCAACCCCAACCTTAGCGTAGTAACTTCTCACTAGCATTCCTATTCCCCTAGAGAACGATATCAATACCTGTGGCTTACCCTAATACTACACTACAATGATTAGGTTCACTTCCTAGGGTGTTATAAAACTTGCTCGAAGAAAAGGAAGTTACTTTGACCCCGAACGACGCGTGTAGCGTTATCAAGTTTCCTCATCCGATATTGAAAATTGTTCATATTGTTGAACAAAAAAATCTATTTTATTGTTTTTCACTTGTTGATTACCTTGATGAGTTACAACTAAAGAATTCCAAATTTCTTTAGAGGTTTTAAGCATGGAGATTCTTTCGAATTCCTTTTTGGGTAAAGCATTATATAAAACCATTTTAGCTTCACTATTTTTGGAAAGGTTTTTCTTAATTTCATCGGTGAGTTTATCATGAGGTATGTTAACTAAAATTCCATTTTCATTTTTTGCAGTGGCTTCAAAATCTCCTTCAACAATGATGTACCAAAGACCAATATCTTTAGACTTCACATGCGTTTCGAATCTATTTTTCCAATATATAAAACCATTAGTTTCAAGTAGTGGAGGTCGTTGCATGGATTGCCCTTCCTTGTTATTTTCAGAACCCATAGTGATCGAAAAGTTTTTAAAATACGGTTTACTTTAAAACTTTTATAAACCTAGCTCTTGATGCAAATTGTGGGAAACTAGAAGGGGGGGTTGCACAGTTTTATCGATTTTAAGTTAGTTTCTAAAAACTTTAGATTCGATGTTATGTGGAATCGTATGGATGAAGATAAAGTATAGATCTAAGAGTAATGCAGGTAAAGAAAGTAAAGTAAGGGATAGAAATGACACAACCGATTTATAGTGGTTCGTCTACAAGGACACCTTCCTTGCCCTACTCCACTCCCCGAGTCACCTACTCGAGAGTTCAAGCACTATGTCAACAAACTCCTTCAACTTGGTGGAGAAGCCTTCACAACGTTGCTTACACCTTTTTTCGGTACAAAGCTAAATACCGAGTCCGTAACATGGAGGACCAAACCAACACGACTATTACACAACAACTATGTAAAATATCAAGTACAAGATCTTTGCTACAGAAATCTTGTGAAGGAACAAATCAATCAAGGACCCCTTTCTTGGATGACTTGTAGAAAGCTCGTGATCTCGCCTTTGAGAAGGACGTATATGAGAATCACAATAGAAAGAAGAACAACTCTCTAGATCAAGTGATCTTTTGTTAGAAGAGTGTAAGAATATATGAGAGAGTTAGTAAGAAGAGGGGTGAAGAGAAATGAAGAAATGGCTCTCTATTTATAGGCAAAAACTTGCCACTGTAGCACGGATTCCACGGATCCCTCCCTTAAGGGATCCGTCTAGTGTAACAACAGGGATCCGTGGGACGCTCCTCTTTGCCCATGGATTTTTTGGTTATGGGTCATGGGTCATGGGTTATGGGTTGGTCCATGGGTATTTCATTAGATACAATGTATCTAATAGATGCAATGCATCTAGTCAAATGGATATGGGTCAATACCATGGGTTATGGATATGCTCCATGGGTTGTGGTTTTTACCCATCTTAATAAACTATTACAACAAATGATTTATTACAACAATTTGTATTAAATGACTATATGTAAATGCTTTACAAAAATAACATGTTTCTTTATAATTTTTCTTATGATAACATTATATTTTTTATCAACAAAACACAAAGAGATCGCTAAATATTAATAAACGTTTTTACTGTTTATTTCTATTAACAATCTATTCAACCCCCCTTCTAGTTTAATTGGTAAAACTATTCAAATGAATATCACAACAAATGAAGCAAAATCAAAGATCAAGAGTCATGAGAAACCCTTAGTGATAAATGGCAGAATATCTATACCTTATGAAATGAAAGCAAATGGAAAAGAATACAAGGGAACAACGTCACGTCTTCTTCAACGAATCTACATGGTTTAGGGTTCATATAATACTTATTAGCTCATTTAATGTCATAACAGATTTATTGCTTAGTATTAATCACGTTCTCAACTTAGGGTTTACAGATTAGGTTAGATTCATAATTATTTCAAGTTCTTACGGTTAATAATGATAATCAATTAGGAATAAGTTTTATGTGTGTGTTGGAATCACTCCTAAACCTAAATCAAGTGTTAGTGATTCACATGTAATAGTTAGCTTAATATGGCCTTTATGTTAGTTATTAGCCTTAGGCTTATGTAGAAGGCCCATAAGCCTAGGCCTAGTCCAATAAGGAAAAGGATGGGAACTAGGAGTGTTGCCCTAGCTTCCCTCCTATAAATACCTTGTTATAGCCCTCACTTGAGAGTTGGTTGTTCAATTTACTCTTTCATTCATACTCTACGCATAACCATTCTTACTCATACGTGTGTGTTTATTTGTTTATTGTTCAACCGATCATTATCTCCTCTCTATTTCTTCTATTGTTACTTGTGTTGCATATTTGGGAACCTAATAGTGGTATCAATCGCCAAATAGTTGGGTGAACGTATTGTTCCTGAAGTGGGTTTTTTGGTCCTACGCGTAGAACATACGCTTCGGTGTTGATACTTTGGTTTGCTTAAAGACGCATTTTTTCACTTTTTAATCCAAGATTCTTGTACTTTCAATGTTTTAAGGTGTTAAAATAACTGTTTTTGGCAAAAAGTTTCAACCTTTACGCATGGATCATTGTTTTTAAGCTTGTTTTTGTTTGAGGGTTTCATCCTTCGCGTAACTGTTAAAGACACTTTGGATCATCAAGTTTCACACTTTTGTGTTATTTTGGTGATATTGAAGCTATTTCATCACAAAAATCTGGTTTAGAAACATCTTTGGGAAAAAGTCACTTTACGAGTAGAACTACGCGTATCAAAACCCTAGTTCTACGCGTAACTCACTCCTTGGTTTGATCTTCAGTTTCGTGGTTTACTCCGTGGTTTTCTTGCTTGGATAAGCCTGAAAATACGTCGACTTTAGATATCTTTTGCACTGTGATAGTGTAAAAGATCATTTGGGCAAAACCCTAAAATTACGCATAAGCATAAAGCTTACGCGTAGAAAATCCTAAGCATAAGATTTATCTTACGCCTTAGCTTAGTCTTACGCATAAGGTAATCCTACGCCTAAGTTTTCTACGCCTAACTTCTTGTTTTATGCTTAACTTTAGTGTTTGTTCCTTTCTTACGCGTAAGCTAAACCTACGCGTAACTCTTGCTGCTACGCGTAACTTTGGTGTTTTTACGCATAAGTGCTACTTGGCTATTGTGATTTCTACGCCTAAGGATACTTCATCAACAAAGGTTCATTCGACTACAAAGATCCATTTTACCAACACAAGTTTTCAACATGTCACAACCACCATACTCTAACTATTTTCCTTACACTTATAATCAACAACAACAACAACAACAACAACTAAGTCCACAACATCAACAATGGAATCAACAACAAGCAGTTTATCAACAACAATTTAATCAACAACATACTCCACTACTTGCAGCAATCCCACAACCTCAAATGGTACAACCACCACCTAGTCTTCAAGTACAACCTTACACAAACTTCTACAATCAACATCCATCCAGGAATACTATGAAGGAACCGGCATGGTTTGGCAAGATGTGTGAAGCCTTGAGTAGCCAACAATCAATTCATGAAGCTGGCTCACTTGATAGACCTCCAATGCTCACTCCCGGTAATTATGATCAATGGGTGATTCGGTTCTTTAGGTTTTGTGATCTAAAGAAGCCACATGGAAAGTTTTTAAAGAAGGTCATTATGGAAGGTCCATTTCAGATGCCTACTGTCGTTACACCCGGAGATCCTAATGTTGTTCCACCAAGAGATGATGTCACCAACATTGCAACTGTTGCAGAACTCACGGGTGATCAACTTCTACACTTTGAAGCCGGCGAACTTGCAATGCAATACATCCTTTTAGGATTACCCAATCCAATCCTTCGAAGTGTTGATGCTCAAAAGACTGCAAAAGCAATGTGGGAACAGATTCATCTTCTTATACAAGGCACAACACTCAATCATGAAGACATGGAATCCAAAATCTACTTGGCTTATGAACACTTCATGATTGAACCAGGAGAGTCATTAGAATCTTATCATCATCTCTTTTCAGACATCATTAATGATTTGGACAAACACAATATTATCATGCCACGAATTGCTGTCAACACAAAGTTCCTAAGTAGTCTTGGTTCGGAATGGGAGAAGTATGTTATTTTTCTCCGTCAAGCTAAAGATATGCATCATGCTACCTACGGATTTTTGTACGACTATCTGAAGCCTCTCCAAAAAGAAGTTGATAAGGAAAGGATTCTCCGTGGTCAAACTGTTTCACCATCACTTCCTGACAATCAACAACTTGCTTTGTGGGCTCAAACAAATATTCCTCCTCAACAAGCTCTTCAACCCGCTCCTCAAACAACTACAACCATCAAACCTTCTGATCCATCACAGCAACAACCTCAACAAAATCAATTGGTTCCATACAACAACAACACTGCTCAAGCTCTTTACAGTGAAGCTGATGAGGACTCCGATGCCTTCGATGAACTGCAACAAGGATTTGTTATGATTGCTAAAGCATTTGGCCGTTATACAAACAAATCCAACAATCGCATTCGTTCTTCATCTAATATAAGGAATCAGGCTGTTGTGAACAATGGACGTGTTGAAGTTCAAAATCGTGGTTATGGTCGTCAGATGGGAGGTGGTCAAGGGTTCAATGCTATGGGTAGGAATAACATGGGTGCTCCGCAGCAGCAACGGGCTCAAGTGATTGAACAGGGGAATGCTCAGAATGGGGTTAACGGTCTTCGATGCTATAACTGTAATGAGAAGGGTCATCTGGCTAATGCATGTCCTAAACCGAGGACAAGAGGCAGTGCTTATTTCAAAGAGGCTTTGCTCTTGGCTCTTAAGGATGAAGCTGGTGGAACTCTTACCAACAAGGAACAGAGCTTTATGGCAGATGCAGATTTTGATGATGATATAGAGGACTTGCAGGCTAATGCAGCAGTGATGTTGATGGCACAAATGCAAGCTCTACACATGAGTGACACAGGCCCAGTGTATGACACTGGAGGCTTCTCCCAGGTACCTGAACAAACAATTATCATCAATGATCTGATATCTCCGCCACTTTCTCTATCTGACAAGGATCAGAGTGTTCAACATAAGTCTTCCACATCTCGTTCCAATGATTATCAAATAGATCCCGTAGTTATATTTGATGATCAAAATGACCTTATGGTTAATATTGACACTCAAGTTGACTCCGTGGTTTTATTTGAGGATGTAAATAATGATCATGTTGAAACTTACGTTGAACAAAATGAGCTTTTGTCTGACAGAGAAACTGAGCTCTTGACCTTAATTAAAGACCAACATTCTCGTTTGGAAATTTGCACGAAATTAAAAAGAGAAAAATGCACTTTTAACCAGGGATAACGAATGTTTAATTCGACAACTCAATTTTTTCAAAACTCAAGACAACCGTGAAAAGGGTTTTGAAGCCGCTTTTACCAAATCACACCAAAATGAAAAATCTTTGGAACGACAGATTCGTGATCTAGCCGCTTCGAAGAATGCTTTGTTGTCTCAAATAGAACAAATGAAACATGAACATAAACAACAAATTAACGCTCTTACTTTGGAAACTCAAAAAGCCAAGGCTGAGTTGTTAACTTGTCAAAAACAGTTCTCTGAGTACAAAAAGCATTCAACGAAACGAATAGATGACTATCTTGAGGAAATTGTCGACTTACAAAACAAAATCAAAGAGTTTAAAACTGTTGTTTATAAACATGGTGAATAAATCACAACCATTCAAAAGTTTTCTTTCAAACCAAATCCAAATGGATGTGGACCAAACCTTGCTGATTATAAACCTAAGTTTTCACATAGAGCATTCAAACCAAATCCTGAAGTTTACAGTGCAGAACATAGAATTGATGATTCAATTATGACTTTTGTGGAATATAATCGCATGGAGGAATTAGATGCAGATGACGAGAGTCGGTCAAAAATGGAAAATGTCGTTTATAATAAACCATTTAACTATTCGAAAGCCATAACTTTTGTCACACAACAAGATACTTCAAACACACCTTTGATTGTCACACCGGTTTCTGAAGTTAGTCCCAACCAATGGTGCACAAATAATGGTCCTTTACCTTCACTTAGTGAAGTAAAAACTAAAGCCGAAAGTTGTCGTGTTATCAAATATTTCGACACTTTCTTATCTGACATCAAACTTTTGGAACGTGCGATTGAATTTCATTCCGAAATAAAAGTTGAACATTTTACCTCGCCATGGGCACGAGAACAACGAGATATTTTTCAGAAAAGAATTTTACCCCATGTCAAAAATTTGAAAAAATGTGCACTATATTGGGAAAGGGATTTTCACAAGGAACTTGGTCTCATGAAAAGAGTTTTCGAGAAAACAGAAACATCGATTTCTAATACTAAACGCAAAAAGAAATTATTGAGAAAAGATGTTGATCGACTCTTGGAAGATGTTATCTGTGCTGATATTTATAATGTTGTGTTATTGCATTCTTTGCCGTATGCATCTGATTCTATATCTGCTGATACTGTTGATTCTGTTGAAACTGTTGAAAATACGGATAATGTGCTTCAGTTCGAGTCTTTAAAAGCTGAAAATGAACGATTGTCAAACGAGCTTTCAACTGTAATACGTCATCTTAATTGGTGTCAAAAAGATATTCACGATCAACAACTTGTTTTTCAAAACAAAATCGCCCAGTTGCGTGCAAAATCTTCTGATCCAAAAGTTGAGCAACTGGATGATCAAATCGTGTCTTTCAAGTGTCAAATCTCAAAATATGAACAAGAACTTACAAAAGTTAAAAAGGAATATGGTGTCATATTTGAAGCATCCAACGAACTTGATCATTATCTTGCATACACTAAAGAAGTCATGAATTTTGCTGGAAATCTTCGTTCTGAAAATCAAGAGCTGGTGCACACTATTTTTAAGTTTAGGGAAATGTTAGGAAAGTATGAACAACTTCCGCCTACTGTGATTAAGAGAATAGCACCAGTAACACTTAGTAATCGTGAACCTAGAATCCCTACTGCCAAATCACAAGTTGCTAACGTGCTTCCTTCTTCTGAAACAGGAATAGTTGCCTCTTTTCCAAACGTCCGCACTTCACAGCCTAGGAGCAATACAAGGAAGAATAGGAATTTACGACCTAAGAAAAGAACAATAAATAATGCTAAAGTAGAAGAACACCTAGGACTATGAATAAGACTCACGTTGCTTCCACTATAAATATTGCGTCTGGCAAATGTAATAGGCACAGTGATGTAACGAATGCTAAACCTTTAAGTACTTTTGATATTCAGTCTGATGCACCTTGTGTTATTTGTCGTAAACGTATGAATTCTGATTGTCATGACAAATGTGTTGCTAAAGCTATCATCTCTCGTTTACGGAATCCTAAGGATCGGAATACCTCTAGGCCCACTAATCTTTCTAAGTCTGTGCTTGGTAAACCGCCCTCTTTAGATTCTAGAAAACGCATTGCTGTCCCTGTAGCTCCAGTTTCACCTCCTAGGAATGTAGTACCACCTAGTGCATTCACTAAGACTAAAGCAAATACTAGTTGGAGATGGAAGAAATGGATATATAATACACTAGGATTTAAATGGATGCCTAAAGTTATTGATGTGTGTATGACTATTATAACTGCTCCAGAACCCTCTAACATTTTGGGTTCCACATCTACTTCTATTCCATCTGTGTCGTCTGTGTGTAATGCAGGTGATACAGATCATTCTCTGGATTGTTGATAGCGGATGTTCCTGACACATGACAGGAAACCTTAAACTGTTATCAAACTTTGTTTCAAAGTTCATTGGCACTGTCAGATTCGGGAATGATCACTTCGCAGCTATCATGGGCTACGGAGATTACATTAATGGAAACATCGAAATTAGCAGGGTTTATTATGTGGAAGGCCTCGGTTACAATCTTTTTTCTGTTGGTCAATTTTGTGATGGAGACTTGGAAGTCGCTTTCAGGGAGAAAACTTGTTTCATTCGTGATCTACAAGGAAATGATCTTATGTCTGGCCAACGCTCATCCAGTCTCTACACTATCTCCATTCAAGACATGATTGCTTCATCTCCCATTTGTCTACTATCAAAGGCTACATCTACAAAATCTTGGTTATGGCACCGTCGGCTCTCACATCTAAACTTTCAAACCATCACCAACCTTGCTCGACACAAACTTGTTGAAGGTCTCCCACGATTCATGTATTCTAAAGATCACCTATGCTCAGCTTGTGAACAAGGGAAAAGCACTCGTGCTCATTTTCCTTCAAAGGTGGAACACAGCTCTCAGCATGTGCTTCATCTTCTTCACATGGATTTGTGTGGCCCGATGCGCGTGCAGACAATTAATGGCAAACGCTACATCTTGGTAATTGTTGATGACTACTCAAGATGGACTTGGGTTTATTTTCTTCGAAGTAAAGACCAAGCTCCACAGATGATCATCACCTTTCTCACGAAAATTCAAATTCAACTCCGGAACACCGTCTGACAAATTCGAACGGACAAAGGAACTGAATTTGTGAATCAAACTCTTCGGGAATATTATGAGAAAGTGGGAATTGAGCATCAAACATCTATTGCCCGCACACCAGAACAAAACGGAGTTGTTGAAAGACGAAACCGTACATTAGTGGAAGCTGCCAGAACGATGTTAATCAATGCTAAACTTCTAGATTACTTGTGGGCTGAAGCTGTCTCAACTGCATGCTACACTCAGAACCGCTCAATGATTACAAAATGCCACAACAAAACACCATTTGAGCTTCTCCACAACTGTAAACCGAATCTCAAACACTTTCATGTCTTTGGATCTCTTTGCTATCCGAATAATGATCGTGATGACTTTGGAAAGCTCAAAGCCAAAGCTGACATTGGAGTCTTTATTGGATATTGTGAGAATTCTAAAGGTTACCGGATCTAGAATCGTTGGACAAAGCAGGTTATGGAAACGATTCATGCTAATTTTGATGAACTCACTGAAATGGCTTCTGAGTATAACAGCTTGGAACCTGGTCACAACTGTTTAAACTTCCCCCAATCCCCATCATCAGCTGATACAAGCCCTCAGCTTACTCGTCAACAAATGGAAAGACTATTTGCTCCTCTGTTCAGTGACGATATTGATGAACGTGCTCCAGGTGTATCCGTTGTTTCCGCTGCTCAACCTGATAATACTCCTATACCTGATACACCTGCTACAACAATTACTGTTGAAGATGCACCACCAGTTGACTCTACTACAACAGTTGAACAAACCGCATCCAACGACGCAGAACCAGCTGATGATGTTCTGAATGAAGTACCCCCACCTGCAGATTTTGATCCAAATGCGTTCTTTAACCCGTTTGCTAATGAAACTGCTGCACCTGATGTCGCGGAATCATCTACAAGCCATTTGAATCCTTTGAATCTGCATAATGTATACCAACATCAACCCTCTACACATCGACGGACAAAAGACCATCCTCTGGAAAATATTATTGGCAACCCAAACAAACCAGTCGTTACGAGATAACGTCTCCACACAGACGGTGAACATTGCATTTATGCACTCACTGTCTGCCAAACTGAACCCAAAAACATTAAGGATGCAATGACAAAAGATAACTGGATTGAATCCATGCAAGAAGAACTCAACCAATTCAAACATCTTGAAGTATGGGAACTGGTTGAAAGACCATCAGTGGTCTACGTCATTGGTCTAAAATGGATTTGGAAGAACAAATTGGATGTTGAAGGGAATGTCATCAGAAACAAGTCGCGTCTGGTGGCTAAGGGTTATAGACAGGAAGAGGGTATTGACTTTGAAGAATCATATGCTCCGGTTGCTCGTCTTGAGGCTGTTCGGATATTTCTGGCATTCGCAGCTCATATGAATATAACGGTCTTTCAAATGGACGTCAAAACTGCCTTTCTGAATGGTCAACTGAAAGAAACGGTTTATGTTAGCCAGCCAAAAGGATTCGTTGATCCCGCGCTTCCGAACCATGTTTACAAACTGAACAAAGCTCTGTATGGTCTCAAACAAGCTCCTCGGGCATGGTATGATAAGCTATCATCTTTCTTCATTACCAATAATTTTACCAAAGGTTCGGTCGACCCAACTCTTTTCATACAATATCACGGGGAACATATTTTAATTGTTCAAATTTATGTGGATGACATCATTTTTGGGTCAACTCATAAAAAGTACTCAATCTCTTTTGCAAAACTAATGAAGAAACATTTTGAAATGTCCATGATGGGTGAACTCACGTTCTTTCTAGGACTGCAAGTTCATCAATCACCCCGTGGTATTTTCTTGAGTCAGTCCAAATATGCCCTTGAAATTATGAACAAATTCGGAATGAATACTTGTGATACTTATGCCACACCAATGGCACATACCAAGAAGCTGGACGCTGATTTGCATGGGAAATTGGTTGACCCTACCAAATACCGTAGTATTATTGGGTCTCTCATGTATCTAACAGCCAGCAGACCTGATATTGTCTTTGCCGTTTATCTTTGCTCCCGTTATCAGTCGAGACCAACTGAAACCCACCTCTCAGAGGCTAAAAGAATCCTTCGATACATCAAGGGAACCATTAATTTGGGGATCTGGTATCCGAAGGATTCTTGTTTTGAACTAATAGCTTTTTCAGACGCTGATCACGCAGGCTGCTTAGACTCTCGGAAAAGTACTTCAGGAGCACTACAATTTCTTGGTGACAAACTGGTATCTTGGCAATCAAAGAAGCAGGACTGTACATCGCTGTCATCAACCGAAGCAGAATATGTAGCCATGTCGGCATGTTGTGCTCAAGTCATTTGGATGAGAACACAACTCAAAGACTATGGTTACATATTTGACATAATCCCGATGTACTGTGACAATCGGAGTGCTATTGAGATCTCGTGCAATTCAGTTCAAAACTCAAAGTCAAAGCACATCGATCTTCGATATCACTTCATCAAGGACCACGTGGAACAGGGTACTGTTGAATTATACTTCGTGGGTACAGAATACCAATTGGCAGATCTTCTCACCAAAGCCTTAGCTCCTGCTAGGTTTAATGAGTTGGTCCACCGAATTGGTATGCGGTGTTTGACTCAAGAGGAACTGGATGAACTCTTAAAACATTCTTAAAATCCAGTCAAACACCAACACCTCTTTTGTAAATATTTTTCAAAAACAAAATACAAAAATATAAAATCAGATAAAACAACAAAAATATTCTTCTATCTATATTCCTTTTAACATGGCAAGTACAACTCTTCCGACAACACTCAAATCTTTTAAAATTCAGTATTTTTCCGATCAAGTGTTGAGGGGGAGAAAATAAATTCTTAACTCTTTCAAAATATCACTGTACTTGCATGTTACCTAATCCCGTTTGTTTCTTTAAAATGGTGGTTACATTTCTGGTTCACTGACACTCCTCGGACTAAAATTTATAACCTTTCTTTATTTCTTAAGTCAAGGTGGAGTGTCGTCCAGTTTCTGACTTAAAATATTTCATTTGGTAACCAAAATGGAAGTTAAAAGGCTTTGGATGAAAATGGAAAAGGTGGAGGAGCTAATATTGTCAAAAGCTCAAAGTTATTTTAATAAAACTCCTCACCTAACCTTTTCACTTCACATTTATTACAAACACCAAACTCATCCTACGCATAATAATCGTTCAACAAATCCGAAGTTTTGATCATCAATCTGTAAGTGATTTTGTGGTTGTAACACGGTTTTAAACATTGGTTTTGATTTTCAAACAAATCCAACGGTTAAATTTACGAAAATGGTTGATTTTGTGTTATACGCATACGCGTAAGAACACATGATCATGCTTATATGTTTGAGGTTAAGATAAATGGGTCAAAACTTTTCTTTAATATCAATGATACTATGTTTATCCTCTACGCATAAGGTCTACTCTTACGAGTAAGCCTTACGCGTAACGTATTATATGCGCTTACGCGTAAGCTCTACGCATAAGGTCCCCTTTTCCTACGCGTAATATTTCTTACGCGTAAGTAAGGTTCCTACGCATAAGCTTGTGTCTATGCGTATAACTCCTGTTTACGCATAAGCTACCATTTCTATGCCTAAGCCTTGATCAAACCTTCATTATGAATTGTTACGCGTGCAAACTTGTAAATAAATAAATCATAACGTCACGAAACCAATAAATGTCACTAATAAGCTTAAAACGTTTAATATGTTGTGAAAAATATGTGATACCATACTTTAAAACTTAAAGTTAACTAACTCACGAAACTTTTCTCGACATCATTGGACTATTAAACAAACAAATGACGTTGGACTCGTAACAATCATTGACATATATCATTCAATAAGTAGACAATAAAACCTTCTGTTGACTAACATTATGTCATTCGATATGTTGGTTCTTTTGGCTAAATGTGTGTCAGATCACGACATGGAAGCTCAAATGAATGTGGATGCACCAAATGTTCTCACCATTGTTGATATCTTCCCGCATGGCTATCCAATAAAGATTGGAAAGAAAAATCTTCGTGTCGACTTTGAAACTCTCACCTGCTCGGAATCTTCTTGTCTCATTGCAGTGGATATTCTGAAGAATCATCCCTATGAGAACATGCTCACCAATTCCGCCCTTTGTTCGAGATCTACATACATCAATTCTGGAATACAATGCAGATGGTCAAAGGTCAAAATGCTATGACGGTGACGCTCAATCACAAGCAAATCACCATCACTCCTGCAGATTTAAGGGTTGTTCTCCTCATTCCTGACATCATACCAACTGAATACTCTGCTGCACCTACTGAAGAGACGGTTCTGCAATTCTTGATTGATATTGGGTACGACGAAGCTTCAGGAGTAATCATCAAGCATTCTTATGTGGATCTGAAGAACATTCCTCAGCCTTGGAGAACCCTTTATATCATCATCATAAAATCCATTTCTGGTGCGTGGACAGCGGCTATGAGCATCCCAAGCTCGTGGAACTGCAAATCTTTTGGGCTCTAATCAACATGAACCACATCGAAGTTGAAGCTCTGATTTGGGATGACATGATGACATTCCTCAAAAGCTTGGCTCAAAGATTCCTTACATCAGATACACTAAACTGATGATTCAGAGAGCACTTGGGTATAACCCAGATGTCCCCAAGAGAATCAATGACCCTGAAAATCACGACATGTTGTCGAACCTACCCTAACTGTCAGATTTAAGGAGTCAACGACTAAGAAACAAGGTGATGTATTGCCAGATCACCTTCTCTCAGACGAAATCAAACAGCTCTACTCTTATAAAAGGTATCTGGTAGCTGTAGAAGAGAACAAAGTTGGTTTTCTTGATGATAAATCTTCTGGTAAACCTACCAGGAAAACCAGAAGAGGAAGTGGAGGAAGTCTTTGCAAGCAGCGAGAGTCAGAGGAAGTTCCCCAGAGGAATCCTCCACTTAAGAGGAAAGTTCCGCCAAGGAAGCTATTCCTATTCCCATTCCCAAGTCTGAACCGCAAAGAAAGCTAACAGACAAGGACTCGGAGGGTACTGCATCAGATGAAGAAATTTTCTACTCTGAAACTGCTAAAGATGACACTACAACGGTACCTAAACCTCCCAGTCCACCAGCTGAACACGGAAAAGGGAAGACTCCAGTAATTGAGCAACAAGAAGAAGAAGATTTAGATGAAGAGCAACTAGACACTGATTACAGGAAAAAGTTCAAATTCATTAGACTTCAACACGTCGCACAAGAATTTGCTAAAGAACAAATGGGTGGCCCCGGAGGGTCGAGTGGTGGAGTTCAACCTTCACCAGGTCCTGATGCGGTTAATCAACCCGATAAGGGATCTGGTGCCACCACTTTGGATCAACAACAAATGCGTGTGGAGGACACTATTGAGTATGACTTTGAAAAACCAGAAAAGGAAAAGACTTCTGGTGATGAAACAAAGACTGATGATACGACTAAGTCTGGAAAAGATGATGACGCTGATTATGATAAGCTTCTTCTAGACAGTCCAACACGTCCCAAGGAGAAAACCTCGGAACCTCCTAAGGACCCCGAGTCTCCTCATGTCTCTTCGTCATCAGATTCTTCTTCTCATTCTTCACCACCACCATCAAAAAGAACAACCAAATCCACATCCAGATCAGTGAAGAAGCCAACTGCCTCTTGGAAGTCTCATGCTAAGACTCGAATCGTCAAAGCTGTCAAGCAGGTCAGAAAGAAAGACATACTCTACAGAAAGCTGAATTTCCTTGCTGACCAAGTACAGTATCTTCATGATGAGAATGACAAGATGCAAGTTGAAAGGGAGTATGTCCAGAAGCTCATGAAAGATGATCTTCAAGGGAGAATGGACGAGATGATCCAAGGATACTCGCACAAGTTCCTCATGGAGGTCGTTCCTAAACTGACAAAGGAGATGTATACCAGACAACTTTATCCGAATCTCTTACATCTAGCCAAGCAAGCCATGAAATCAACTCCAATGAATTTGAGCATCAATCCAGTTGAACTCACAATCTTCTTAGATGATGAATTGGTGAACCGGCTAGTAGCTCAAATGTCGAAACGCTCTGCAACGTTTGCCTTCCACGAAGCTAAATTGTTTGAAGCATTGCTGGAATACCAACTCAGGTCAGCATACAGAGAAGAAGCTGTAAGGCCTAAACATTCAAGAGACGATGAAGACAAAGATCAGGATAAGGATAACGAGCCCAAATGCACGAAGAAGTCTGGTGAATCAACCTCCATTCAGTACTTAATCGCACCTCCACCCCAAAGGATTCTAGCTCAACAAAGATCCCTCCTCGCTCTTCAACGAGAAAAACCTCAGGATTCGAGACACCACCCCAGACTCAGAAAACCGGTGATCACTTTGAGTATACGGGTGGTGACAATGAGGAAATCCCTGAGCCACAACAACAACCCATCTCTCCTGACACATCTAAGAAACCAGAATCTTCAACCAGGCCAAAGAAAAAGAAGAAAAAGGCGCCTATGACTGACGTCTTATGATTTGTCGTTTTCGTACAGATATTTTCCGAAGAAATACAAAGGTATGTATTTTCCCCGGGTCATTTTCCCAACGATGGATGAATGGAGTTTAACAATTCACGTCGCGTGATTCGGGATTCGAATGGGTAAAAAGGGAATTTTGGGTCTTCTAAACTACGGTGCAAGGGAAAGTAAAGGGAAACAATAATAACAACTAAAGCTATGATGTAAACAAGTAAATGCAACCAATTATGAAAGATTAAACTAAAACGCATGAAACGTAATTAAAGAAATGCGAATTAAATGCAAATACGCTAATTTAAACCCGTAAAAATGAACTTCTATTTTTCTAAAGCTAAGAATGATGTTTAAAACTTATTAGTGAATTAAAACTATTTTTTTTTTGGATTTTTCTTGATTTATTTTGAATTAAAAACTAAATTTTAAACATTTAAAATAGAGCTAAAATACTAAAAATTAGGAAATCATGCAAGAAAACTACAAAACTATTTTTCAAAAATCTTAAATAACTAAAAAGAATTTTCAGAACTGGAATCACATTTTTATTACTTTTTCTCTATTTATTATGAATTTTAAACTATTAAAAACTAATTAAATGGCTAGAAAATACTATTTAATCTAAGAAAAATCTGGAAAAATACTTTTTATGACTTTTTGAATATTATAAACCTAATAAAATTGAAATTTCATTTTTCAGAACATTTTATGAATTATTTGGATTAAATGCTAATTAAAAATGCTATAAACTGAATTTAAATGTAGAAAAATAGCAAATGAACTTGGAAAAATATTAAAACTTCCAGATAAGTATAAAATGCTACTGAGAATCCATGAAAAATAACAGAAACAGCTAATTATCACAGGAACTATGATTTGGCACACTACTTGTATGAATAAGCACTTGAAAAATAAGCAATAAGCCACCTATAAGCACCAGAAGCTACCACAAGCTCAAACTGACCTAAAATAACTAAGAATATACTACTGCAACTGAATTGGACATAAAAAGCACAAGCTAGAAGTATTTAAGCACTAAAGCAGGTTCTAAGTTTAAAATCCAAACGGCCCTACAGTGGCATCTTTTAAGCACTTATTAAGCTAGCTAGAAAAAATCACAAAAATTAACTAAAAATACCTATGAATATACAACCAACCAGAGAGCTAGCATCCAAAATTTCAGCTAATTTGGACTTAAGGTGAAGAAATTAAAAATCAAAACTATAAAAGACTATTGGGGACTTATGAGAATGATGCACAGAACAGTAGTGAGATAAAAGCTTATTGCAGACTATGTTAAGCTACTCTACAGGCTTCCTAAGTTCAGATTCTTCAATAAGCTATTAAGGGAACCACAATATAATCAACAAACCCGAGGGAATAAGCATAAACTAACCTTAAAATGTGCTGATATGGACAGAAAAAGAAACTGATGTGCAGGGGAAAAAGTTGACTAATACAGTCACTACAAGCTCTCCTAAAGCTACTAAAAAAAATCTAAAAATTATGAAAAATAGTACTTGAAATCACAAGCTAGCAGATACTTGAAATCCAAAATCTCAGAATGATTTGATAAAAATTGATGAAATTAAAAATCAAAAATAAAACCAACTTAACACTACATGAATGATTTTGACTTTTTCTGAAAACAATAAACCTTGACTAAAGTGAAATGCAATTACTTCTAAATTGATGAAAATGATGTTATAAGCTAAGATTAGACCTAATTATACTAGGATAACTACATACGCAGCTAAAGAGATGAAAGTGCACACTGATTTGATAGTTTGAAAGCAGATTATAAGATGAAAACTGGATTTTGACTATTTGTTATGAAACAAAAGAGTTTGATGCTAGAACTAAGCTATACTAACCTAAAGGTAACTGTATGAATCACAACTAACCACTGAAGCAATCCTAAACTCAGATCCTCTAGCTTATCCAAACGCCCCTTCAAAACATTAAATTGCCAAATTACATTCGAAAATCAGTGAAAACATAACTCAACTCAATCCATAAATTCAAATTAACTTGAAACTCATCAACTTAACATCCTCAAAACTGAATTTAAGCTTAAATGGATTTGACTCTAAAAGTTGACTTTCGTTGACTTTTTACAAAAAAAACATGAATGAAGAACAATTAATCAACAATAAAAGCTTATAAAAGCTAAAATGAATCAAAATGAACAGGAATTTGAATCACAGATACAAACTTATCTCAGACTTGAATAACAATTGAAAAGTGAAATTCATTAATAAAAGTAAAGGAACATAAAACTAAATTGAGATTATTAGAACTAATTAACTACTGAAATCTAAACATGGCAGGAATAAAAACATGGCCAAAGTATTTCTAAAGCGTGAAAAACTGGACAAAAACTTCTGTGGAGATGAAAAAGGCCTTTAAATAGCTGAGCCAGGATGATCAGAAGCTTCTGGGATCTTAATTCTCAACCCTTGATCTCTCTATCTCATCATTCCTTTAATCCACATCCGTCAGATCAATATGGTGATGTGTTTGAGCCAATGAAATTGTAGCCTTTGTCCACTGTGGCAATCCACATGCTGTCACAGCTCTGACACGTTGTCAGGCTTCTAGAAGGTATTTTAAGTTGGGTAAAAGGGTTGCATCAGGGTAAAGGAGGGGTAACACCGTAACAGTAAATTTAGGTGTTTTCTGTTTTAGGCGCGATGGTATTTGGAGGTGGGTTTATTATTAATATTAGTTTGACTGGGAATTGGGATGGGTAAAGGTCGGGTATAAGGGTTGGGGATCCGGGTATGGATTGGATAAACCGGGTAAGTGGAATAGTTGGGCCATGGTTGGGCTTATGGGTGTATAGGATTTTAGATTTTGGACTTAGGTGTAGTATCCAAATTATACACTAAGGACCATTTATGTAATATTTGCAAGAACAAGGGTCCAAAAGTGTAAATTATGAAATGTGAGGGTGAATTAGGTAAATGAAATTTATGAGGGGTTGATTTAGTAAATTTGGGAAAGTTGAGGGATGAGATGTGACAACTTCCAAAACATGTTCCGAGATCCGTAATTTGACTTTTAAGCATCCAAATCCCATAAAACTGCATCCCGTCATCGGCTTTTTGCACTCTTCTTTCTCTCGTGCTCGGTTTTCGTCTGATTTGGCTTCTTTTTGTCTGTTTCGTCATATCCGTACCTGCACATGCATAAACTCAAGAAACACGCAAATATTAGGCATTAACGGCTCTTTCTTGGTTATTTTGGGTCAGTTTTGATAAACAAAAGATATGTGTTTAAGCACATATCAAAATACCCCAGACGAGACCATTGTCGTGTCCCCACACAATGCAATCAACTCACGTTTCTAAAACCAAGGATTTCAATCTCTTTCTACTAAACCTATGAAGAAGTAGCAAAGATTCCTCAAAAGAGATTAAGAAAGCCTTAACTCTAAAAACGCCCCGTTTACCTTTTTATTTCACATGTAGATATTACGATTAGGCACATTCCGATTATGAGTGACGGTTTGTTGAATTTTCATGTCGATCAATAACTCCAACATTTTTCAAACGACACGTTAGGATCACGGAGTAGAAAACACAACACAGCGTGAAGTGACCATACGGATAGAATAAATCGTCCCTGATTTTTCACAAGTCCCCAAACTAAGCGTAAAATCGAAATCATTGTTACAAATGACTCTAGATGCTAACACTACCCATGGAAGTTACTTGTGTAATTACCTTTTGCTCCCATTTTCCTATTTTTCCTCTAGATTTTTTTATTTTTGTGAGAATTGAATTTCTTCAAGTTTCTCGTTTCGATAACTTTTATTCCGATAAAGATATAAAGCTAAGTCGATAATTAGTTGTCCACCTTCCCTCGAAAACCATTGCACACAAGAATGAGGTCCACATCAAGGTCCTAATTTAACATGATTTAGAGAGATATCTCCCGGATTCAAAGTTTGGCTTAACACTTATTTCAGCACATTTGCATTTTTGCAATTTAGGGCCCTTGGTCTTTTCAACCACTAACTCAACGGGATTACCATTTTATCAGGAGTCTTATTATGACTTTGGATTTTCCTCTGCCTTTTTGGAAGTCTATGACAACTTTTATGGCTTTGGATTTTTTCAACTTTAATACATTTGGGCTTTATTTCATGTTAATTTTTGTGCCAAACTCCGAATCCTACGGCTTTTATAACAATAGAAACAATAGCAGCAAACTATCAGGAATCAGTTGTCTATTACACCGCAACACTGACAGTACCTTGATGTGTACCCAACTCTCATGGGCAAAGATTCTCTAAAGAAGAATAAAGAACTAACTATCGCCAAAAACTCAACATCTTTAATTATTATTTGACAAATATGGGGTGAAACAATTTTGTGGGAACAAAAAGCCATAAGTACCTTCGATGGGCTCTAAAGAGAACCAACTACTCCACGCTTAGCATCTAAACTCATAAGTAACTCTATCATTTCTCGATCTCCGCAAATTTAAAATCCCAAATAATGAGATCCGCGGATGCTTAGCCGATAATTACATTATCTATGGTTAAGGGAACAAGCTAGGGCTCAACACGCCCGGTCAAGTCAGAATTCTATTCCTACTCTCACCAGCGGAAAGTCAACAAGGTGTCAAAACATATATTAACTTAGCAAATTCTTTGTCTAAATGAAATTAAGTAATGCATATTTAAAGTCACTCAGGGAAACTTGCAAATTCTTGGCCTTGTGAGCTAGAATTCGCATTTTATAGCTTCTTGTCTAAGAGACTAGCAAACTTTTCAATCAAAAAGACTTAACAAAAGCTTAAAAATTTTTTAAATTTTCATTTATAGCACAATTTTTTCATTTTCTAAGGAAAAACGGGGTTGCGAGAGTACACGACAAAAATAAAGCAAGTGCGGTCAAATCAAATCGAAGATTACCCTACCCCAGACTAGAACGAAACATTGTCCACAATGTTTAAAAGCAAGGGTATCAACGAAAATCTAAAAGACGTTTATTAAGTATGCTCAAAGATAAACGTTAGTCGATAAGATTTCGGATATCGGATTTCCATCAGCATCGATCATGAAACTCGAGTGGAGAAAAGACAAACTTCGAGCACGAGAGTCTACATATCGGGAACATCCTAAACACAACATCACAAACAACCAAACACGAGAAATCGAAGAGGCTAACCCCTTCACGTCACTTATTAGAAGAAAATAGAAAGAAGATAGAAACGCTTGTTTTGTTATCGAGTCGTTAGCTAGACCCGCCCCGAATTCATTTGTCCATGGGGAAGCAAGTGGAAAAGATAATCTCCATCGGACTTTCATTTAAGAGGTTTGGATAAACATTGAAACATAAGAAAGTTCCACTCCGATGAGATACCCACGGTTCTTAAAAAGGAAAAGCGGTGATACCGGGGTCAAAGATGGTATCCTCACTCCCGCAAGAGTGAAGAAGAGGAGAGATCACATTATAATGAAGAAATGGAATAAAGATTTTTATAACGATAAGGATCCATTCTTCAACTTCAAAAGCAAATTCCTTAATCTGATTTTGAACATATAAGCTCTTAGGGTGATTTTCAACAAAAATATCGGTAGGAAGAGGTGGTGTGATGTCATAAATAAGGGAACTCTTTAGAGAGAGCTGCTCTCCCCCCAAACTAAAATCTTCCTCAAGATCAAAATAGACACGATCATATTCTGGAGGAGATACGAAATAAGAGACTTCACCGGAGAACTCCTCGAGATAATCATCATTTATCTTCTGTAACGGCTCATTTAACGGATCTTCATTCAATAAACTTTCAATCTCTCTTAAATCGGCTTCAAAATCAAAGTTATCGTCCTCACTTCCCGGTGGAAGAGGATCGATGCGAGCGAGTTCATCGGCGAACTCCTCGAGAAGTAAATCAAGAGACGAATCCTTGAGCTCGGGCTCCATAGGATTTTCATTAGACGGCTCTACTTCTTTAATTTCTTCAGTCGAGAGAAACGGAGGTGGGATTTGTGCGGTAATTTGTGAGCTATGAACTTGCACCTTTTCCATTATGGTCTCCGTGACGGACTCATCACTTTCCTCGTCAAAGATTTGATTGTCAAAATTGAGAGTATATTCTGAATCGAATTCAAACAAAGGATTTGTGAAGGTCATTTTGAAAGTTTCTGAAATCGAATCGAAAGGTGTCTCAGATACCCTTAGGATTGGAATGTTAGGATCGATTAACACAAGATTTATGTGGTTTGGAGGTCTTGGTTGGTGGAAGAAGATGAAGATCTTCATCCTTTTTAGAGAGAGAAATTAGAGAGAGGGAGGAGAAAACAAGGTTTTATTAAGATAAACACACACAATACCAATAACCTAATGATTCACCTCACCCCTCATGGAGAGTCATGAGGGGTATATATAGGCCCTATCTTTGCCACTTAAACGATACTAGTCCCTAAGGGCAAAGTGTACAACGTATCTAGTCCAATTCACGTAAATGACGTTATCTTTAGAAAAAGCGAGGCTAACAATCTCCCTCCAAGATAGCGTCACACGTGAATGGTTACAATGAGACCTATAAATACAAAGCAAAGTAAATTACAATAGTAATGAAAAATTTTGACTTTCTTGAAGCCTTGAGAGTCTCTGTAGTCTAGATCTTGAGGCAAACTTGAAGTTCTCCCTTCCGATGACCTCGGAAAATGATCTTCTTGTAGCTCTGAACTTCAACTATAACGGTCTAGTTAGGTTATTACTCCCTCCTAACTAGTGAGACTTTTTTCTTTCTTTGCTCCCTCCTGAATCGACAACACTCTTCCAACACGTCTTTAATCTTCAGACACGCAGCGGAGAAAGTAAACTCTTGAAGCACAGTGGTTGTCGTTCTGGGAACATCATAACAACATAACTCACTTAGTATTGCATCCAAGTTGGTAAAAAACCCGATGTACACCACACTACTTCTCCTTCTTCAGTCTTAAGCAAAAATCCCTTCGTAATCCAAACACGGAAGATGAAGTACCAACTTCTCCCTCCTGATGGTTGCGAGCTATCGGAATCATCACAATGTTGTGTACATGTCGTATTACCTTCTTGGTGCAATATTAACATCATAGCTTGATCAAATTTCCGTGAGAATATGTCGCAAAAAATACTCTCAATAATTTTCTCAAACCAACCTTTTATCGAACCTCCTTTGAATTCACCGGCTAATAGTAATGACCACATATGGAGATAACCCGATACGACTAACTTGAAAAGGAAGCAAACATCCCAACTTGTGACTTGCTGCTTGTTCTAAATTTTTGAACAATCCACAACTTCGTGTGACACTGAGCACAACAACGTAACTCCTTAAAGTGATGGTTACACACTGTGAGCACTACAACGTAACTCCTTACCAGTCATAACCAGATTGTCAAATTTCAAATGTGCTCCAACAAGTTATCTTGAGACATGCATCCAACCAACCATCGTCTCAAAGATAAAGAAGTCCACCCGTGAAATGTCACGTCAATTCCGCATCAATAATACCGTACAAAAACTCCGTAGTCATTTTTCACATCTTCGTTCAAGCCGTGAATATTGTATCCCTCCGTGAAAATTATACCATACCAGTAATTACCACTCACTACCAATATTACAAAATTTGTATCCAATATTTTTAACAAAAATATTCGGATAACACATTTTATGTAAGACCAATATTGGGTGACAAATTATTTCAGCACACAGCCCATCTATAAACCGGATAGCCCATTGATCGAATTCAAGTCTCAAAGGCCCATCCAACTCAAATAACCCACGATCCAAATCAGAAGTCTAAACCCGATCCAGCAAATCCAACCACAAATAATTACAACCGGATATAAAACTAAACACAACATTGACCTAAACCTAATCTCACTCTCTAAAAGATACGCCTACCTGCTCCAACTTATCCTCTCACCCAACTCATACCATATCTCAGTCTTTTCAATAATCCGAACATCAATCTCACTTCTCATCATCAGAAATTGATCTAATATCACATCAGACGAAAACATCTCAACCATACCTTCACCTTGATTATCTATTACAGTGTTAGTCCGAATCAAGAGAGTTTAAGTTCTTCAAGATCCTTAGAAGGGGGTCTCGGGTAAGGTTAAGGAGTTGTTTTGTTGTTTTCGTTTCTGTATTACAGTGGTCTTATAACGAACCAGAAAAGGGAGTAACATAGTGTTATTAACCTTGTCTACATGTTCGGATATTTAAGGAAACAAAGTTTCCAAAAAGGATCGATGATGATTGATGGTACAATTAAAAAATCTTTAAAAGATTCAAAAAAATTGAACCATGAATGAGATCTTGCTTGAATTTAATTTTGTTCTTCGAATCTTTTTGAAGGGTAGAATGAGATGGAGGATTTGTTTGATTTGGTTTAGGATTAGTTGATGTTTGTACGGTTAAGGTTTGAAGAATTTGTCGAGTCTGATGGTGGGTATTAACCTGAGGTCTCACGAGTCTTGGTAAATGGTATAGATGTTGTGGTCATGGTCTTGTTACGCGTAACACATTTTCAGATCTTGCATACGCGTAACCCATTTTCTTTTTCCTTAAGCGTAAGCCTACGCGTAACGTTTCAACCCGTTATGCGTAAGCATATTCTTATGCGTAATGCAAGTTATGCGTAAGTTTGCATAAGCGTAAGCCAGAGTTAGGCGTAAGCCTTGGCTTAGGCGTAAACGCATACGCGTAACTTTTTTCTACGCGTAACTTCACAGCTACGCGTATCTCAACTGTAGATATTTCTTATGCGTAAGTTTAGGGTTTTGACCCTTTGACTTTTTCCGGTGAGATTTTCCGACCGTGTTTTTCCATTCAGTCTTCATAAAAAACCCAGAAAAGCATAAAAGCTTTTCATTTTAACCATGTTTGACCATAAAAAGATGAAGGATGACCACTTTTTGTTTCACGGATATTGGTACAAAAAGTATAAAAATGACCTGTTTGGACAAAAATAATGACCAAGTCAGATTTAAACAAAGATTGTGACTTTTTGTGACCAAAAAACTAAGGATACCAAACATGTATAAAACTGCTTTACCCACAAATCGGAAAAAAAAATTTCCGACCACCAAAATAAGCATAAAAAACAGTTAAAAACATGATTCAAACCAACATAAATCAATAAAACATAACCTTGGCTCGTTATACCAATTGTTAGGACCGATTAACACAAGATTTATGTGGTTTGGAGGTCTTGGTTGGTGGAAGAAGATGAAGATCTTCATCCTTTTTAGAGAGAGAAATTAGAGAGAGGGAGGAGAAAACAAGGTTTTATTAAGATAAACACACACAATACCAAATGCTTCACCTCACCCCTCATGGAGAGTCATGAGGGGTATTTATAGGCTTTAACTTTGCCACATAAACGATACTAGTCCCTAAGGGCAAAGTATACTACGCATCTAGTCCAATTCACGTAAGTGACGTTATCTTTATAAAAAGCGAGGCTAACAATCTCCCTCCAAGAGGTGGTCATTCAAAAGATGCTCCACTTGATTTGGTCTTTACTTTTCTTGAGCTCGAACTTTGTGTGTAGATATAGAATAGTCTTGATTCTTTGTTCTTTCATGCTTTGTGATCAGTTAATGTGGTTGTCTGCCGTTGTCAACTTCGTTGGTTAGGTGTCTCTACGTCTTTCTCCACCATGCTCACACTTCTATTTGTCTTTTGGTTACCAATGATGTAGTTCTCGAGTCTTTAAACTTTGTATAGCCTTTGATTGTGATGAGAACTTTCATGTGTCGTTGGTATGAGCATGTGGCGAGTCTGCACGATCCATCCGCTCCGGAGCTTCCATAAGAAGAAAACATAAAAACAGTTAGTAATAAGCGGATTCCGGCACTTACAAGTTTGAATTTCGAGGGTGTTAACAGCATGTGAAAACACATCTCTAATTCTCACAAAGGCCGTTCCTGAACTGGAGTCCCACAAGTGAGATAACGCGATATACCGAAGTACATCTACAGTTCGGATGAGTTGAGGTACACGAAGCATCACCCACGACTGTAGACCGTTTAAGACACACTAAGCGTAATCCACAAAGAATTACCGAAGTGACTGCTGTCGGCTGCTTGATGTTGACCCTGGCAGGAATTTCCATTCAATCACTGAAGATCACAGAAGTGAAACTTCTCATAAATGTTCTGGCAGATTGCTAAGATCTGCGTAGGACTCTATAATATATCACTTGTGTCCTTATTGATGAACAACTAGCGATGTCATGTCATGTGTTCCTATGAGATCTTTTGATGAATCTCGTGGCTCTAGACTCAATAAGTGCATTATGGTTTTCGTAAGCGGAGACTAGGGAGAGGGTCTCCTTCTTCAATATCAACAATCTCTAAGAGAAAGTCAATAGATTATGTAAGGTTCCCAGTGAGAATGAAACAAATCCTTTTAAGAGGAATTGAGTGGCTAGAAGGTTTAGTGCGGTGCGTCACTGGGTCCATGACGTCTTTGTCTTCAATACCGGTGTCATCTAGTGACAACCGTAGCATATGTATTGAACCGGTTTACGCCTAAGGTTGAATATGGAGGGCTATTTCTTTTCACCCTTTTTCATTACATTTCTTTTTAATTCTTCAACCCCTTCTTTCTCCTTTCTCACATTACTCCTTTTTTCAATCATACCTAAGGACTTCTAATACTAACTATGGGTATTGTCCTTGGGTAGATCCCTCCGGCTCTGGCGGATCATAGGACGGATTTCCTATCCTTAGTCACCTTATAACTCCATGACTGTCCTATTGTTGCCATAAAACCATTTTTCTTGAAAATCTCTTAGAGTGTTTATGATAGAAAACATGTTTGAAACACTCCGTGAGTTTTATATTTTCAGAAACACTCCCCCTTCACATGTGCTTATATGTTTTGACAGAAATCTGCACATAGAGGGTAGAGTTCGCACTTTTTGAATTGATCGACTTTAAATGAACTAGACCTATTCGAGACACGTTTACATCACTAGAGAACTAGCTTGAAATTATTACCCGTCCTGGTCAAGTCCATAGAAAGTTTCTCGAGATGGTACATGATTCCTCGTCAATTCATTGGTTACGACTGAGTCGAGCTCTTTTGAGATTCAAACAACGATCATTAAACCTTTTTGATCACATTTTAATCACATTTCTCCTCCCCCTCAAAAATAGCATATACGTGATATTTTTGATATCAACTGATTAAACAACATTTTAGAATCTTTTGGGGAGACAAACGGATTTGATTTAAGCATGAATTTGGAACATTTTTTGTTTTATACTCCCCCTTTAATAAAGCATAATCAATTAAAGGGTTTTAGAGGGAGTTATCTTGAGCACAAAATATTTTGAAAGATTTTGAAAATCTTTTTGAACAATCTTGAAAAGGTGCTCAAGATGATGATGACTTCTCACCATTTTTAAGTGCGATTGCCTTTGGCGTACACTTGATTTTTTCTATAAAAGCACGAGTTTTGATTTGAAAAATAATCAAAAGTCATCATTTTAGTCCGGGTTTCGTACTCAAGTATACGAAAGCCATTATTTGAAGAAATTTTGAGAGACGACATGTTTTAGAAAACAAATTAAAGAACTCTCGCTCAAGCATCTGTACATACCCGTATCATTGTTGCATGACATTTCTAGAAAGCGTCAGAATATCGATTATACGAGAGACATGTCGTGAGAAGAATATTTTTGAATTTTTGATTTTATATTGTTTTTGTATTTTTGAAAGTTTTATATTTTTATATTTTGCTTTTGTTGGTTTTCAAATTTTGTATTTTGTTTTTCAAAAATATTTACAGCGAAGCTTTTGGAAAATCATTTTCAAGAAGAATCGAGAAGACGTTCTAACTCCTCAGGGGTTAGGCTTCGCATTTCAATTCGTCGAACTAAATAGTCAAACCTTTCTTTTGGAAGGGCTTTAGTTAATAGATCGGCGAGTTGGTAATCTGTCTTCACGAAGAATAATACAACAGTACCATTTTCGACGTACTCTTTGATGAAGTGGTAGCGGACACGGATATGCTTAGTCTTTTAGTGATGAACAGGATTGCATGATATGGCTATGGCACTTTTCGAGTCACAATACATAGGTATTTTATCGAAAGTAAAGCCATAATCTGTGAGTTGTGTTCTCATCCATAGAACTTGAGCACAACACGCAGATAGAGACACATACTCAGCTTCAGCGGTTGAAAGTGCAGTGCAATCTTGTTTCTTTGAAGACCAGCTTACTAACTTTTCACCCAAAATTGTGCTCCTCCGGATGTACTTTTTGCTGTAACTTGATCACTGCGTGGTCGCATCCGAAAAGGCAATTAGATCAAATCCGGATTCCTTCGGATACCAAAGTCCCATGTGAATGGATGTCTTCAAGTACCGAAAGATCCTTTTAACCTCTTTGAGGTGCAGATTCGGTAGGCTTTGCACGAAACCGTGCTAATAAGCAAACAACAAAATGAATATCTGGTCGACTAGCAGTAAGATACATGAGAGAACCAATCATGCTCCGATATTTCTTTGGATCAATAGGTTTCCCAAACAAATCGGCTCCAATTTTTGGTGAAGTTACCATTGGTGTTCCGACCGAGTCACAATTATCCATACCATGATTTTTCAAAATCTCAGTCGTGTATTTAGCTTGATTTATAAAAATTCCACGAGGGGATTGATGTATTTGTAAACCAAGAAAGAATTTTAGTTCCCCATCATGGACATTTCAAATTTACTTTTCATGAGATTTTCAAAATGTTTTGAAAGATTCGGATTAGTGGACCCAAAGATGATGTCGTCCACGTAAATCTGAACAATCAAAATGTCGTTTTGCATTTTTGTGTAAACAAGGTAGGATCAACTGTGCCTTTGGTGAAATTGTTTTGGATCAGGGAAGAGGCGAGTTAGTCATACCACGCTCTCGGAGCTTGTTTCAAACCATAGATTGCCTTTTTGAGTTTGTAGGCGTAGTCTGGATGATTCATGTCTATGAAGCCTACTGGCTGACTCACGTACACTTCTTCTTTCAGAGTTCCATTCAAGAACGCGGTCTTAATGTCCATCCGATAAACCGTGATGTTTTTGTGAGCGGCATAGGCTAAGAAAATCCTGACTGCTTCTAGTCTAGCTACGGCGCGAATGACTCTTCAAAGTCTATCCCTTCCTCTTGTCTGTATCCTTTGGCCACAAGACGAGCTTTGTTGCGAATGACATTCATTTCTTCATCCCGTTTGTTTTTCCATAACCATTTAAGATCAATGACGCGAACGTCAATGGGTCTTGGAACCATTTCCCAAGAGTCATGAAGACGGTATTGGAGATGTTCCTCCTGCATTGCTTCTATCCATGCGGGATCTTCCATTGCCTCGCGAATGTTCTTTGGCTCTATATTGCTAATGGAGCAAAGGTAAATGCATAAGTAGCAATCGGTGGCAAGTTGACGTCTCGTCTGAATTGGCCTTGAAGGTTCACCAATAACTTGTTCAAACGGATGGTCTTTTGTCCACTTCAGAGTAGAAGGATACCGTTGGTTAAACGTATGCGAGTTAGATGGTTCTCGAAAGCTTGAAGAAGATTCGGTGATTCCGTAGCAAACGGGTTTTCAAATAAGTCTTCATCTAACGTTGCATCATTTTGGTTTTGATTTTGCTCATCAACTGCTGGTAGAACGGGTGCAATAGCTGTAGTAGATGTAGATGATGTAGATGGAGTTGGTGCATTGGTTTCGACCGTTGTAGATGAATCTTCTGTTGGTGGTGGAGGATGATGTTGGCGGTTGCGGCGGAATGATGGTTTGATGCATTTGTCGAAGTTCCACCATAGTATTCATCGAACATTAACTCGAAGAAATTCTCCCATTCTTGTTCTTTAGGATTGTCAATCGAAGTTGATTGAGCTCTTTGAGGTACGAGTCCTGAACTGATGTGTCCAGAAGTCTGTCGGTTTAGTGCGGGTTCTAGAGCGAGTCTCTCAGAAGCCATTAATTTGAAGTCCGTATATATAAGGTTGGTATATATAACGTGGGTTCTAGAGCGAGTCATCAATATTCTCAAGAGGAGTACATTCGACTTCCTTATCCCCCATTGACAAGGTATCCGAAGGTTCTTTAATGAGCGGATCGATCTTTAAGTTCTCTTCTTCAAATGGTTCATCGTCATCACTCTCGTCAGAGTCGGAATAGTAAAAGGTGGGTGAATGACTCAGTCTCTGTTGACTGATATAGCTTTCCTGCTTGCCAAAGACGTCAATTTGTGTACTCATAACAGAAATTTTCTCGGAATAATGATCACTCAAGATAGTGGTAGAATCGTAAGGAAGCGTCAGCATCCACTGATAATGATGTTGCGTCATATTCTCAATCAAATCATAAGCTTCTTGAGGTGTCTTCCGCATGAGATTTCCACCAGCTGCCAACATGATTTTGTCTCGATCAATCGTAGTGATACCATGATAAAAGGTTAGGATTTGATCAAGAAGCAAAATTCGATGATCGGGACATTTCTGTAATAACGATTTGAATCTTTCCCAAGCTTCAAATACGGATTCCTTGGGTAATTGCTGGAAATTAAGAATTTCTTTCCTCAGCTGCATCGTTTTCGAGTATGGAAAGTATTTTGAAAGAAACTTGCGAAACATCTCTTCCCAAGTATTAATTGAACGTTTTTCAAGGGTATAAAACCAAACTTCAGCTTCGTGGGTTAAAGAGAAGGGGAAGAGATTCAATCGGATATCATCTTGAGAAACGCCGCGTTGCTTCATGGATTGAGTGGTAGATAAAAACTTGTTCAAGTGCTCATTAGCATTTTCGTCGTTATATCCATGAAATTGACAATGCTGTCGAAGAAGACGAACGATACGATTTTTCAATCTAAAATTGGTTCCCGGAATGATCGGTCCTCCTCGACCAATAAGTGATGGACGATAGAAACCCTCCATGGTCCGAGGATCATGGGGATCAAAGGGTGAGAAATCGAGCATTGTGGAGAATTAAACAATTTAGATGTTAAAGAGATAAGAATTAAACATTCAGAGGATAACGAAGAATATTTTTGAGATTTTTAAAAACATAAAACATAAAAGGAAAATAAATTTTGAAAAGGAAAATATTTTTGGATTTTTATAGAAGATATTCTGAAAAACAACGATAACTTCACTCGGGGAAGGATATTCAAAAACACGCGAATCGAGACGGAATCGAAAACTCACTACATGCGCTCCCCGGCAGCGGCGCCATTTTTTGATTTGTCGTTTTCGTACAGATATTTTCCGAAGAAATACAAAGGTATGTATTTTCCCGGGTCGTTTTCCCAGCGAGGGATGAATGGAGTTTAACAATTCACGTCGCGTGATTCGGGATTCGAATGGGTAAAAAGGGAATTTTGGGTCTTCTAAACTACGGTGCAAGGGAAAGTAAAGGGAAACAATAATAACAACTAAAGCTATGATGTAAACAAGTAAATGCAACCAATTATGAAAGATTAAACTAAAACGCGATAATACGTAATTAAAGAAATGCGAATTAAATGCAAATACGCTAATTTAAACCCGTAAAAATGAACTTCTATTTTTCTACAGCTAAGAATGATGTTTAAAACTTATTAGTGAATTAAAACTATTTTTTTGGATTTTTCTAGATTTATTTGGAATTAAAAACTAATTTAAGACATTTAAAATAGAGATAAAATTCTAAAAATTAGGAAATCATGCAAGAAAACTACAAAAATATTTTTCAAAAATCTTAAATAACTAAAAAGAATTTTCAGAACTGGAATCACATTTTTATTACTTTTTCTCTATTTATTATGAATTTTAAACTATTAAAAACTAATTAAATGGCTAGAAAATACTATTTAATCTAAGAAAAATCTGGAAAAATACTTTTTATGACTTTTTGAATATTATAAACCTAAGAAAATTGAAATTGCATTTTTCAGAACATTTTATGAATTATTTGGATTAAAAGCTAATTAAAAATGCTATAAACTGAATTTAAATGTAGAAAAATAGCAAATGAACTTGGAAAAATATTAAAACTTCCAGATAAGTATAAAATGCTACTGAGAATCCATGAAAAATAACAGAAACAGCTAATTATCACAGGAACTATGATTTGGCACACTACTTGTATGAATAAGCACTTGAAAAATAAGCAATAAGCCACCTATAAGCACCAGAAGCTACCACAAGCTCAAACTGACCTAAAATAACTAAGAATATACTACTGCAACTGAATTGGACATAAAAAGCACAAGCTAGAAGTATTTAAGCACTAAAGCAGGTTCTAAGTTTAAAATCCAAACGGCCCTACAGTGGCATCTTTTAAGCACTTATTAAGCTAGCTAGAAAAAATCACAAAAATTAACTAAAAATACCTATGAATATACAACCAACCAGAGAGCTAGCATCCAAAATTTCAGCTAATTTGGACTTAAGGTGAAGAAATAAAAAATCAAAAATAAAAGACTATTGGGGACTTATGAGAATGATGCACAGAACAGTAGTGAGATAAAAGCTTATTGCAGACTATGTTAAGCTACTCTACAGGCTTCCTAAGTTCAGATTCTTCAATAAGCTATTAAGGGAACCACAATATAATCAACAAACGCAAGGGAATAAGCATAAACTAACCTTAAAATGTGCTGATATGGACAGAAAAAGAAACTGATGTGCAGGGGAAAAAGTTGACTAATACAGTCACTACAAGCTCTCCTAAAGCTACTAAAAAAAATCTAAAAATTATGAAAAATAGTACTTGAAATCACAAGCTAGCAGATACTTGAAATCCAAAATCTCAGAATGATTTGATAAAAATTGATGAAATTAAAAATCAAAAATAAAACCAACTTAACACTACATGAATGATTTTGACTTTTTCTGAAAACAATAAACCTTGACTAAAGTGAAATGCAATTACTTCTAAATTGATGAAAATGATGTTATAAGCTAAGATTAGACCTAATTATACTAGGATAACTACATACGCAGCTAAAGAGATGAAAGTGCACACTGATTTGATAGTTTGAAAGCAGATTATAAGATGGCTGGATTTTGACTATTTGTTATGAAACAAAAGAGTTTGATGCTAGAACTAAGCTATACTAACCTAAAGGTAACTGTATGAATCACAACTAACCACTGAAGCAATCCTAAACTCAGATCCTCTAGCTTATCCAAACGCCCCTTCAAAACATTAAATTGCCAAATTACATTCAAAAATCAGTGAAAACATAACTCAACTCAATCCATAAATTCAAATTAACTTGAAACTCATCAACTTAACATCCTCAAAACTGAATTTAAGCTTAAATGGATTTGACTCTAAAAGTTGACTTTCGTTGACTTTTTACAAAAAAAACATGAATGAAGAACAATTAATCAACAATAAAAGCTTATAAAAGCTAAAATGAATCAAAATGAACAGGAATTTGAATCACAGATACAAACTTATCTCAGACTTGAATAACAATTGAAAAGTGAAATTCATTAATAAAAGTAAAGGAACATAAAACTAAATTGAGATTAACAGAACTAATTAACTACTGAAATCTAAACATGGCAGGAATAAAAACATGGCCAAAGTATTTCTAAAGCGTGAAAAACTGGACAAAAACTTCTGTGGAGATGAAAAAGGCCTTTAAATAGCTGAGCCAGGATGATCGAGAAAGCTTACGGGATCTTAATTCTCAACCCTTGATCTCTCTATCTCATCATTCCTTTAATCCACATCCGTCAGATCAATATGGTGATGTGTTTGAGCCAATGAAATTGCAGCCTTTGTCCTTTGTGGCAATCCACATCTTTGTCACAGCTCGACACGTTGTCAGGCTTCTAGAAGGTATTTTAAGTTGGGTAAAAGGGTTGCATCAGGGGTAAGGAGGGTAACACCGTAACTGATAAATTTGGGTGTTTTCTTTTTAGCGCGATGGTATTTGGAGGTGGGTTTATTATTAATATTAGTTTGACTGGGAATTGGGATGGGTAAAGGTCGGGTATAAGGGTTGGGGATCCGGGTATGGATTGGATAAACCGGGTAAGTGGAATAGTTGGGCCGTGGTTGGGCTTATGGGTGTATAGGATTTTAGATTTTGGACTTAGGTGTAGTATCCAAATTATACACTAAGGACCATTTATGTAATATTTGCAAGAACAAGGGTCCAAAAGTGTAACTTATGAAATGTGAGGGTGAATTAGGTAAATGAAATTTATGAGGGGTTGATTTAGTAAATTTGGGAAAGTTGAGGGATGAGATGTGACAACTTCCAAAACATGTTCCGAGATCCGTAATTTGACTTTTAAGCATCCAAATCCCATAAAACTGCATCCCGTCATCGGCTTTTTTGCACTCTTCTTTCTCGTGCTTTCGGTTTTAGATGCGATTTGGCTTCTTTTTTCTGTTTCGTCATATCCGTACCTGCACATGCATAAACTCAAGAAACACGCAAATATTAGGCATTAACGGCTCTTTCTTGGTTATTTTGGGTCAGTTTTGATAAACAAAAGATATGTGTTTAAGCACATATCATCTTATCATGGCTGGACGAGGATGATACTGAATTTGAATGGTTCTCGAAGCTTGTTGATTCCACTCCCTACCCATCTGAAGGTCACGAGGTTACAGAATGTAGTACATTGGAGCATGCAAAACTTCTGCAAGAAAATTTCCGTGTGAAGAAGATGACGAAATCCGAGTTGAAGCGAATCAAGAATGAAGCATTTCAACTTCTCAAAGACAGCTCGGAAAGTGCTATAGAATTTGAGTATCACCTTGATAATATAGCACGAGCCATGTCTAACAACATGGATTGGCTCAACCCTGAAGCAAACATCGACTTCACCAAACGGGACAATCCTCCATATTACACCTACTGGTCCAAACCTCTGCCAACAATTGGCCAACTGATCACCCTAGGATTCCATTCAGATATTTCTTCAAGAAAGACTTGGAATTTCTTCTTCACGGTGGCGATGGTTCAAGGAAATACGCTACATCACGACACTTCCATTCGGTAGCCATATACTCTAAGCTGCATAGCCATCGAGGAAAGAGCTAACCACATGTTCTCCAACAATGTGGAAGAGTATGACCGTGATGTATGGGATTCACCACTTGGCGGAACGCCAAAGAATCTACTACAGAAGCCTGCGGTTCGAAGTCTCAACATGAAGTGTTCAGTACTAAGAGTATCGTTGCCATCAAACATGTTGATCTTTCGTCTAAAAGGGACTACACTTTCCTCAAGAATATTGTGGTCAAAAGGCAAGACGAAAGGGATTATGCATTATCTAAAGCGGACTTTGAGAATTTGTCTATCAACGACATAGAAGACATGTACCTTGCCAAAGTACAGGGTCGCATGAGACAATTTTCGATTGAAGTACAACGTGAATTCATCAAGTCCTTGCTTATCTTCATCAGACGCATAGTCATCAAATAACGTGTAGAAGATCTCCATTTCGCAATTGAATCATATCGGACACGTGTCAACTTCACTCCACATCGGCTAGATCTTCCCGCATTAACCAGCTTTCACAATACACACTCATCCAACCATTGAAGTGGTTTACCTTAGTGAAATACTAGGCAACTGCTTAATGGCGTGTAGAGATCTTCACAAGTTTGGGGATCACACATTGAAGAAGGTTAGGGGCGGATTAGCTTATAGGTTGAAGGATATTCATGAAGGAATTGGGTCTAAAAAGCGATGGAATTCTAAAGAAAGACGAGATGTGAAGAGGATCATCACCATGATTGATGAAAGGTTGTATCGGAGGGATCGATTGAGAACACTGGAGAGCTTTGTAGGAGGTCGTCCCAGGATTGCTCTCGCCGGCTATCAACGCCCAGTTCGCATTCACGGAAACATTGATTGACTTCACGGTACCCCTTGCTGCTTCTAATTCATAATAATTTGGATGTGTGATGTTATATATGTCTATGGCTTGTGCACACATAACAGTGTACAACCCGTTCTTGTCAAGAAAGGACCCTGTGGTACGCTTCAGGGCCACAATCCTATAAAAGGAGCGAAAGCTTCTTACTTTTGAGTAAAACCTATCAAACCTTTCAATTTTCAAGGTTTTGCTCAAAAGAACAAGTACTTCCCCTTATGATTTTCAAAACCTCAACCGTTTATATCACTCGTTGAGGGGGAGTATCTCTATTTCACACACAACTCACAAGCAATACGGGAATTTTCAAAACCCAAGATAAGTTTTACTTATAATTCATAATTTTCTCTTAGTTTTCAAGATAAGTACCTTTTGCAAACATGTAATTGCATACATTTTTTCTCTTTCAAAGAATAAACGGTTTATTCATACATAGAAACCTCTTTTCAAAATATTTTCTAAAAGGATACCTCTTCCCATATTACTTTCATAAAAGCCATTTCTCACGTCTAGGACAAATCGCTTTTTCATTATTAATACAAAGTAAAAACCCGTTTTCATTGCATCTCATGTCTTTTGAATGCTAAAGAGGACACATAACTAATATGTGTTTTCTGGTACATTCATTTAAGCAACAATGAATTAGGAGCACTCGGGTTATCTCACATAAAAGTGTGCTTTTTCACTTCTAGTTTATTTTTTTTCTTTTTAGGAGTCGAGATAACCGCAACTCCAAATGGTTTGCATATAGGCACATACTAGGCACAAATGTTTCCAAAAGGAAAAATTTTGAGCTGCTGAATCACCGATTACCACGGATCCCAGCCTTAATGTTGGACGGATCCCTCAAGGGAAGGATCCGTGGGATCCGTGAGACAGAAGCTAATTTTATCTTTTATTTTTTCTCACTTTGGATGAAAACTTCAATAGTTTCATCATTTATTTTATTTATTTTGGAGTATGCTATTTAATGCTTGTGTTCTCATGATCACATGCCTTAAATTCATATCTAATCATTAGATTTTAATCTACATTTTGGGTCAAGCATTCATTACAATATATTATTTTTCTATAAATAGGATTCCCAAAATTCTTGCATATTCATCAAATCTCAACTTCACAAACAAACATCATCATGTCACCCAAAAGATCTTCCAACATAGATGAATCATCTAGAGCAAACAACCCCTTTCAATAAATCCAAAACTTTGTCCTCCCACCTTCCAAAGTACCACCACCCAAATCTAGAAAAACCGCACGGATTAGCATCCGGCCTTGTTGCTTAGCAAAACCATCATCAAATGGTTCATCACCAACAACTCATTCACCACAAGATGCTTCCATTATAGCACCTCCTTCATCACCAAGAAGTACACCAACTTCATCACCCATCACATCACCACCTAAGGTCACTCTTTTGGAACTCCTTAAGACTCCAACAAGATCTCAACAAACAAAGCAAAAGGAACTAGTCTTTTTGACACCTCCCACTTCTCCAAACACAATTTTCAAAGACCTTGAAACCTCACCACCTTTAGCTCCCATTGTGTTACAAGAACATCTAGGTTCTTTTCCACCACCACTTCCAAACATTTCGGACTTTGATCCGTATTTTTCAACTTTTCCACCACAACTTCCGCATCTCACAAATCAAAGTCACCCGGAAAACTTCTGCACTCATTACCCACATCACTTACATTGTGAACATTGTCAAACCACTAGGGATATTGTAATAGAGATTAGGGAAGAAATGCGAGTCATACTTAACCTCATCCTTGATCGCATCAACATTATTACTCACCAAAACTTTCATCCATAACCTTATGCAAGCATAGAAGGAATCATTTTTATTGCTTTTAGTATTTTCCTTTTGAGTCATTTTTTAAGAACAAGTCTTGTTCTTACTTCTACATGCTTGTATGTGGCATAAATACCACTACATTTTGTTGTTTTTATTACAAGGCCTTGTTTACATACCTTGGCTCCCAATCTTGATTCTCGTCAATCACAAGATTATTTATGCATGTTACTACTAACTCTTTCTTTGTAGGATTTTTTTCATTTTTCTCACTTGACGCCCCATTCTAGGGGGAGCTACCGTCAAGGGGGAGTTAGCGATACGTGGACTATTTGTCCACATTTTATTTCTTCGCTGGGGTAACTTTTTGTTTCGACAAAAGGGGAGAAGAAGTAAAACTTAGGCTTTCAAAACATACATCTAATCTTAAGTTTTACTCATCATAACATTATATTTTGTCATCAACAAAAAGGGGGAGATTGTTAATACAAATAAACCGTAAAAAGGTTTATTAATATTTAGCGATCTCTTTGTGTTTTATTGATAACAAATATAATGTTATCATAAGAAAAATTATAAAGATACATGTTATTTTTTGAAAGCATTTACATATAGTCATTTAATACAAATTGTTGTAATAAATCATTTGTTGTAATAGTTTATTAAGATGGGTAAAAACCACAACCCATGGAGCATATCCATAACCCATGGTATTGACCCATATCCATTTGACTAGATGCATTTCATCTATTAGATACATTGTATCTAATGAAATACCCATGGACCAACCCATAACCCATGACCCATGACCCATAACCAAAAAATCCATGGGCAAAGAGGAGCGTCCCACGGATCCCTGGTGTTACACTAGATGGATCCCTTAAGGGAGGGATCCATGGGATCCGTGCTACAGTGGCAAGTTTTTGCCTATAAATAGAGAGCCATTTCTTCATTTCTCTTCACCCCTCTTCTTACTAACTCTCTCATATATTCTTACACTCTTCTAACAAAAGATCACTTGATCTAGAGAGTTGTTCTTCTTTCTATTGTGATTCTCATATACGTCCTTCTCAAAGGCGAGATCACGAGCTTTCTACAAGTCATCCAAGAAAGGGGTCCTTGATTGATTTGTTCCTTCACAAGATTTCTGTAGCAAAGATCTTGTACTTGATATTTTACATAGTTGTTGTGTAATAGTCGTGTTGGTTTGGTCCTCCATGTTACGGACTCGGTATTTAGCTTTGTACCAGAAAAAGGTGTAAGCAACGTCGTGAAGGCTTCTCCGCCAAGTTGAAGGAGTTTGTTTACATAGTGCTTGAACTCTCGAGTAGGTGACTCGGGGAGTGGAGTAGGGCAAGGAAGGTGTCCTTGTAGCCGAACCACTATAAATCGGTTGTGTCATTTCTATCCCTTACTTTACTTTCTTTACTTGCATTACTCTTAGATATATACTTTATCTTCATCCATACGATTCCACATAACATCGAATCTAAAGTTTTTAGAAACTAACTTAAAATCGGCAAAACTATTCAACCCCCTTCTAGTTTTCCACAATATTCATTTGTGATCCCATTTGATATGATTCCTTCTATACGATGTTCATTTGATTATGCCATTTGATGCTTATCCAAGGTACTAACTAGCCATGGAGGTATCTGTTGGGATTTAATACTCATAACAATTATATAAATCAAATAACATCATCAAAGCATGCAGCGGAAGTAAATAGGAATAATATATGTAAGTAATTAACCGAACAAGAAAGTGCGTACCTTTTAGCAATTCAAGAATCAAACGACGATTAAACAAGAACAAAACCCAAAACCCTAATTATAGGGTTTATGTAATTCGACCCAAACAAAGAATCGACCACCAAGATTACAAGCTCAAGCGTGCTTGTCCTTCGTTCTTGTACACACGTACTAATAGCGATTTGATGAGGAAAAGCTAGTTCCTTGAATCACAAATAAAACCAAACACTTATGTCTTTGAGTTAAGCAAAATCGAAAACCCTTGGGGTTTGGGTATTTCGACCAGCCACACAAATAGGGAGAGAGGAAGAGAGAAATTAGGTATATTGGTGATCCAAGATTAAGTTATGAATGAATACAAGGGATTGTATTTATAGGTAACTTAACTTGGTGACCATGTTTGAGTGGGATTGGGTTTGGAATACCCCCAACCGATCGACCTAGTCTCCCAAAAGGGATTCTAGAACCTTCCCGACTTCTAATTTCATTCTTAGTCCTTCTAGTTAATATTTAACGACCGTTAACCAAAACTCGTTAATTATTTAACTATCGTTATGTTTTATTTCGTGACTAATAATTAATAATAATAACGTTTTATTTATATTAATTATTTACATCAATTCTCATACGTAATGTGTGCAATCGAAGTCTCGAGTTCGAATCCGGACATACGTATATTTAAATATCCATAAAACCTTCAGCTCCCACTTGGATATTACTAAATATAGTAATGACATTGGTTAGTCTAGCTTTCACACGCCAATGCCCCAGATCAAATCGAGTATGGTCTCCTGGAAAAAACCATTTAATGATTCATCATTTTTACTTATCCTTTTGTTACTAATACTACATTAACTATGAATATGGATCAAGTTATTTCATAAGTTAACATTCATTTCTCGTTGTATCTGATTGAACAAGATTACCAAACCATCTGAATGTATTCCAGATTGATCTTAGGTATGGCCATACAAACATCTTGTCAACCCTACGAGGGGCCCAAATATAGTATTATGCTTTGAAACAAATTCAAAGGAACAAATTCTCTTGACTACAAACATAACTCATGAACTTTGCAACACTTTCGAAAATAGCCCTTATAACTACCAGTTACGGATAGCGTTAGACTATCTTACACAAATGCACTACATTCATATCGGTTATCGGTATCTCATGTCGAGGATAAACACTTCATGATATACTTAATGACAAAGATCCATAAAGTATCATCATGTAAAGTTGGGATGAGTCGTATATTCAATTCATTGAATATCATGTGAATCTGGTATGTCTCACGCATCAGTATACTTTAAAAGTATATTCTACCAAAACTCAGATTTGTCTTAATTCAATGACATTTCCACATCATTGATCGACAACGGACTATTTAGAATAACATAAGTTATTCACGGATTAAACATGCAAATATAGGATATAATATTAAGAAAATGAAAAATAAACATAAACAACTATTTTATTTCATTAAAGTAATATTTGTTCATAACATCCTTTATCCAAATACTAATCACAGATTTGCATGAAACTACTAGCTAAACGAAGTCCTATCCCATCAGCATGGTCAATAAGTTTTTCTTTTGGCAAAGGCTTCGTAAAGGGATCAGCTAGATTATCATCTGTATGAACTTTGAGTAGATTGATTTCACCTACGTCGACTTTTCTCGAACATAGTGATATCGACGAGGAAAATTTAAAGCGCCCTTCATGACTCCAGGCTCATTGGCAAATGTTATTGCAGCAGAGTTGTCACAATACACATATAAAGGTAATTCGATTGAGGGCATTACTCCAAGTCCCGAAATGAATTTCCTAATCCAAATAGCTTCCATCGCAGCTTGAAGGCAGCTATGTACTCAGCTTCTGTAATAGACATCGCAACCGTTGTTTGCTTCTTGCTCTTCCAGTCAATTGCTCCTCCATTAATGACAAAGACATAACCCGTCTGAGACTTCGTATCATCTTTATCAGTTTGGAATGACGCATCGCAAAAACATGTAACATCAAGTTCTGCATCTGGATTTCCTCCATACACTAGAAACATTTCTTTAGTAGCCCTTAGATACTTAAGAATGTTCTTAACAGCTTGCCAGTGTTTCACACCTGGGGTCTGTTGATACCGACCTGGTAATATTTTTGCAAACGCCACATCAGGCCTTGTACATCTTACAACATACATGATAGATCCTACAGCCGAATCATAAGGAACTTTATTCATGTACGCCACCTCTTCAGGTGTTGACGCGCATAGTTTATTACTTAAGCCATGTTCAACTTGCATCGGCAAAAATCCCTTCTTGGAATTTTGCATACTGAATCTCTTCAATATTTTATCAATGTAAGCACTTTGGCTTAGTACAATTAACCGCCTTGATCTATCTCGGTAGATCTTGATTCCCAGAATAAATGCTGCTTCCCCTAAGTCCTTCATAGAAAAACACTCTCCAAGATAAGACTTTACATCTTGCATACTTGGAATGTCTTTTCCCATGATCAATATGTCATCGACATATAAGACAAGGAAAATAACATTACTCCCACTAGCTTTGTGATACACACATAGCTCATCAAGATTTTGAGTAAAACCAAATTTCTAGATTTCTTCATCAAACTTCTTGTTCCATTGCCTTGATGCTTGCTTCAATCCATAAATGGATCTTTGAAGTTTGCATACACGCTTCGGATACTTTGGATTCACAAACCCTTCAGATAGATGTCCTCATGTAGGCGACCGTTTAAGAAGGAAGTTTTGACATCCATTTGCCATATCTCATAGTCATAGTACGCAGCTATGGCTATAAGAATCCTAATAGCTCTAATGTCTGCTACAGGAGAAAATGTCTCCTCGTAGTCTACCCCATAGGTTTGAGTATACCCTTGGGCTACAAGACGAGCTTTATAGGTGTGTGCATTGCCATCCATGTCAGTCTTTATCTTAAAGAGCCACTTACTTCCAACTACCTTAGCATTTGGAGGTAAGTCAACCTCTATCCAGACTTCATTATCTTTCATGGATTGCATTTCCCCATTCATTGCAACTCGCCATTTTTCCTTTTCAGGACTCATCATGGCAGCTTTATAGTTAGCAGGTTCACCAAGATCCCCTAACATATTTTCCTCAGCTTCTACGTTGAGACATAGACGCTCAGGTGCACGCGTAGCCCTTGCGGATCTACGAATGGGAACCACTTCAACTTCAGGTGGAACGCCCAGACTTTCAGGTTCTACTTGAGGTTGGCTAGTGTTTTCAGAAGGTGTTGTATCTTCTTGATCATCTTCCGGATCATAAACTCTCCCACTGAATTCATGAGATATGAGATCCCTTTCAAGGAATTCTCCATACCTAGCAACAATTACTTTGTTTTCAGGTGGAAAGTAAAAGTAGTAACCCATAGTTTCCTTTAGGTATCCTACGAAGATACACTTAACGGATCTAGGTTGCACTTATCAGAGTCACATTTAACAAACGCCTCACAACCCCAAACCTTTAAGTAAGACAAGTTGGGAGCTTTCCCATACCACACTTCATAAGGAGTCTTATCAACCTTCTTAGTTGGAACCATATTCAATATGCGAACAGCAGTTTGCAAAGCATAATCCCAAAAGGATAAGGGAAGAGTTGTAAGATTAAACATCGATCACACCATGTCTAGCAATGTACGATTCCTTCTCTCAGATACACCATTTTGTTGTGGAGTATATGGAGATGTGAGTTTCTGGACGATACCACACTCAGCTAGATAATCTTTAAACTCTTGGCTTAAATATTCACCACCTTTATCGGATCGAAGAGCTTTAATCTTCTTTCCTAGTTGCAGTTCTACTTCACTCTTAAAAACCTTAAATGTTTCAAAGACTTCATGTTTATGTTTAAGTAAATAAACATAACCATAACGACAGAAATCATCAGTAAAGGTTAAGAAGTAGCTAGCACCCTTTCTTGACACATGTCTTAGTTGTCCACATACGTCAGTATGTATCACACCAAGAAGATCAGAAGCCCTTTCTAAACTATTTCTAAAAGGTTTCTTGGTCGTCTTCCCAGATATACAAGATTCGCATTTATCAAATGATTCATCATTGATATCTTGCAAAAGCCCATCGTGTTGCAGTTGTTGCATGCGTTTCTTGCCTATATGAGCAAGTCTACAATGCCAAAGAAATGAAGAATCCAAATCACTTTTGATTCTTTTATTATTGATGCTAAAGACAGAATTATTTTTATCAATTACATTATCATGCAAATCAATTTCAAACACACCATTTACTGGAATAACATTAAAGTAAAAACACCATTTAAAGAAACAGAAATTCCATAATCAGTAAATGCATGAACGAAACCAATATATTTTAACAAGGAAACGAAGCGACACCCCTAACAATGGAAGGTGCGTAATGACAATCGTTTAATGACAGTACTAAACCCGAAGGTTAAACTAAATCAAACGTGCCTATAGCTTCAACGACTGCATGTGCTCCATTACCCACGTGCAGGTATTGCTGTCCATAGGAAAGCTTCCTTGCTCCTCTAAGTCCCTGCAGTGTATTACATATGTGAATACCACATCCAGTATCATATACCCAGGAATTTATTTTATGAGGAAAAGCAAATAATTCAATCATCAAAAGAGTACGAAGTACTGGCACAAGCCAGATATTTTTATACCTCTTATTGCGCAACTCATCAAGGTACAGTGGACAATTCCTCTTCCAGTGTCCAACCTCGGTGCAGTGATGACAAGCCATATCCTTCTTCAGATTCTCACGCTTTTTGGGAGGGTACTTCTTGGGTTCTTGCTGATAAGTCATAACTTGTTTTCCCTTATCAGCTTTACCCTTACCTTTCCCTTTCTTGTTCGATAGCGGCTTATTAGGCTTAGAAATTCTACCCTTCTGGATGGTCAGAACCGCATGTGTAAGGGCCCTCTTGGGCAAACCTTTTTCGTAATCAATGAGCATTGCATGTACCTCACTGTTGTCTTCCCGTGCAATGCATATTATAATTGCGCACGAAACCATCAAACTCCTTATTAAGGGATCTGTTGATAAGGCCAATTTGTATGTCATTTGGGTAGACATAGTTAAGGCGCCGGTGGTCCATGTAACTCATCATTTCCAGGCGGTGAAACTACAGTTTCCCTTCTCCTTGCTTACAACTATGAAGAGCATCTATCAAATCATACAGCTCTCTGATCACAGGCTTTTCAAACAACCTTTGCAATTCTTCAAGCATGAGATTAGGGAAGTAATTTTCAAACTGTTTTTGCAAGCTTGAGTTCATACTCCCGAGCATAATGCAGGCGACCTCATTATACTTGTCATACTCAGATTGCCATGTAGATCGTGCTTGTGATAGCATCAGTGCAGTTCAGGAGGACAAGGCGTAGTCAAATAATTGAGTCTTTTGGCAACCCTCAAGACAATTCTTAGTTGCCGATACCAATCATTGAAATTCGCTACCAGTCAATTTCTCTCGATCAAACATAGATTTGAACGACGAGGCTAGTGCAGATGGATTTAGCTTGAGCCATTTCTGCTGAAATAAAAGTTCAAAAGTTAGTACTTTCGATAAGTAAACATTCAAGAAAATAAAATACCCTTTGGTCAATATTCATATTAACCATAGAATTTTCCTTGAATTTTGGATCCTCATTATCATAGTTTCACCACATCAGTTGATCTGCTAGTGGTGAAAGTATAGAATAGGTAATCGTTGAAAAACGATAATTGACAAACAAGTTTTCAATTCCAAAAATTATGGGACTTACAATTTTTCCAAAACAATTAATGCAAAACGTAAGCATGTTTTATCCCATCTCATGCCTTAAGTCATAGGTCTCACTAACTAACTTAATTAAGTTGTCTAACTTAGAAACTGCAAATCATAAAGCTGAGGTCTCACACAACTAAATAATTCACCTGGTTATTGTAATTTAGATCAAGGTCTCACATAACTAAATTACAACTTCAAGTGTTTCATATCATTAGATGGCATAAACTTAAATTTAAAGGGTACAATTTTTGACGTGTAATCAAAACTTATGTATAAAGAAGCATGCATACAACTTTATAACATAATATTTTTGAAAAAACTTACATAAGATTTTAATTGCTAAGATTGAATTCTACAAAGTTTTAATCGATGCGTTGAGAAACTTACAACTTTGCACTAAGATGCTTCGTACATAGAATGGTTATACTAGGTAGCTCCAATCGAACTCACAGGGGGCAGAGGACCAGGTAAGCATAAAGCATAACCTTAGACATCCATTCGTGCACTGTGCGCACTTCTTAATTAACCCCTTTATAGTTTGTTCTAATGGGTGAGCCGTTCTAACCATTTAGTACAGTCGCATCAATCGATTAAAAGTTCAAGAATAATTCTTAGATAACAAATCAGTTTCGCCATTATTTAGTCCATTTAATTTTCTATTCCAAAAAACCCTTTTTGCTTACTAACAAGTCAAATAATTTATAAACAAAAGGCACTTTAATAAAAATTAAACACACTCAAATAATATAAACATATAACTAAACAATTTAACATATGTAAAAACAATTAGCCACATGCATAATTATTTCAATAAACTCTAATAAACAATTCTAGGCGTAAAATTATGCATACATTAACTAGGGCTTTCACCTACAAGGTAGATGAGCCACATACATCGACAAGTCGATTGCGTAAGCCAAAGTTAATAATATACCAATTAGCACGTAACGAATTTTTATTAGTTATAATTGAGGTCTTCCCCAATTTGATAATTATTAAATAAATAGAACATGTGAGTATCACTAACAATTAATCAATAAACAATAAACAATACTCCATGGCAAAACATGCATGTTCCACCATGGATTCCGCATAACAATTATCACCCAAGATACGCATATTACATGGCACATAACAATTATTCATTAATTAACAACATAAAATTAACATGCAATCCTAGGGTTTCTACAAGTTTTACAAAATTAAAACCTAATTAAATAAATAGAGGGTAATCGACCCTATACATAAAAAATTAGGGTTTCGAATTCAAAACCCTAGAAACCATTAAAAGCATGCAAATAATCATAAAGATTCAATTTTTATGTGTTTCGGTAATTAATTACATCATAATAACGGCTCGTGATGCCTTGTTGGGATTTAATACTCATAACAATTATATAAATCAAATAACATCATCAAAGCATGCGGAAAGTAAATAGGAATAATATATGTAAGTAATTAACCGAACAAGAAAGTGCGTACCTTTTAGCAATTCAAGAATCAAACGACGATTAAACAAGAACAAAACCCAAAACCCTAATTATAGGGTTTATGTAATTCGACCCAAACAAAGAATCGACCACCAAGATTACAAGCTCAAGCTTGCTTGTCCTTCGTTCTTGTACACACGTACTAATAGCGATTTGATGTGGAAAAGCTAGTTCCTTGAATCACAAATAAAACCAAACACTTATGTCTTTGAGTTAAGCAAAATCGAAAACCCTTGGGGTTTGGGTGTTTCGACCGGCCACACAAAGAGGGAGAGAGGAAGAGAGAAATTAGGTATATTGGTGATCCAAGATTAAGTTATGAATGAATACAAGGGATTGTATTTATAGGTAACTTAACTTGGTGACCAAGTTTGAGTGGGATTGGGTTTGGAATACCCCCAACCGATCGACCTAGTCTCCCAAAAGGGATTTGTCACACCCCCAATTTACCTGTTTTGCAGCGGAATGGAATTCCTGGGGGATTGACTGTCATAGCACCACATCACAGTTATATTGAACGACCTAAAGTGTCGTTTAAAAACACATCGTTGGATATTATAATAAAACATTGAGTACAACATCGGTCCCAAAAGGTTTACAAAGTTTGCGGAAATACAAATATAATACAAATCCAAACGATGTTTTGAAATAAAGTGCCATAATGTCCATAATGTAAGTCGATTGCGACTCAAAATGTAGGTCCCTAAACCATGTCATGATGATAATGCCTCGGTTACACGAAAATACATTGCTAAAAACGGTCAACAATAATGTTGGTGAGAAATCATAGGTTTATGTAAATGTTTTATACGACTACACAAGTATCTATCATGCATGACCATCAAGTCCCGTAAAAATAATGTTACAATTGCTCTAAGCCCATGACCCCGAAACTAGACTGTTAAATCATGTATGCCCCCTGAGTGTTTGCCGACAACTCCGTAATGTTATCAAATGAAATGCATCCGTTTACACAGTTGGGATTCACCAACCCGGATGGAGGCGTCACCCTCGATAGATCTATCCACTCATCCTCGCTTCAAAGATTAACGGTTCATGTTCAAGTAATGGGGACTTTCAAATTGGCAAATACGGTAACTTAAGCAATGTAATGAATTTAACATACTTGGTATCTTACAAAGAAAAATGTAGTGCAATGTATTCTCCCCCGTGGGTTTGAAAATAATCGAAAGCATGTAAAGCGGGGCTATGAAAACTCACTTGGATAAACTGGAATATTGGCAAAAGTGAGTACACCGAGGTTTAAAATGATGCGTTAACCGGGACCTATTATCAATGATATGATATGTCATGAATTGCAATGTAATGTTATGCATGCACTTGATATGTTATTTATACCATTTACGAGTTTTGAAAATATTACACATCGTCGAAAAATACTCTTTTGACGTCTTGACCAATCAAAAATGACTTTACATGTTTTTTTACGTCAAAATGTCATCCTACAATGGTTTTATAATGATTTATGGTGAAATTACCACTTTTAAATAGCAAAACAATGTCGTTGGAAAAATCATGAAATTAACAAAAATGGCTCCGGAAAAACATTCGTAAAGCGGTGTCGTCGACCGTTAGAGAAACGAACTCGACGGTTTTGGAAAGTCTGTATAAAAATCTAGAAGTTTCAGTTCAGGAGTTTTTCGTCAAAGATCTCGGACACAAAGATAATAAGGGTTAAAGATGGTGGTTTTGGCTAATTGTGTGCGAGAAAATTAGTTCGGCAAGTTTATGAAAAAGTGCATATCTTTGTCGTTTCGAATCCGTTTTCTACGTATAATATGTCCTTAGCTTCGTATCGAAGTAAACTAATATATTTTTGAGAAGTCGAAATAATTTGTGAAGCTTAAGGCTCGTTTTTGACTCGGACAAAATAAATATAGTATGCTGAAATTTCTGAAAATAATATATTTAAATGCGTCAAACTTGTAAAATCCATAACTTCTTCGTTATAAGTCCGTTTTATTCCGTTCAAGCGGTCACGGATTCGTTTTAAAGTATATTTTCTAAATATCATGGCCAAAAAGGCGTGCCTACTGTCGGATTTTCCAGAAAAGCAAAACAAGGACAGAACATAAAATATACTTATCGAAAATAGTTTTTCTCGGACAAAACCTATTCTAATCCCTTCAAATCAACTCCAAAACTAATCTAATCCTACCATACACCTTCTTAGGGTGTCATGGGTTCCTAATCACCATCAAGACCAACCAATACCAAGGGGATAATTATAGGATGACCATATATATATATATACTCTAAAATCATGAAATAAAATGGTATAAATCACATATCATGCATAATATCTCCAAAAATGAAAAGAAACATATGAAAATGAAAAGGAAATATGAAAATGATAAAAACAAGCTTACTAGTGAAAATGAAGAGGTGAAAGTAACAAGGATTAGCCTAAATACTCTTGGTTTTTATTTCAAAACCTTATATAGAGTATATACTAGATTGTAAATACACTTGAATTTGAGAAAATCTTGATCCCTTTGGAGCTCTTGTTATGGCCGGTTTTTGGAGAAGCAAGAAGAAGAGAGAAAACTCAATTTTACTAATACTTGAAGAAAATGAAATGAATGAGAAATCCTTGAAGTAAGACTTTATGTATAAGCAAAAATTTATTATCAATCAACTAGCCATACTAATCAATAAATACACCCTTCCCCCTTGGTCGGCCAAGGGGGGGGGAATGTAGATATTTTATTATTTTTTTTTTTTCTAAAATCTTGTATATAATTGTGTTTAATTTGTATAAATTGGTAGGAAATGTAAGAAATTGTGTAGGAAATGTATAAGTAATGATAAATGGAGATTTTTGGTACAAGTAAGTTTTTAATAAGTCAAATTAGAATGTAAAGAGATGATAAAATTTGTAAAAATACATTCCTTGTGAAAATTGAGTGATAAAATAATTATCATTATAATTTTTAAGAAAAACGTCGTAATAATTTAACTTTAATGATTTATTTACCAAATAAATTTGAAACACTAGGAAAACTAAAAATATAGTTTTTATGAACTAAATGTAAGTTTAAAAATACCTCGGGATCATTTTTGAAAGTAACGGATTAAATATGCAAAATAATAACTCACGCGATAAAGATTATTAAATATAAAAAGTACGCGTTGAATGTGAAATGAAATGTCGTGAATGAATTAATGAGATTCAAATGATGTCAATGAAATGTAGACTAATCATAGTCCATATGAAATGTACGTGATGTCATGATCATGATTTCGCCGCTAAACCTCAAGGTTACGAATTTGAAACAGGTATTGAGTTTACTAAAAATGTTGAAATAATGAGACATGAATCGTGTCGAGAAATGACCTGAAAGTACGGATTGTCACAGGATTCTAGAACCTTCCCGACTTCTAATTTCATTCTTAGTCCTTCTAGTTAATATTTAACGACCGTTAACCAAACTTCGTTAATTATTTAACTATCGTTATGTTTTATTTTGTGACTAATAATTAATAATAATAACGTTTTATTTATATTAATTATTTACATCAATTCTCATACGTAATGTGTGCAATCCCGAAGTCTCGAGTTCGAATCCGGACATACATATATTTAAATATCCATAAAACCTTTCAGTACCATGGCCATGTCATTGAGGCACCAATGGCATAGTGTTATCTGTGGAGGTGTGGTTTTGTCCACAACGTTCCCTTTTGTGCTAGCATTTGATTACTACTATGATTCCATACGTAAGTATATTTTCCAAAAGCAGGTGTATGGTTATGTATGATATTTATTTTGCAGGGAGCGTATGGATGCATCCTAGGTACTCAGTTCACATATATGTGTGTGCCATACACTTCTGGGAGTTAGCTACTCCATTTACTATGATTTATTATGATATGATATGATATGATGTGAAATATTTGTTTTGATTGTTTTGGTCTATTCATGTATCATGTTTAGGCTCTTGGGCAACTCCTTGACAGTTCCGTTATTCCTTTATAACCCTTTGATTATTCCTTATTCCATATTCAGTCCTTATTTCCTTTAACATCTTCTTCAACATGTTTTCGTTAGATTCGTTTCGCTTATTCATTTTTGACTTATTGCTTTCCATTATTTATATTTGTTCATTGAGCGTTAGCTCAGCTGCATTTTCTTTTCTCTATGGCAGGTATTAAGCGGGATGCTGGGATTAAGTGATGAGAGTATGAGTTTTTAGTGGACCGACCCAACCTTAGCTTTCCTTGTCATCTGGAATTAGTTTGAGATTTATGTTTTGGTTATTCCTTTATTTAAGAATTTGGGTAGTTTTGTATTCCTTAGAAGTTATTTGTTTCATGACTCATATTTTATTTATTTAAGACTTTCGCTTGCGTTTATTATGTTCTGATTGACACCATAATGTGACATTTTAACCCTTGTCGGGTTGGGGTGTTACAAATATTGTAGAACTTGAAGCTGAATAGTATTTAAAATTGTTTCTTAGCATGTTTGATACCTCATCAAAATTTTAAATGGTTGTTGTTTAATATATTTTTGTTGTCACAAAATTAATGTTCACTTTCAATTTCAACCAATTCAAATGAAATAAAATGAGTGAGAATGAAATTTTATTGGTTAATAACTTAATATTGTAGGGGACTCACTTATCTTAATCTTTGTAATATTTAAAAGTGGGCATTTAATTTGAGACGGAAGATTAAAAATACTTTTATACTTTCAGAGTTTAAGATTACGTTTAGTTGTAGAGTTTTTTTTTCCTCTTTAGATTCCATTACAAGGGAATGATTTTTTTTTCTCTGGTGAAGAGTTGAGAATTTTGAAAACCGGTTTAGATGTAGTTATATTGGTCTTTTTTTAAAAGATGAAAACATTACCTCGGATTGCGACGGTGGACGGGATGGCGAGGATAGAATGTGGAGATGTTACTAATGGCGATTAGGGTTAAAATGAGATACTTGAATGGTAGATTGAGAAGCCCTTTTTTTTTTTTTTTTTTTTAATAGAGATAAAAATTGAAGAATGGTAGATTGGGGTTTTCAGTATTCTAGTTAAAATTTGGAAAATGAGAATTTCATTTTTTTGTAAACATTATTGGAAAAAAAAGTATGACTAAACGGGTTTTCAGTTTTTCCACTTTCATATGAGAAAATTTCTAGAACAAATGATGTTTTCATCAGCGAAATACGCCCTAAGGGTGCTTTTAGTTGTAAAAAAAATTCCTTAGAAATGAGCTATAAATTAGATAATGTGTTTAGATAAACTTTTTTAGAAAATTAAAAAATGCAAGGGGGTGTAAAAAGAATGGAAAGAGAAATATAGAAAAGAGTAAAGAGTATTTTTTTTCCCTAAACTTTAGTTAAATTTTAAAAACTGATATTTTCATTCTTTTATAAAAATTTCTTAAAAATGTAAGACTAAATGGGTTTTTAATATTTACAGTTTTCAATGAAAATTTTATTAAAAAAATAAAATATTTTTTTCTCCAACTAAACAAACTTTAAATTTTCAACTTTTCATTTATTAATGAAAATCAAGTTTAGGCTCTTTTAGAATTCGTTATGCATACACATAAACTTTGTTTAATAGTAAATCCGTTAGCTTATAAAGGTTATATTTATCAATGAGAAAAGTTCCATACGGAACAAGTTTTATCTAAAGAACAAACCACTTGATCTCAACCACCCATCTAACTTTAATCTAATGGCTAAGATTAATTGCCATTTTAATTTAATTATTTAACAAGGGGCATGTTGGTAATTCTATAATCTCAATTACTGGGGTCAGTTATACACACATTTCTCTTTCACTTTTCCACGGTTACACACACTACTTTCACACACTAACCACCACCAAACCACCTATCAAACCCTAACCGCCATTCATGCCAAATTGATCAAAATCAACGCTTCTGTTGGACCGTCAATCATACCATTAAACGGAATATGATTCAATCACAGCTCGATTCAAGCAATTTTACACTCCTTCAGGTAAGATTTAATCATTAATATGTCCGTTTTCTGTTAGTTGATTAGCGGGGACATCGGGTTGATGTTGTGCATTTCAATCAAATTGGCCTTGTCGATAGGTTTCCTCATGTACCTTTGCTTAAAGATTTTCTTAAGAATTAATTCTTCTCCTTGGTTTCAGTTGTATAAGTATTTAGAGGAGAGGGATCAGATTCTTAAGAAGTTGAAGGAGGTGGCAAAGCGAATCCAGAATTACAACCCAACAGTGTGGGCAATATGTTCTTCTATCGAGCATCTATCTTTGAAGCAGAAAAGTGGGACAATGCGAGGTCGTTGAGGAATGTCATGGTTGATGCGGGCATTCGGTTTAGGCAATGTGAAGAATTAGTTTGTGCACTAACCTTGTATAAGCCATGGACATCAATTAATTGGTCATTCACTCATTGACCACTCTATAGTCTGTAGATGATCAAGCCCATTTTGTTTATTTAACTTATAAAGACACTGCTAACAATTGTGATTTTTTTAATAATTGAAGCAATATTTTTATATAACTTTTGTATACTTATATGGTCAAGTTCCTAATTTGTTCATTCCCGTGCTTTACTTATCAATATCACTTGGTAATGCCTAGTGTCAACCATCATGTCCAATATCGGTAGAAGTTCTTACTTCCTGACTGTGCCAAAAAGCCTTTCGTTGTGAGCTACAAGTAATTTCATATGATAGTTTCTGCGTTTTCTCGGTTCAAAGTTACTAAATCGGTGACAATAGTCGAGCACGGTTTTGTGACGCCTTTGGCTAGGTTGAGGCAAGGAGCGGTAAGCGTAGCAGCAAGATTAAGTAGCGCGTGGTTCACAGTGTTTCACGGACTACGGCTCAAAATGGGTATTTAGGCATGTACATGCATCAGTTATCTTTGATGGGTTGTTCCTCAATCTTTGCCTGTTTCAGTTGATATAAATTAAATTTCTCTATTGACTATTGCTCAGTCTTAATGTAAGTTACATTCATCGGTTTTATCTAGCATTGTTGGAAGTTCAACACAACCATAGATTGTTTAGGCTGGGGACCTGTGGTCACTTATTGGAATAATTGTCAGTTGCTAAATGTTAAGTTTGGCCGAGAGTTTATCGGTCGTCGGAAATAGTCTCAATTTATGTAGATCTTGCAGTTTGTTGGATTTTATTTATTTATTTTTATTTTTTTGAAGATTTATAGCTATCTGATTGGATCATAGTTTTCAATTTTTCACTCTGTTGTAGTAAGCCCCCAGGTCTTCAATTTAAAATTTGTTGCAGGGTGATATTTTGGGAGCGACCATGGAGATCGTAGCTATTTCAAGTACCTGATATCAGTAAGCGCATTTACAGGTTAACCGGTTCGTGAATCCTATATCTGGCTGTGGAAAGGTCAATTTTAATGATGAGATGTTTCGTTTGTAGTTATAGAGCATTAGATTCTGAATTATAACTGATAGATCTCAGTTTTCATCTCCCCATGTTAAAAGCAAAAAAGTTCCATACTTTAATTAATCCTACTGGCTAACCTTAAATTTCAGAACGTATCATAGCCATTTTAAGGGAAATCCATCAGCGACGCTAAACTTTTATTACAAGATTTGGCATTTGAAATGCTATAGGTTGACTCAAAAGTGTACAAGTCTAATCTGTTTCATTGTTTTTGACAATATATGCAATGCCCAAAGCACATAATCTTCAATTCCTTTCCTTTTGTCTCCCGAAATATTAAAGATTTCTTTGTGCGCAGATGTTATAACATGAATAGATTGCGTTATGTCATTACAAATAGATGTTACTTTGTATCCTGTTTCGAATATTGTATGCGTGAGTATCATGATCATAAGAAGCATACACCGACCATCCACCCAAATTGGTGACTTGTTTTTATGAACTCCAAAAGTTTTATATGTTCCGCTATCCCATTTTTACAAGTAAGCTTTTTAATTTCGTGCACCTCTTTTTTCTTTTGAACGATTATGGTACATGGTTGTTAAACATTAGTGGCGTCCTGTATAAAATCCGAAACACAAATAGATCCAAGATATTATATATCTAATCTTAGCATCACTCAAGATCAAACTAATTTATTAACAGAATATCATCAGGATACCAATATGATCCAAGGAATTCAGTAGCGAATACAAAGGGATTGGGGATATCAACATGATTGACATTGGAAGCTATGTTGCACCTATACAGTATATAGTATAGACAATGAAAACAACATATAGATTTCGACTGGTGTTACTAATATGCTTCATCTATCTATATCAACCACCCTTATCTTAGGTGGTTTTTGACAATTTATCTACCATACTTGGAATGTAACTTATCTTTTTTGTTTAATTAGTTTACTTTTTGGTTGTTTTTTGTTGTTTCTTGGATTATACAAAATCCTATGGGATTTATACAGAATCCCATTGGATTTATACAAATCACAAGTGAATTTTTTACGAATCCCGTGGGATTTTTTTACGAATCCCGTAGGATTTTTCTGGACGGAGATTTTGAAAAAAAAAGTTCGTCTTTTTACGAATCCCGTGGGATTTTTCTAGACGGAAATTTTGAAGAAAAAAAAAGTTCGTCTTTTTACGAATCCCGTGGGATTTTTTTACGAATCCCGCGGGATTTTTTTACGAATCCCGTAGGATTTTTCTGGACGGAAAATTTGAAAAAAAAAAGTTCGTCTTTTTATGAATCCCGTGGGATTTTTCTGGACGGAAATTTTGAAAAAAAAAATCGTCTTTTTACGAATCCCGTGGGATTTTTTTACGAATCCTGTAGATTTTTTTACGAATCCCGTGTGATTTTTTTACGAATCTCGTGGGATTTTTCTGGACGGAAATTTTGAAAAAAAAAAGTTCTGTCTTTTTACGAATCCCGTGGGATTTTTCTGGACGGAAATTTTGAAAAAAAAGTTCGTCGAAAGTATATAAAAGTGCATATCAATAGAAAGATGATTTTTTTCTCGTCGCTTTGGTTTATTTTTTTGTAGCTTGAAGATTTACCGTTTGAAAGATACGTTGTTTTTTAAAAAAGGGTGGAAAGTGAGTTTTTATAAAATTACATTTTTACCCTTTCTTTGTTAATTTTTACTTTCATCTCATCCATTGAATGAAAAAAAGATGAATGATTGAGATCTTATGATTTGTTCTTTAGATTATATGTGTTTTGTATGGATCTCACCTCATTTATCAATAAGTTTTAAAAGCTCTTGTATTAAACGGGTGTTAAACTAGTATGAAAGTAAAAAATGAGAAAGAGAAATTTTAATACTAGTATATTACTAGTGTGACAAAAATTATGTTTCTACAAGTTTTGTGGATGTAGGGAGGGTGAGCTAGTGGGGTCAATGGATAGTTCTAGCGGGTAGAATGGTAAACACGTACTTCAAACACAATCACAATACTTTTTTCTGAACCCGTCTACCAGCCACCCAAATATTGGTTACAAAATCCCAACATCACAAAACAAAGCAAAATATTCAAAACAGTTATGGCGTCTCTCCTGACTCACTCACCATCCAACACTCGCACACAATCTTGTTTCATTAAACAAAACAAAGCATTTGGTTTCAACGTTAATAGTAATTTTAATACTAGGCATGTTAAACTATCCAAAAGAAGAACTTTATGCGCTGCTGTTGAGGAACAAGCTCCTGCGTTTCAGTTTCCTGATCTATCAAAGGATGCTACACTCAAGTCTTTAAAGTTTAAGTTACTAGTAAGTCTTTTTTATAACCAATATCCATTTTCAAAAAAAAAAAAAAAAAACCTTATATTGCACAAAAATGTTTACTTTGATACCTTAAATTGATAAAAAGAAACGTTGAACACCGTAAATCAAGATTGGTCAAAAGTGTAGTGCTTTTTTATGTGATTTGCCATTTGTATTATTGTTGTTGTACAACATAGTGTGTTTATCCTTTTGATTTTGATGCTATTGTATGTAAATCAAATAATAAGGTGACAGTATGTTACATCTTAACTTATGAAGTTCTTTTCTGTAATCATTTTGATTTCTCAAACAATATGATTAGGACCATTTATGGCAGTTAGCTTTTCCTGATAAGATGGTCGAAAGCAAATACCGTTTCATGTGAATTAAAACAAAAGCATAATCCAATTTAAGCTCCCATACATTGGGGGAAACTTGTAATTGGGGACAAGGAAACATATCCTAGGCATGTGATATGTGAACCCCTTGTTCAAAATGTATGTCTGATTCAAGTTGGCGCTTTTAATCCATCCACTTAAAAAACGTGTAGATTTGGGTTATGTATAAAGTTTCATCTCAAGTGGGTTAAAATGAAGAAAAATATGGTGAAAATGGGGTTTCAGTGGTCCAAAAAGTGTGTTTTTGTTACTTATAATTACTAAATCGTTTTTTTTTTCAGGAATTTAGAACGTATTGCAGTAATATAGTTATATAGTAACAAGTTAGTGTATTGATCTTTTACAAAATAGATAAGAAAAATTAAGAATGCAACTGGTTCAAATTTTCAACAAGTACTCTCATGACGTACTTGGTTTACCCTTCCAAATTTCATATTGAATTCTCACCATGATACTAGTACTTCATGAGTCAATATATTTATGCACTGGTCCATTGCAGAGTGCTGTTTCTGGGCTTAATAGAGGGCTTGTTGCAAGTGAAGAAGATTTACAAAAGGCAGATGCTGCAGCCAAAGAGATTGAAGATTTTGGAGGACCTGTTGATCTCTCAGCTGATATTGACAAACTTCAAGGAAGATGGAAACTTATATACAGCAGTGCCTTCTCATCTCGTACTCTGGGTGGAAGCCGCCCTGGCCCTCCAACCGGGAGGCTACTTCCTATAACTCTTGGCCAGGTATTGTTAACTCACACGAACATTCGGCCGTTTGGGTGTGTGTTTATCACTTTGTATAATACTTGGATTAACTAGCTGATCAGGTGTGATTATTTTGGATGACGAGTTTTGGGTAGTTAGTTTCATACCAGCTGCAACAAAAACGAATATCAAAGGTTTTCAATAGAATTGCTTATTTTCCCTTCTTTTAACAACCCGGAATCGTGCATTGCTTGAATATTGATGCATACAGACATAAAATGCAGTATTCTAATACCACAAGCCCAAAGTAGTAAACTCGCTCAGTAACCTTTATAAATAAGCAGTTGTACACAAGCACACATCCGCATATATTTTGAACACATTCACCTGCACACATTCACTTGCCGGAGGTCTTCGTGGAAGCAGTCTCCCTATTCTCGGGTTTACCTTAGGGTAGGGGTATGATTTGTCTACACTTCACCTCCCCCATACCTCGCTCAGAAGGGATTGGGTATTGTTGTTGTTGTTGTTGTTGTTGAGGCATAATAACATCAAATCAAACTCAAAACAATGGTGGAGTTATTAGTAGCTAACAAGTTATAACTTATAAGGTATGCAAACTTCTTATCTTCTAGGAATATGAGATTAGTTGTCAATATCAACTTATTGGTTGTTACAATAATGTTGTTGAACCAGTTTAGACTCTTACTCAATTTTGTTTTTCTTTCATTCTAAAAACAGGTATTTCAACGTATTGATATCTTGAGCAAAGATTTTGATAATATAGTCGAGCTTGAACTTGGTGCGCCATGGCCTCTTCAACCGGTAGAAGTGACTGCTACTTTAGCCCATAAATTTGAGATCATAGGTTGGTCACAATGAACTTAATTTCTATGAACCTTTTTGCATTTACTAGCAGTGCCCAATCTGACCCATTTACTTATAATTGGGTCCATTTGGTTATATTGTGTCTCTAACGGGTCAAAAGGGTTAAAACTCACCCGAAGTGAATTCAAATGTTTGATACCACCTAAATCTCTTTATGAAAAGGTTAATTTAGTAACAATATCGTTTCTGTAGTCATATGTAGCACATTATTTATTTTATTATCTATAAGATTGAAAGAAATGGATACAAATGCGTTTGTTAGTCAGCCCAACCAAATCATTTTGTCACACACTAAAAACTTGCTGAGATTGTCGCGTTACCCGTCTGTCCAACCCTCGCATGTTTCCAGTTCTAGCATTTATCATACTGATACACATACTGATAATTGTTATAATCTTGATAGGATCTTCTACCATCAAAATCATATTCGAGAAAACGACAGTAAAGACAACTGGAAACTTATCACAGTTGCCACCATTGGAGATACCTCAGCTACCAGAACAATTTAGGCCAACTACTAATAGAGGAAGTGGTGAATTCGAAGTAACTTACCTCGATTCTGATCTTCGCATTACAAGAGGAGATAGAGGAGAGCTTAGAGTGTTTGTGGTCTCATAAAACTGTCATTTGAAACCTCACTGCTGCATACATATGTTCATTTATACAATATGATCTACAGGTTCATAAATAAGATGAATTTTTGGTCAGATAATGCGAATATCAAGTTGTTACAAAACTCTTTATGTAAGGTTTTTATCAAGTTTGTGCTCATCACATGCTCAGTCAACACTGCAACCGGAATCTAAGCAATTAGTGTCTGCGGTTGATGGGTCTTTGTTTCTGGTTTTGGAAGATCTTGTGGTGGTTCCATCGCCTCTTTTCTTTCGCGTTTTTTTCACATTTGTTTCTGGTGCGGGTGACTCTGACCCAAGAATCGAGTTCTTGAGCCTTCTGGTTCGACTGCTTTCATTGGCTGCAGATTCAGTGTTGCTGCTCTTGTTCTTTCTGGGCTTGTGATTTGCGTTTCCAGGTGAGTCGTTCCCATGTGATGAACGCCTGCCTTGCTTTGTCTTGTGTGGGCGGTTAGGTGAAGCAGTCGACCCAGCATCTTGTATTCACAGTAGAATGTTGGTATTATGCGTGTACACTTTAAACATCAAACAAAAACACCAAATTTAGTATTCCAAGTTTACCTTTTGATCCGGTTTCACCAGATTGAGACTCGGAACCACCTTGATACTCGTTCATCTGCCAAAATACAATCATGTATAAACAAAACCAAGAACGAAAAAGGATTGATACGGTAGAGGTAACTATTTTGACTCGCTATGGTAAACGGGTTGATATTATTTGCCTGTGACAGGTCAAATGCGTGAAATTTCAAAAGATGGTTAAATTGAAATGGTTGTACTGTCGAGGGGTCGATTGGGTTAAAAGTCAACAAAATGTATCAACGAGGCATACAATTCCCACATCTTTTTATTTCAAAAATCAGATTATGTTGTAACAAAATTGTTTCCTAGTCATATTTTACACATTGGTTATATATTTTACAAAAATTCAAGAAAAGAACTGACAAAGAAGGGTATGCAGGTCAGCCATGCCTTACCTAAATCACTCCTATAAATTATCGATTTGGCCTAAAACCATTTTTGACAGATTACCCAATCTACGTAACCAGCAGGTTTACCACCGCTAGATAGAGGTGCGGAACATACTTACCCAACTAGGTGCCGGGGTAGATGGACCATCACATCCAATGTGCGCAACATGTTTAACATCTGTGGGGGCTCCAATCTGAATTTCAGGTTCTTTTTCATTATCTGTGTCTATAAAACATCAAACCATTTAATGAACCCATGATTATCCTTGTTAAAAGTGAATATAAAAATATTTATTTGCATGAATATGTTTATAAGTAGTATATTACCGAATATACAACGCAGGCCTCTGAATAAACCTTTCATCATGGTGAGGGATTTTGAAGGAGAAAAATAAACAAGAAATTTGAATGGTATTGCTGGTCCCGCTTGTTACCTGGATCATATGGAGCTTCCTATCTTTAACCTCAAACAATTAACGCCTACTGTTAACATCTTTATTGATAACTAACAATCTAATCGACGTATACATACACATTTACATAAACATACACAAACTCACATCAAAGATGGAAACTCATGCCCCACATGATCCTGCGGAACAAGCATCAGTGAGACCTTTAGAACGAAAGAATACCCACGACCAAAACCAAAAAAAAAATTTGATACTAATTCGAAGGCGGTGTGATAGGTTTATTTTTGGCCTTGGAAAAGAGTATTGATTAAATTTCTGGTAAAATATAGATAAAAACAGTTAAACAAGAAAGCTAAGGTGAAATGATTTGCTATGATTATAAATCAATACAAACCATTGGTGGCATCCACATTTTAAGGGTGACAACATAAAGGAAACCCACAAGGCACATGGTCCATTTAACTAAATAGTGTGACCAAAACATTCCATACCATATTATGCTATTTTTGTTTTTTCCTGTTGGTTACTTTTTTAAACAAAACTAACCATCATATAAAGTGCAGTTAGTTGCATAAATTGCTCAACTAACTACTTTCCTGTATTATATGCAGTAGTAATTTTAAAACTAAAAGTGGTGACCATTTTCTGCAAGTAATCATTATAATAGTTAAGTTGTACTTCTGTATTGACAACCCTAATTTGTTTCTTACAGAAATATTGTTTTCAGCCATATTGTGCTAACGACTCTCTTTGTCTTGCACTTTGTAAATACCTTGAACTTCTCATGCTTAGAAAATCATGTCATAACCGTAGACCTTTGATTCCAGTGTCCAATACAATCCCCGGCAGCGGCGCCAAAAATTGATTCAGTGTGAACACAAACAATCCCCGGCAGCGGCGCCAAAAATTGATTCGCAGTGAAAGAGCAACGTCAAGCTTAACTCACACAAGCTAGCCACTTGTGAATGACTAACCGTAAGAAACTTAAAACGGCTCGGACACTGATCAATAATAAGAAGTGTGTAGTATACGGGTAACTCAAACGTGTTAGGTTTGAGCACCGAGATCGTTCCGAACGAGGGTTGAATGGAATTTCCAACTCACGTCTCGATAATCGGGATTCGAATAAGAAAAGGGAATAATATGATATTATCTAAACTACGGGATAAAGAAAGTAAATGGAACATCTAATCTACGGGAAATCCTAAGAACTATGGCAAACTACGCAATTCTACGCTAAAACGCAAATACGAAAAATTAACGAAACGCGAATAAAAAGCAACAACGACTAATCTAACTCCTAAAAATAACCTAAAATTACTTTTATGCTAAAAATGTCATTTGAAAACTAATTATGAATCAAAACTATTTTTTTAGGAATTTTCTTGATTTTATTTAAATTAAAAACTAATTATTAACTTTAAAAATAAAACTAATTATCTAGAAATTATGAAAGAGAGAGAGAAAAATATGGAATTACTTTCCAAAATCTAAAATATCATAAGAGACTTTTCAAAACTATTTTTGTAATTTTCTGATTATTTTCCTATTTTCTATGAATTTAATACTATTTTAATCTAATTTAAATTGTTAAAAATACCAAATAAAAGGAGAAAAATAAGGAAAAATATTTTTTATGCTTTTTATATTTATCTTAAACTGTTACAATTGAAAAATTATTTTTTGGAACTTTTTCTTAAATAATTGCAATTAAAGGTATTTAAAAAGGCTTAAAAACTATATTTAATAAAGAAAAAATAGTGAACAGTGACCAAAAATTATGAAAACTTCAGGGAAATTCTAAAATCTTATTCTAAAGCTATAAAAAATATAAAAACATGAGCTTATGTGAGGTAAAAAGGAGCTGCAGTGTAACTGTTGGGAAATAAGCTCTTGAAAATAAGCTAAACATTGAAATAAGCAACCAACATAACTAAAGCTATATTATGCTAAAATAAGCTTATTAAAACTAATTACATCTACTCCTAACTGCTAATGATTGATCTCTCAAAGACTAAGCTAAATGACCACTTAAGCTAATAAGCAATTTGACCCCTACTTTCTAGCTGATGCAACAGCTTATCCAATAAGCTAGAGTGAAAACAAAAAGTATGGTTCTCAAGCCAACCAACCAGAGATCATTTATCCAAAGTTTCAGCTAATATGGACTTATATTGAGGAAGTTAAAGGTCGAACAAAAACTGGCTAGGACATATACTAACTGATGCAGGACAGTGGACAGAGAAGAGCTGTTTGCAGGCCAAGATAAGTCAAACCAAAAAGCTATTGGGATCTATCTAAATGAAAATGAGTGAAATCAAGGCCCTAAGCTACCTAATGAGGCTAAAGTTCAGCAATAATATTGAAAAGATAAACCTCAAATCAGCTTGTCTACAAGCTGATAAGGGCAACAGATACGAAAATTTCTCAGCAGAAGCAGACTAACACCTAATGTACTGATATGGATCTCAAATAAAAAAAAAACAGAATGGAATCACTAAAAGCTTGTGAGAACTTACAATTGCAAACTACACTAGAATCTTAATGACTAAACTATTCTATCAGTTATCAATTCAAACTAAATTCTATACTAAATTTTAATCTACCAACTGCATATGAAACTTACATCAAACTGATGAATACATCAGATGCACAGGACCAACAAGCTCACTTGCAAATCTCAGCAAAGCTTCTAAAATGCAAATGCTCCATTATTCAAAACCAATCCATGTATAAATAACATTCAAATTACCTACAACAACAACAACAACAACAAACCCAATCCCGCCAAGGCAGGGTATGGGGGAGGTAAAATGTAGACAGATCCTACCCCTACACCAGGGTAAACCCGTGTGTAGAGAGACTGCTTCCAACGAGACCTCCGGCAAGTGCAAGTGTGCTAGTGCAACATTCAAATTACCTATACTTTTTAAATCCAAACACCCCTTTAAAATTCCAAAATGCATTAAGACTGCTAAAAACTGATGAGATATGTCTAAAACTTATTTGGAATGGCTAAAAAAACATTAAACTTACTCACATAACAATTTAAAAACAGATTTGAAACTGAAACTGAGTTGACTAGGAAATTTGACTTTTGTTGACCCGTTTGACTATCTTCAAACACTTGCAATTAGACTTGAGAGAAATAACATCCAGCTCTCATAAGCTATGAAAAGCTTATGTGAACTCAATGCATCAGGACCAAAACCAATGAAATAGTGATTAACAACTGTTTAAGCTAACAATGAAAATGGGACAAGAAATGGAAATTGGAAATAAAGCTTGCATTAATAAATCTGAAAATACAGGTTACAACTGAGATTAAAAACAATTTAACATGATAGAAATTAAAATGGTAACATTCTTCTAAAGCATGAAAAATGGACAAAAAACAATGTGACTTGAAAGGGGATTATAAAGCTGATGAATGAGAGAGGCCTTGGGATCCTTTTGAGAAGCTTCATGAATGTCTAATCTCGACCTTTGATTTCCCATCTTGTCATCAAATTCATTCCTGGCCATTGGATTGGATTGATGATGTGTTTCGGCCAATGGGATACTCCCATTTGTCCACGCTGGCACTCTCATCTGACAAGTCAGGTTCTAGAAGCTTTAGGATAGATTCTAAGAACGATGCTTGGTGTTTGGGTGGTGGGTAAATGGGTGTGGGTAAAAGCAGGTAACTGGGGAAGAAAGAATTACTGTTTGGGTGCGTATGGTTTGTTTGGGTTTATTTTATATTTGTTCAAAGGGTTTGACGGGTAAATGGTTTGTTGACTTGGGTAAATTATCCGGGTTTGAGTGTGTCCGGGTGAAAGATTGGATCCGGGTTGGGGTTTAGTTGGATGGTGTGATTTGTATTGGACGGGTAAATATATTGGGCCTTGGGTTAATGGACTGAAGATATAGGATTGGATTGTGGATATATTAGGATTGGTTTAGGACTAGCATTAGCAATCCAAGGGACTAAAGTTGTACATCCGGATATTTGAGGGACCAATCATGTGAATCTAAAAATCTCATTCAAGGATCACTTTTGCCAATCTTCAAGTAAACCAGGGACTGAATTTGCAACTTTTGAAACATGAGGGTGTTTTCTGTCATTTGCTGAAAGTTCAGGGACTATTTCTAACATTTCTTCAAACTTTGATCAAATCTTCACAAATCATCCTCAGAGATTAGAAATCTTCATAAAGGCATAATTCTGACCTTATTTCGGCTTAAACTCTCTTAATCTCTCGTGCTCGGTTTACGTCGATTTGGGTCCTTTTTGCGTGTTTTTACATATCCATACCTGCACAAGCACAAACTCAAGAAAACCACACATATTAGCAATAAACGGCTCTTTCTTGGTTATTTTGGGTCTATTTTGATAACAAAAAGGTATGTGTTTTAGCACATACCAAAATACCCCAGACGAAACCATTGCCGTGTCCTCACGCAATGCAATCAACTCACGCTTCTAAAACCAAGGATCTCAATCTCTTTCTACTAAACCTATGAAGAAGTAGCAAAGATTCCTCAAAAGAGATTAAGAAAGCCTTAATTCTAAAAACGCCCCGTTTACCTTTTAATTCACATGTATAGATATAACGATTAAGCACATTCCGGTTATGAATGACGGTTTGTTGAACTTTCATGTCGATTAATAACTCTAACATTTTTCAAACGACACGTTAGGATCACGGAGTAGAAAACACAACACAGCGTGAAGTGACCATACGGATAGAATACATCGTCCCTGATTTTTCACAAGTCCCCAAACTAAGCGTAAAACCGAAATCATTGTTAAATATGACTCTAGATGCTAACACTACCCATGGAAGTTACTTGTGTAAATACCTTTTGTTCCCATTTTCCTATTTTCCTCTAGATTTTTTTTTTGTGAGAAATGAATTTCTTCAAATTTCTCGTTTCGATAACTTTATTCCGATAAAGATACAAAGCTAAGTCGATAATTAGTTATCCGCCTTCTCTCGAGAACCATTGTCGTAAAAATGAGGTCCACATCAAGGAATTTTTATTCACTTATACTTGATTTTTCATTTTCATTTTTCTTCATCAAATTTTTTTTTTTTTTTTTAATATTGCACTTATACCTTTACTTATATAAGCTGTGAACCACGGAGCTTCACGGGGTAATTCCAAGACTATAGGCTTCATGAAATGAGGATCCCGGCTGGCTAGGCTAAGACCTCACTCAATCCCGGCTAAAGATCTAAGGGTCCGATCTCGACACCGCAGCTCACAATTTTACTTATTACATTTCACATATCACTTATTACTTTATTTATTTATTTTATTACGGATCCCTGATGTGTACCCAATTTTTAAAACAAAGATTCTTTTAAGAAGAAAAAGAACTAACTATCGCCAAAAACTCGACATCTCTAATTATTATTAGACAGATATGGGGGTGAAACAATTTTGTGGGAACAAAAAGCCATAAGTACCTTCGATGGGCTCTAAAGAGAACCAACTACTCCACGCTTAGCATCTAAACTCATAAGTAACTCTATCATTTCTCGATCTCTGCAAATTTAAAATCCCAAATAATGAGATCCGCAGATGCTTAGCCGATAATTTTTAGATTACCTATGGTTAAGGGAACAAGCTAGGGCTCAACACGCCCGATCAAGTCAGAATTCTATTCCTACTCTCACCAGCGGAAAGTCAACAAGGTGTCAAAACATATATTAACTTAGCAAATGTTTCGTTTAATGAAATCAAGTCATGCATATTTAAAGTCACTCAGGGAAACTTTGCAAAATCTTGGCCTTGTGAGCTAGAATTCGCATTTTATAGCTTCTTATCTAAGAGACTAGCAAACTTTTCAATCAAAAAGACTAACAAAAGCTTACAAAAATTTTAAATTTTTCACATTTTTGCACAATTTTTCATTTTCTAAGGAAAAACAGGGTTACGAGAGAAACACGACAGAAATAAGCAAGTGCGGTCAAATCAAATCGAAGATTACCCTACCCCAGACTAGAACGGAACATTGTCCTCAATGTTTAAAGCAAGGGTATCACGAAAATCTAAAAGCCGTTTGTTAAGTATGCTAGAAGATAAACGTTAGTCGATAAGATTAGGATATCAGTTTCCATCGGCATCGATCATGAAACTTGAGTGGAGAAAATGACAAACTTCGAGCACGAGAGTCTTCATATCGGGAACATACTAAACACAACATCACAAACAACCAAACCGAAATCGAAGAGGCGGACCCCTTCGCGTCACTTATTAGAAAATAGAAAGAAGATAGATGGATAAGCATGGGGTGCCTCCCACGAAGCGCTACTGTTTTTCTTAAACGAGTCGCTAGCCTGACTCGTCCCGAATTCATTTGTCCTTGGGGAAGAAAGTGGTAGAGATACCAGGGTCAAAAACGGTGTCCTCATTCCCGAAAGAATGAGACTGGTTGGGTTGGGTGGAGAAAATGGGTGGATAAGGCATATCATGTAAGAAGGATCCATCATCCGGTGGTTTTGCGGGTGGACGAAAGGATGACGGATCAACATGAGAAAACTCCAAGAAAGATGGGAGCTCATGGTAAGGAGGTGAAAGCTTAACAATGAAGGCATCCAAGAAAGGATCCTTATATCCAGAAATGATTTTAACAAAAGGCTCATCAATGCATATCCCGGGTTTAAAGATCTTGTCTTCACATGTATGCTCAACGGGATACGTGATGGTGGACTCATCAAAAGAAGGGGAGTCAAGAGAACCATCAAGAACAACCATATCCCCATCGGGATCACGCACAACACCCTCAATACCCGGTGGTATTGGGTCATTCGTCGAATTATTGGAAATATCGTTCAAAACCTTGCTCATATCAACCTCGAAGTAGAATCGCTCAAGAATCGGAGGATAAACATCATCAATAGTGGGATTGCCACTAATCTCTTCATCAAATCGGAAAGTCTCAAGCTCGGGAGAGAAATCACTATCTTTAGCGGAGATAGGAGGCGAACTCGAATTATCGTTCAAGGCTTCAATCTTAGAAATGAGAAGATAAACATTCGACAATGTTTGACGTAATGCTGGATCCTCGATCTCAATATCATCAGGCTCAATCTCTTCTTCTTCTGGCTCAAAATCATTTTCTTCTTCTAAGTGAACGGGCTCAGAAGGTAAATCGTCGACGAAATCGATGTCTCCATAAGAATCATCATCGGAATCGGAGAACATCTCAACATGATCGTTAGAAATATCAAGAGAAGGCTCATCACAAATATCATTAACAACCCCAGACTCTCTTGGGCTTGGGATAAGAATCTCAACATTAGACACTTCCGTTTCCGGAATTGTACTAAGATGCTCATCCCCCATTATGAGAGAGTCAACGGGTGCAACAATGTCTGTAGAAATAGAATCATCGACCTTTTCCAAAACGTCACTTCTCTCAACCGGCGTGAGAGAAGGGGAAGAGTCGGAAATGAAAGGCTTAGAAATAAGAGAGGGATAAGAATCCGGAGGTGGGACAAATGGTGTGCTCTTAGAGCTAGCAAGTTCCACCACTTCCGTTGTGATCTCCGGTTCTTTCTATTGAGAAATCGTTTTAAGCTCATAATTTTGTTCTGTTTTGTTGTAACTCGACGGACTCGTAATAGTGAATCGTGAAAGATAAGGATCGATTCTAGAATTCTTCGGATTAGAGTCGAGAGTACAGACGGGAATCACCTTGGGTTCAGAAATATGTTCCATCTCCCTCACCGGAGAGGGAGTAGGAATCGAGGGTTCATCAAGCTTACATTTCAAAATTTTTGGTAATGCTTCAAGTTTTTCAATGTTGTTCAGAAAAGCACGGCGTTCAAAGAAATCGTCTCCGTGACCCTCGGTGGGTTCTTTGGGTAGCTCTGGAATAGTGTGATCGTCTTCCATAACTTGAACGGGTTCCTCATTAACACATTGTCGAGCTTGATTGCGGCTTAATAAGGTTTGAAGCATGCTTTCAATGTGGTTTTGACGTCGCTCAAATCTTTTTTCAAAATTGATGGAAACGTCATTGATAACCCCGGTGGGTTCTTCAAAAGGGCGACACATACAAGATTCGCGATAAAATCCACACCCTTTGCAAAAACAACGTTCACAAAGTGAATCATCTCTTAATAGATCTCTACAATTAAAGCAATAGGGTTGATAGAAATTTTGAGAATCCATGAGAATTAATCATAAAAGAGGGATAAGAGGAGAGAATTATCAAATCAGAGGGTAAAGAAGAATATTTTTGGGTTTTTAGAAAACATATTTTGAAAAGGAAAATCTTTTTGGGTTTTTATAAAAGGAATATGTACAAATATCAACGATAACTTCACGAGGAAGGATCTTCAAATGCACACGATTCGAGACGGAATACGAAAACTCGCTACAAGCCATCCCCGGCAGCGGCGCCAAAAATTGATTCCAGTGTCCAATACAATCCCCGGCAGCGGCGCCAAAAATTGATTCAGTGTGAACACAAACAATCCCCGGCAGCGGCGCCAAAAATTAATTCGCAGTGAAAGAGCAACGTCAAGCTTAACTCACACAAGCTAGCCACTTGTGAATGACTAACCGTAAGAAACTTAAAACGGCTCGGACACTGATCAATAATAAGAAGTGTGTAGTATACGGGTAACTCAAACGTGTTAGGTTTGAGCACCGAGATCGTTCCGAACGAGGGTTGAATGGAATTTCCAACTCACGTCTCGATAATCGGGATTCGAATAAGAAAAGGGAATAATATGATATTATCTAAACTACGGGATAAAGAAAGTAAATGGAACATCTAATCTACGGGAAATCCTAAGAACTATGGCAAACTACGCAATTCTACGCTAAAACGCAAATACGAAAAATTAACGAAACGCGAATAAAAAGCAACAACGACTAATCTAACTCCTAAAAATAACCTAAAATTACTTTTATGCTAAAAATGTCATTTGAAAACTAATTATGAATTAAAACTATTTTTTTAGGAATTTTCTTGATTTTATTTAAATTAAAAACTAATTATTAACTTTAAAAATAAAACTAATTATCTAAAAATTATGAAAGAGAGAGGGAAAAATATGGAATTACTTTCCAAAAATCTAAAATATCATAAGAGACTTTTCAAAACTATTTTTGTAATTTTCTGATTATTTTCCTATTTTCTATGAATTTAATACTATTTTAATCTAATTTAAATTGTTAAAAATACCAAATAAAAGGAGAAAAATAAGGAAAAATATTTTTTTATGCTTTTTATATTTATCTTAAACTGTTACAATTGAAAAATTATTTTTTGGAACTTTTTCTTAAATAATTGCAATTAAAGGTATTTAAAAAGGCTTAAAAACTATATTTAATAAAGAAAAAATAGTGAAAAGTGACCAAAAATTATGAAAACTTCAGGGAAATTCTAAAATATTATTCTAAAGCTATAAAAAATATAAAAACATGAGCTTATGTGAGGTAAAAAGGAGCTGCAGTGTAACTGTTGGGAAATAAGCTCTTGAAAATAAGCTAAACATTGAAATAAGCAACCAAACAGTAACTAAAGCTATATTATGCTAAAATAAGCTTATTACAACTAATTACATCTACTCCTAACTGCTAATGATTGATCTCTCAAAGACTAAGCTAAATGACCACTTAAGCTAATAAGCAATTTGACCCCTACTTTCTAGCTGATGCAACAGCTTATCCAATAAGCTAGAGTGAAAACAAAAAGTATGGTTCTCAAGCCAACCAACCAGAGATCATTTATCCAAAGTTTCAGCTAATATGGACTTATATTGAGGAAGTTAAAGGTCAAACAAAAACTGGCTAGGACATATACTAACTGATGCAGGACAGTGGACAGAGAAGAGCTGTTTGCAGGCCAAGATAAGTCAAACCAAAAAGCTATTGGGATCTATCTAAATGAAAATGAGTGAAATCAAGGCCCTAAGCTACCTAATGAGGCTAAAGTTCAGCAATAATATTGAAAAGATAAACCTCAAATCAGCTTGTCTACAAGCTGATAAGACAGAAACAGATACGAAAATTTCTCAGCAGAAGCAGACTAACACCTAATGTACTGATATGGATCTCAAATAAAAAAAAAACAAAATGGAATCACTAAAAGCTTGTGAGAACTTACAATTGCAAACTACACTAGAATCTTAATGACTAAACTATTCTATCAGTTATCAATTCAAACTAAATTCTATACTAAATTTTAATCTACCAACTGCATATGAAACTTACATCAAACTGATGAATACATCAGATGCACAGGACCAACAAGCTCACTTGCAAATCTCAGCAAAGCTTCTAAAATGCAAATGCTCCATTATTCAAAACCAATCCATGTATAAATAACATTCAAATTACCTATACTTTTTAAATCCAAACACCCCTTTAAAATTCCAAAATGCATTAAGACTGCTAAAAACTGATGAGATATGTCTAAAACTTATTTGGAATGGCTAAACAAACATTAAACTTACTCAAATAACAATTTAAAAACAGATTTGAAACTGAAACTGAGTTGACTAGGAAATTTGACTTTTGTTGACCCGTTTGACTATCTTCAAACACTTGCAATTAGACTTGAGAGAAATAACATCCAGCTCTCATAAGCTATGAAAAGCTTATGTGAACTCAATGCATCAGGACCAAAACCAATGAAATAGTGATTAACAACTGTTTAAGCTAACAATGAAAATGGGACAAGAAATGGAAATTGGAAATAAAGCTTGCATTAATAAATCTGAAAATACAGGTTACAACTGAGATTAAAAACAATTTAACATGATAGAAATTAAAATGGTAACATTCTTCTAAAGCATGAAAAATGGACCAATTACAATGTGACTTGAAAGGGGATTATATAGCTGATGAGGAGAGGCCTTGGGATCCTTTTGAGAAGCTTCATGAATGTCTAATCTCGACCTTTGATTTCCCATCTTGTCATCAAATTCATTCCTGGCCATTGGATTGGATTGATGATGTGTTTCGGCCAATGGGATACTCCCATTTGTCCACGCTGGCACTCTCATCTGACAAGTCAGGTTCTAGAAGCTTTAGGATAGATTCTAAGAACGATGCTTGGTGTTTGGGTGGTGGGTAAATGGGTGTGGGTAAAAGCAGGTAACTGGGGAAGAAAGAATTACTGTTTGGGCGCGTATGGTTTGTTTGGGTTTATTTTATATTTGTTCAAAGGGTTTGACGGGTAAATGGTTTGTTGACTTGGGTAAATTATCCGGGTTTGAGTGTGTCCGGGTGAAAGATTGGATCCGGGTTGGGGTTTAGTTGGATGGTGTGATTTGTATTGGACGGGTAAATATATTGGGCCTTGGGTTAATGGACTGAAGATATAGGATTGGATTGTGGATATATTAGGATTGGTTTAGGACTAGCATTAGCAATCCAAGGGACTAAAGTTGTACATCCGGATATTTGAGGGACCAATCATGTGAATCTAAAAATCTCATTCAAGGATCACTTTTGCCAATCTTCAAGTAAACCAGGGACTGAATTTGCAACTTTTGAAACATGAGGGTGTTTTCTGTCATTTGCTGAAAGTTCAGGGACTATTTCTGACATTTCTTCAAACTTTGATCAAATCTTCACAAATCATCCTCAGAGATTAGAAATCTTCATAAATGCATAATTCTGACCTTCCGGCTCAGCTTAAACTCTCTTAATCTCTCGTGCTCGGATTTACGTCTGATTTGGGTCCTTTTTGCGTGTTTTTACATATCCATACCTGCACAAGCACAAACTCAAGAAAACCACACATATTAGCAATAAACGGCTCTTTCTTGGTTATTTTGGGTCTATTTTGATAACAAAAAGGTATGTGTTTTAGCACATACCAACCTTTCATGCTTGTTATACACTTTTGGCAATTTTGTGTCTAATGACGTGAAAGATTATCCGAAATGAGTTAGCTAATTGACCATGTACAATTTATGTGTTATAATATGTGACATGTATACCTCACTTCACTTGTATGTCACGAGTATGGTATTTCAGCATTATATTAGATCATTTACAATTGGTCAAATGATCAAAAGCTTTTCATTATTTCAGAAAAACTTTATGGACTAATTTTTTGCATTGTATTAAAAGTTTTTTGAAAAACTTTTTAACATGACTTGATAAACTTCAAGTCTTTCTCAAAAGCTTTAGGTGATAAACATGGCCGGATTTGAGCATGTGCAAGGTGCTCAACCGCACAGGGCCCCCATTTTTTGAGGGCCTCCAAATTCTGAAAATTAGAGATTAAATAGACTGAGTTTGGGTTGATTTAACTGTATTAAATGATGTTTATAATGGAGAATATGGTTTTTATGTGCTCATGATTTACTTGTTGAAGGTAAAAAACCAGAGCTTTAATGGGGTTATATATTTGAATGGGGAAGATGATCGAGTGTGCTATTTTATTAGTGGGCCAAGATACAACTCTTTTTTACATCTTATAGCCCTAGTGATATGCAATGTTTTATTTTAACCCTTTTAATTTGTGTGCTTGACAAATCCAACCCAAATTGATAGATATGTAATTCAAAATACTACAAACTTAACATCTTACTGATATGAACTTTTTATCAATTATTCATTTACTTCATATAGTTAAAAACGAGACATATTTTGCCCACTTATTTTTATAACTAAGTGGATTATCCTAGATAACTTAAAAGATATAAGGTAGTATAAAACATTGAAAAATAAATGCACAATCTTCTATTGTTATCATAACATATATCTAAAATATAATACATAATCAAAAAAGGCTCAATCATTTTTATTGTATTAAAAGTTCAGTGATTAAGGGCATACTTAGTAATTTTGGCATAGGGCCCCCAAAATCCACGGGACGGCCCTGGTGATAAATGTAGTATGCATTAAATGCATCAAGTCTTTAAAAACTTGATGCATTATAAATGCACTAGTATATTTAGTGTATGTATAAGAGTGCAAGTCTTGTAGACACAAATGCGCACCATGTAAACATAAATTGGTCCCGATTGCGGAATTTTGCGACTTATGAATCAATTTACAATGTTTTTTGCTCCTAATTAGTAACTACCTTAAATCAGTCAATAACCACCAAACGGGCGCCAAAATCACATTTCTAATATATCCAACTGATCATAAACACACATAACTTACACAAGTTTTCCACATACATCAAGTACATTAAGAGTCGTATGCATACGATAAACATGCTTTAATTTCTAAGTAAAATAAATTCTAGGAATCGGAGATTTTATCCCATAAACATTCTACAACAATAATGAACGATGATATATCTATATCTACTAAACTAGTGCCCATGCACAGCAACCGAATTTTATAGCGGCAGATAGTTTTAGTGATAAAAACGGGTTATAAATGAAAAATAATAAAAGTTTGAGGATTTGGGGATTAAACATAATGTTTTGAAACCTTGTTTGACTCGGGTGGTTCAACTGGTTGAACCGTTCCGGTCGAAAAACGGGTCAATTTAAACCGAGTCAACCCGACAGGTTGAGTCGAAAAAACGGGTCAAATTAAACCGGGTCAACCCGCCGGGTTTGAAGCGTCCCGGGTCAACCTAGTTTTCGATGTGTATTAATAGTTTCTTTTTGAAACATATGTGTATTAATAGTTGAAATTTCTCATAATTAATTGTTTCTAACATTTCCTTTTTAATTTTTTCAACATTTCACTTTCTTAACTTTTCACCTTTTACTTTAACCATTTTTATTTTACTAGGCGAGTACCCGCATCTAGCGGCAGCGGCTTCTAGCGTCAGATAATTAATGATTTGTGATATTGTGGTGAGTGTTTTGTGTAGCATTTAAAATAGAACGCGAACCGATGAAAATGCAATTGCAAACGGTTGTACTATACGATAACTAAAGTCTAGACAAAATTCTTAACATCTATCAAACAACATATAAAAATATATAATGAAAATGAAAGTAAACATTACATCAGTTATGAGATAAAAACTAACAACACGCGTTACTTGTCGCGTAAAAACTAACAAGGATGGGATTAATGGTGCCGTTGTTAAGAAGAACGCAAGTACCAAAATTAGCATGAATGTGATTAGCCCAAAATAAAAATAAAAAAAATGAGTTAATTTTGGCTAATTTGTAAAAGATTTGGGCACATTTAGCCCTATATTTTTTTTGAAATGAGGATTTTAGCTTATTGAAAAGTTAAATGTGCACTAATGGGCACATATTTTCTCTTAATTGTAAAACATTATAATCGTTTTTGAAGAAAAACTTATATATATAATATATTTATATAGCGACAGATCGTTTTGTGTTAAAAAATAAATTTATGGGTTCTAAATGAAAAATAATAAAAGTTTAAAGATTTGGGGATTAAACATAATGTTTTGAAACCCGGTTCGACCCGGGTGGTTCAACCGGTTGAACTGTTCCTGTCGAAAAACGGGTCTATTTAAACCGAGTCAACCCAACAGGTTGAGTCAAAACAGGTCAAATTAAACAGGGTCAACCCACCGGGTTTGAAGCGTCCCCGGTTCAACCCGGTTTTCGATATGTATTAATAGTTTCAAATTTTCACTTTTTACTTTTTGATTTTTCCTTTATATATAGTATAGCAGGGTACCCCGGGCGTTGCGGAGGCGGGTACCCTGTGACGATTAATCGGAGAAATAGATCTCGATGAGACCTAATTCACCAGTTTGTATCGGTTTCAATGGGTCATCTCTAGTTCGTTTTTGGATGGTTGTTATTGGTTAGCCGAACCGGTGGCGACACCGGTTTCCAGTTGAACCCGTTGGTCCGGTCCGATTTTCAAAACTATATATACCATCAACTTGTTAGCTTGTACGAAGCTTTGTGTATTTTATTAATTTGTATAATGTATATAATAACATGTACTTTTCATTTTACGGTGTTTTAAAATAACATTAATTAGTGTGCTTAATTATTTTATATTTAGAATTATATTGTAGCTTGTTTAAATTGTACATTGTGAAAATTTTATTGTACTTTTTAGTAAGGGTGTTTTAATTGGTTGTTTTTAATTTGGTAGATATGCTTTTAATTGGTTGTACAATGTGAATAAATTATTGTACTTTTAAGTAATGAGGTGTTTTAATAAGAGTATTAATTATACAATACATTTCTCTCATCTTTGACTTTCAACTTTTTCACTTTTTAAGGTTTGACCATTTTTCTATTATATGTAATATCAATGTTGCAAAAATCGGTCAACTCGGCCGATTAATCGTTAATCGGCCGAGTACCTTGTCGATTTTTGAAAATCGGTCAAAAAATCGGCCTAGGATAAAAATCGACATTAAGCAGTCAAAAAATCGGTCGAATCGGCCGATTAATCGGTCGAATCGGTAAAAAATCGGCTGAATCGGGCAAATCGGTCATTTAAAAAAAAATAATTTAGCCATTATACTTAATTTGGGTATCGTATATTTCACTTATAACGCACAATGGGCATTATAATCAGAATTGGAGCCTTTTATTGAGGTTTGGAAACATAGCAGGCTTAGAATCGGTTAAGATTTTAGTTTGGTCTCCAGAAATACCAAAAAACTGCAAGAAATGCCAATCCAATTAATCACCGATTAATCCCGACTTGATCGATTACTCGCTACAGGGTGGTCGACTGGCCGACTACCGATTCACGATTTTTGCAACATTGTGTAGTGTAGATTATAGATAGTAGAGTTAATTACATAAATGGTCACTGTGGTTTGACCATTTTTTCACTTTCAGTCACTAAAGTTTTTTTTTGACTAGTTCAGTCACTGTGGTTTGTATATGTTACAGATCCAGTCCATATCCGAATAAAATGACCAAAATGTCCTTGTCATCTTCTTTTTAATATCTTTTCACAATTAACTAACGACCGTTAGCATAAAGGACTAACGGTCGTTAGTTCTTTTCTACGTTTTCATCCGTATTTACACGTTTTCGTCCGTTTTTACACGTTTTCGTCCGTTTTTACACGTTTTCATCCGTATTTACACGTTTTCGTCCGTATTTACACGTTTTCGTCCGTTTTTACACGTTTTCGTCTGCATATACACGTTTTCGTCCATATTTACACGTTTTCGTCGTTTTACGTTTTCATCCGTATTTACCGCGTTTTCATCCGTATTTACGTTTTCGTTTTCGTCCGTATTTACACGTTTTCGTCCGTTTTACCGCGTTTTCGTCCGTATTTACACGTTTTCGTCCGTATTTACACGTTTTCATCCGTATTTACACGTTTTTGTCCGTATTTACACGTTTTCGTCCGTTTTTACACGTTTTCGTCTGCATATACACGTTTTCGTCCATATTTACACGTTTTCATCCGTATTTACACGTTTTCGTCTGTTTTTACACGTTTTCATTCTTTTTCGTCCATATTTACACGTTTTCGTCCGTTTTCATCCATATTTACACGTTTTCATCCGTTTTCGTCCTTATTTTCACGTTTTCGTCCGCTTTTACACGTTTTTGTATGTTTTTACACGTTTTCGTCCATGAAAACGTGTAAATATGGATGAAAACGTGTAAATACAGACGAAGCGTGTAAATAACAGCGTGTAAACGGACGAAACGTGTAAATCAGAGATGGCGAAACGTGTAAAACAGCGTAAAACGTGTAAACCGGACGAAAATGTGTAAATACGAATGAAACGTGTAAAAAGACAAAAACGTGTAAAAGCGAAGGCGTGTAAATACGGATGAAAACGTGTAAAAACAGAAACAACGTGTAAAACGACGAAAACGTGTAAAAATAGATGAAAACGTGTAAACGGATGAAAACGTGTAAATACGATGAAAACGTGTAAAAACGGCGAAACTTGTAAATATGGACGAAAACGTACATGCGACGAAAACGCGTGTAATCAGACAACGTGTAAAAACGCAAAATAAATACGGACAAAACGTGTAATACGGATGAAAACGTGTAAAACGGACGAAAACGTGTAAATACGGACGGCGTGTACATGCAGATGAAAACGTGTAAAAAACGAAAACATTTAAAAACGGACAAAAACGTGTAAATACGGACAAAAACGTGTAAATACGGATGAAAACGTGTAAAAACGGACGAAAACGTGTAAATCGACGAAAGCGTGTAAATATGGATGAAAAGCGTAGAAAGAACTAACGACCGTTAGTCCTTTATACTAACGGTCGTTATTTAATTGTGAAAAGATTTTAGTGACTGAAAGTGAAAAAATGACCAAACCACAGTGACTATTTATGTAATTAACTCATTTTATAAAGAAGATGACAAGGACATTTTGGTCATTTTATTCGGATATGGACTGAACCGGTAACATATGCAAACCACAGTGACTGAACCAGTCAAAAAAAAACTTTAGTGACTGAAAGTGAAAAAATGACCAAACCACAATGACCATTTATGTAATTAACTCTAGATAGTATAAATATTTATACTACTATTTGGGACCTTCCCAAAATAGAACGCTTAATTTTTTATGGCAACGCACTTGCTTAATCTATACAACGTATAGTAGAAAAACAGTCAAAGGTGAATTGTTGAATTGTTGAAAAGTTGAAATTGGTCAATGGAGAGAGAAATGCATAATGTAATTGATACTCTTATTAAAACACCGTATTATTTAAAAGTACAATAATTTATTTACATTGTACAACGAATTAAAAGCAAATCTACCAAATTAAAAACAACCAATTAAAACATCCCTTACTAAAGAGTACAATAAAATTTTCGTAATGTACAATTTAAAGAAGCTATAACATAATTCAAAATATAAAATAATTAAACACACTAATTAATATTATTTTTAAAAGACCCTAAAATGAAAAGTACATGTTATCATACATATTATACAAATTAATAAGACACGCAAAACTTCATATAAGCTAACAAGTTGACGGTACATATAGTTTTGAAAACCGGGTCGGACCGGACCAACATGTTTAACCGGGAACCGTTATCGCCACCGGTTCGGTTAACCAATTAAAGCCATCCAAAAATAAACCAGAGAGGAACCGTTGAAACCGATACAAACTGGTGAATCAGTACTCATCGAGATCTATTTCTCCGGTTAATCGTCACAAGGTACCCACCGCCGAAACGCGCGGGTACCCTGCTATATAGTATATATAAAGGAAAAACCAAAAAGTAAAAAGTGAAAAGTTGAAACTAAAATTGGAAATGTTGAAGACATATATTTTAAAAGGAAACTATTAATGCACATCGAAAACCGGGTTGACTCGGGACGCTTCAAACCCGGCGGGTTGATCCGGTTTAATTTGACCTGTTTTCGAACCAACCTGTTGGGTTAACTCGGTTTAAATCGACCTGTTTTTAACCGGAACGGTTCAACCAGTTGAACCAACCGGGTCGAACTGGGTTTCATATTTGACAAAATTATATGAAAAATGATGAAGTAGTTTTGGAACCCGTGACAAATTTGGAAAAATGTGAGACAAAGTAATTGTAGTTTTTTGTTGTTTATTTTGCTTTGACACATGTACTTTGTCATTTGTATAATATTATTTTAAAAAATGTTGGTCTTGCACCACTTAAGGGACTAGCATATATGAATCGTCTTTTAAAAGTTAATATATAGTGTAGAGCCGTTTGTCCAGTATATAAATAATGTTATGTAAGTTTATTAGAATCACATAAATTAAATAGTATTGTTATCTTTAGCGATAATTATGTTTACCCCAAACAAACAGCTTTGAACAATGCTTAAATATATATGCCAATTGATAGTACAAGATAATCTTATTATGGTGATATCAAATTTGTAAGGTTACAAGTTTAAAAGCCATACACCAAATGATAAACGCTACACATGTGAAAAAAAATAATAATAAATAAATAAATTATCACTGCCTAAATTACCGACAAGACAAGAAAAGACGGTCACACACGTTGGCTATACCTCTAAACTACAATATTATATTGTCGGCTACATAATACCGTTGCTTTTTGTAATGCTTGAATCTATTATTACTAAAATCTTAATAACTTAAAACAAACCTAGCAGAAAATATACTCCTACACTTAGATCGACTGCACATAATATTTTTGAAAAATGTACATTTCTGCTGTTATGCAACCACGCATCAGAATTATAGTTATTCGAAAATGATTCTCTAACGCTACAAATACAGTTTGTTGAAAGAAACTTATGGGTCGTCGGAATTTTGCTGAAAACTAGACATCGCTGCCGCTAGACGCGGGTACTCATCTAGTGTGAAAATATGTTTCTTTTGCTATCAAATAAAATCACCAAAACTAATAAATACAATGGTCATTGATATATTACTTTCTTGCAATAAGTCTCACTAAAAATCATAACTATCAATGATGATTATTAAAAACGTGTAACCACATCCAAACAAACAATTTCAAGCCATTTCAATTTGAAGATATTTAGTTACTAACATAATATATATGAGATATTGAAAGTTATATTACACATTTAATATGAAGATTTATACAACATTTAAGTTATCTGCGACTAATGTTATAAAATCATATTACACATACTACAATTAACAATTACAAATATAAAATATTCTTATTTATTAATCATCATGAACTTCTTTAACAACATCATTTATAAAGTTATATTATCACTCAAATTCGATTACATGGGTACCCGCCGCCCCAACACGTGAGTACGTGGCTAGTAATATCTTAAGGATACAAGCAATGTTTGACAACTTGAAATTTAACTTTCAGCCTTCTAGATTTGTACAACAAACTTCTAGCTATTTGTTTTTATTTTAAATGCTCATAATGAAACCGTAGAAGAAGTATATAGCGTTCAACTTTTAGGATTGTATACTTGTTTTACGGTCTATAGTTAGAGCTGCAAGCTTATTGCTAAAACTTAAAAAAAACAAAAGTATACGGCTTTCACTAGAATTAACAGCTTGCAACCACCGCCAATTTTGCCGACCGTATATAACCACATTATATCTTGTTTACTTTCCTAAACTAAGCAACTTCTAATTTATTTACACACCTTGCATTGAGGGTTTACTCGAGACATACTACAAGTGTGTTTAAAAGCGTTGCAAAGTGGCAAGCTTGTTTGTACGTTCAGTCGTTTATAAATCATTTATTTGATTGACCGATACCTTATAAACTGACTACCCATTTAAATAAAAGTGAGTTGAAATTGACATGTTAGATGACATGACACATATTTGAACACTTTTAAAAGAGTAACCAGTTAATATGAGATAAAAGTGATAACATCAAATAGTCCTGAATATTAAGTGTCAATTTTCCTCCGACAATGCTCGTATTTTATATCATTTATATGGATTTACGCTTGTTTTCCTCTATATTTCACTTTCAAGTAAATTACGAGCATTGGAGCTAATGAGACGCGGATTTGGAGAGTTTGTTGAAGATATATGATAGTATGCCCATTTTGAAGTAATTACGGCGTAACTCTTCTCTCACATTACGCCGTAACAAAAGTGTAGCTCAGAAGACCAACTAAATTGAAGATTACGGCGTAACTCCATCTTAGGATTACGCCGTAACTAATTAGGTCAAATGATGTTCCGCGCCGCTGCAAGCTACGCTGTAACTCTTTCCACAATTACGGCGTAATCATGATTTTGTAACGATACGGCATAACTCATTCCATGTGTTACGACGTAACCAGCTTTTCCATAGAAAATTACGAAGATATTGATGTTACGGCGTAACTCTCAACTTAAGTTACGCTGTAACTAGATCTGGACTATAAATACCGCCCAAAATTCTGCATTTCACATCATTCACTCCACACACAAAAGCAGAGAACGTGGGTGGGAGGCTGAAGGCAGATCTTGAGGAGCATACGGAGCCATCTCCAAAGGAGAAATCACTCCCTAACGATAAGCATTAGCAATTTATCATTTCTTTTACTTTCAATTCATGTATTTCATTATGTCAAACATTGAATCGATTGTTTCAGTTAATATGAGCCGCTAAACACCTTTGGTGCTAGCCTAGTTATGATTCCTTAATTGTTATGTTTATGCTTATATTGCTTCAGTATAATTGTTTCTAGTGTATGCATGCATAGTTTGTTGGTAGCTACCCTTGTTTCGGTAGTTTTGAATGGCGGTAGTGTCTAGTTGCTTAGGAGAATTGACCAACTGACCCTAAGTAGGTAGACTGAGTGGGAAGGGTAAGAATTGACCAACTAACGACCCTTTTTCTCTTATGCGATTTGACCAACTGATCACCTACCGTTTGGATGAACTTAAGAAGTTAGGGATGAGTGTTTAAGATGCTAGCGCCCGGGGCACTCATTGTTATGAATCTTGCATGTAGCAGAACTTAATGACTTGGCTTAAGGGACAAAAAAAAAAACTGGACTTTCAAGGGTAGTAGCTTGATCTTCGGTGGAAACCTTTGCTGATAGGTTAGGACGAACTGACCATATGCTGTCCTAGCGACCTAAACCCCAACTTGAAGCAATTGGAAGTAATTAAACGTGAACATAACATGATAGGATGAGTAGCTAGGTTAGCACACTTTTCTTGTATTGATCACAACCCTTGCCTTTACTCGCTTTCCTTTATTTTCTTAGTTTATTAATCATTTCCCTCTTAAAATCAATTAAAATCTGTGACACCTATACTTAATTAGAATCCGCTCACATAGCTCTTGGGACGACCTCGTTTTTACTGAATACTACACTACACACGATCGGGTACACTGCCCGTTAGTGCATAAGGGTAGACCATAGGTATAACTAGACACTTATAAATATTAAAACCTGGTCAATAAAACCTGCATCAAGTTTTTGGCGCCGCTGCCGGGGAGTTATATTAGGATTTTCGTTAAGTCTTTCATTTTTGTTTTGTTTTAAATTTTCTCAAGTTTCTCACGATCTCTTTTCAAGTTTCAGGTACCATGGAAGTTGTTAATATTGATGACCTCACTCTTGAGGAATATTTGGCGTTGACAAGAGAAGAACGAGGGCTGGGGCTCGTAAGACCGGCTATTGGAGCTAATGTCCATTTCGAGATTAAAGAGCAGTTTATGAGGGAGATTCGTGCTAACCCTTTCTCATGAAACAGGGACGAGGATGCGTATGAACACGTTGAGAATGTCTTGTACATAGCAAGCCTTTTCAACATTCCTTGTGTTTCTCATGACGCTGTTATGCTACGAGTGTTCCCCGTGACATTTTTGGGGGGAGCAAGAAGATGGATTGTAAGATTGCCCGTCGGGGCAGTTGATACATGGGCTCTACTAAAAAAGCATTTTATCCAAAGATATTGTCCTCCTTCAAAGATATCTAATCATCTCATGGAGATCCATAATTTCAAACAAGATGACGATGAAACGTTGTATCAATCTTGGGATAGATACAACGATCTACTCTACAAGTGTCCGACTCATGACCTGAACAACCAGCAAAAGTTCAACATCTTTTACAAAGGTATCAACGTAGCTAAAAGACAGATGATGGACTACCAAGGACCGATCCCGAGCATGATTCCTACTTTATCCATTGAAGCCATCCACAAAATGGATGATCATTCCCAAAAGTGGCACAATGGAGGAAGCAAGAGAAGCCTAGGTGGAAATCTTGATGGAATTGCCGCCATCACTAGCAAAATTGAAAATCTTCGTCAGGATATGCTCAAGCTCAGAGAATGTGTTCATGCTATTCAAGTAGGGTACGAAAGCTGTGGAGGGGGACATCTCACCAAAAATTGTCCTCTAACTGACAAAGATAGCAAGGTTGAAGAAGTTAAATGTGGTGAAAATCGCCCGTTTCAAGGGGATAATATAAACGGTAATGGCTATTGTGGAGGACCTCCCCCATATTATAACCGTGGGAATTTTGGTGAAAGAAGAGCTAATTTGGAGGAAACAATCAGCAAATACCTCGAAAATTCTACTAAAAGGCAGAAGGAGCAAGAAGAATGGCTTAAGAACTTTCAAGACAATACAAACAAGAGCCTTTTTAGTCATGACGAATCGCTAAAAAATTTGGAAGCCATGATTGGGAAGTTTAGCAATGAGGTACAAAGAAGAAATGAGGAACAAAAGAGCAAATCGACAGCATGCAAGGCCATGTTTTCTGAGAATAAATCCGACGAAGGGTCTAGCAGGAATGAAGATGATGATGCTAATGACAGAAGTGAGTTATGCCGTAACCATACATTAGAGTTACGGCGTAACTTAGACAAACTTTTCGAGTTGGATGAATTAAGAACGCATATCATTAACGGAGGGTACAACCTGTGCCCACAATCCTCGTCCAAAAGGAAGAATCACTGGCGCAAGGCTATGGCAATTGATAATGGAAAATGGTATGATCTATGGGCTTCCTACGACCCTCGTAACGAAATTTGCAATAGAAGGGTAGATAAGGAAAGGGTTAAAGATAACATATACATGTGGAATGCACTTAACGATGAAGAAAGATTATCTAAATTCTCAATCGATGAAGAGTAGGAACCACCTATCAAGCACTGCTGCGATCCCATAATGATCACGAAAGATGGGTCTACACGAGCATGCCCAACATGCAATCCTTTTCGTGAGTATTGAAACGGGGGTAGTAATATGAAGGACGAAGTATGGATATGCCTTCATGATTTAGAAAGGCACGACGTTAATTTCGGAGATCTATCCTTCAGCGATTGGTATTCGGTAAGATTCGAGGATGCGATCATTAATACAAGTTTATTAAGGAAATTGAAGCTTAATTATGAAAAACATATTCTTCAAAGAAAGTCCCTATATGAAAGGCCAATCAACGATGAGACCTCCTGCAAAGGTATTCCTTCAAGCAACACCGATGACAAAGTAGCTCGAAGTCATTGGTGTGAGAAGATAAAAATCCCTGGCGAAATTTTGTGGGCATCTTGTAACCCGTTTGATGATGAATTTAACGGCGGAAGCAGCATAGAGAGAGTTGGGGAAGAAGAATTCTTGTGGACCTCAACCAATGATGCGGAAAGAATGGAGTTACCTTGGATAGACAATTTGGGATTTGATAATTGGGTCAAAATCAAATATGGTAAGGTAGATTGATGCAGGTTTTACTGACCAGGTTTTAATATTTATAATGTCTCGTTATACCTATGGTCTAACCTAATGCACGTACGGGCAGTGTACCCAGTCGTGTGTAGTGTAGTATTCGATAAAACCGAGGTCATCCCAAGAGCTATGTGTGTGGATTAATACTAAGTCTAGGTGTCACAGATTTTAAGATGGTTTTGATATCGAATTAACTAATTAACTAATAAAAGCAAAGATGTGATCAATAGAGGAGAGTGGTGCTAACCTAGTTACTCATCCTAACTAGTAATGTTTACATCTAATTACTTCTAGTTACTTCAGGTGGGGTCAAAGTCGAGAGGACCACATTTGGCCAGTTCGCCCTAACCTATCAGCAAAGAGCCACCACTGGAGAAGTCAGGTGTCCCCTCATAAGTACAGTTGTTCCTGGTCCCCTAAGCCAAGTCATTAAGTTTCGCTACATGCTAGATTTATAATAGTGAGTGCCCGGGCGCTAGCAACTTAAACACTCACCCCTAATTCTTAATTTCATCCAAACGGTAGGTGATCAGTTGGTCAAATCGCACAAGTAGAAAGGGTCATCAGTTGGTCATATCTTACCTTTCCCGTCTCAGTCTACTCACTTAGGGTCAGTTGGTCATATCTCCTAAGCAACTAGTGTAAAACCCTGAAAATCTCAAACGTGTTAAAAGACACTTTTGCCCTCAAATTAATAATTATGAAAAACTCGTAAACACGTCAAGATCGTTGAATACGTTTTACATTTGACTCATAAATAATCAAATGGTACAAGATGATAAAATCAATTCCCACTTATTGTCTCATAATATTTATCACACATATATATATGCGTTACTTGAACCTAATCATGTACAAAGTTGCACTATACATTATTAAAAATAAAACTAACACATTTTACTTGAGGTCACCTAAATAATATTGACTTTTGTCATGAAATCTTTATCTCCTAATTTGGCCTAAAACCCACGGCTCCTTATTTAGCATCTACCACAAATTGGTTAACTACTCATGTAAGTATGGAATTTATACAAATTGATTTGGTCTCCTCAATACTCGGCCAAGAAAAAAGAAAAAAACGCCAAGTCTCCAATATTTTCTCCAAAATAAACTCTTTCACATCTCATCTAGATCCCATATTTTTTTCCTTCAAAAATTCATAAAACCCTAGCCTCCTCCTCAAGAAAAATATCGGCATATACTCCCATCCTCCATCCTTGTTTTCTGTCGACACAATCACCAGGCCAAAGGTTAAGTTCGAAGGCTCTTTTCAAGGCTGAAAGCACGTGGTCGTTTCAAGTGTTGGTTTGGTTTGCATCGTGGGTATATTGCTGCTGCTGGTCGTGATTTCTAGAGCACAAGAAGGTGCTTGAATTGTTGGTTCTTGATCCTTGTTTTCTCCCTCTTTTCACATGCTACAAGGTAACCTATCATCGTCTCGTCTATTCTTTCTTATCTCCCTGGTTTGGTCGCGAGTTTGGTCCTCTTTGCGCACACAGTAACATGTCTTATATGATGATACATATATTGTTACAATAATGATAACCATAAACTGATAACCATAAACTACATGAAATCATGAACTATAAACCTTATATATATGGGTCGACCTTTATTCTGGTGTTGCCTTTTCAAATATGTCCGGGTCGTGCTTATGAAAACGGATAGGTTAGGATTCTTGCATGACGAATCATGATCATACGTATACATTAAATCAAGGTTGAAGTCTTGTGTTTCTTGGCGTTAGTGTTCGTTTCGGCGTGGTCGACCTATCATATGTTTGGGATAAGTTAAACCTGCTGTTTGAGTAAGGAAGTATTAACGTGCTAAGAACCCAAATACTTCAAGTTTATATATGTAACTTACTAAAATATTTACATAGTTCATGAATGAGTGGTGAACATGCATGGAACTTTTATACGTGTTTTAGTCATGTCTAACTGTTTTGGCATATGGGTTTGTGACCTCACGCATAGGTATGTTATGGTAGGGCTGCGTGTATGCATGGGCGTGTCTTGGGGTCGGCTTGTCACATGAGTTAAAAGGGTCATTAAATATTTGTTTAACTGGATGAAAAGGTAAAGACTTATGGTGTTGGTTGTGGGTAAAAACATTTGGTCACTTGTAGAAAGTATTATTTTAGTCTCGTTAGGTTGTGGTGGTTAAAATGTATGGCTTGTAGAGGTTGCTATGGGTGCGTGTGTTTGCGTCTAGTGGCATGCATGAGTAAGTAAACATGATATTTAATTTTTAAAACGAGGCCAAGTCACATCTAATATATTTGCTACGTAAATCATGGGATAACACTATATATGTCAAGAGATGTACATGAAGCTGGTCCCTTAAACCTGTTTTGAAAAGACCCCTCGACATGCTTTTGTCTTGGTCATTAACATGAGTAAATGAAACTAAAAAAAAAATAAAAATAAAATGAGAGTACGCTTAATAACTCTAAAAATATTAATACGATTCATATAAGCAATAAATCCGTTATGACTTAAATGAGCTAATAAGTATTGTACGAACCGTAATCCGTGTAGATTCGTTGAAGAAGACGTGGCGTCGTATCTTTGTGTTCATTCATTCGTTTGCTTTCCTTTCATCGGCATTAAGGTACATATATTTGACCTTCTCATAAGGTTTCTCATGATCTCTTTGCATCTTTGATCTCTTGCCAATTTGATATTTAACATTTGCTCTGCTATTGAACTATTGATATTGAACCTTTGCTATTGACCCTTTTGCTATTGAACCTTTGATATTGATCCTTTGCTATTTGGACCTTTGATAATTGAACCATTGATATTGGATTATTGATTTGATTTGTGAACTGCTAATACTGAACCTTTGATATTGATTGACCTCTATACTGTACACTTTGACCTGTCAGTTGATACCCGAGCCATTAACTAGGCATGGGGGTTCCATGTCCGTGTCATTGATGCACCAATGGCATGACTCCAGTGTGGATGAGTGATGTTCCACACCGTCCCCATATTTGTATTGATTATGCGCGCTTCAGATATATTGTATGGCCACTATTGTTTTGCAGGGGCGTATGGATGCATCCTAGATTTGATTTGATTTGAATTTGATATGATATGATTTGTTTTGGTGATGCGGTGCGTGTGTGCAATACACCCCCTCACATTTTGGGAGCTAGCTACTCCACTGGTTACTGAGGTCTCCCCTCATATTGGTTTGGTATTCCGAGGTCACCCCTCCGAATACAATGGTTACTATTGGTTACTTGGCTGCTATTGCCACTATTGATATGGTTTGTTTTGTTGGCTCGGGATAGATTTCTGACAACCCTTACACTTTTGATATGCATATATTGTACCTTCTGAACTCCCCACTGCACCATATTATGAATTGACTGTCCTTTACCCAATACCCTTATATGACTCACTCTACTACCAAGATATATATGTTCCATTGCTTTGATCTGTTACACTCTCATTCCGTTACTTCAGACTATCGTTCCATTCACGTACCGGGTTATTATATGCTTATTGAATTTGATGATACTATTCATGTTTTATGTGACCATTGATTTTCCTGCTACGATGTGATTAATATGCGGTTATCTGAGTTACCTATTTCTAACTGATGATATGTGATCTCACTGTTATGTGACCCTCTGTATTGTCTGGTGATCATGCTAATGTGTAATCAATAGTTTTGTCTGTTTATTATGTGTACTACGTTCAGTTGATCTAGTGGACTATGACTATCCGTTGTATCCTTATCTGCTTGTTGTTGACCTGCCATGTTTGCATTTCGGTTTATGCTGTGGTTTGATTGGGTAAATGGTTCAGCTTGTGACGTCTGGCTTGTTAATTTGTTTAGTTGCCCTGCTATGTCTTTAATTCATTTAATTTTATCTTTATACTGTATTCCTACTTATTACGTGTAACTGCCATGTGTTGACTGCTGTTAGTACTTCCGCTGTTATGATACTGGTTATGTTTTCAACTAAGGGTTTTGACATGGGTGAATTGCCATACTCACTTATTAATTAATTGCTTCCGCTTGCCTGTAGATATCTGTTTGGCTTGTATGTTTTCTGATTTCCTGAATTGATTGTATGACATATATGTTGTGTGGATGCGACGCCTGCTATGTTTGCTTATGTTTCAGTTATCGTATGTCTGGTTCGTATGTGCTTGTTTATATGTCTTCGATGCTTTGCTTTATTTGGTTCTCCTTGTTATAAGTTCGTTTGGATATCGTATAATTGTGTTCGGGATCCTCATTGACTCATTGTTCTCATTTATTTGTGACTTTATTATCCGTTTCCTTTGTTCATTTTGCATTTCAGATTCAATTTAGCTTTCGTTTTGTTATATCTGTTCACTGGGCTTTTTAAGCTCAGCCGCATTTCTTTTCTGCGGCGGTGTTAGGTTTGAAGATGGGCTTTGATGGGCTGAGAGTTGGATTATTTGAGTGGACCAACCCTAGTTACCTTATTATTTGAATTTATGTTGTCGGGCTATTGTTTTGAGATTTCAATTTATTTGAGACATTTTGGGATTTTGTAATCTTCCTTGTCAGTCGATTGTTTATATGATTTGATACTTCATTTTTAAGGTTTTCATTTGTAAGGATTTTATTTGTATGTTCTGATATGACACCAGAATGTGACACTTCTACCCTTGTCGGGTTGGGGTGTTACAATTATGGTATCAGAGCCAGGTTTCGTCTTGTTGACCTTAGGATTGACCTGTGAGGATTGGGTAGACATTAGGCTTCCGTCTGTTCCGATATCTTTTGATTCCTTTTTATTGTCGTTCAGATTTGAATTCGATATTCTTTTGTCTTCACTGTTTTGCTCTTCTTCTCTTCGCATTTGATTTTATTATTTTGTCTTCGCACATCCGTTTGTCGATCGTTAGATGGAGACTACCCGTGGAGCCGAAGACGATGGTGCCGAACCTGCGTTGCTGCAACAGTCTCTGAGCTGGAGAGGTTTGTGAAGCAGAAGTCGTACCCTACTTGCCATCTGCTGGAGACATTAGGATCTTCTGGAGGGAGCTGGACGGATCAACCAAAGGCGCAAAAGACGGAGACAAGATTCAACCGGTGGCTGAGAAGGTTCATCTACTTCATATGATTTGGGCGCGACTTGTGTTACTCCGATTCGTTTGTCATGCGTTTTGAGGCGGTTTGATATTCTGTTAAGTGATTCTGATCAGTATTGCTTTTCTTGATTTGTTCGGAACTCGGTTTGAATGGTGAAGTTTTATCGTTTGGCATTTGGTTAATATCTCAGTTTTTCTTTTGGATCGTCAGTAATGAGTCATGAGGAACCGTTTCGAGCAAGTTGGTGGCCTTCTCTCTTTTGTGGTATGGTAAGTTGGTTGATGTGTTATGTGCTGTATGTATATGAATCTGGTCTGCTCTGGTATGTTACTTGATATCTGTATGTGATATGCTTTGTGTGCTACTGGCTATGTGGTTTGTTATGACCCGGGACGGAATATGGTGACAATAAGGACTTGTTATGTGATGCAAGTATTATGACGCCTGATCAACGTGATAATACCGAGATCATATAATTTGAACTTATTGAAATCATACGACATCTTGGGAAATTCCTGGGGTTGGTACTTGAATGGAATATGACTTGTATCCGTTAATTGTCCCACCTCATATTCGTTTGAAATTCTGTACCTCTTTGCGAGATTCTCACCGACATCTGTTATGCATAAGTTTTGTACGCTTTGGAGCCGGAATCGTTATGATCTGTACGAGACTAAGGATTGCTACGTCTGCCTAAACATGTATGTCTCTTTGTACCTCTGCGATTTCAATTTTCGAGGACGAAAATTTTTCTTTTAGAGGGGAAGAGTTGTAAAACCCTGAAAATCTCAAACGTGTTAAAAGACACTTTTGCCCTCAAATTAATAATTATGAAAAACTCGTAAACATGTCAAGATCGTTGAATACGTTTTACATTTGACTCATAAATAATCAAATGGTACAAGATGATAAAATCAATTCCCACTTATTGTCTCATAATATTTATCACACATATATATATGCGTTACTTGAACCTAATCATGTACAAAGTTGCACTATACATTATTAAAAATAAAACTAACACATTTTACTTGAGGTCACCTAAATAATATTGACTTTTGTCATGAAATCTTTATCTCCTAATTTGGCCTAAAACCCACGGCTCCTTATTTAGCATCTACCACAAATTGGTTAACTACTCATGTAAGTATGGAATTTATACAAATTGATTTGGTCTCCTCAATACTCGGCCAAGAAAAAGAAAAAAAAAAACGCCAAGTCTCCAATATTTTCTCCAAAATAAACTCTTTCACATCTCATCTAGATCCCATATTTTTTTCTTCAAAAATTCATAAAACCCTAGCCTCCCTCAAGAAAAATATACGGCATATACTCCCATCCTCCATCCTTGTTTTCTGTCGACACAATCACCAGGCCAAAGGTTAAGTTCGAAGGCTCTTTTCAAGGCTGAAAGCCGTGTGCGTTTCAAGTGTTGGTTTGGTTTGCATCGTGGGTATATTCTTTGCTGCTGGTCGTGATTTCTAGAGCACAAGAAGGTGCTTGAATTGTTGGTTCTTGATCCTTGTTTTCTCCCTCTTTTCACATGCTACAAGGTAACCTATCATCGTCCTGTCTATTCTTTCTTGTCTCCCTGGTTTGGTCGCGAGTTTGGTCCTCTTTGCGCACACAGTAACATGTCTTATATGATGATACATATATTGTTACAATAATGATAACCATAAACTGATAACCATAAACTACATGAAATCATGAACTATAAACCTTATATATATGGGTCGACCTTTATTAGGTGTTGCCTTTTCAAATATGTCCGGGTCGTGCTTATGAAAACGGATAGGTTAGGATTCTTGCATGACGAATCATGATCATACATTATACATTAAATCAAGGTTGAAGTCTTGTGTTTCTTGGCGTTAGTGTTAGTTTGGCGTTAGACCTATCATATGTTTGGGATAAGTTAAACCTGCTGTTTGAGTAAGGAAGTATTAACGTGCTAAGAACCCAAATACTTCAAGTTTATATATGTAACTTACTAAAATATTTACATAGTTCATGAATGAGTGGTGAACATGCATGGAACTTTTATACGTGTTTTAGTCATGTCTAACTGTTTTGGCATATGGGTTTGTGACCTCACGCATAGGTATGTTATGGTAGGGCTGCGTGTATGCATGGGCGTGTCTTGGGGTCGGCTTGTCACATGAGTTAAAAGGGTCATTAAATATTTGTTTAACTGGATGAAAAGGTAAAGACTTATGGTGTTGGTTGTGGGTAAAAACATTTGGTCACTTGTAGAAAGTATTATTTTAGTCTCGTTAGGTTGTGGTGGTTAAAATGTATGGCTTGTAGAGGTTGCTATGGGTGCGTGTGTTTGCGTCTAGTGGCATGCATGAGTAAGTAAACATGATATTTAATTTTTAAAACGAGGCCAAGTCACATCTAATATATTTGCTACGTAAATCATGGGATAACACTATATATGTCAAGAGATGTACATGAAGCTGGTCCCTTAAACCTGTTTTGAAAAGACCCCTCGACATGCTTTTGTCTTGGTCATTAACATGAGTAAATGAAACTAAAAAAAAAATAAAAATAAAATGAGAGTACGCTTAATAACTCTAAAAATATTAATGCGATTCATATAAGAAATAAATCAGTTATGACTTAAATGAGCTAATAAGTATTATACGAACCGTAATCCGTGTAGATTCGTTGAAGAAGACGTGGCGTCGCATCTTTGTGTTCATTCATTCGTTTGCTTTCCTTTCATCGGCGTTAAGGTACAGATATTCTGACCTTCTCATAAGGTTTCTCATGATCTCTTTGCATCTTTGATCTCTTGCCAATTTGATATTTAACATTTGCTCTGCTATTGAACTATTGATATTGAACCTTTGCTATTGACCCTTTTGCTATTGAACCTTTGATATTGATCCTTTGCTATTTGGACCTTTGATAATTGAACCATTGATATTGGATTATTGATTTGATTTGTGAACTGCTAATACTGAACCTTTGATATTGATTGACCTCTATATTGTACGCTTTGACCTGTCAGTTGATACCCGAGCCATTAACTAGGCATGGGGGTTCCATGTTCGTGTCATTGATGCACCAATGGCATGACTCCAGTGTGGATGAGTGATGTTCCACACCGTCCCCATATTTGTATTGATTATGCGCGCTTCAGATATATTGTATGGCCACTATTGTTTTGCAGGGGGCGTATGGATGCATCCTAGATTTGATTTGATTTGAATTTGATATGATATGATTTGTTTTGGTGATGCGGTGCGTGTGTGCAATACACCCCCTCACATTTTGGGAGCTAGCTACTCCACTGGTTACTGAGGTCTCCCCTCATATTGGTTTGGTATTCCGAGGTCACCCCTCCGAATACAATGGTTACTATTGGTTACTTGGCTGCTATTGCCACTATTGATATGGTTTGTTTTGTTGGCTCGGGATAGATTTCTGACAACCCTTACACTTTTGATATACCTATATTGTACCTTCTGGATTCCCCACTGCACCATATTCTGAATTGACTGTCCTTTACCCAATACCCTTATATGATTCACTCTACTACCAAGATATATATGTTCCATTGCTTTGATCTGTTACACTCTCATTCCGTTACTTCAGACTATCGTTCCATTCACGTACCGGGTTATTATATGCTTAGTGAATTTGATTATACTATTCATGTTTTATGTGACCATTGATTATCCTGCTATGATGTGATTAATATGCGGTTATCTGAGTTACCTGTTTCTATCTGATGATATGTGATCTCACTGTTATGTGACCCTCTGTATTGTCTGGTGATCATGCTAATGTGTAATCGATAGTTTTGTCTGTTTATTATGTGTACTACGTTCAGTTGATCTAGTGGACTATGACTATCCGTTGTATCCTTATCTGCTTGTTGTTGACCTGCCATGTTTGCATTTCGGTTTATGCTGCGGTTTGATTGGGTAAATGGTTCAGCTTGTGACGTCTGGCTTGTTAATTTGTTTAGTTGCCCTGCTATGTCTTTAATTCATTTAATTTTATCTTTATACTGTATTCCTACTTATTACGTGTAACTGCCATGTGTTGACTGCTGTTAGTACTTCCGCTGTTATGATACTGGTTATGTTTTCAACTAAGGGTTTTGACATGGGTGAATTGCCATACTCACTTATTAATTAATTGCTTCCGCTTGCCTGTAGATATCTGTTTGGCTTGTATGTTTTCTGATTTCCTGAATTGATTGTATGACATATATGTTGTGTGGATGCGACGCCTGCTATGTTTGCTTATGTTTCAGTTATCGTATGTCTGGTTCGTATGTGCTTGTTTATATGTCTTCGATGCTTTGCTTTATTTGGTTCTCCTTGTTATAAGTTCGTTTTGGATATCTGTATAATTGTGTTCTGCAGGATCCTCATTGACTCATTGTTCTCATTTCGCTGTGACTTTATTATCCGTTTCCTTTGTTCATTTTGCATTTCAGATTCAATTTAGCTTTCGTTTTGTTATATCTGTTCACTGGGCTTTTTAAGCTCAGCCGCATTTCTTTTCCTGCGGCAGGTGTTAGGTTTGAAGATGGGCTTTGATGGGCTGAGAGTTGGATTATTTGAGTGGACCAACCCTAGTTACCTTATTATTTGGATTTATTTTGTCGGGCTATTGTTTTGAGATTTCAATTTATTTGAGACATTTTGGGATTTTGTAATCTTCCTTGTCAGTCGATTGTTTATATGATTTGATACTTCATTTTTAAGGTTTTCATTTGTAAGGATTTTAATTGTATGTTCTGATATGACACCAGAATGTGACACTTCTACCCTTGTCGGGTTGGGGTGTTACAATTATGGTATCAGAGCCAGGTTTCGTCTTGTTGACCTTAGGATTGACCTGTGAGGATTGGGTAGACATTAGGCTTCCGTATGTTCCGATATATTCCGATTCCTTTTTATTGTCGTTCAGTTTTGACTTCGATAATCTTTTGTCTTCACTGTTTTGCTCTTCTTCTCTTCGCATTTGATTTTATTATTTTGTCTTCGCACATCCGTTTGTCGATCGTTAGATGGAGACTACCCGTGGAGCCGAAGACGATGGTGCCGAACCTGCGTTGCTGCAACAGTCTCTGAGCTGGAGAGGTTCGTGAAGCAGAAGTCGTACCCTACTGCCATGCTGCTGGAGACATTAGGATGCTGCTGGAGGGAGCTGGACGGATCAACCAAAGACGCAAAAGACGGAGACAAGATTCAACCGGTGGCTGAGAGGTTCATCTACTTCATATGCTTTGGGCGCGACTTGTGTTACTCCGATTTGTTTGTCATGCGTTTTGAGCGGTTTTGATATTCCTTAAGTGATCCTGATCAGTATTGATTTTCTTGACTTGTTCGGAACTCGGTTTGAATGGTGAAGTTTTATCGTTTGGCATTTGGTTAATATCTCAGTTTTTCTTTTGGATCGTCAGTAATGAGTCATGAGGAACCGTTTCGAGCAAGTTGGTGGCCTTCTCTCTTTTGTGGTATGGTAAGTTGGTTGATGTGTTATGTGCTGTATGTATATGAATCTGGTCTGCTCTGGTATGTTACTTGATATCTGTATGTGATATGTTTTGTGTGCTACTGGCTATGTGGTTTGTCATGACCCGGTACAGAATATGGTGACAATAAGGGCTTATTCTGTGATGCAAGTATTATGACGCCTGATCAACGTGATAATACCGAGATCATATAATTTGAACTTATTGAAATCATACGACATCTTGGGAAATTCCTGGGGTTGGTACTTGAATGGAATATGACTTGTATCCGTTAATTGTCCCACCTCATATTCGTTTGAAATTCTGTACCTCTTTGCGAGATTCTCACCGACATCTGTTATGCATAAGTTTTGTACGCTTTGGAGCCGGAATCGTTATGATCTGTACGAGACTAAGGATTGCTACGTCTGCCTAAACATGTATGTCTCTGGGTACCTCTGCGACTTCAATTTTCGAGGACGAAAATTTTTCTTTTAGAGGGGAAGAGTTGTAAAACCCTGAAAATCTCAAACGTGTTAAAAGACACTTTTGCCCTCAAATTAATAATTATGAAAACTCTTAAACATGTCAAGATCGTTGAATACGTTTTACATTTGACTCATAAATAATCAAATGGTACAAGATGATAAAATCAATTCCCACTTATTGTCTCATAATATTTATCACACATATATATATGCGTTACTTGAACCTAATCATGTACAAAGTTGCACTATACATTATTAAAAATAAAACTAACACATTTTACTTGAGGTCACCTAAATAATATTGACTTTTGTCATGAAATCTTTATCTCCTAATTTGGCCTAAAACCCACGGCTCCTTATTTAGCATCTACCACAAATTGGTTAACTACTCATGTAAGTATGGAATTTATACAAATTGATTTGGTCTCCTCAATACTCGGCCAAGAAAAAGAAAAAAAAAAAACGCCAAGTCTCCAATATTTTCTCCAAAATAAACTCTTTCACATCTCATCTAGATCCCATATTTTTTTCTTCAAAAATTCATAAAACCCTAGCCTCCCTCAAGAAAAATATACGGCATATACTCCCATCCTCCATCCTTGTTTTCTGTCGACACAATCACCAGGCCAAAGGTTAAGTTCGAAGGCTCTTTTCAAGGCTGAAAGCACGTGGTCGTTTCAAGTGTTGGTTTGGTTTGCATCGTGGGTATATTGCTGCTGCTGGTCGTGATTTCTAGAGCACAAGAAGGTGCTTGAATTGTTGGTTCTTGATCCTTGTTTTCTCCCTCTTTTCACATGCTACAAGGTAACCTATCATCGTCTCGTCTATTCTTTCTTGTCTCCCTGGTTTGGGTGGCGCGAGTTTGGTCCTCTTTGCGCACACAGTAACATGTCTTATATGATGATACATATATTGTTACAATAATGATAACCATAAACTGATAACCATAAACTACATGAAATCATGAACTATAAACCTTATATATATGGGTCGACCTTTATCCTGGTGTTGCCTTTTCAAATATGTCCGGGTCGTGCTTATGAAAACGGATAGGTTAGGATTCTTGCATGACGAATCATGATCATCGATACATTAAATCAAGGTTGAAGTCTTGTGTTTCTTGGCGTTAGTGTTCGTTTCGGCGTGGTCGACCTATCATCTTTGGGATAAGTTAAAACCTCTGTTTGGTAAGGACGTATTAAACGCGTGCTAAACCAATACTTCAAGTTTATATTTAACTTACTAAAAATTCACATAGTTCATGAATGATGGTGAACATGCATGGAACTTTTATAACGTGTTTTAGTCATGTCTAACTGTTTTGGCATATTTGTTTGTGACCCACGCATATGATGTTATGGTAGGGCTGCGTGACGGCATTGGCGTGTCTTGGGTCCGCTTGTTCACATGTGGTTAAAGGGTCATTAAATTTTGTTTAAAACTGGTGAAAAGTAAAGAACTTATTGTGTTGGTTGTTGGGAAAACCTTTGGTCACTTGTAAAAGTATTATTTTAGTCTCGTTAGGTTGTGGTGGTTAAAATGTATGGCTTGTAGAGGTTGCTATGGAGTTAGTGTGTTTTGCGTCAGTGGCATGCATGGTAAGTAAACATGATATTTAATTTTTAAAACGAGGCCAAGTCACATCTAATATATTTGCTACGTAAATCATGGGATAACACTATATATGTCAAGAGATGTACATGAGCTGGTCCTTAAACTGTTTTGAAAAGACCCCTACATGCTTTGTCTTGGTCATTAACATGAGTAAATGAAACTAAAAAAAAATAAAAATAAAATGAGAATACGCTTAATAACTCTAAAAATATTAATGCGATTCATATAAGAAATAAATCAGTTATGACTTAAATGAGCTAATAATTATTATGCGAACCGTAATCCGTGTAGATTCGTTGAAGAAGACGTGGCGTCGTATCTTTGTGTTCATTCATTCGTTTGTTTTCCTTTCATCGGCGTTAAAGTACAGATATTCGACCTTCTCATAAGGTTTCTCATGATCTCTTTGCATCTTTGATCTCTTGCCAATTTGATATTTAACATTTGCTCTGCTATTGAACTATTGATATTGAACCTTTGCTATTGACCCTTTTGCTATTGAACCTTTGATATTGATCCTTTGCTATTTGGACCTTTGATAATTGAACCATTGATATTGGATTATTGATTTGATTTGTGAACTGCTATCTTGAACCTTTGATATTGATTGACCTCTATATTGTACACTTTGACCTGGGTTGATACCCGAGAGCCATTAACTAGGCATGGGGTTCCATGTTCGTGTCATTGATGCACCAATGGCATGACTCGGTGTGGATGAGTGATGTTCCACCCGTCCCCATATTATTGATTATCGGCGCTCTATATTGTATGGCCACTATTGTTTCTTGATATGGATGCATCCTAGATTTGTTTTGATTTGAATTTGATATGATATGTTTTGTTTTGGTGATGCGGTCGTGCAATACACCCCCTCACATTTTGGGAGCTAGCTACTCCACTGGTTCTGAGGTCTCCTCATATTGGTTTGGTATTTCGAGGTCACCCCTCCGAATACAATGGTTACTATTGGTTACTTGGCTGCTATTGCCACTATTGATATGGTTTGTTTTGTTGGCTCGGGATAGATTTCTGACAACCCTTACACTTTTGATATACCTATATTGTACCTTCCGGATTCCCCACGCACCATATTCGAATTGGTGTCCTTTACCCAATACCCTTATATGATTCACTCTACTACCAAGATATATATGTTCCATTGCTTTGATCTGTTACACTCTCATTCCGTTACTTCAGACTATCGTTCCATTCACGTACCGGGTTATTATATGCTTAGTGAATTTGATTATACTATTCATGTTTTATGTGACCATTGATTATCCTGCTATGATGTGATTAATATGCGGTTATCGAGTTACTGTTTCTATCGATGATATGTGATCTCACTGTTATGTGACCCTCTGTATTGTCTGGTGATCATGCTAATGTGTAATCGATAGTTTTGTCTGTTTATTATGTGTACTACGTTCAGTTGATCTAGTGGACTATGACTATCCGTTGTATCCTTATCTCGCTTGTTGTTGACCGCCATGTTTGCATTGGTTTATCTTTGCGGTTTGATTGGGTAAATGGTTCAAACTTGACGTCGCTTGTTAATTTGTTTAGTTGCCTGCTATGTCTTTAATTCATTTAATTTTATCTTTATCGTATTCCTACTTATTACGTGTAGCGCCATGTGTTGACTGCTTTAGTACTTCCGCTGTTATGATACTGGTTATGTTTTCAACTAAGGGTTTTGACATGGGTGAATTGCCATACTCACTTATTAATTAATTGCTTTCCGCTTTGTAGATATCTGTTTGGCTTGTATGTTTTGATTTCTTGAATTGATTGTATGACATATATGTTGTGTGGATGCTACGCCTGCTATGTTCGCTTATGTTTCAGTTATCGTATGTGCGGTTCGTATGTGCTTGTTTATATGTCTTCGATGCTTTGCTTTATTTGGTTCTCCTTGTTATAAGTTGGTTTTGGATATCGTATAATTGTGTTCTGCAGGATCCTCATTGACTCATTGTTCTCATTTATTTGTGACTTTATTATCCGTTTCTTTGTTCATTTTGCATTTGATTCTATTTAGCTTTCGTTTGTTATATATCAGTTCCTTGGGCTTTTTAAGCTCAGCCGCATTTCTTTTCCTGGCGGGTGTTAGGTTTGAAGATGGGCTTTGATGGGTTGAGAGTTGGATTATTTGAGTGGACCAACCCTAGTTACCTTATTATTTGGATTTATTTTGTTGGGCTATTGTTTTGAGATTTCAATTTATTTGAGACATTTTGGGATTTTGTAATCTTCCTTGTCAGTCGATTGTTTATATGATTTGATACTTCATTTTTAAGGTTTTCATTTGTAAGGATTTTAATTGTATGTTCTGATATGACACCAGAATGTGACACTTCTACCCTTGTAGGGTTGGGTTGTTACAACTAGCCTCTACCGCCATTCAAAACTACCGAAACAAGGGTAGCTACCAATAAACTATGCATACATACACTTAGAAATAATTATACGGAAGTAATGTAAATTCAAAAAAAACAATTAAGGAATCATAACTAGGCCAGCACCAAGAGGTGCTTAGCTGCTCATACTAACCATACAAACCAATTCAATGTTTAATGTTACGAAATACATGAATCGAAAGTAAAGAAAAGATAAAAAGCTAATGCTTATCGTAGAGGAGTGATTTCTCCCTGGGAGATAGCTTCGTATGCTCCTCTTGATCCGCTTTGCTTCTTCACGTTCGATTGTTGTGTGTGAAATGGGATGGATTGAAATGCTGGAAATCGTGGGGTATTTATAGGCCAGATCTTGGTTACGACGTAACTAATAAAATAGTTACGCCGTAACATATAACTTCTTCGTAAATTACACTAGATCTGCTGGTTACGGTGTAACCTTAGAAGGGGTTACGCCGTATCTTCAATAAATCTTGGTTACACCGTAGTTGATGCATAAGCTACGGCGTAATTATCAGCGGCGCAGAACCTCATTTGACCTAATATGGTTACGTCGTAATCTTTGGGAGAGTTATACCGTAATCTTGATAAAGTTGGTTTTCGAGCCACGCTTTAGTTACTGTGTGTAGAGAGAGGATTCTGCCGTAACTTCTTCAAAGTGAGCATACTATGATAAATCTTTAATAAACTCTCCAATTCCGCGTCTCTTTAGCTCTAATGCTTGTAATTTATCTGAAAGTGGAATATAATGGAAAACAAGCGTAAATCCATATAAATGATATAAATTACAAGCATTATCATGGGAAATTGACACTTAATATTCAGGATAATTTGATGTTATCAAATATCCCCACTTGAACTCTACTTGCCCTCAAGTAGACCTTATTAGATAGATTCCTAAAAAGATATCTCCCATTACCCGGAAAATATAAGTTTACAAATCCCTTATGCTAGAATAAAACAAAGCCGAACACCTCACGAAATTGGAACGAAACACTCAAATCTCTCAACTATTCTAAGTGTCAATTTCAGGGTGATCACTCAATCGCACAATCATAACATGTATTCTATCATAAGCTTGGTGGTTACACAAATCTCCACCACTAGAGTTAAGGGCTAAACAATTTTCGATGGCAATATTATGGTGGAACACGTGGATCACGCTATGACTAAAGGGAGGATAAGACATGGGATATATAAATGGTGTCAAATAAAATTCAAGCAGATAGTCTAAATCTATAACCAAGTCATCACCACTTACCGTTCGCCCAAAGTTCAAGCTTTGAAGTTAAGAAACCGGATCATGAAATACTAGGTAGATGTGTCATTATAGGACGTCATGATGGCCTACCTTTCTTCTTCCTGTTGGCAATTACCAACTCTTAGTCTTCACATGTGACTGAGGTGGCCTCCCGATACTAAATCTATATAACTCATAACATAGTGCTTATAGCATCGCAACACAATAACTATTTTTTTCAACATAAACATAATAACTAAACATAACATCCCTCCACTTGAGATGAACAATGGGAATTGGGGGTCTTCAATGATCTTTAAGAATATGTCATCGACGAAAGCGTGATTCTCGAACCTTTCCACTTGAACCTCGAACTTAGGCAAATGATGACTTCTCAATAACAAATAAAGACTACAAGGTAGGTTAATGTGTAAGGGTGTAACAAAACAATATATTGTGTTAACAAAATGAAAGGAATGGCTCAGATGGGTGTATCTAGGGGTATCTTACACTAAAGGTGAGTGCAACAAAAGGGTTTCACATGGGGGTCGAGGTGACTAATCGATAGACACACAATGGTAGGATATTTGAGTGATAATCCTATAATACTGCCTTCTTAAATTGAAAAGTCCAAATACATCGAGCTAACTCAACATACCTCGTCTATGGTCTCGAAATGATGCAAATGCCAAGTTCTAAAGTTTACAAGCTACCGGCACACTCATAATTTGGTAGATTTGGGGTAAAGTTTATGAAACAGATAAGGCTAATCTCACCATATAATATCAAGGGTTATATGTGCTCGGCTAAGGTCTAATTTAGTTAAGTTAAGAAAAACATGTCAAAATTTTAAAAATGGCATAATATTTCAAAATAAACTAGAAAAAACGATGGCAAAATAAAGTTCAAGAGACAATTCTACTCCCGTCCCCCCACTTGAATTGTACAAAGTCCTTTTTGTACTAAGCGTTAAATAAAGGTGAAGAGAAAAGTAGAACTAGAGCGAGAACTTCCCTGAAATTTGCTCAAAAAAGAAAGAAGGCCCACGAAAAAGAGTCGTGCCTTCGTATAAGCATCCACGAGCAAACTTCAATCCCTGAAATCACACTACCGACAAGCATAATTCTAAAAAGAAAAAATGAAAAATGAAAAATAAACCTAACTCATTTTCGTAGGAATCACGGTTGCATTTAGCATATGCAACAAGCCTTTTAAACCACTTGGTATCCCGAGTGGACGAGTGAAGTCTCGTGAGGGTTTACAGGGAACACACCCACAAAGTTCATTTAAAATACTAATACAAGGCTATTGTGTTTAAAATGAAAGAAGTAGTGCAGAGGATAGTTACGTCGTAACTCTAGAAGGAGTTACGCCGTAACTAGGCAAAACTGGCATACGCTGCAAAAGTGTAGCTCTGGTAACCGAGATGGGATTACACCGTAATGGTAGTGCATCTGAAGTTCTGTTGCAAGGGGCACGTTATGGCGTAACCATGAGAATGAGTTATGCCGCAACTCTGGTCAGATCGGCATCAAGCATCAACTTTTCTTTGTTTCCTGCAAAATGGCTGAAAACACAAAACCCAACAAAAATGGAAATAAAACAAATGAAAGGGATAATTCGGGTTGTCTCCTGAAAGAGCACTTTTCTTTATTTACGAGTCTTTAAGTTAGACTCAAAGCCTCGGGCTTTATGGTGGCCTTTGGACTTGGCCAACTTCCTCCATGTCCTTCATTAAGTTATGTCTGACCCAAGTGACATTTGTGGCAGTCTGGGAGGTATTCTTTAGTCTCGATCTTCCGAATTTCGCAAAATTTTTCCTCCGGCCCCAAGTGGTATCTAGTAAACTCATATTTTTCAGCAATAATTGGGGGTGGTCTCTTATATGGAATCCCAAGGAGTTTTCATCTTCTCTTCTCATGTGCTTCATCATCGGGGTCAATGAACCCATCTTCACCTTGTAGTTGGAGGTAATCAAAATCACCATCGTCAGAATCGGTATCTTTAAGATGTTTATCGTCGAGTAAATCTTCCACTAGCACTTGTTTGCATTCCTCTTTTTCCTTCCTCGATAAATCCTTGGTGTCATTATCTAATTCTTCATTTGGGACTTCGTTGTTTGGTTGATCTTTACTCATACATCCATTCCAGATTTTCTCCTTAGTTAGCGCGTCTATTTTTCCGTATTTGATTCTGACCTAATCGTCGAATCCTAAATCGTCTGGCCAAGGCAATTCTGTTCTTTCTGAGTCATTAGTCGAGGTCCATAGGAACTCGTCTTCCCCAGCTATCTCTATGCTGCTTCCCCCGTCACATTAATAATCAAAAGGGTTGCAGGATGCCCAAACATTTCCGTCAGTGGTTTTAATTTGCTCACACCAATGACTTTGAGTTCCTTCGTCGTTGTTGCGGAAGGAATATCGTTAGAGGCTTAATGGTCTTTCCTTGAAGAATATGTTTTTCATATTTGAGCTCTAAATTTCTCAATAAGACCGAATTAATTATTGCATTACCGAACCTTACTGAGTACCAATCTCTGAATGATAGGTCCCCAAAATCAACGTCATGTCTTCCCGATTCATGTGGGCATATCCAAACTTCGTTCTTCACATTGTCCCCTCCGTTGCAGTACTCACGAAAGGGGTTGCAAGTCGGCCATGCTTGTGTGAACTCATCTTCCGTGATTAGTAAGGGTCTGTAGTAATGCTTGATAGGTGGTCCTTCCACTTCGTTAATCGAGAACTTGGCTAATCTTTCTTCATCGTTAAGTGTAGTTCACATGTATCTGTCATCATTAACCCTCTCCTTATCAACCCCTCCATCCCAGGCCTTCCGAGGGTCGCAAGAGGCCCATAGGTTGTAACACTCTTCATCATCAATTACAATAGCCTTACACCAATGATTCTTCTTTGTAGAGTCATCAACTTTGGTAGAATTGTCATTGCTTGTGTCCTGGTTACGCCGTAACTCCGATGTTCGGTTATGGCGTAACTCTCTTCTGCCTTCGGTATCATTGTTTCTATTAGACTCATCAGAAGACTTGTCATTTTCAGAAAATACGGCTTTACATACTATTGATTTGTTCTTTTGTGCCTCATTTCTTTTTGTACCTCATCGCCAAGCTTCCCAATCATAGTTTCCAAGTTCTTTAGTGATATGTCATGGCTAGAAAGGCTTTTTTTTGTATTATCTTGGAAGTTTTTCAGCCATTCTTCTTGCTCTTTCTATCTATTGGTCGAATCCACAAGGTACTTGTTAATCATTTCCTCCAAGTTAGTTCTTCTTTCACTACGCTCATAATATGGTGGGGGTCCTCCACGATAGCCATTACGATTATCCCCGTAAAATGGTCGATTTTCTCCATATTTAGCATCTTCGATCGTGTTTTCTTCGTTAATGTTAGGACAATTCTTAGTTAGATGTCCTCCCCCACAGCTTTGCAACCAACTTGGATGGCATGAACAGTTTCTTTGATTTTTAGCATATCTCGACCTAGATTCTCTAGCTTGTTAGTTATGGCCGCAATTCCATCAAAACTTTTGCCTTGGTTTCTTTTGCTTCCTCCTTTGTGCCATTTTTGGGAATGATCACCATTTTTGAATGGGCGCAATTGCTTAAGTAGGAGTAATGCTCGGTTGGTCCTGATAGTCAGCATCTGTCTTGTGGTTACGTTGATTCCTTTGTAGAAGATGTTAACCTTTTGCTGGTTGTTCAGATCATGTGTAGGACACTTGTAGAGGAGATTGTTGTATCTATCCCAGGCTTGATACAATGTTTCAGCGTCTTCTTGCTTGAAATTATGGATCTCCAAGAACTGGTTAGATATCTTTGATGGAGAGAAATACCTCTGGATGAAGTGCTTCTTTAGTAGAGCCCAAGTATTAACTGCCCCGGCGGGCAATCTTTCGATCCATCTTGGCGGCCAGTAGAGTCATGGGAAACACCCTTAGCATAACAGCGTCATGAGACACACCCAAAATGTTGAAAAGGCTTGCGATGTACAAGACATTTTCAACGTGCTCATACGCATCTTCGTCCCTGTTTCTCGAAAAAGGGTTAGCACGAATCTCCCTCATAAATTGGTCTTTAATTTTGAAACAGACGTCAGCTCCAATTGCCGGTCTTACGAGCCCCGGCCCTTGTTCTTCTCTTGTTAACATCAAATATTCCTCAAGAGTGAGGTCATCAATGTTAACAACTTCCATGGTACCTGAAACTTGAAAAGAGATCATGAGAATTTAAGAAAATTTTAAAACAAAACAAAAATGAAAGACTTAATAGCAATCCTAACATAACTCCCCGGTAGCGGCGCCAAAAACTTGATGCAGGTTTTACTGACCAGGTTTTAATATTTATAATGTCTCGTTATACCTATGGTCTACCCTAATGCACTAACAGGCTATGTACCCGGCCGTGTGTAGTGTAGTATTCGGTAAAACCGAGGTTGTCCCAAGAGCTATGTGTATGGATTAATACTAAGTCTAGGTGTCACAGATTTTAAGATGGTTTTGATATCGAATTAACTAATTAACTACTAAAACAAATAAAGGCAAAGATGTGATCAATAGAGGAGAGTGGTGCTAACCTAGTTACTCATCCTAACTAGTAATGTTTACATCTAATTACTTCCAATTACTTCAGGTGGGATCAAAGTCGAGAGGACAGTGTAAGATATAGGATTTCACAAACATATCAAACCGTATCCATATGGGGCGAATACAAATGTTTAGAGAGAGAAAGGGAAGAGAGTTGGGAACTATGTGAAACAAAGAAAAATGGTATTGAAGCTCCAACCCTCTACCTTCGGAGGTAGAGGGTATTTATAGTTTTCTTACAAGACTGCCTCCTACGGGTTATGGATAAGGCATACAATAGGTAAAGACCCGTCCATCCTCCACGGTGTTACTTAACTAAATACTAACTAACGTAAAATGACTATGACTACGAGCTTTCTAACGTTTACATATACTTGAGGTGACCGACACTTTAACGACTGGATATTGTAAATCCTAACAATCTCCCCCTAAGGGAGGTCACCTCAAATTACACAGAATACAAACAGATTTTACATTAAGATTGTTCTTGGATTCTTGTTTAAGTTCATTGCTCTATAGATCGTAGTCTTTTGATTCTTCATGTTCCGCATGTTTTGTTATCTCAAGTGGAGGTCTTTAACTGATCCACGTGATAATAAGTTTTGAGCCAACTTTGAGATCATCAGCTATCATAAATCTCTGACTCATTCATTGTTGTGTTGCCATGATGTGAAGTTGTGACTTTTGGACCGACATGCTTACATTTTGGATCATGATATCTTCTCATCAGAGTTGCGGAAGCTTTTGATGATTCAGAATATTTCCAGTAGCGTAGCAGAAGCATGGTTTGAAAATATCAGAGCCAGTTGATGAAGATATGCGCTTATCATGATTTCTTTAGATGTGAATGTGATTGTGTGAGCATGCGGCTATGGATTGACTCCTCAATTATGATCAGCTGCAATCGTCGGGGTGTACCTGCATACGACAGTTAGCAATAAAGAGCACGAAAGTGTCTTTGATCACTTTCGTTGAATTGAGGTACACGGCTTACGGTTCCCCGTTGATCGGTACAAGTCGCCTGTGATCGGGTATAATTCGAAGAATCTCCTTGACAGGGTTTCGCAGCTACTTCTAGCCGTTCTCAAACCTGGAGCATCTCAAAGAAGACAACATGGATTGAGTGAACCAGCGAATTGAGATTCACTGATTGATGAAAAATGATTTGAAAAACAATCGAGTACTGCTCAAAATAAAGTGTTTTCGCAATACAACGAAGGTTTTAAGGAAAATCAATTATCAACCATAAACACCTTTTATTTTTGAAATATTAATACACAGTCGATGTGCTAGAGAAAAGAATTTTAAGCACAACGACCGGTTTTTCAAAGGTATCCGTCAATCCATAACCTGAACCAGGATTGATTTAAAATTTTGAATTGCCCCATTGTTTCTGTTCAGTTGTCACATGGTTGATCTATTGGATAGATCTCACATGCCACCTACCAAGAGCTTGTTTGATGTTGGCTCTAGAAGGCTTTCCATCTTCATTGTGAATATGTTTGCATATCACTCAGATGTTCTAGCAATACCACAAGGATAATGCGTAGGAATCTTAAAATATATTCTCTCTTTCCACATTGTGTGAAACAGAGAGTCTTCATTGAACGTGTCCTTAATGAGATTTATTGATGATCTCGTGGCTCTAGACTCAATTGTGCACATTTGGTTCCTATGCCGGAGACTAGGGAGAGGGTCTCCTTCTTCAATATCAACCATCTCTAAGAGAAAGTCGATAGAGAATGTAGGTTCCCCGTGAGAATGAAACAAGTCCTTTTAAGAGGAACTTGAGTAGCTTTGGGAAGTTTAGTGCAGTGCGTCACTGGGTCCATGACGTCTTGTCTTCAATACCAGTGTTACCTTAGTAAACACTAGTAGCATATGTATTGAACCCGGTTTCTGCCCTAATGGTTGAATTAATGGAGGGCTATTTGTTTTCACCCTTTTTTCATTTATTTTTTTTTCATTCTTCAACCCCTTCAGTGCTTACGAGACTTCATTACTAGAACCTTGTTGGGTTTATTCCAGTTCTAGCTCAATCTCAGTCCGCACGCTTCTCATATCTCACTTTACTCCTTTTTTCATCATGCCTAAGGACTCTACACTATCTAGTGGATTGTCCCTGGGTAGATCCCTCCAGCTCTGGCGGAATCGTGGGAACGAATACCTAACCTAACCATCCTTATATCACCATACATAAAGTAAATTTGGTCGGTCTTTTTGGTATTGTTCATCAGCCATTGGAACCAATCGAAAACCATTTGAAAATCAATCCAGGTACTTGTGATATATTATCAAAGCATTTTGTACCTGAATCGTTTTTGATATTTTAGAAAATGGCTCCCCCTCAACATGTGCATCGAATATTTGAAATCAGTTTGACACATGGAGGTAAGAGGAAGAAATCACTTCTTTGATAAATTATTTTCTCAAAATATCGACATTACTTTCCCAATCAAAATCAGTATTTCACATATAGTTAAAGATATTTTCGGGAAAGAATGTGGTTTTCAAAAATTTTCTCCCCCTCAATATGTGCATCTGATTTTTAAATTGTTTAGCACATATTAGGGAAAACCTGCACTTAGAGACAAATCAATCACGTTTCAGTCCATTTTGGTTTGATATAAATGCTCCCCCTTAACATGTGCATGGAAAATTTGAAATCGTTTGGCACATGTAGGGATGAGAGCTAGTTAATCACGTATAAAACCATTTCTCGAATTATCAGTTTAAATCTAATTTAAATCACAAATTCTCCCCCGATCACAATTTTCAAATCCTTTGAAATTTGTGATCTCTATTGATTTAAATTAAATTTTGAGAGCTTTTGAGGAGATTAGTGACTTGCTTTTGAAAGATATTTTAACTGATAAGGATTAGATTTTGAGACTTTAAACTCCATTGATCGATCATGCATAAATATATTTTGAAAACATAGCATTAGCCAAGGTCTTGAATCAATTGTATAACACATTGTTCTTTTTTATTTTCCAAAAGTAGACTTTGCTCTTTTACGTGCTAATTGTTTGAAAAATAACCTTTTTGATTGAGCTGAAATCATTCTCCCCCTCAATCAATGATATGAGTTGTTGATTGAGTGTTAGAGATTTTGACAAAGATAAGCCTGGATGATTTTCAAAAATAGAGTCGAGAGTATTTTCAAAACAATTTTGTTTTCAATAGATGACAAATATTTTTCAGAATAATCATTAGACGGAAAAATATTTGAAGAGAAAACATTTGTCTTTTGATGACAAACATTTGTTTTAAGAATCAGAGCATGAGATTTGAAAAAGAAATAAGATAAAGCGTGGCCTGTTCTTTCTTTTTAAAACGGGTTCTGCTGAAATGACAATAAACCACCATTTTTCTCTCTCATTTTTTTAAAAGCAATTTATGTACATTCGAAGAACATCTAAAACCCGTGACATTCTTTGAATGTCAACACAAAGTCCGTAGATGATATCGAATTAAGAAAAACATGACAAAATAACAATATTTTTGGAATTTTTCGAGTTTTTCAAATTTTTATGGATTTTTGAAGTTTTATATTTTTCTATTTTCTTTTGAGGGTTTTATAATTTTGTATTTTGATTTTTGAATAAATATATACAAGAGATAGATGAAGAAAGACCTTTACTCCTCGTCTTCCTCTTGAAGACGTTTGACTGTTTCCGGTTGTAGACTCTTTAGACCAAGTCGTGGAAGGATAAACTCAAAACGTTCTCTAGGAAGAGATTTGGTGATGATGTCTGCTCTGGTATTCAGACCTCACAAAATAGAGTTCTACCACACCTTTTTCCACTTGTTCCCGAATGAAATGATGTCGAATGTCGATGTGCTTTGCTCTTGAATGTTGAACATTGTTGCAAGAGAGAGCAATGGCACTTTTGTTATCACAATACAGAGGGATTTTGTTGAATTCAAAGCCATAGTCAGATAATTGGGATCTCATCCATAGGATTTGAGCACAACAAGATGACATGGCTATGTATTCAGCCTCTGTAGAGGATATAGAAGTACTCATTTGTTTCTTTGAATACCAGCTCACAAGCTTATCACCCAAAAACTGAGCACCTCCAGACGTACTTCGACTTGTATCTTGACATCCCTGCATGGTCGAGCATCTGCATAGGCGTTAGTGACATACCGGTGTCCTTCTGGTACCAAAGTCCCATGTTGGTGGTTCCTTGGAGATACCGAAAGACCCGTTTAACCGCTTGAAGGTGCTTTTTGGTAGGCTTAGCCGGTATCTAGCACACATGCATACAGCGCCGAATATCAGGTCTACTTGCTGTGAGGTACATCAGGGATCCAATCATACTTCGATATTTCGTTTGATCTACCATGATCCCTGAGTGGTCCTCATCCAGTTTGGTACGTTCCACCATGGGAGTGTTAACGGTGTCACAAGTGTCAAATCCAAATTTCTTTAAAATTTCATTTACATATTTAGATTGATTAATAAAAATGCCTCAGGGACTTTGTGAAATTTGTAATCCCAAGAAAAATGACATTTGTCCCATCATTGACATTTGAAATTTGGAGCCCATCTCCTTAGAAAAACGGTTACATTCATTGGGGTCAGTCGAGGCAAAAATAATATCATCAACATAGATTTGAACGTGAATTAAGTGTTTGCCTGACTTTCTGTGAACAATGTCGGATCAACTGCTCCTTTCTGAATCCAGTAGATAGAAGAAACTTTGATAGCGTATCATACCATGCCCTTGGAGCTTGCTTCAAACCATAAAGAGCCTTCTTCAAGCGATAGACATGAGTAGGATGCTCTGGATTCACAAAACCTTCAGGTTGGACGACGTATACGACTTCTTTAAGATCTCCGTTAAGAAAAGCCGTCTTTACATCCATCTGATAGACTACCATGTTCTTACTTGTAGCATCAGCCAAGAAGATTCTGATTGCCTCGATACGTGCAACTGGAGCAAATGATTCTTCAAAGTCAATACCCTCCTCTTGACGGTATCCTTTTGCAACCAATCGAGCCTTGTTCTTTAATACATCACCATGCTCATCAAGTTTTACTTTGAAGATCCACTTTAGAGCAATGATCATAGCACAGTCAGGAGCAGGTACTAATTCCCATACATCTAGTCGATCGAACTTATGAATTTCTTCTTGCATGGCATTGAACCAGCTGTTTTCATTCATTGCAGTTTTAACGTCTTTTGGTTCGACCTTGGACAGTACAGAGTTGAAGAAGCACCATAAGGCATCAGTTGCAAGTTGTTTACGGGTGGATACTGGACGAGAGGGATTTCCAATGATGTTGTCCAATGGATGATCATGTGTCCATTTTCTAAGGTGTTCGTGTGGTAGTTGTTGAGGAACTGAAGTAGCAGAGTCGTTTTCTCCTGATGAAGATGGTTCTGATGATGGTTCAGGAGCAAATATGTTCTCAAAAGGAGCATCTTCAGGAGTAGTAATGGGGTTATCTCCATCATAGGTGCCAGAAACAATTCCATGATGTACACTTGATGGTTGATGAATTGAAGATGATCAGAGTGATCGGCAGCGGCTTCTTGACTCAATGACATAGAAACTAAAGGGTTATATTACGTTCAAAGGGATAGGAGCAGCCTCTGTTGATGGATTTGACAGATCATTAGCAATTGGCTCATAGTGTTCATCAAACATTGGATCAAATAATTTCTTCAAATCATCTTCAGAAGGTGGTACATATGGAGTTCTTGGTGAGGAATTGTGTACAAGAGTAGAACGATGGGACTACTTGATGAAGGTTGTGATGCGGGTCCAGAACTGGGTTGTCCTGGAGCCATTTGACTGGTCAGCTCATCGAACGTAACGTGAATTGTTTCCATGATATTTCGGGTTCTTTTGTTGTAGATTCGGTATCCTTTTCTGCTTGGTGCATATCCTACGAATACTCCAATGTTCGCTTTAGCTTTAAGTTTGCATAAGTCTTGACCCTCATTAGTTGGATAACACAATGCACCAAACACACGAAGGAATGAAAGATTAGGTTTTCGATTGTGGACAAGTTCATTTGGAGTTTTTGCATGAGAAGTGTGAATTAGGGATCGATTTTGAGTGTAGCATGCAGTGGCAATGGCTTCAGCCCAGAGAAACATTGGAACCTTTGAGTAAATCAACATTGTTCTTGCGGCTTCCACAAGAGTTCGATTTCGTCTTTCAACTACACCGTTCTGTTGAGGAGTTCGTGGAACACTTCTTTGATGAATGATTCCAACACTTTCATAAAACTTACTAAGTTCTTTATTAACAAACTCAGTTCCATTGTGCGTTCGGATGATTGACAGTTTGTTAAGTCAAACCTGCAGTTGCTTGATAAGTTTAATGATGATATCTGGAGTTTCATCCTTTGTCCTTAAGAACTTAACCAAAGTAAATCGAGAGTAATCATCAACCACAACTAGCACATATTTCTTCCCGAAAATATTTTGCACTCTCATGGGTCCACATAAATCCATGTGAATGGTATGAAGAACTTCCATAACTGAGTTTGTAGGTTTGGGTTTGTGGGCATACTTCTTGCTTTTTCCCAATTGGCATGCCGAACAAAGATGATCCTTTTCATACTTTAATCTAGGTAAGCCTATTACTAAGTTCTTTCTGGAAAGATCATTTATGGTGCCAAAGTTCAAGTGATTGAGACGACGATACCATAACCATGACTTTGTTTTTGAAGCCTTTGACAACAAGCAAATTGGAGAAGACTTCATCATATCTAGAGATGGTGTATAGGTTTGAACCCCGTGTTCCTCTTAAAAGTTCCACACCATCAAGATCTCTAACGAAATAAGTATGTTTTCTAAAAGCCACCTCTAGATCGGAATCACAGAATTGACCAACGAGAAACAGATTATGACCAAGACCTTCTACATAATATACCCTGGAGATTATACTATCACCAACAACATAGTCTCCATAACCCATAATTAAACCGAAATGATCGTTCCCGAATCTAATAGTTCCGATGAATTTACTCACGAAGTTCATGAGCATGACGCGACTCTCCTACAGTCATATGCTTGGAACAGCCTGAGTCCAGGTACCACAGAACGATTTGAACGATCTGCAGTTGAACACAGACAAGAATGGATAACTGGATAATTGGGATCCCCATACAAGAATGGGTTCCATTTGGTTAGTAACAATGATTGGAACATCCACATCGAAGTAGAAACAATGAAATCATTAGGGGTAGATCTTTGAGCTAGTGTATGCATTAGACCTATTCAAAGTATGTTCACTTTTTAAAGGAATAGTTATACCAATAGGCATCCATTTTCTAACGGGCATTGGTCTAGATAATTTAGGGCACAACTCATGAAGATTGAATTTACGGCCAGTAGGTATCCATTGATAACCTACATTACTAAATTTTCTTCCTGTGGGTTTCCAATGTTTTCTAACCTTCTTCCACCATTGCTTTCTAGCCTTCTTAACCTGTTTGATAGCATTAACATTCTTAACTGGGTATTTAACCCCATTACTCACATCATTCACAACACATTCAGGATTAACACCAGAAATCAAACATTCATTACATGTTTTGCAAGCAGTAGTAGAATTCGAATTAATTACAGTACGCTTAAAGCTAATACTAGAATCAACACGATTCATTTTTTTCAATTCCAACTTAAAGTTCCTAGGGTGGTCTTCTACTTTCCTCCATTAATTACCCTTAGCTTGCGAGGTCCTATCTTGCTCTGTATTGCCTTGAGGCTTTGACCTGCTCGCTTTGGTGTCATTTCTTACTCCTGTAGAGGGAATGGGAACATTAGTTGGTTTTGCTACCTTTTGCATTTTAGGTCTAGAAGTGCTGGGATCTGGACTACTTGAAGGCACATTGAAGCTTACATGCTTAACTTTAGGCAGTGAGTGAGGCATATCAAGATTGGCATTCTTAAAATCAGGCATAGAACAAGGCACAACTATTTTATCCTTCTTACCATCGGGTTTAGGGCATGTTGCTCTTAAGCATTCTAACAGCTCTTGAAATCGTTTGGCAAACCTAATTTCACTATCAAGGGGCTTATTTATGAAATCCTCCTCTACAATTTCACGGAGACATTCTAGACTATCCTTAAGATGAACGAAATAGTTATGAAATGCCAGTTCATTATTTCTAAGATGATGAGGAATGTATTTACAGATCACAGTATATTTAGAATCTGCAAATAACTTTGATGCAACATTCTCATTAAAGACAAGTGGCATTTTCCCTTTTACATGACTCTTTAGATTCTCAATTTCCTTTGTAAAGACGTTATTTTTTCATTGTTCTTGTCACGAGTGACTTTCATTGAATCATATAACTCTTTAAAGTGTAGTTTAACTTTTTCATTTTCTTCTAGAAAACTCTCATTTTCCTTTTGTAAAGCATTAACCAAGTTTTGAAGATGAAAAGTTTAAGAACACTGAGAATCTAAAGGAGGAGGTATTTGGGAGCCAGTCACATTGTTCTTTTCACCCTTTAATTGAGAATTTTGGGCTTTCAACTTTCGATCGTGTTACAGAAGCTTGAATCATTCGTCACATTTGTTTATTTCAAAAGTGCATCAAACTCTGGAACATTTGAGGATGTCTTGATGTTTGAGGTTTTGATATTTTCTTTCGTGATGTTGTTATTTTAGTTGCAAATCAAAATGTTCAACTTCTAGCTTAGAAAGATGTTTTACCAGATTATCGTGATCATCCTGATCAATTTTCTCATTTAGTTCGAGTTTTTGTTTTCAAGCTCAATGACACGATCATGGGAAACTTTCAAAGCAACAGTTAATTCATGAAATTGAGAAGCAGTAATAGAATGCTTAGTAACAGTATAAAACACATCTTGAGCCACACAACTCAATAATAAGTTCTCATTTAAGATATGCAAATTCTTCCTTTCAATTTCATTATATTTGAGTTTCCGTTCATAATCATTGACCTCAACTATCATTGCATCAAATTCCTTTTCCATTTGTTTAATATCTGAGTCTATCCCTTTTGAAGACTCTCAAATTGACCTTTTAATTGTTTAAAGAAAGGCATGACCTCAGTTAAATAACATTCTTTAGTTTGCTCAAAAACCCCTCTCCCCTTCAGTTATCCCAGTGGGTGTGATCCTTTTCTTACATGTCTTCTCAAACTCAACAAATAGTTGATAAACAACATACAGGCTGATTAAGGTCTTGCTCTTAGTGGGAATAGATCTAGGAACTAAATGCATTTGTGTATTCGGAGGATACACTGTTGATGGATGCATTTTCCTAAGGGGAGTGTTTGTTTTAACAAGTGCATTAGCTTTTTGCATATCTATGTCCTTTTTCCAAAAAACTTGTTCTGGGGTTAAAAGAGTTTGAGGCTTAAATCTATTTAGGAAAATCCAATTTTCTTTAGTGTAATCATGGGGTTTGAACGTTATGTTTTGCTTTTTACACTCAGGATCTTTTAGCTTCTTATTCACTTTCTCCCTAGTGACTTCATCTAATTGCCTATCTTCCTCAGTGCACTCAGCACAACTAGGTTTCTGCCTAGGCTTAAGGATTTCCTTACCATCATATATTACTTTTTGAGCTTCTCTGGCCACTTTACCATATTCGAGTTGGGTTCCTTAACGAGGGGAATGCTATGCTTATCGCTGAGAACTCTAAGCTTAGTGATCATGTGAGCAGTCTGAATGGTATTCCCTTGTACGTACAACTTATTTTCAAGCTTGTTTTTCAAAGTTTTTAGATTGGAAAAGTCATTCAAAAGTTTTGATTCCTTAGCATTAAATTCTTGTTTAAGCACTTTAACATTATTTTGGAGTTCTAGTATTTGCTTAACAGTCTTAGAAAGCTTTTCTTGTAAGGAGTTTAACTCTTGTTTTAACACTTCTTCTCTAAAATTACTTTTTCTAATAATTGTACGCATTTGGTCATCCATTTCCTGCTCACGGGTAGTTAACTCAAACTTAGCACGTTGTTCACAAATAGCAACTTGTTCTTTATAGGCATTCAGTTCAGAGATAAGAATCATCATGGGGCACATGGAGTGTATTCATCAAAAACATAGTCATCATCGACTGCAGAAGATGCATCACTTGGTACAATCTCAAATTCACTTTGTATCACATATTGATCATATGGGACAATATTACTATTACCTACATTATCCATATCTGATTCATTAGTTACATGTGATTGTACTTTGTTATGCATCTCTTGCTCATCGACTTCATCGTATAATTTTAATACCTCGGAGATGATAGATTCTTTGGAAGGACCAGCCTGCTGTGGTGATGAAACCTTTGGAGAGACCATCGGTGAGATGCTAGCCATGAAGATGGTTTGGGCAGTTGGTTCATCATCAACATCTGAGTCATATGCATCACAATCAGCTACTTGAAATGCATTAGGATGATTATGACCCATGTCCTGCACTTTGGCTGGTCATCGACATCGCACATCATAAGTCTTGTCATTTCCCTCAGCAAGAAACAACAATTCCTCTTCATCCAAAACAGCTCCATTATTTCGAGCTTGTACCAGCAACATCTTCTCCCTGAAATACTCAGCATTTTGTGGGCGTTTTGGAGACGTGCAGTTTCTCGCAATATGTCCTTCACCACCACAGTTGTAGCACTTGATTGGATTTCCTTTACTTGATTTGCATTCCTTCCACGGTTCGATTAGTCGCATACCTTTCACCAACTCCACCTCTTCCCTGTTCATACTGCCTTCTTCCTTGAACATTTTGTACAACTATCTTACCATCTCGGCAGTAGCTTGATTGTGTGGATTGGATCTTTGTTATGAGGTTATTGTTGGTGTGTGGAGTGGAATTCATATTTTGACTAACCATGAGAGACAGTTGATTGATGAAGTTTTCCATGAGTGTGTTAGAATCTGGAGGCTTATATGTTGGATCAGGAATGAGCTTGTAATTACCATTACCTATGGGTATGACTTGAGAAGCTTTGGTGGTAATTCCTACATTGGTGTAGAATGCTGTTGAGTCATTAGATGAGCTTGTCTCTCCTTGATTAGATTTGAACTGTTCAAGAATCATTCATTCAAACATAGCATGTCTCTCATTCTGAAGCAGGAATGCATACAATTGCTCATAGTTAGTGTTCCTCAAACCCTTAGTTAACTTGACTGAAGTGACAAATTTGTGCCATTCGGGTTCATGTTGTTCACAAACTTTGAGTTTAGCTGAATATTTGGCATAGTCATCTTAATATTCCTCATGTCATTCACAAGCTTGTGGAACCTCACGTAATATTCAGTGACACTTTCTCCTGGTTTCATCTTAAAGTGCTCAAAGTCATCATACAGTTGTGATTCTCTGTCTTCTTTAGTTAATTCAGAACCAGAGAGAAGCATCTTGACATTATCCCAAACTGCCTTGGCTTCAGTGTTGTGATTGATTAACTTGTAGATGTCTTTTGGAAGACCCCGAAGTATAATGTTTGAAGCCCTGATATCAGCATCGTATCTCTTCTTCTCTTTATCACTGAGCTCATCATACGTCTTTGGTCTATCCAATCCTAAGGTCACTGTACCATCTGCAGCAGTTTCAAGAACATCTTTGGTAGTCTCGATTTGATAAGGTCCTTCATCAATTGACTTGAGAATGTTAACTTCATTTTCCTTTCCCAAGCAATACAACCTAATTCGTTGAGCCCATGAGTCATAATCAGTTTTGTCAAGCATAGGTGGACCACGCGTATCGATCCAGCTTGAACGTCCTCATTCAGTTGATCGAACGATAGTAGGTACGTTGTTAGACATGATTACAAGTTCTACGGGATTTAACTATTCTTTGATTAAACCGGGAAATTGATTCTTTCACGGGATTTTACTAAACCAAAAGAACAACCATAAAAATGTAGCACGAAGAAGTGACAAGTCTCAATAAACAAGTAGCTAAACAGTCAACTCGCTTTGGTATCAACTCGCTAAACAGTCAACTCGCTTCAAAGACAAGTCGCTTAAAACTCAAGTCGCTTAAAGAAACAACTCGCTTAAAACCCAAGTAGCATAAAGAGTCAACTCGCTAAATAGCTAAGTCGCATAAACCAACTCGCTGCCAATACAACTCGCTTAATAGCCAAGTCACTTTAGAACTCAAGTCGCTTGAAGAATCAACTCGCTTAATAGCCAAGTCGCGATAAACCAACTCGCAACCTCTCCAATAACAAAGCAACTCGCTTAAATAACAAAGTAACTCGCTCAAGAAACGCTTTACCGTGCGCTCAACTCGCTTAGTACAATATTCAAAAACAACTACTTTAACAATCAAAAACAGCCCAACCATGATAATTCAAGCCTTCCAATTCAAAACCTAAGCACATATGATGATCCTAAACACAAAAGTACTATCAAAATTCAAACTTTAACACAATAAATTGACCAAATGATTCAAACTCTTCTAAACACTTATAACCCCAAAAACCTTATGAAATCCACCAAAACAAAGAACATGAAAGATGAGTGATCAAACCATGGCTCTTGATACCAATCGTAAGATATAGGATTTCACAAACATATCAAACCATATCCATATGGGAGCAATACAAATACAAATGTTTAGAGAGAGAAAGGGAAGAGAGTTGGGAACTATGTGAAATAAAGAAAAATGGTATTGAAGCTCCAACCCTCTACCTTGGGAGGTAGAGGGTATTTATAGATTCTTACAAGACTCGCTCCTCACGGGCTGTGATCAGGCATACAATGGGTAAAGACCCGTCCGTCCTCCACAGTGTTACTTAACTAAATACTAACTAACGTAAAATGACTACGACTACAAGCTTTATAACGTTTACATATACTTGAGGTGACCGACACTTTAACGACTGGATATTGTAAATCCTAACAGACAGCATTTGGTCAGTTCGCCCTAACCTATCAAGAAGAGCCAACACGGAGATGTCGGTGTCCCCTCATAAGTCTAGTTGTTCCTGGTCCCCTAAGCCAAGTCATTAAGTTCTGCTACATGCTAGATTTATAATAGTGAGTTCCCGAGCGCTAGCAACTTAAACACTCACCACCCCCTAATTCTTAAGTTCATCCAAACGGTAGGTGATCGCAGTAGTCGATCGCACAAGTAGAAAGGGTCGTCAGTTGGTCATATCTACCCTTCTCTCATCTCAGTCTACTCACTTAGGGTTAGTTGATCATATCTCCTAAGCAAACTAGCCTTTACCGCCATTCAAAACAACCGAAACAAGGCTAGCTACCAATAAACTATGCATGCATACACTCAGAAGTAATTATACGGAAGTACTGAAAACGCAAACAAAACAATTAAGGAATCATAACTAGGCCAACACCAAGAGGTGCTTAGCCGCTCATACTAACCATACAAATCAATTCAATGTTTAATGTTACAAAATATATGAATCGAAAGTAAAGAAAAGATAAAAAGCTAATGCTTATCGTAGGTGATAACGCTCAGATTGTACATGTTTTCCGTAGCATTATGTGTGCTTTTGTATATGTTATTTGGTTATATTTGTATGATTTCAGTGCTTAATCGCATCAAAAGATGTTTGTCTAGTATTTATAACCAAGTGCAGGGAAACGGAGGGAAAAGTAAAAGAATGTTCAACAAAAGGAAGATTCCCATTTCAGTGAAGCATGTCAAGCACAAATCAGTATTTCAAGTACCATAGAAGACCAAGATGATTGAAGAACCAAGCTCTACAAGTCAGAATAAAGTTAAGGTCGATTTTCCGTCACTCAGGAAGACCAACCGCATTGCAACCGGATCGGTAGTAGATGGTTAAAAGATGCCTGTGAGGATGGACCAACCGATCGGTTGCCACCCGCAACCGATGCGGTTGGAGCACTGCTAGAAGACCAACCAGATCGGTTGGTCATGCGACCGATCAGGTTGGGAGACTTGTTTCTGCCAAATCTTCATCACTAAGTTTCCCCATTGTATCCAAATGATTCTAGGTCCGTCCCTTGGTGTATTCTAGTCCATTCTTGACTCCTTGGAGGCCAAGTTCAGCAATTAATACCCAAGGCCTTGGAACTAGTATAAATAGAGACCTCTTGTGAGCATATGAGACACATACTTCAATACAACTCTCTCTACTCATCAAACAAACCTCTTAGCTCTCAAATTCGTCCTTAGAAGTCCAGGAAAGTTTGGAGTTCCAGAAGTACTATATTTACTTCATTATTTGTAATCTTATTCCAAGCATTGTAAGACTCTTAATCATGTTTTCTAATGTTCAAAGTTCTGAGTTTATGTTTATGTTTGCTATGAGTGGCTAGTTTCTTTATACACTTGCTTAAATGATGTTGATTATCATATGATTAGTTTGTGATTGTGTTAACATGTTTTAATTCAATTTCAAGTTGATTCTAAGATCAAATTGTGCTAAAGTTTCATAGTGACATTTGTTAATCAAATTTGACTAGTTGATAGTAATCGTAGAGGTCGAAAGGACTTCTTGTTATTCAACTAGTTATAATCATTTTGTCTATGGATGATTGTTTTTACCCATTATTCTTGATTAAACAAAGGAACTAAGGTGTGCTTGTAATAAGAACGATTTTTGATTATCATATTGGATTGATTGGAAACATATAAAAGGTCGTAATATTAGTTGTAGAAAATCAATTGTAACCTTTTGTCTATAATCGGTTACCTTCTGTATTGACCATTTCTTAAGAAAATTTGATAAAGCAAATGGATGTTTTTGTGTTTAAGTTTGTGAGAATAAACTTATGAAACTTGAATTGATCTTGAATTGATTGGTTAAACTTAATGCTTGTTTTTATGAACTAAAATCTTGACGAAGGTTTAACTTGTAAGAACAATAGATTAGTACACCAACTAATTATCATAACCAACATGTTAAGAGGTTAACACAATTATACTAATCGAGGATAAGAAACTAGTTTAAACAAGTGTAGTTTTTAATCATCTGAATTTCATTATATCTATTCTCGTTGTTATATGCTTTTGGATTGCCTTAGTTGATTTAGACTTGTTAATTAGATTCACTCAAATCCTCGTGTGAACGATCCCGACTTACCTTCAAAATCTTGCTATAACAGACGAGTGCACTTGCTTGTATGTGTTATTGGTAACATTGGTAAATCATCTTTTATAAATTTAAAACTTTACACACGTAGGACATCAAGTTTTTGGCGCCGCTGCCGGGGATTTGATTGTGTTTCAGCAAATTTTGAATCCACGTCAGTCGATCCATTTCTAAATTTTTTTTTCAGAAAGCTTCAACCGATCGGTCGTCTCACAACCGATCCGGTTGCGCCCTAAACCATAACCAAGTTGATCAAACGATCGGTCACTCCTCGTAACCGATCCGGTTACGCGTTTCGGTCCAGAAATCTGTTTTCTTTGTTTGTCCGTGTGTTTAAATATTGCCTAAATTCTCTAGGTCATTGTATGAACACTTGTGCAACTGGAATAAACCAATCTCACCTCTTACCAACCCCGAACGTTTGATTCAAAGAAGAAGAAGAACACCTTTCATACCCTTAGCAAATCGTGTACCTAGAGTACCAAACCCACCATTTGATAACCTTGTAGAAGCCAAAGTCGTTTACAACCCTTTCACCATATTACCTTTTCCCATGGCGGACGATCAACCCATGTGGAGAACCAACCGAGCTGTAGCACCAACCCCTGGGAGTGCTATTGTTGCTGTCAACCTTGGTGACAACTTCACCGTGAAGGGTCATCATCTTTCCATGATCAAAGACCGTCAATTCGATGGTCGTGCGCGGGCCGATCCACATAAGCACATTGCTGAATTCATCGAAATTTGCTGCATGTTCCGTTATGGCGACACCGATGTCAATGCCATCGAACTCAAACTTTTCCCATCATCACTCACCGGAGATGCTAAAGTATGGTATAATGAATTGACCCCAGGAATTATCAACACTTAGGAGGAGATGAGGCAAGCCTTTGTAAGCCGATTCTTTCCAACTGCCATGTTTGATCGACATTGAAGGAGAAATTCGTGCTTTCACACAAAACCCCAACGAATCACTTGTCGAAGCTTGGCTTCGGATGAAAGATTTGCTTTGTAGTTGCATGCGACATGGATTATCCAAAGGAACCATTATCCAAATCTTTTACCATGGACTAGATGAATCTCTCAAGGCATCCTTGATGCGGGAGGAATTTTTCTCTATAAGACTCCTAACGATGCACACCAATTACTCGAAGATCGAGTACTTCTCAAACTCGATTGGTCTAAAGATTCTAAAACCAAACCTCTTCGAAAAACCGTTGCTTTTGTCGAAAACACCGATACCTCAAAACTCATGGAGAAAATGGAAGCCTTAACCTCAAAAATCAACTCGCAATACAAAGATATCAAAGAAGAAATGAAGGAAATGCGAGACGGACACAACAATTGTGGAGGAAATCACCCATTGTCTGAGTGCGACGATAAGCCCATGGGTGGACCTAATGAAGGAGAAGCGAATTATGTCCAAGGAGGATATCGTGGTAATTATTACGGTTAGAAATTCGAAATTGGCAAGACCGCACCGACCAAGGGATGACAACCGTGATTCTCAACTCGAACTGACAATAGCCCCCCACAAACTTGACAAAAAGATGGAAGAACCGATTCGAAAAAAACCATGAGAGAGAATTTGTGGCTTCTTAAAAATCTGCAATGATTTCATCAAAAATCAATTTTTCAATCTCAAAGCCAAAGTTGAGCAGGGACAGAAAAATCATCAAGCATCTATCCAAGATTTTGAAAACAAATTTGGCAGATTTTCTGACCAACATTCCTCTCGAACATCTTGTTCTTTACCAAGTAACACCCAATCCAACCCAAAAATCAATCGATAAACGTACATCCACCACAAACAAGAAATGAGAATATCAATGATGTCTTCACAAGAAGTGGTCTTCGTACGAAACCACCACTAAATCCTACCGAAAATACTCCTATCACCCATGATAGTGAGGATGAATCTGAGGAAACCAACCCAACTCAAACCACCAAAAGAAAAACCATCCCATCTGTAAGGCGACACACCAAAAATTCCATATCCTCAACGCCTTAAGAGAGAAAAAATGAAGAAGAGCGCTTATAAGAAGTTCATTGAAATAATCAAAGAGGTTAGACTCAATGTTCCTTTCGTTGATGTCTTAGTCTTAGCCGGAATGCCCAATTACCACCGAAATTCTTAAAAGAACTTCTTAATAACAAGAGCAAGCTAGAGAAAATATCAGCTACTTTCCTTAACTAAGAATGAATGCCACCATTGTTCAAAACAAAATCCCGCCAAAACTCAGAGATTCGGGGAGCTTTCTTATTTCATGTACTTTCGGGAATAATATTCAATGCGATGCTTTAGCCGACCTTGGAGAAAGTATCAATTTGATGCCTTATTCGCTGTATTCCAAATTATGCAACAAACTTAAACCAACAAAGATGAGTATTCGATTAGCAAATCATTCTTATCAATATCCTGTTGGTATTACTGAGAATATGCTCTTTCAAGTTGGTAAATTCATTTTTCCCGTGGACTTTGTAATCTTAGAGATGGAAGAAGATAGTAAAGTCCCACTCATTTTAGGAAGACCTTTCCTAAATACCGCTGATGCAATCATCAAAGTGAAAGGAAAAGAATTCAACCTTGGAGTTGGAGAAGATCGAATCACCTTTATGATCGATAAAGCAATGCGCTATCCACGTTCCAGTGATGACACCTGTTTCAACATCGATGTTATCGATGAAGTCACATGAGAAGAATTGGATGCATTACTAACTGAATCGATCCATTCATACTACTTCTCGAAAAAAATCAATGAAACGGACCTTGACAAAGAGTTTGTTGATTTATGAAAGTAAGAGTTCGAAGGAGATAACACGGAGGAGGAAGAAATGGAGGAAGAGAATTTTGAAGAAATAACTTTCGATAATGAGATGAGAATAAAATTTATCTTAAAGAACAACCAACAACAGATCTCGTGCTCAAATCTCTCCCTGATCATCTTAAATATGCTTACCTGGAGGAAAACTCACTTCTTCCAGTAGTCATATCTTCATTACTCGAGGCCAATGAGAAAGAAAGTTTAGTTTCTGTCCTCAAAAATCATAAACAAGCTTTCGCTTGGACAGAAAAATCATCAAGCATCTATCCGAGATCTTGAAAACAAATTTGGCAGATTTTCTGACCAACATTCCTCTCGACCATCTTGTTCTTTACCAAGTAACACCCAATCCAACACAAAACCATCAATCGATAAAACGTACCTTCCACCACAAACAAGAAATGAGCATATCAATGATGTCTTCACAAGAAGTGGTCTCTCGTACGAACCACCACTAAATCCTACCGAAAATACTCCTATCACCCAAGATAGTGAGGATGAATGAGGAAACTGAACCAACAACTCACCAAACCACCAAAGAAAAAATCCCATCTGTCAAGGCGTACACACCAAAAATTCCATATACTCAACGCCTTAAGAGAAGAAAAATGGAAGAGCGTTATAAGAAGTTCATTGAAATAATCAAAGAGGTTAGACTCAATGTTCCTCTCGTGGATGTCTTAGCCGGAATGCCCAATTACGGGAAATTCTTAAAAGAACTTCTTAATAACAAGAGCAAGCTAGAGCAAATATCAGCTACTTTCCTTAACGTAGAATGCTCAGCCATTGTTCAAAACAAAATCCCGCCAAAACTCAGAGATTCGGGGAGCTTTCTTATTTCATGTACTTTCGGGAATAATATTCAATGCGATGCTTTAGCCGACCTTGGAGAAAGTATCAATTTGATGCCTTATTCGCTGTATTCCAAATTATGCAACAAACTTAAACCAACAAAGATGAGTATTCGATTATCAAATCATTCTTATCAATATCCTGTTGGTATTACTGAGAATATGCTCTTTCAAGTTGATAAATTCATTTTTTCCGTGGACTTTGTAATCTTAGAGATGGAAGAAGATAGTAAAGTCCCACTCATTTTAGGAAGACCTTTCCTAAATACCGTTGATGCAATCATCAAAGTGAAAGGAAAAGAATTCAACCTTGGCTCGAATCACCTTTATGATCGATAAAGCAATGCGCTATCCACGTTCCAGTGATGACACTTGTTTCAACATCGATGTTATCGATGAAGTCACTGACGAAGAATTGGATGCATTACTTAACGAATCTGATCCATTCATGACTACTTCCGAAAAAATCAATGAAACGGACCTTGACAAAGAGTTTGTTGATTTTATGAAAGTAGAGTTCGAAGGAGATAACACGGAGGAGGAAGAAATGGAGGAAGAGAATTTTGAAGAAATAACTTTCGATGACGAGATGAGAATAAAATCTTCTCTTAAAGAACCACCAACAGATCTCGTGCTCAAATCTCTCCCTGATCATCTTGAATATGCTTACCTGGAGGAAAACTCACATCTTCCAGTAGTCATATCTTCATTACTCGAGGCCAATGAGAAAGAAAGTTTAGTTTCTGTCCTCAAAAATCATAAACAAGCTTTCGCTTAGAAAACAACTGATATCCAAGGAATTAGTCCCAATTTATACAAACACAAAATCAATTTCGAAGATGGGATTAAACCTGTTGTGGAACGTCAACGTCGACTCAATCCCAACATGAAAGAAGTTGTCAAAAAGGAAATCATAAAACTTCTCGATACTGGTATCATTTACCCAATCAAGGATAGTCCTTGGGTGAGTCCCGTTCACTGTGTTCCCAAGAAAGGAGGAATGACGGTTGTGACTAATGAACGGAATGAACTAGTCCATACTAGAACTGTCACTGGCTAGCGCGTTTGTATTAACTATCGTAAATTAAATAAATCCACCAGAAAAGATCATTTTCCACTCCCGTTCATGGATCAAATGCTTGAAAGACTAGCAGGGAATAAATTCTTTTGTTTCCTCGATGGATTTTCAGGATACTTTCAAATTCCAATCGATCCTAATGACCAAGAAAATACCACTTTCACTTGTCCTTTTGGAACCTACGTATATCGACGTATGCCTTTTGGTCTTTGTAATGCACCTGTGACTTTCAAAGGTGTATGATAGCCATATTCCAAGACATGCTCGAAACCTCCATGGAAGTTTTCATGGATGACTTTTCAGTCTTCGGAAACTCATTTGAAGCTTATCTTTCCAATCTTGATAAAATGCTCGAAAGATGCGAAGCTGCACATCTTGTCCTTAACTGGGAAAAATGTCACTTCATGGTGACAGAAGGAATTGTGCTTGGCCACAAAATCTCCACTGCAGGCATGGAAGTAGATAAAGCAAAAATCGACGTTATCACGAAACTTCCACCACCAACTAACGTTAAAGCCGTTAGAAGTTTTCTAGGACATGCCGGTTTCTACCGCTGCTTTATCAAAGATTTTTCAAAAATATCCTGTCCGATGAGAAAACTTCTTGTGAAAGATTCTGTCTTTGACTTCAATGTTGATTGCATAAAAGCCTTAGAAACGTTGAAATCTCAACTGACTAGTGCTCCGATCATGGTTTCACCTATTTGGTCACTACCCTTCGAGCTTATGTGCGATGCCAGCGATTTTGCTGTTGGAGCCGTCTTAGGCCAACGAGAAGTAAAACACTTTCGGCCCATATATTTTGCTAGCAAGACACTGAATAGTGCTCAGCAAAATTATACAGTCACAGAAAAAGAATTACTGGCCGTAGTTTTCGCGTTCGAAAAATTCCGATCCTACCTCGTACTCTAAAAAACAGTCATGTTCACCGATCACTCGACACTCAAGTATCTGTTCACCAAGCAAGATGCTAAACCGCGTCTTATATGATGGATTCTGCTACTCCAAGAATTTGAAATTGAAATCAAAGATAAGAAAGGAGCAGAGAATCTAGCCACTGGTCATTTATCACGTCTTGAAAATCCAGATCTAGAGGAGTTGAAGGAAGAAGAAATCGATGATTACTTCCCTGATGAAACCCTCATGACCGTTGATTGAAATGACGATCCTTGGTTTGCAGACTTTGCGAACTATCTCGCTGGAGGAATTCTCAGAAAAGGATTAACTCACGCTCAAAGGAGCAAATTCTTTTCGGAACTTAAATACTACTTTTGGGAGGAACCATATCTTTTCAAAATGTGCCCTGACGGAATGATCCGAAGATGTTTTTCGTTCGAAACCCGCAAGATTCTTGACGAATGTCATCATTGCCCAACTGGGGGACATTATGGTCCTTCCACCATAGCTAAAAAAGTTTTTGACGCTGGATTCTATTTGCCAACAATATTCAAAGAAGCACATACACTTGTTCAGAACTGTGATGCTTTCCAAAGAACCACCAACCTTTCACGTAGAGGCGAAATGCCATTGACAAGCATTCAAGTGTGTGAAATATTCGATATTTGGGGGATTGATTTCATGGGACCATTTCCTAAATCCCACAAATATGAATACATTCTCGTTGCTATAGATTATGTGTCCAAATGGGCAGAAGCTGAAGCTTTACCAACGAACGACGCTCGTGTCGTCGTTAATTTTCTCAAAAAGCTTTTCGCTCGTTATGGAATCCCTAAAGCCTTGATAAGCGATCGAGGAACCCATTTCTGTAACTGACAAACAGAGAAAACCATGAAAAGATATGGAGTTCATCATCGATTCGCGACAGCTTATCACCCACAAACCAGTGGCCAAGTTGAAAACACCAACAGAGCTCTTAAAAGAATACTCGAAAAAACAGTGAAGGACAATCCTTCAGTGTGGTCGAAGAAACTTGACGATGCTCTGTGGGCGTTTCGTACGGCTTACAAAACTTCTATTAGCACAACTCCTTAAAGACTCCTGTATGGAAAAACTTGTCATTTGCTGTTCGAAGTTGAACATCATGCTTACTGGGCTCTTAGAAACTGTAACACCGATCTCAAAATAATGGAGGGAAGAGATTTTTGCAATTGCACGAACTCGATGAATTAAGACTCCGAGCTTTTGAAAATTCCAAAGTAAGGCCAGAACAAAAGCTTATCACGACAAAAGCCTGAAGCATTCAAAAGAATTCAAAGTCGGAGATAAAGTTCTGCCTTTCAACATGAAATTCAAATTCAAAGCTCCTAAATTACAACCAAGATGGTTTGGCCCATATATCGTTAAACATGGATATCCATCCGGATATGTCGAACTTTATGACAAACAGGGTGGAAGTTTCATCGTTAATGGGCACCGAATCAAATTATACTACGATAAGGAGCAAATGAATGACATATCAGTTGAGACAGTCTCACCTGAAAATGAATTTGAAACCATCACCTTCGTAGCACCTTTTCCAGGAAGAATCCCACAAAGTGTTCCTTGGAAACCATCTGCTGAGTTCATCTGGAGCGATATTGATGCAATGGTGTGAAGAATTCATGTATGTCCCGAACTTTTCAAAATGTTCAAGGTTGCAACCTGTGGCCAAGTAAATTCGGGAAGATTCGAGTCAGGTGATGACCGTTAATAACAAGCGCTTCTCGGGAGGCAAACCGTGTGTTTCAGATTGATTTTCTGTGGTCATGCCCCAAAGCTTAAAACCTTGGTTGAACTTAAGTGTGGGGGTGCCACATCTTAATAAAACTCTTTTTGTTTGTATATAAGATTTTGTGCAGGTAATGATTACTCCAGTAGACGCTTGGAAATAGAAAAATAAGCTGACAAACTCATTGGAATATTTGGTTTATCTTTATTTCCCTATTTCTATACTCGAAGTTCGCTTTTCACATTGAGGACAATGTTTAACTTAAGTGTGGGGGGTGAATAGGAAAATTAGAGTTTTAAGCTTAAATTTAAAATTTTGTTGCCCTGTGATCTAGTTATTTTCACGCTTATAGGATAATATATTAGAATAACTGGATCAAACCACTGGTAAAACTGGTAATATTTGAAACTATGAGATATGTTCCGATTAATATTGCAATCCATTCTGGGATCGATAAACATTTGCTAGCACAAATTATAGCCCTTACCAATAAAATTATGAGGATTTGAGCCTGTTCTATATAAAGCATACATTTTTTATGCTTGAATCTTTTGCTATGAGTGTGTCGGTGATTTTATTTATTCTAGAACTTGTGCTTGTAAATCATTACCAGACCGCAGCGAGATCGCATTCGTGCGATATAAGTGAATTCGTGTGACAAAGAGGACCTTAGGATTTAACCCAAATGACCTTCCATTTTCCATATTATGCTATAATTAGCTAGCCACATCGGTTATTTAACCACCTACATGGACCCCTTTGTAGCGCTCATCTTTGCCATATACCCTAGTGACACTCTCCGAGCCATCCTTTTCGTTTTAATAAATCCAGAAAATACAAAAATATTTTATACTTTAAACCTTAGCCTAACCTTTGTCAATGTCTAAACGGTTGGTTGCTAGTCACCTGGAATGAGAAGATTGTTCAAATGATTATGAGTAACCGCACCTTGTTAGTTTGTGAGCCATTTCAAGGATTCCAAAAAAAAAATAAATAAAATAAAATGTGAATGCTTTAGCGAATGTGCTATGTTCGAAGAAAAGTTGTCATGGCAAATCAAAGCAAAGAGTTGTAGAAATTCGAAGAAAACAAAATGAAGCTATAATCATTTATTGGTTTGCGGATTATTTGGTAACTAGCAACATGGGTATTAGACTTGATTCTATTTTTATTTTTAACACCAATTTCATTAACATTCCCATGCCTTATCCATACCCTTAGCCCTAAGCCTTAACATTATAACCCGAATAAAATTCCTCTTTAGATGTTTTTACTTGGTGCTCATGCCACGTCGGTGGAGTTTTGTTTCTTGTACAAGCTTATGGTAATAATCTAATCATGATTGAGCAATGACTGTGATTTATCTTTTACTCACTAAAAATTGAGTGATTGAGTGAATTATATTTCGTTCCTTTTTCATGAGGTGTTTTGAAATGTTAATCATGCAAGAAAATCATTGGATATTGTCAAACATATTGAAAGTTTTACCCTTAAAAGCTTAATTGATGAATCTTCTCTCGTACTTGTACTTGGTGGATTTGCATCATATTTTTCGTAACCATAATTTTATACCAGTGGATGTTTTCCTAGATTTGCTTGAGGGCAAGCAAAGTTTAAGTGTGGGGGAATTTGATAACGCTCAGATTGTACATATTTTGAGTAGCGTTATGTGTGCTTTTGTATATGTTATTTAGTTATATTTGTATGATTTCAATGCTTAATCGCATCAAAAGATGTTTGTCTAGTATTTATAACCAAGTGCAGGGAAACAGAGGGAAAGTAAAAGAATGTTCAACAAAAGGAAGATTCCCATTTCAGAGAAGCATGTCAAGCACAAATCATTATTTCAAGTACCATAGAAGACCAAGATGATTGAAGAACCAAGCTCTACAAGTCAGAATAAAGTTAAGGTCGATTTTCCGTCACTCAGGAAGACCAACCGAATTGCAACCGGATTGGTTGGATGATGGTTAAAAGATGCAAGTGAGGATGGACCATACGATCGGTTGCCACCCGCAACCGATGCGGTTGGAGCACTGCTAGAAGACCAACCGGATCGGTTGGTCATGCGACCGATCCGGTTAGGAGACCTGTTTCTGCCAAATCTTCATCACTAAGTTTCCCCATTGTCTCCAAACTATTCTAGGTCCTTCCCTTGGTGTATTCTAGTCCCTTCTTAACTCCTTGGAGGCCAAGTTCAGCAATTAATACCCAAGGCCTTGGAACTAATATAAATAGAGACCTTTTGTGAGCATATGAGACACACACTTCAATACAATTCTCTTTACTCATCAAACAAAGCTCTTAGCTCTCAAATTCGTCCTTAGAAGTCCAGGAAAGTTTGGATGTCACACCCCCAAATACCTGTTTGCAACGGAATGGAATACCGGGGGTGTTGACTGCCATAGCATCACAATTACAGTCATATTGAATGACCTAAAGTGTCATTTTGAAAATACATCATTTGATTAAGTAAAATAATCAGAGTTTACAAAGTATAGGTCCCAAATGATAGTCAACATGTACGGAATAATTTTATACAAGCCAAACGATGTTTTTAAAGTGCATAAATCCCATGTGAGACGCCGTCTCACCACGACTCTATGATAAGTCCACATGCATGCCATGAAGTGTATGCCTCTGATACCTGAGATAAAACATGCTTAAAAGTGTCAACACAAAGGTTGAGTGAGCTCATAGAGTTTGTGTTGTCATGAAAAACCTTTAAAGAACATTCATGCAGCAAAGGCATTGCAAATCCACTCAGTTCAAGTTTCGCCCATACAAAACTTGCAACTTGTGTGTTTACAACCCACTGCCAAAATATGTATAGTTTATGTTCAAGCACATGTTGTCAAATGAATTCACATAATAGTACATAACTTAATGTATCAATAGTCAATTGATATAACACATAATAAGTATAGTTTCAAATAGTTCCAAGTCCATTAGTTCATGATTGTACCAAGTTCGCTAGTTCAACATTATACCAAGTCCGCTAGTTCAACATTATACCAAGTCCATTAGACCGTGATCATACCAAGTCAGTTAGCTCAATGGTCTATGATATAGAAACTCTAAGTATGGCAATAATGTTACTTCGTATGACTAAACATTCAGTTCAGATAAACATATAGTTGCAAATAATCATAATTATCATAAAAGTGTTGAGCATGTATCTCCCCCAAAGAGTTTAATAAAAGTATTAAAAGAGTAGGGGCTATGACTCACCTGATGCAATGATTATGATGACAAAAGTGGATACACTGAAATGAGGTGCAATCTCTATCTGCAACCTAATATGAATGATATGATCTATTATAATTCATGAATATATGTCGTACGTCCAAATCCACATGTAATCTATACCACTTGTGAAGTTTTGAAAATAGAGTTTATCGTCGAAATATATGTTTATGACATCTCGTCATGTTATAAAATACTTTACAAGTACTTACCTTGAAATGATATCCTACGATAGTCATTTAGTGATTTATTAAGAAATTATAGTTTTCACGTAAAACAATATAATTTGACAATTCATGAAAGTGACTAAATGGCCTCGAAAAGCTAGTCGTAAAATAGTGAATATCGAGTGTTAGGAAACAAACTCGATGGTTTTGGAAAGCTTGTCACATTATCTAAAAGTCTTAGCATTTAACTTTTGATCATAGAGGTCTCGATTATGGAGAAAAATATAGATGAAGTAGGGTAGTCAGGACAAAAAAATTGTTAAGGTTAGTTTTCGGCAAAGTTTGAGTGACCGTATATTATTCGTTACAACTCCGTTTGACAAACGGTTGAACATTTTGGAAAATAGGCTAGGTAAACTCACTTTTATTAGAAGACATCGTGTTCTCAAAGTATTCTATCGATTGTGAAATACGGACTCAAACATGGTCACTGCGAGATAACTATTTTGACTAATAGAAATATATATAAGTGTTTATACTTGTATAAAATAGTTTTACGATAACTAATTTAAATCGCGTGTAACTTAGTCGTTATAAGTCTGTTTTCTACGTTTTATATATCCTTAGTTTCGTGTTAAAGTATACTAATATATTTTTGATAAATCGACTCATTTAGATAATGTTGTAAAAACTTATTTTGCCCCTTAAATAAAACTTGGACGCTTTGAATTTCCAGGAAAATTAACTCATCGTTAAACTTGAAAATAAGGTAACTTCTTCGTTATAAATCCGTTTTTTAAACAGTTCAAGGACCATGGTTTCGTTTTAAATCTATTTTCGAATATTCTAGCCAAAATAGTCATGCTGTCAAAATTCCAGATTTTATTAAAACGACAGACCTCTATTTCATGTTTCGAAAATGATTTTTCTAGCGTAATTACTTGTTTCAATACACTTTAATCAACGCCAAATCTATTCTAAACCTACCCTAAAACCTTCTTAGGGGTTTCCTGGGTTCCTAAACATTTCGTCACCAATGATATGTTTCAAGGATTAATTATAGGTGATTACAAACTTAAACAAGTACTAAGAAACAATTAAAATGTGGTATTAATACATATGATACTTGCATGTTTTTGTACTAGAATGATAAAAATAGCTCAAGTAAGATTATGAAAGATTAGTAAAGATCATGAAAAGCTTACTAGTATTATGATGAGGTTTAAGGTAACTAGGTACTAATTACTTATTGGTTTTTATTCCAAAACCTTATATAGAAGTATACTAGGGTTTATTTATTACTTGAATCTTGAAAAACTATGATCTCTTCCTCTTTGTTCTTGCTTGGCCAAACCTTACAAAAGGGATGAGAGGGTTTTGATTTTCTTTTCACCTTGAGAATGTGTTGTGTATGTGTTTTGAATGATAATAATACTTGTATATACAAAATATCTTTCAAATTGTGTATGTGTACATGTTAGTAGAAAAGTTTAATTTGGTTACATAGATGACTAGGGTCTTGGGGGGGTGGAAGCCAAGGAGATATTTTGGGGAGGGTTGATGAGTTTTTGTAGTTAAGTGTATAAAAGGTTAAGTATAATATGTATTTGGTAGATAAAATTAATTATTAAGTGTAGCGTTAGCTAGAAATCGATTTTAACGGAACAAAATAAAATATATTGAAGTTATAAAAATTATAAAAATACATTTCTCGCAAGAATTGAGTGAAATAATAATTATCGAGTTGAATTTATGAAAACCGGTGTAAATATATATACATAACAATTTATATACAAAATAAATTCAAAACATCGGGTAAACTTATAATATAATTTTATAGTATTAAAATGAGTATAAAAATATATTTGGATAATTTTCATAAGTTTTGGATCAATTATTCAAAATAAATGATCGTGCGATATCGTTTATTTAATAAATAAATATACATTAATGAAATATGCAAACCCATGTATGAACTAATATGAGCATGATATTACTGATGATATGTAGACTACATCTAGTCTATATGAAATGTCTTCAATGATTTTTCATGAATACGCAGCTAAACCCTTATGGTTAGCGTATTTGATACTAAATAAACCTAGTTTACGAAAAATGATGAATAGTGAATCATGAATAGTGATTTTTCTCCGGGAATGAATAGTATTTCGTCAATAGTAAAATTTTGAAATAACTTTTCAAAATATCAAATCGACTTCAAAAACGATAAATAGTAAAATGATGAATAGTAACCATGAATAGTAAATTCCCGAGATGAATAGTAAAATTTTCAAAGTTTGAGAAATGACATGAAATTATGATTTGTCACATTACCTTACAAAAGAATTGATCCCTGAATTCAGTTCGTGTTGGTTTCTCATGTTTAGGGTTTGTGATGAATAACGAGGAGAAAAGACATAGAGAAGTGTTCACGGCTATCTATGAATAAGAGTGTATAAACATCGCGATAAAGAAAATATTGGAAGTATCTCCCAGGAGTATCACTTTGACTTTTAGGAATATGTGAAAATTTTGCTTGCATTAAGATTTATAAATAACTGCTCCCAACATAACATGATCCCTCCAAAATTAGACATAGTTAGCTAGGCTATGTATACTTAAGGAACGATAATGTGACGTTCGGTTTAGTTGTTATAACTCTCAATGTTTACATAGATTTAAATCGTATCGTCCCACATGACAGTTAAAGTAAAGGAAGTAAAATTTTTGTAAGTGATAACAAATCGGAAAGGAAGATAAAGTACGATAGATGAGAATATTTCACAACGAGTGGTTTATCAAACAGTAGATAGTCTTAAGTCATAAAGATCCGAATACTAGGGAAGACATAAACTTAGTATGACATAGAGCATAAGGAAATAAGACTGCTAAATTCTAAACTTCATCAGTCTGTCGCGTTGTTGAGACCAAGGCGAGCTTCTCCTCCTTCTAACATGTATGATTTCTCATGAGCACCTTCAACTTATTGACCTTGGTTTTGGGGACATTGGTTCCGATATGTCCTTGTTCCCACATCCACCATGTAATTATGGCCTTGCCTCTACAATCCTGGCAAGGTGTCCATTTTTGATAGTTGTAGCACTTAGCTGGCAAAGACGGTGATGATACTTACATCGATTACACAGTGGGTAGGTTCCAGCATAACCTCTGCCTTCTATTGGTGTAGCCACATAAACTATTGCATCTTTTTGTCTCCTATTCTGTTGTTGATGATGGTTAGTGTTACGGTTTTGGTTGTCATAATTATAACCCCCCTGGTCATTTTCCCATTTCCTATTGTTGTTTCTAGTTTGGTTGTTGTTGTTGTTAATGGTGATAATGTTTTCCCCTTTCACAACTTGAGCCATGAGTTTTTGAGTTATCCTGATAGTCTCTTCAATTGTTTGTGGATCGGAAGAAGTTACATCTCCTTGAATACATTGTGGAAGTCCTCCAATGAAATTTTCCAGTAGTTTCTCATTGTCCGAAACCATTGATAGACATAGTGCAGCCAACTCTTGAAACCTCCTGATGTAGGTCTCGATGTCATAACCAATAGTCACTAACTCATAAAATTCGGTTTCTAATTTCTTCACCTCTGTGTGCGGACAATACTTCTTGGTTAACAACTTCTTGAATTCATCCCACGTGAGCTTGTAAGCATTTTCGATACCAATAGGCTGCGAATATGAATTCCACCATGACATTGCCATCTAAGAGTGTACGGTGGCAAACTTCACCTTGTAGTCATCTGGGCAATTACATAGAAGAAATACAGACTCCATCTTCTCAAACCAACGATCATAGCGATTGGATCCTTCGTGCCTTTGAACTTTGTGGGATCACAGTTCTTAAAGTCCTTATGTAAAATTTTGAACTCAGACCCTCCTGCAGCTCCAGTAGCAGCAGCAAGTCTAGAGCTTCAGCAGCAGACGCGGCCTCCGGCATCGGATCTTGTTGCTCGTTCTTTCCTTAGTGTCTCGGCTATACTATCCTCTACATACTTTTGGATAGCAGTTGGTGTCATATCTTGTGCAGCTTTCTTGGTAGCCATAACTCTTCAAAATAAGAGGAAAGGTGAGACGAGCAAAGTCTATGTTAAGAATAAACGCTCTAAAGAGATGTGATATGAGGTGATAAGTTTGAGGTTATTTTTCAAAATGATTGACGAATTCCTAGGAGATGGGTTATGAGATGTCGTAAGTATTTCAAATGTATGACAATTTAGTGACTTAGTGTGTGAATAGCGTGTAACTCGACATGTTGGTGGTGAAACAGAGGGTGAGAGCGACCACCTCCTTGAAAGTTTTGTCTCGGCATACGATGTTATCGGTAATGAGTCAACTGATGTTAAAATTGTGATAGGGAATGACAAAGCATTCTCCACGTTGGAGTATGAAGAAAGGATAATGGAATGGGTATTTGAAGGCATCCATGTGACAATCGATTGGAAATGAAAGTAAATAATTCGCATAAAGTGCATTATGAATCGCATGTAAAGTGAATATGCACTTATGATGAAATGATGAGATGCTATGATGATGTAGTTATAGTCTAGGGTCAATGATGCAACCTAGTTCTCTATAACAGAAGCTCTGATTCCAATCTGTCACACCCCATATTACATTTTGGCGAGAATGGAATACCGAGGGTTGGTGCCATAGCATCATAGTTCAAATCATATTGAATGACCTAAAGTGTCGTTTGTACATCATTTGATTAAGTAAAATATTCAGAGTTTACAAAGTATAGGTCCCCAATGATAGTCAACATGTACATAAATAATTTTGATACAAGCCAAACAATGTTTTTAAAGTGCATAAATCCCATGTGAGACGGGTCGTCACCAAGACTCTATGATAAGTCCACATGCATGCTATGAAGTGTATGCCTTAGATACCTGAGATAAAACATACTTAAAAGTGTCAACACAAAGGTTGAGTGATTTCATAGAGTTTGTGTTGTCATGAAAAACCTTTAAAGAACGTTCATGCAACAAAGGCATTGCAAATCCACTCAGTTCAAGTTCCGCATACACAAAACTTGCAACTTGTGTGTACAACCCACGCCAAAATATGTATAGATTTATGTTCAAGCACATGTTGTCAAATGAATTCACATAATAGTACATAACTTAATGTATCAATAGTCAATTGATATAACACATAATAAGTATAGTTTCAAATAGTTCCAAGTCCATTAGTTCATGATTGTACCAAGTCCGCTAGTTCAACATTATACCAAGTCCGCTAGTTCAACATTATACCAAGTCCATTAGACCGTGATCATACCAATTCAGTTAGCTCAATGGTCTATGATATAGAAACTCTAAGTATGGCATCTTTGTTACTTGATATGACTAAACATTAGTTCATATAAACATATAGTTGCAAATAATCATAATTGTCATAAAAGTGTTGAGCATGTATCTCCCCCAAAGAGTTTAATAAAAGTGTTAAAAGAGTAGGGCTATGACTCACCTAATGCAATGATTATGATGACAAAAGTGGATACACTGAAATGAGGTGCAATCTATCGCAACTAATATGAATGATATGATCTATTATAATTCATGAATATATGTCATATGCGTGCAAATGCATGTAATCTATACCACTTGTGGTTTGAAAATAGAGTTTATCGTCGAAATATATGTTTATGACATCTCGTCATGTTATAAAATACTTTACAAGTACTTACGTTGAAATGATATCCTACGATAGTCATTTAGTGATTTATTATGAAATTATAGTTTTTCATTAGTAAAACAATATAATTTGACAATTCATGAAAGTGACTAAATGGCCTCGAAAAGCTAGTCGTAAAATAGTGAATATCGAGTGTTAGGAAACAAACTCGATGGTTTTGGAAAGCTTGTCACGTTATCTAAAAGTCTTAGCATTTAACTTTTGATCATAGAGGTCTCGATCATGGAGAAAATTATAGATGAAGTAGGGTAGCATTTAAGGTTAGTTTTAAACGCAAAGTTTGAGTGACCTATATTATTAGTTACAACTCCGTTTGACAAACGGTTGAACATTTTGGAAAATATGCTAGGTAAACTCACTTTTACTAGAAGACATCGTTTTCTCAAAGTGTTCTCGGTGTGAATCTGACTCTAAACATGGTCACTTGCGATAACTATTTTGACTAATAGAAAATATATAAGTGTTTATACTTGTATAAAATAGTTACGATAACTCTATTTAAATCGCGTGTAACTTAGTCGTTATATGTCCGTTTTCTACGTTTTATATATCCTTAGTTTCGTGTTAAAGTATACTAATATATTTTTGATAAATCGACTCATTTAGATAATGTTTAAAACTCATTTTTACCCCTTAAATAACACTTGACAGCTTTGAATTTTCCAGAAAATTAACTTTCATCGTTAAACTTGAAAATAAGGTAACTTCTTCGTTATAAATCCGTTCTAACCCGTTCAAGCGACCACGGTTTCGTTTTAAAATATATTTTATGAATATCTAGCCCAAAATAGTCCATGACCTGTCGAAATTTCCAGATTTTATAAAAACGATCCGACCTCTATTTCATGTTGTCGAAAATGATTTTTCTAGCGTAATACTTGTTTCAATCACTTCAAATCAATGCCAAATATATTCTAAACCTACCATACACCTTCTTAGGGTTTCATGGGTTCCTAAACATCGTCACCAATGATATGTTTCAAGGGATTAATTATAGGATGATTAAAACTTATAACAAGTACTAAGAACAATTAAAAGTGGTATAAATACATATGATACTTGCATGATTTCTTACTAGAATGATAAAAATAACTCAAGTAAGATTATGAAAGATTAGTAAAGATCATGTAAAGCTTACTAGTATTATGATGAGGTTTAAGGTAACTAGGTACTAATTACTTCTTGGTTTTTATTGCAAAACCTTATATAGAAGTATACTAGGGTTTATTTATTACTTGAATCTTGAAAAACTATGATCTCTTCCTCTTTGTTCTTGCTTGGCGAACCTTAAAAAGGGATGAGAGGGTTTTGATTTTCTTTTCACCTTGAGAATGTGTTGTGTATGTGTGTTGAATGATAATAATACTTGTATATACAAAATATCTTTCAAATTGTGTATGTGTACATGTAAGTAGAAAAGTTCAATTTGGTTACATAGATGACTAGGGGGTTGTCAAGGAGATATTTTGGGAGGGTTGATGAGTTTTTAGTTAAGTGTATAAAAAGGTTAAGTATAATGTGTATTTGGTAGATAAAATTAATTATTGTATAGCGTTAGCTAGAAATCGATTTTAACAGAACAAAATAAAATATATTGAATTCATAAAAATTATAAAATACATTTCTAGAAATCTGAGTGAAATAATAATTATCGAGTTGAATTTACGAAAACCGTCGTAAATAATATAATTCAAAACATCGGGTAAACTAATAATATAATTTTTATAGTCTTAAAATGAGTATAAAAATATATTTGGATGATTTTCATAAGTTTTGGATCAATTATTCAAAATAAATAATCGTGCGATAGCGTTTATTTAATAAATAAATATACGTTAATGAAATATGCAAACCCATGTATGAACTAATATGACCATGATATTACTGATGATATGTAGACTACATCTAGTCTATATGAAATGTCTGATTTTTTGAATACACGGCTAAACCCTTACGGTTCACATATTTGATACTCAAAACAAAGCAGTTTAAAAAATGATGATAGTGAATCATGAATAGTGATTTTTCACCGGGAATGAATAGTGTTTCATGAATAGTAAAATTTTGAAATAACTTTTCAAAATATCAAATCGACTTCAAAAACGATGAATAGTAAATGATGAATAGTAACCGATGAATAGTAAATTCCCGAGATGAATAGTAAATTTTTCAAAGTTTGAGAAATGACACGAATTACGATTTGTCACATTGGAGTTCGAGTACCCATATTTGGAGGTCGAAACCCCAAGGAGTCTACCCCAATACTTTGGGAATCAGTACTTCATTATTTGTAATCTTATTCCAAGCATTGTAAGACTCTTAATCATGTTTTCTAATGTTCAAAGTTCTAAGTTTATGTTTATGTTTGCTATGAGTTGCTAGTTTCTTTATACACTTGCCTAAATGATGTTGATTATCATATGATTAGTTTGTGATTGTGTTAACATGTTTTAATTCAATTTCAAGTTGATTCATCCAATTGTGCTAAAGTTTCATAGTGACATTTGTTAATCAAGTTTGACTAGTTGATAGTAATCGTAGAGGTCGAAAGAACTTCTTGTTCAACTAGTTATATTTATTTCTCTATGGATGATTGTTTTTACCCATTATTCTTGATTAAACAAAGGAACTAAGGTGTGCTTGTAACAAGAACACTTTTTGATTATCAAATTAGATTGATTGGAAACATCTAAAAGGTCGTAAGATTAGTTGTTGACAATCAATTGTAACCTTTTGTCTATAATCGGTTACCTTTTTGTATTGACCATTTCTTAAGCAAATTTGATAAAGCAAATGGATGTTTTTGTGTTTAAGTTTGTGAGATTAAACTTATGAAACTTGAATTGATCTTGAATTGATTGGTTAAACTTAATGCTTGTTTTATGAACTAAAATCTTGATGAAGGTTTAACTTGTAAGAACAATAGATTAGTACACCAACTAATTATCATAACCAACATGTTAAGATGTTAACACAATCATACTAATCGAGGATAAGAAACTAGTTTAAGCAAGTTTAGTTTTTAATTATCTGAATTTCATTATATCTATTCTCGTTGTTAAATGCTTTTGGATTGCCTTAGTTGATTTAGACTTGTTAATCAGATTCACTCAAATCCTCTTGAGCGATCGACTTACCTTCAAAATCTTGCTATAACGGACGAGTGCACTTGCTCATATGTGTTATTGGTAAAATTGGTAAATCGTCTTTTATAAATTTAAAACTTTTACACCGTAGCACATCAGTGGGAGTGATTTCTCCTTGGAGATAGCTCGTATGGTCTTCTAGATCTGCCTTTGGCTTCTTCTCACGTTCCATGATTGTTGTGTGTGAAATGGGATGGATTTAAATCCGGAAATCATGGGGTATTTATAGGCTAGATCTTGGTTGCAGTAACTAATATAATAGTTACACTATAACATATAACTTCTTCGTAAATGCACTAGATCTTTGGTTAAGGTAACCTTAGAAGGGGTTACGCCATATCTTCAATAAATCTTGCTTACGTCGTGCTTGATGCATGAGCTACGGCGTAATTATCTCGCGGCTGGAACCTTAGTTGACCTAATATGGTTACGTCGTAATCTTTGGGAGAGTTACGCCGTAATATTTTGATAAGTTGGTTTTCGAGCTTTGAGTTCTGCGGTAGTAATGTGAGAGAGGAGTTACGTTGTAACTTCTTCAAAGTGAGCATACTATGATAAATCTTTAATAAACTCTCCAAATCCGCGTCTCTTTAGCTCCAATGCTCGTAATTTACCCGAAAGTGGAATATAATGGAAAACAAGCGTAAATCCATATAAATGATATAAATTACAAGCATTATCAGGGGAAATTGACACTTAATATTCAGGATAATTTGATGTTATCATAGATGCATTGACTAAGGAGAAGATCTGGAAAGGATGTATGAGTAAAGAAGACGGCGAAGAAATTCCAAACGACATAAGTGAAGTACCGGATGAAGATATCAAAGACTCGACGGGTAATGAGAAAGAAGAGTAAAAACGGGTGCTTGTTGAAGACTCACTCGACGATAAGTGGTTCAAAGGTACCGAGTCCGACGATGATGATATAGAGGGGATTTTGGATTACCTTGAATTACAAGGTGAAGATGGGTTCACTGACCCTGACGACGAATCATATGAGCAAAGAAGATGCAAGCTTCTTGGCATTCCATATAAGAGGCCGCTACCAATTGTAGCTGAAAAGTATGAGTTTACTAGATACCACTTGGAGCCGGACGAAAATTTTTGTAAAATTTGGAAGACCAGAGCGAAGGAATATCTTAGCACATACAAATGTTGCTTGGGTCAAACATAATTAGATGAAGGATATGGAGGAATTTGGCCTTGTTCGAGGCCACCATGCCCATGGCTTTGAGTCTAACTTAGAGACTCAGTAAATAAAGAAAAGTGCTCATTCAGGAGATAACCCGAATTATCCCTTTCATTTGTTTTATTTCCATTTTCGTTGGGTTTTGTGTTTTAACCATATTTGTAGGAAATCGGAGAAAGTGCTGCGGCATGCTGAGCAGGGGACTGATCTGTCCAGATTCTGGCATAACTCATTCTTATGGTTAAAACCGTAACACATCTCTTGCATTAGTTCTTCCCGAGCATTACCAATTCGATAATCCCAGCAAAGGTTACAGCATTAGCCCTCGATGGCGTCATGCGTGGTTTTGCAATAATTCGGCATAACTCCTTCTAGGAGTTCTGACGTAACTATCCTCTGTTTTAATTATTTCTTTTTAAACACAATAACCTTGTATTAATTTTTAAATGAACTTTGTGGGTGTGTTCCCTATAAGCCCTCACGAGACTACACTCGTCCACTTGGGACACCAAGTGGTTTAAAAAGCATGTTGCATAAGCTAAATGCAACCGTGATTCCTACGAAAGTGAGTTAGGTTTCTTTTCGTTTTTGATTTTCTTTTTCTTTTTTAGAATTATGCTTGTTGGTAGTGTGATTTCAGGGATTGAAGTTTGCTCGTAGATGCTTTAACGAAGGCACGATTCTTTTCGTGGGTCTTCTTTCTTTTTTCGGAGAAAATTTCAAAGAAGTTCTCGCTCTAATTCTACTTTCTCTTCACCTTTATTTAACGTTTAGTACAAAAGGGACTTTGTATATTTCAAGTTGGGGGACGGGAGTAGAATTATCTCTTGAACTTTATTTTGCCCTCGTTTTTCTACTTTATTTTGAAAAATTATGCCATTTTAAAAATTTTGACATATTTTTCTTAACCTAACTAGATTAGACCTTAGTAAGTACATTATAAACCTTAATATTAATGGTGAGATTAGCCTTATCCATTTCCAAATATTTACCCCAAATCCACCAAATTATGAGTGTGTCGGTAGCTTGTAAACTTTAGAACTTGGCCTTTACATCATTTCGAGACCATAGATGAGGTATGTTGAGATAGCTTAATGTATTTGGATTATTCAGTTTAAGAAGGCAATATTATAGGATTATCACCCAAAAGCCTATCCTTCGTGTCTATCGATTAGTCACCTCGACTTCTCGACCCCCATGTTAAACCCTTTGTTGCACTCACCTTTAGTGCAAGATACCCCTAGACCCATACACCTTAGCCTACCGTGTAGTCTTTATTTGTGATTGGGAAGTCATTGTTGCCCAAGTTCGCCCAAGTTCAAGGTTCAAGTGGAAGGTTAGGGAATCATGCTTTCGTTGTGACATATTTTGAAGATCATTGAAGACCCCCCAAATTCTCATATTGTTCATCTCAAGTGGGGGGATTCTATGTTTAGTTGTTATGTGAAATAAAAATGTGAAGTGATTCAAAAAATAAAAAATATAGTTATTATTGTAAAGTCTGAAGTTATAAGCACTATGAGTTCATTATAGATTTAGTATCGAGGAGGCCACCTCGGCCACATTCGAAGAATGAAGTTGGTATGCAACAAATTGAAGGAAGGTAATGTGCCCATCATGACTTCCTCTAATGGCACATCTACTTGATTATCATGATCCGGTTTCTTAGCCTTGAAACTTGAACTTTGGATGAACGGTAAGTGGTGATTACTTGGTTATAGATTTTGACTATTTGCTTGATATTTTTACTTTACACCAATTATATCCCATGTTTTATCCTACCCTTTAGTTATGAAGCATGTCTGTCTAGGTGATGCGTGTCATGGGTTTCTTGACCATGTCTTAATATTTATAATGTTTTGTTATACCTATGGTCTACCCTAGTGCACTAACGGGCAGTGTACCCGGTTGTGTGTAGTGTAGTAATTAGTAAAGCCAAGGACGTCCCAAGAGCTATGTGTGTTGGATTATTACTAAGTCTAGGTGTCCGAGAATTAATAATGGTTTCGATAGGGATTTAATTTATTAAACTAATAAAGCGAAATAAAATAAAATAAGCGAGATAAATGATAAATGGAAATCAATAGAGGAGAGTGGTGCTAACCTAGTTAATCCTCCTAGCTAGTTATGTCTACGTTTACTTACTTCCAATTACTTGGGTGGGATCAAATTCGAGAGGAAAACATTTGGTTAATTAAGCCTAACCTATTAGCAAAGATGCCACCACAAGAGAAGTCAGTGTCCTCATAAGTCCTTGTTCCCGGTCCCTAAGCCAAGTCATTAAGTACCGCTACATGCTAGATTTATAATAGTGAATGCCCGGTCGTTAGGAACTTAGACACGCACCACCTAATTCTTAAGTTCATCCAAACGATAGGTGATCAGTTGGTCAAATCGCACAAGTAGAAAGGGTCGTCGGTAGGTCATATCTTACCCTTCCTCTCGGTCAGCTCACCTAGGGTCGATTGGTCATATCTCCAGGCAATTGGCCTCTACCGCCATTCAAAACTACCCAACCAAGGGTGGCTACCAATAAACTATGCATGCATACACTTAGAAATAATTGTACGGAAGTAAAGTAAATGCAAACAAAACAAATAAGGAATCATAACTAGGCGGCACAAGAGGTGCTTAGCAGCTCATATTAATCATGCAAACCAATTCAATATTCAAAGGTACAAAATACATGAATTGAAAGTAAAAGAAATATAAAGCGCTAATGCTTATCGTAGGGGAGTGATTTCTCCCTTGGAGACAGCTCCGTATGCTCTCTAGACCACGCCTTGAGCTTTTCTCCGTTCTCGAGTGTTGTATGTGGAATGGGATGATTAGAAATTCTGGAATTCGTGGGGTATTTGTAGGCCAGATCTGGGTTACGGCGTAACCAATATAGGAGTTACGCCATACCTTTCTTTGTATTTTGCACTAGATTGGCGATTACGGTGTAACCTAATGAGTGGTTCGCCGTAGTCTTCAATAAACTTCGGTTACGTTGTAGTAGATGCAATATTTACTGTTAGAAATATCGGTGGCGTGGAACCTCATTTGACCTAATATAGTTACGTCATAACCTATGGGAAGAGTTACGCCGTAACCTTTTGATAAGTTGGTTTTCTCGAGTCATAATAGTTCAGTAATGAAAGAGATGAGTTACGTAGTAACTTCTTCAAAGTAGCATACCGTGTTAGATCTTTAGATAATTCTCCAATTAGCATCTCTTTAGCTCCAATGCTCGTAATTTACGAAAGTGGAAAACAATGGAAAACAAGGTAAATCCATATAAATGATAAAAATGACAAGCATTATGAGGGAAATTGACACTTAATATTGAGGACTATTTGATGTTATCAAATATCCCCCCACTTGAACTCTACTTGCCCTCAAGTAGACCTTATTAGATAGATTCCTAAGAAGATATCTCCCAAAACCTGGAAAATATAAGTTTATAAATCCCTTATGCTAGAATAAAAACAAAGAAGCCAACACCTCGAAAGGGGAACAAAACACTCAAATCTCTCAACTATTATAAGTGTCAATTTCGGGTGATCACTTTCAATCATGATAGCATGTATTCTATCATAAGCTTGGCGGTTACACAAATCTCCACCACTAGAGTTAAGGGCTAAACAATTCTCGAAGGCAATATGGGTAGACACGACAAAGGTTAAGGGGTGACTGGTCATTACTAACATGTCATGGCGAAGTGGACAAAATCAATGATACATGACCAAATCCATGGCCAAGACACGCTTCATGACTAAAGGGAAGGATAAGACATGGGATATATAATTGGTGTAAAATAAAAACAAGCATGTAGTCTAAATCTATAACCAAGTCATCACCACTTACCGTCCGCCCAAAGTTCAAGCTTTGACGTTAAGAAACGGATCATGAAATACAAGGTAGATGTGTCATTAGAGGACGTCGTGATGGGCACACTACCTTTTCTTCAATTGCTGGCATAACTACCAACTCTAATCTTCAAATGTGAGGAGTGGCCTCCTCGATACTAAATCTATAAAGCTCATACTACAGTGCTTATAACATCGCACTTTACAATATAACATAACAACTTTTTTTTCTTCAACATAACAATAAATACTAAACATAATATCCCCCCAGGATGAACAATGGGGATTAGGGGTCTTCAATGATGACTTCAATCACAAATAAAGACTACAGGGTAGGCTAAGGTGTATAGGTGTATTGAAACAATATAACGGGTTAACAAAATGAAAGGAATGGCTCAGTTGGGTGTATCTAGGGGTATCTTGCACTAAAGGTGAGTGCAACAAAATGGTTTCACATGGGGGGTGAGAAGTCAGGTGCTAATCGATAGACACACAATGGTAGGCTATTTGGGTGATAATCCTATAATATTACCTTCTAAAACTGAAAAGTCCAAATACATCGAGCTAACTCAACATACCTCGTCTATGGTCTCGAAATGATGCAAAGGCCAAGTTCTAAAGTTTACAAGCTACAGGCACACTCATAATTTGGTGGATTTGGGGTAAAATATTGGAAACGGATAAAGCTAATCTCACATATAATATCAAAGGGTTGTATGTGCTCGACTAAGGTCTAATCTAGTTAGGTTAAGAAAAACATGTTAAAATTTTAAAATGGCAAAATTTTTTCAAAACAAACTAGAAAACGAGGGCAAAAATAATGTTCAAGAGATAATTCTACTCCGGTCCACTTGAATTGTACAAAGTCCTTTTGTAGTAAGCATTAAATAAAGGTAGAAGAGAAAAGTAGAATTT